>CM077149.1:150485409-151085409 GCA_039583875.1 Platanthera guangdongensis
CCCTAGCTCGAGCATAGGTTAGGGAGGGGAAGAGCTCCAGGTAGCCTCCGGGTGTGAGGTGGGACCTCCGCGCTAGAGCCGGGGTCTGTTCCTAGTTTCCCAAGTCTTCGGCCGTGACGTTCCTCCGAGTGTAGTAGGTGTGAGGTCACCCCTCTTTTGGGGGACCGAACTCCACGAGAGACCAGGTTTCTGGTTTCAACATTTTGGTGCGGTGAGCGTGGAGAGTGACCAGCACAGAAGATCTCGGGAGAGAGTCATGACTAGAGGTGAGGAGGTAGTGATGATCTCGGCGAGCTCCCTAGCTCGGGACCCTTTGTGGGGAGGCAAGAGTTCATGGCCTCATCCAAGGTATCATGGAGATGCTGCGAAGCATTGCTCCTCAGGGTGGCAGCTCCACCCCGACCCCCCAGGAGCTAGCTCCCCCTCGACGAGTCGACTCCCAGGGTTCTAGGCGAGATGACCCCAGCGGGGGGAGAAGGAAGTGCACCAGGAAGAAGGCCCGGGAAGGAGAGGATGGGAGATGGGGTCGAGCGAGACCTCACCGGCGGGAGCTGTTCTCCAGCCCGGCAAGTGCCAACCTCCCAGGCGAGCAGGTCGCGCGAGTGGAGGTGGCGAGACCACCCCTTAGGGGGTCACCTTCAGCGAGCTGATCATCTCAGCTCCCGTTCCCGAGGGGTTCAGAGAGCCAGACATGGCTTACTATACAGGGAAGGATGACCCCGTCTAGATCTGCAGTGGTTCGAGGATGCCGTCTCCATCAGGCCGATGACGGATGCCTTCAAGTGTCGTCTCTTTGCGATCACGCTGAAGGAGAAGGCAAGGGACTGGTTCCATCAACTCCTCTGAGGTCAATCTATGGGTTCGAGGATTTGAGCCGAAGCTTCCAGCTCCGCTTCTCCACCTCCAAGAAGCGGAAGAGGAGTCCTGAGTCCATCTTCTTGATAAGGCAGGGGGCCGAGGAGTCGCTGGCCCGCTACGTAGACAGGTTCCAAGAGGAGATCTTGGAGGTCCAGGAGATGCCAGGGTATGCTCTCCAGATGGCCTTCACCGTTGGGCTGAAGGAGGGCTTCTTCAAGATGAGCTTGACCCGGAAGGCCCCCTTTCCTTCGAGGAGCTGATGGAAAGGGCAGCAGAGGAGATTGCCATGGAGGCAGCCAACCCGGCATTTGTCAAGAGGTTGGAAAAGTTGACGGAGGTGGAGTCAAAGGAGCAGGGTGGCTCAAGGCATCAGAAGGAAGAAGGAGAGAGGAGTAGAGAGCTCAGGGGTTCCAAGGACAGGAGGGTCCGGAACCAGGCTGGAGGCAGCAGGGAGGACCTGCCCAAGGTCCGGGAAGAGCTCTCATCCAAGAATGGGGGAACTTCCACGGGGGCCAAAGAGGTTCAACTTCCAGAGGCAGGCCCCAAGGCAACTCTTACCCCCGCCGCAGCAAGCCTTGGCAATAGGAGGGGGAAGAGGTAACAGGAGAGAGCGCGCAGCCCGCCGAAAGAGGGGAGAGAAAGAGCGCTGCTGTACTGCGACTTCCACCAGGTGGAGGGGCACGCCACGGCTACCTGCCCCGAGTTCTTGGAGGTGAGGGGCAGAGAGGCCCTGCCCAGCCACAGCCGCCGGTACGGGTAGAAGAGGTTCTACCCGGAGAAGGGGGTGATGATATATGCGAGGATCGGGTCGACGTGGGAACCCGAGGCGGTATAGGAGTGATCCACGGTGGAGTGGGGGTTGAGGCCACCCGGAAAGCAAGCCTCCATGTCATGTACCGAAGGAGCGTCGCCTCAACCTCCCAGACCCCGCCCCCAGATGAAAAGATCACCTTCTCGGTGAAGGACCTGCCGGATCATGAGGATCCGTTCTGCGATGCGCTGGTCATCCAGACTGCCATCGAAGGCTACACCGTCTCCCGGATCCTGGTTGACAACGGAAGCTCCGTCAACGTCGTTTTCAAGAAGGCGTTCGAGGAGATGAAGGTGGAGCCAAGGAGGGTGTTGGCCTCGGACGGACCCCTGTTCGGATTTTCAGGGGAGAGAAGGAGGTGGAGGGTGGAGTTGGACTCCAAGTAAAATTGGGAGGAGTCTCAAGGAACTGCCAGTTCGTCATTGTTGACGCTCCAAGCAGCTACAACGCCATCTTCGAAGACCCCTCATCAGCGCCTTCCGTTGCGTGCCGTCTTCTTTCCACCAATGCCTCAAGTTCAGCTCAGGAGGGATCCAGGTCAGAGTCAAGGAGACTCCAGGATGGCAAGGCAGTGATACGTCACGGCCGTCAACCCATCTCTTGGTTGGCCAAGGCAGAGGAGATGGAGAAGGTCATGGAGAGCCTGAGCAGGATGGAAGTGTCCGGCAAGGAGGAAGCGAATGGCGGCTACCGGGCCCAGACCCCCTAAGGAGGCCTCGCCCCGGCAGAGTCATGTATGTATCTTATCTTGTAATGAGTCTAACCCCCGACCAACTGAGTCGGGGGAATCATGTAACCCATCTATTTTTCCCGTTTGAGGATGTAGGATTTGGCAAGGTTTGATTGTGTAGCTCAAGTCCTTTGCTCCGATGACGATTCCGCCGCCAGGCTCCCACTAGCTGGCTGGGTAGGTTGATCTCTCGTGGTAGCCCAAGTCCTTTGCTCCGATGACGATTCCGCCGCCAGGCTCCCACTAGCTGGCTAGGTAGGTTGATCTCTCGTGGTAGCCCAAGTCCTTTGCTCCGATGACGATTCCGCCGTCAGGCTCCCACTAGCTGGCTGGGTAGGTTGATCTCTCGTGGTAGCCCAAGTCCTTTGCTCCGATGATGATTCCGCCGCCAGGCTCCCACTAGCTGGCTGGGTAGGTTGATCTCTCGTGGTAGCCCAAGTCCTTTGCTCCGATGACATTCCGCCGCCAGGCTCCCACTAGCTGGCTGGGTAGGTTGATCTCTCGTGGTAGCCCAAGTCCTTTGCTCCGATGACGATTCCGCCGCCAGGCTCCCACTAGCTGGCTGGGTAGGTTGATCTCTCGTGTAGCCCAAGTCCCTTTGCTCCGAGGTGGTCCCGCTGCCAGGCTCCCACTAGCTGGCAGGGTCGATGGTACCTCTCGTGGAGAGTAAGTCCCTTTGCTCCGAGATGGTCCCGCTGCCAGGCTCCCACTAGCTGGCAGGGTCAGTGGTACCTCTCGTGGAGAGTAAGTCCCTTTACTCCGAGATGGTCCGCTGTCAGGCTCCCACTAGCTGGCAGGGTCAGTGGTACCTCTTGTGGAGAGTAAGTCCCTTTGCTCCGAAGTGGTCCCGCTGCCAGGCTCCCACTAGCTGGCAGGGTCAGTGGTACCTCTCGTGGAGAGTAAGTCCCTTTGCTCGAGGTGGTCCCGCTGCCAGGCTCCCACTAGCTGGCAGGTCGGTGGTACCTCTCGTGGAGAGTAAGTCCCTTTGCTCCGAGGTGGTCCCGCTGCAGGCTCCCACTAGCTGGCAGGGTCGGTGGTACCTCTCGTGGAGAGTAAGTCCCTTTGCTCCGAGGCGGTCCCGCTGCCAGGCTCCCACTAGCTGGCAGGGTCGGTGGTACCTCTCGTGGAGAGTAAGTCCCTTTGCTCCGAGATGGTCCCGCTGCCAGGCTCCCACTAGCTGGAAGGGTCAGTGGTACCTCTCGTGGAGAGTAAGTCCCTTTGCTCCGAGGTGGTCCCGCTGTCAGGCTCCCGCTAGCTGGCAGGGTCGGTGGTACCTCTCGTGGAGAGTAAGTCCCTTTGCTCCGAGGCGGTCCTGCTGTCAGGCTCCCACTAGCTGGCAGGGTCGGTGGTACCTCTCGTGGAGAGTAAGTCCCTTTGCTCCGAGATGGTCCCGCTGCCAGGCTCCCACTAGCTGGCAGGGTCAGTGGTACCTCTCGTGGAGAGTAAGTCCCTTTGCTCCGAGGCAGTCCCACTGTCAGGCTCCCACTAGCTGACAGGGCCGGTGGTACCTCTCGTGGAGAGTAAGTGTTTGCACCCGAGGTCGTCTCGACACCCAGGCTCCCATTAGCTGGCTTGACAGGTTGACCCCTCGGGGAGGCTAAGTGTTTTCACCCAGAGGAGGTCTCGTCACCCAGGCTCCCATAGCTGGCATGACAGGTTGACCCCGAGGGGAAGTTACCCTCCGCGAATACGTCGGGTTGGATGTTTCTTTCCGAGCTTGTGCCAACCTCGAAAAGAGCGGGGATTGTGTACAACCCCGTATTCGCGAAGAGTGGGCCCCAAACAAGGCAAACCCGTTTTTAAGCTTTTTGGAGATTTTACACTCTCGGTGGCCAATTTTGGCTTTGGCTTGGAAACATACTATTAGTGGGAGGAAAAATTGGCTCCCCCCAATGGCTCCTTTGTTGGGGGGCGGGTGCGGCAAGTTGGCTAGCACCCGCCCCGGCCTGTTGAGTCCGTGGTAGGGGCAGGCGAGACGGCCAGGGGCCGGTCTCGCCCGAGCGGCCTGCTCGCGGGCGAGGCGGCCGCGGCCTGGCTCTCGCCCGGGCGGCTGCTCGCGGGCGAGACGGCCAGCGGCCGGTCTCGCTCGAGCGGCCTGCTCCCGGGCGAGACGGCCAGCGGCCGGTCTCGCCCGAGCGGCCTGCTCGCGGGCGAGGCGGCCGCGGCTTGGCTCTCGCCCGGGCGGGAGCCTGCTCGCGGGCGAGACGGCCAGGGGCCGGTCTCGCCCGAGCGGCCTGCTCGCGGGCGAGGCGGCCGCGGCCTGGCTCTCGCCCGGGCGGCCTGCTCGCGGGCGAGACGGCCAGCCACCGGTCTCGCCCGGGCAGCCTGCTCCCTGCTCGCGGGCGAGGTGGGGCCGCGGCCTGGCTCTCGCCCGGGCGGCCTGCTCGCGGGCGAGGCGGCCGCGGCCTGGCTCTCGCCCGGGCGGCCTGCTCGTGGGCGAGACGGCCGCGGCCTGGCCCTCGCCCGAGCGGCCTGCTCGCAGCCTGCCAGGCGGCCTGGTGCCGTCTCGGTTGTTTGGGGGCGGGGCGTTGGCGGCGTGCTTTTACCGCTGTGCCCTTGGGGGCGTTTTACCCCTCTGCCCCCGGCGTGGGCGTTTCCTATTGGCCCAAGGTTTTTTGGGCGTGAGGGTATCTCGGTCATTTTGGTCCATGGGGCTTTGGAAAACTATAAATAGACCCCCTTGGGTGCCTTTGGAGAGATCTTTTTTGGCTTCCTCCTCCCTTAGTTCCTCCTTGGTAGAGTAGAGAGGGCTCCTCCAAGGCACCCTAGCTCGAGCATTGGCTAGGGAGGGGAAGAGCACAGGTAGCCTTCCGGGTGTGAGGTGAGACCTCCGCGCTAGAGCCGAGTGTCTGTTCCTAGTGTCCCAAGTCTTCGGCCCGTGACGTTCCTCCGAGTGTAGTAGGTGTGAGGTCACCCCTCTTTTGGGACCCCGAACTCCACGAGAGACCAGGTTTCTGGTTTCAACATAACATAGTCTGCGGTTTCAATGTAATTATACAAATACTGTATTGACGTATGACCATCTAACTGTTATTTGTGTAACTTTGCTCTTGCATTATATATTGTTCGCATAACAGTGGTGTTACTAACATTTTTCTCTTTAACACACGAAAGTATTTTTCTCGGTATAACACCAACACTGTACATTTGTTCAACTACTTTCTCTTCCTCCAGGTTTAATCTTCCAGCATAAGCATGTGCCTCTAAATGAACTTTTTCATGATTGTGGACGCCACACAGAACTTCGACTCGCCACTCATCTAAATTGGTCTCCTTTCCTTTAACTGTAAACAAAAATCCACATCTCTTTGTTGTAGTTTTGCGGAGACCTTTCTTAACCCATCCTTTTTATTTTGATTTTCTCTATAATGTCCACTTCTATCACAACCCAACAAAACGTAGGTTTAAGACGTCCAACAATCTTATTAAATGCCCTAATAGTGAGAACAAAACCAAGGCCTCTACCAACGGAACGAGTCCAATCCACCAACTCTTCCGTTGAATGAAAAACATTTTTGGTCTCAAAATGCATGCCCACATCCACCTCAACTTTTGATTCTTTTTCATCAGTGAGTAAATTAAGATCTTGAAAAACAACATACTAATTAGAATAAACTAAAAAAACATACAAAGGATAGAAAATGGATGTTCTTCATACCGGTTATGGCTGAACATGTTTTTTACAAATTTACGAATGCATCACACATCTTGACAATCCAAGTAACAAGAACCTTAATCAATGCATTAATTCTAGTTAATAAATGTAGTGGAATAACAAAAAAGTCTTAAAAGGTAGAACAAGATAGATAAAATATACCAACTAGTATACGGAAGGTGGTGCTTGGTGGGTTGCCGGAGAAGGTGGCCAAACCTCTAGGTCGGCCTTTGTAGTCCTAGCCGATCTTGCATGGAACTTCTGAAAACCCTAGAGGCGAAACCCTAGGTCGGCCTCTAAGAAAGGAGGCGAACTCCTAGGTTCGGCCCGTCGTCGTTATCAAAGCGGGCGCCGACAAGCATTCCCGGATGAGCCTTCGGCAGCGCACGGATCTACCGGAGATGGCCTGCGTTGATGCCGGGAGGGGGACTGTCGGGCGGCGGAGGCCCGACGACGTCGGGAAGGGGCAGGTCGCAACATAGAGTTTCGCCGATCAAGAACGAGCGAAGGTGAGCGTGTCTGTGTGCGGATTAGATAGTGCGGTTATCATCTTTTGAAAGGGGAAAAACACTCAAAATAATGTATGAATAACCAAAACTGTAGTGCGGATAACAATAGCCTAAAATAAAGATACCTGAAGAAAAAGATTCTTTACATGCTTTGCGTTAAATAGATTGATTTGGGAAATAGACCTACCATACATTTTAGCAAGGACAAATAGACAATTATAATGGTTGATTTTAGGTAAATATTATGACCGCATACAGATGAAAAATAAATGTGAACAACTAAAAAAAAAGAGCGAAAGTAACCGAAACAGCTCAATCAGGAAGAAGCTGGACTGGGTTGGAACTCAGAGAAAAAATCACCGACACCTCTGATGGGTGGGGGAGGGGGGGGACTTATTTTCACCGGTCAAGCGGTTACGCCCGCATGAACCGAATCTCGGCCGTAACCGCTTGACCGGTGAAAATAAGTCCCCCCAAACAAAGCCTAAAGGTTTTAATCGTTATCAATCGTCATTAAAAATTCCAATTGTGTAATGTTCTTTCATCATTATTCCTATTTTTTTTGTTTAGGTGGTTCATGTAGTAACAAAATTTCGCTATGCTGGTAGAGCTCTTGACCTCCGGAGGATATACTCCATAGAATGTTTACTCAAGTGCTAGATTTTGATAGTGATGGATGGACAACTACAATCAGCGTTTGTTTTCAAAAAATTTAGGCTCCGTTTGGCATGATGGTGGCGGTCATAAACGCATGAGTTAAACCGTCATTCGTTGAGGATCACCTAACAAAAATCATCCAACTGAACATAAAAGTGGATGAAATTTCTTAGATGGGCGTTAACGAATTACAATTTAACCCTAATATTTCTTTTGCTACGATAGTGTTGCGTAACTTTATTCACAAACATCCATTTCGTATAAATTCTGAATTTAACGTTTGTGATCAATTGCGGCATTGACGAAAATTTCATATACCCCAACGCCCATGACACATGGAGCCAACCGAGGACGTAGAAAAGTTGACGTTATAATGAAAATGACATGGACACAAATTTGTTTGGGGAGATTAGCGTGGATGATATGTTGATTGTATGTGACTTTATTGCTGATAAATTGTATAATGCTCCCTTGTCCAATAGTTGATCTTTGTATTTATTATCTTTTTTTGCTATAAAAAGATACATCAATAATTGGTAAATCTTGCCTTTTTGAAATTCTACAAGACAGAAATTATACTAGAGATTATTTTTCATGTTATTTTATAATTATTTGAAATTTAAGATATTGTAATTTTAAACATTGTGAATGATGTTTGAGACAATTTTTTAATAAATTGTTTATTTATAATTTATATAATATCTACTTATCTTTCATCTTTGTGATAAATGATTAGTATTTGCGGGCCGCTCGAGGTTTTCGGTAGGCATGTCTAAATTGTAGGAAATCCGGGGTGCCGAGAAGCAGAAATCCGAATATCGAATAACAAACACAGAACAAAAAACAGAGCAGTCACAAACACAAGATGTTACAGAGGTTCACCCAAAACCGGGCTACGTCCTCTCTCCCCTTCTTCTTCCTTCTTGTATTCACCAAAAAGAAACAGATTACAAAGGTTGCAAGGATCAAATCCGATCCTACCTCTTCTCCTCTCTTCTGGACAAGAAAACCAAAGAAGAATACCTTCTGGATCGATCTCAACGAGATACCTCGTATCGCCTCCAAAAGAATACGCCGCCGCAGACTGCAATGAATCCGTATCCCTAAATCGGGAAAAACAACGTATATAAACGTCTGTCGGCAACCACGATCGTCGACCAAGCAAGACCGGTCGACGATCGCCGATCGTCGACCCAAAAGGCCGGTCGACGATCGCGACCCCGATCGTCGACCCAGCAAGACCGGTCGACGATCGTCGATCGTCGAACCATAAGCCGGTCGACGATCGTCGATCGTCGAACCATAAAGCCGATCGACGATCGTCGATCGTCGAACCATAGCGTTCGACGATCGCCGATCCAAAGAAAACCCATCAGAAAAATTTGGTCCGGGGGCGTTGCCCCCGAGCCCCCACCGGGACGCTGTCCCCTGGACCCCTGCCCGCTGTCCGGACAGCAGGACCTCCGCCGGGGGCTGCCGCCCCGGACCCCCGCTGTCGTGGGTCCCAGAGATGTCGAGGGGGGATCACACTTTGATTCCTCTAAGCTCACGTGGGCGAACCCGGTGTGAGAAACAAGAGGACCGGAAGTGTTCCACAACCCCAACATAAATTGGACCGTCTTAGATCTGAAACGGTCGAGCGTGCAAACAGTCATAGGGGAGAGAGACGATAGACAAAAAAAGTTTTTTACGTTGAAATTTTTGGAATATGGTGGGAAATCATGTGGTTGGATCAGTGCCGACCAAACTTCATTATTCATTGATGTTTACAATACTTTGAAGAAAATGTGACGGTGACATGCTGCTTCTCGTTACAGCTCAGTAGGTTGGGGGTGTGGGTGGGGGTGGGGGGGGGGGGGGGGAGTGAGACGTGTTTTGAGGGTGACAGGTCACTGCACACGAAACAAAGTATTTTGACTTTCTTTGCGGCAGAGAGCCTGAGTTCTAAAGTCTTGGTGGATTTCTTTCTGCGCTCAGAGGCTGAAGTTGAGAATGCTTCAGACTGACGGGCGGGTGTTGAGTGCTGGAAGCGATGCACATAGAGGTCTTGCAGGAGGAAGCTTGACGGAAGGTGGAGTTTGTCAGAATGCTTTGTATGTAGGAGTACAGTGTTCTTCGAGGAATCTTCAAGACGTTCGAAGATCTTCGAAGGAGGTAGTGAAGATTTTGGGAGAGCTCGTACGTGTAGGGGGAGAAGGCTAGGAGGAAAAGATGAGAATGAAGGGGAGACTAAATCCTATTTATAAGCCCCATGAGTTGTTACGGTGGTTACGCGGCTATCCGCAGACTGTAACCATCCTATTTAATATTTGCAGTCCAATTTTATATAGTTTGTGATGCACATTTCTATAATATTTCCACCATGCGCAAACCAATATAATATCAGCTTCTCACATCCACCCATGATGGCTGTTAACGCCAATAGTTATGCGGGTGGTTACCCGCACATCAGATGAAGGGGATCGTGTGGGGATGATCAGATGGAGGGGATTGACGAAGGCCAATCAGACGGCGAAGTGGGGCCGCCTCGGGGAGGCCGGCTTGGAGGAGACCGCCCACGTAGTGGGCGGCGGAGCGGGGTCCGGCCCCGCGGAGGCCGACCTGGATAAGGCCGCACGGAGGCGGTCAGGCGGAGTCGTCGCGCCGGCCTCGAAGGCTGGCCCCACGGAGGCCGGCCTGAAGAAGGCCGCACGTCTGCCTCACGGATGCCAGACGGGCGGAGGCCGACTGCGCGCCGGCCTCGCGGAGGCCGCGTGCTGACATCGAGGAGGCTGGCGAGGCGTCCTCCGTGTGGGCCGGCCTTGCAGAGGCCGACCTACCAGTACTCCCCCGTGGCGGCGCACATGTGGTGCGCGGTCGCGGGGCGGCAACCGGAGGAGCGACTGCCGGCTAGGCAGCCGACCGCGGGTGGTTTGAGGGACATGGGAATGTGCACGTGGTGGTTAGTGCGTGGATCGTGCTTGGATCAAGAGCACGGATCGGGCACATGGTAGTTTGTCCATTACTCCCCGCTTAAGTGGTGGGGAATAAGAGAATTTCGTCTATCTGTAGCACGGAATTCCTATAAATTGAGGGATACCCACAAACATTAAGCATAATTTTAGTAATGAAAATCAAACAAATATTTTTTTTTAATATTTCTTTGAAAAATTAAAAAAAAACACAAATATGAAAACACTTTGAACGAAGATTTCTCAGATAGCCCACAACCTTTTCAAAAGAGTTCTTTGAATAGCTAGAATATCGAAGTCACCACTACTTTGTATTCATCCACAAGAGTTCCCAAAAAAAAAACTATCTGGGTCCCTTATTAGAAAGCCATTACACCCTAATGACTCGGCCTCATTAGGCGCGGCTGCACCCAGCAGGAATGGATGGCTTGGACCGGAGGCGGTGGGGTGTTGGTGATGCTCCGTTTGGCGAGCTTTTATGTTTGTTTGCGGGAGCAAACGTCAATGCCAGTCGTTTGTTTTCTGCCGTGTGGCAGCGTTTGCTCCGTCACCCGCGTGAAAACACTACGCAAGCCGAAGTTTTCCACGAGAACATTAAAATTTGTTTAATTTAAATTTAAATTTAAACTATATTATATTTGTCCAATCAGATGGGATTACACGTGCATCAAGATTATATATGTAGTTCTAAGAACATGGCTAATGCTTAATGGGTCGGATTTAGATTGAACATATTTGGGACCGGATTAGTTTTGGGTTGACCTAAACACATTAAACCTGAATCAACACCTCTGGTACAATAACCTCGGCATGTGATCACAACTTATTTAATAAGATCAGAGATTGTGAGCATTTGGTTTCTCCTCCATCTCCCCCGGCCGCATGAACTCCGAGGCAGAGCGTCTCTCGGATTCCCTCTCTACTGATCGGAACAAAGAGTTCCGAGGCCGACCGGCATCTGAGCCCCGGTATGCCTCTCTCTGCAATACATCTTTTCAGCTCTTTCTTGATCATATTTTCACCATAGCATCTCTCGATACGTTCTTTGGATGGAAACCCTCATCACTGAATCTGTTTGGAGTTTCGAAGTTGTCTGTTAGTTTTTTTTTTGCTTTTGTACTCGAGATTGCTGTTGTGCTTCTGGGTTTGATCGATATTTGTTTTATTTAGGGTTTACGACATGGTTCCCCCACCTTTTTGATTTTGATCACAATTCACCCACTGCATCAATTAGATTCGAAGCTTTAGGAATCAGTGTTATGCAGCTCTTTTTGATGTATTCCCTGCAGCAGATCTGCCGATGATATTAATGGTTTGTAGAAATTTTTATATCATACTAAGCTATCTGTTAGCTTGTGTTAGATATTTGATTTGCTGGTGTTTTTAAAGAAGGATATGTTAATGATGTTTCATCTATTTTGTTGATATTATTTGCACAACATCTTGATGGAAGGCATTGTAGATTTTGAATGGAACATATAGTATTTTGTGACTATAACATTGAAGGAAACACATGTAGTGTTGTTAAGTTGGCTTGAAGAACGAATCAATAATTTTACTCGGATCAACCTTTGATCTGAGCCACGAGGGAAACCATTAGATCAAAGAAAATTTTTAATCAGATATCGAGCTAAGCAGGTTTCTATGCAGCTCAAAATCGAGTCAAAATAATTAAGTTTACGTTATATAATGCAAAATTTATAACTCTTATTTGCTAGAATATAAGCGGTATCATAGTGGTGTAGCAAGTAGTCCTTGTTCTTTTTTTGGGTTCAATTCATTCTGCTCTTTTTTTTGTTCAAAATGAAATTCAATGAAGTTAATGCTTCAATATTTCAATTGGTTGGGTTTGACATTGCATTTTTTTTTTTTAATAATAATTATGGCTAAGTTAAAAGATACAGGTTAAATTCAACAGTCTAGAAAGCCACAAATTGAGCATATTTTTTTGAGGCTAAAGATAAAGCTAGGATTCAATAGTTCATATGTGCCTTTTTGCGGAAGTAATATCTATTTCTTCTCTCACTTTGTGATCTCATATCTCCTTTGTCGAACTCTGTGATGAATATTCTTTCTTCTCAGCTCTTCTTGGAATAGACTATATTATTCCTCCTCTCATTGCATTTGTGCTTAATCCCTACACCTTGATAATTTTATGTTCATTTTTTTTGAATTTTGTTTAATGTTATCCTTAGTCTTTCACTTTTATTAGTGGCCTTAGTTGATGGTCTGGGTTATTTCACGATGTTTAGGAATATTAGTGTTTAGTTTATCGACTCTTTGCCTTAGGATGAGTTAGTTTTGATTTTATTTTTGTTCTTGTACATATCGTTTTACCCTTGTTTCAACCTCGTTTTTATCTCTATGTATCTGCACAGTTTTTTATCAAGATTTTTCTCACATTCATTTTTGAAAAGGAATTATGCTCCCGGGCTCTGTTTTGCGCGACATTTTTACTCTGGGGATTTTGGGAAAAAATGCCACTACCATAAAATGTGTGGGACATGCCAACGGTTATGACCACCACCAAGAGAAAATACTATTTTTGAACATAAAGGTGGATGAAGTTCATTAGGTGAGGTCGGTTCGCGAACGACGGTTCATAACTAGTGTGTTCATGACCGCCACCACCGTGCCAAACGGAGCATCAATCTTACATTTTGGTCCGGCTCGAAATTGAAATTCAATATCTTTAACAAGCTCGAATCGAGATTGGACCCATTGTATGTCTCCATGAAGCGATTGAGGATCTCTATCTACCTGTTCGTCTGCAGGTGGTACCCTTTCACATTCGCAATGTGGCGCGATGAAGTTTGAACAAGATATGTCAAAAATTGCTCATGACCTCGAACAATGACAATCAAATAAGGAAATCCCATGGGAGTTGCACAATCTTATGAATTAATGTTGCTACAACAGACTTGACGATCAATGAGTGGCATAGTGGAATGAAGTTGTCATACTTCAAAACACTTGAACAACTTGTTGATGACGTGCATGTCTATTGGTCCTTCTATATGAGCATCGACATGGATATGGTTGTAGAGGGTCTACAAGAAAATAGTCTTGTATTTTATACTTTGGCAGGTGAGGTCAGAGACTTTACCCATGCACATGGTGAGCATACTATGCCAGTAAAGTGAGTAATCAATTCGTTGGTAAGTAAGAAAAGCACTTGCATGACCCATTGTATGCCTTGAGTGAAACCCGATGAGAAGTCGTGGGATGTGTTAACATAGCTAAGAGGAGGAGACTACCTTGATTGTGGTGTCAACCTCCAATGAGTGAGAATTATGAATAAGCTGTAGGATCAGACTTCCAGTTCATAGGGTAGAGATGTTGCTCGACCTGGTATAATAAACCATTGCCTGCTTGATTCAGCTTTCCTAAATTGAACTCCATTGAGAAATTGTAGTCCAATAATTTTGCTACACACACTTGTTGAGCTGGGTCGAAATCTTCTGGTTAAGGACGTACCTTAGGCTGTAATGGTCTATGCGAGTTGTGAAGTGTTGACCCAAGAGATAGAGGTTCCAATGCTGCACATACAATATTAGGGCTATTATATCCAATATTGTAAATATCAGATGTCGTCGACATATCACATTGAGTTTTTAAATGTCGGAAGTCGGAGACATGTGAGGGATATTTTAAATTATCGGATTTTCATGTTTTATAATTTATTTATTTATTTTATGTATACTAACTATAATTATATGTTATAAAAATAAAAAAATAATGTAACAAATAGATAAAAGGTGAGTCATTTATATTACAAAATAAAATTTAATAGTATAAAAGATAAAATATTATTAACAAATACAAAAGAATACATTGTAAAATATATTTAATAGTATACAATAATTTTATTTTGATGACAATAAGTTTATTGAAATGCCATCACATGGCTGAGCTGACAGTTTTGCTGAGGGAAAGGCTACTTGCAGATGGCGTTACACGACTTCTGTCCTGATGAAGCAACGACTCGTTGCTATTGACTTCATTTAAAAGCCCTCTGCTTAGGGTTTTGCTGGCGAAGAGATTTGCGGAGCGAGCGTGTCCGCCTTGGAATGTGTTACGCCCCCGTTACGCTTTACGGGTCGCCACTATGTTCGGAGGAGCAATGACGCGCTACACAACGGGGCTGAACCTTCCGGTTCAGCCCCCACCCAGTGAACCGGCCGGCCAGGGGCTGAACCCACCCGGTTCAGCCCCCTTGGGAGGGGCCGGCCGGCCCCTCCATGCCCGGATATATATATATCCGGGCAGCCCCCTTTGGGGGTCATGAAGAGTGTTATCAGGTTAGTTCTTCCTTCCTCCTCAAACCCTAACTTTCTCCCTTAGTCTCCTAGATCTTTCTAGTTGTCTTCTCCCCAAGTCTTCCCTTAACATTTGGTATCAGAGGATTTCGTTCCTTCCGATGGTGAACACGCGCAATCAAGAGGAGTCCTCGCGGATTGAAACCCTAGAGGAGAGTGTGGTGGGCCTCACGGATTCGATGGCGGCAATGGAGGCCCGGATGGAGGAGTTGAAGGCGCTGTTGAAGGGAAAAGGACCGGCCAGTGAGGATTCCGCCGGATCGGGCGCGGAATTGGGCGGCACGGGCGGAATCGCTCCTGGCGCGGGTTCGGCGGCCCCGTACGGTGGCCTGGCGGGCTCGTTTCCGCCGGGAAACGGCGCAGCAGGGTCCGACGGCCCGGGCTATGGGGCGTACGGGACAGCAGGGGGCTCGGCGGCGGTCCAGGGAGGCGGTGCGGGGCCGATTCCGCCCGGGTTCGCAGGAGGCGGGTTCGGCGAGGCCGGACTGGGCCGCGGTGGGTTCCGCCGGCCACCTGATGTGGCGGGACAGCCACGGGGAGGGCTTCTCCCTCCTCCTCGTGGATTTGGGGCACCGGGGGTGGCCGGTTTTGGCCAAGGATGGGGCGGCCAGCCACAACCCCCTCCTTGGGGAGCAGTTCCGCATCAAGGCTACGGCGGTTTCGAGCAAGGGGAGCCCGCACGGCGGGAAGGAGGTCAAGGGGGACAACGTTTAACTCCCGGGTTCACTCGGATGTACTTCCCGGAGTTCGAGGGCGGTGACACCTTGGAGTGGATCCAAAAAGCGGAATTATTTTTCCAATACCAGGAGGTGCCGGAAGGTCAGTGGGTGCAGCTAGCGTCCTTCCATTTGAAGGACGACGCCTTCCAATGGACGCAGTGGTTCTTGCGCGGGCGGGAGTACGTGCCTTGGGGGGAGTTTGTGGATGGATTCACGGCCCGTTTTGGTCCACTGGAGTATGAGAACGTTGAGGCCCTCCTTCAGAAGTTGCGCCAAAAGGGGTCCGTGATGGAGTATCGCACGGAATTTGAGAAATTAGCAAATCGGGTTCAATGGCCGGAAAGGACTCTATACAGTTGCTTCATATCTGGCCTCAAGGAGCACATTCGAGACGAGGTACAGGCGCTCATGCCCCGTTCCTTGAATCACGCCATTACCTTGGCACGGATCCAGGAGGAGAGGTTTAACAGGCAGCGGGCGCGGCTCGTGAGTAGGCCATCTGCGGTCCCGGCCACGGCGGCACGCCGGGAGCAACCTGCGGGTAACAAACCGACGGTGACTCGGTTGTCTTGGAGCGAGTTGGCCGCTCGGAAAGAGAAGGGCCTCTGCTTTAATTGCGATGAGAAGTTTGTGCCCGGCCATAAGTGTCAGAAGCTACAGGTGTTCATGTTGCAGCAGGACGGCGACGAGCAGGCGTCGGTAGAGGAGTTGGAGGTGGATGTGGATTTGGAGGAGACGGAGTTCGGGGTGTCTATACATGCTCTTGAGGGTTGCGCTCCCCCGCTTACTTTGCGGCTGGCGGGCCGGATTGCCCAAGAGAGAGTTACCATTCTGGTGGACAGTGGAAGCACTCACAACTTCATACATCCTGATGTGGCACGACGGCTGGGGCACGTGATTGACCGAGGAGCTGCCTTTCACGTTATGGTGGCGGATGGCAGCAGGTTGCAGTGCGAGGGGGTGCTGCGGGGAGTGGAAATGCGTATCCGTGAGTATGTGGGCAAGACTGACGTCTACTTGTTACCTATCCGGGGCTCGGACATGGTGCTGGGAGTTCAGTGGCTGCGCCAGTTACAGCGGGTGACGTTTGATTGGAAACATATGACGATGGAGTTTGGGCACGGGGAAAAGCAGTTTTGCTTACAAGGCATCATGTTGTCTCCTGTGAAAGAGGTTTCGGTTCGCAGTTTGCAGCGCTTAAGCGAGGAGGGACAATTGATGGCCGTCCTTCGGGAGGTCCAGGCTGGCGATTCCACGCCTTCTGAGGTACCGGTTCAGTTACAGTTACTTCTGACAGATTATGCTGATGTTTTTCAGGAGCCGCGTACCTTGCCACCGCCGAGGTTCCGTGACCACCGTATTCCGCTCAAGGCGGATGCTGAGCCGACGAATGTTCGGCCGTACCGTTACCCACACGTGCAGAAGGCGGAAATTGAGCGGAGTGTCCGCGCGATGCTGGAGGCCGGCATCATTCGGCCAAGTACTAGTTCCTTCTCAGCTCCTATTATTTTGGTCAAGAAAAAAGACGGCTCGTGGCGATTTTGCGTGGATTACCGGGCCCTGAACGGCGTTACTGTCAAAGATAATTTTCCGATTCCCCACATCGAAGAGTTACTGGATGAACTGCATGGGGCACAACGATTTACCAAGCTGGATCTTCGTTCCGGCTACTACCAGATTTTGATGGCTCCGGAGGATGTTCATAAGACGGCGTTCCGGACGCATGATGGCCACTATGAGTTTTTGGTTATGGCGAATGGACTGACTGGCGGTCCTGCGACGTTTCAGGCCAACATGAATGAGATATTCAGGAATTTCCTGCGCCAGTTTGTCCTGGTGTTCTTTGACGATATCCTTATCTACAGCGCCACTTGGGATGACCACGTGCGCCACGTGGGCCAGGTCCTGGCCAGACTTCGCCAACACCATCTTTATGCCAATCGTTCCAAGTGCTCCTTCGGGCAGGAGGAGGTGGAGTATTTGGGCCATTTGGTTTCCGGTCAGGGCGTTCGAGCAGATCCACGGAAGATTCAGAGTATGCAGTCTTGGCCGCGGCCGGTGACAGTCCGGGCTTTGCGGGGTTTTTTGGGCCTCACCGGTTACTACCGACGATTTGTCCAGGATTATGGGAAGATAGCCCGACCTTTGACCCAGCTGTTGCAGAAAGATTCTTTTGCTTGGAATGAGGATACCGAGGAGGCCTTCCAGGCTCTCAAACGAGCGATGACTTCCACACCAGTGCTTGCGTTACCTGATTTCACGAAGGAGTTCGTTTTGGAGACGGATGCATCAGGGGTTGGCATCAGGGCGGTTTTGATGCAGGCAGGGCGGCCCATAGCCTTTTATAGTAAGGCCCTCGCTCCTCGTACATTGGGTCTCTCGGCCTACGAGAAGGAGCTGTTGGCTGTCATCCACGCAGTGGCGGTCTGGCGGCCATACTTGTTGGGCAGGCACTTTAAGATCAAGACGGACCACCAGAGTCTGAAGCACTTTCTGGACCAACGGGTCTCTTCGCCTCTCCAGCAAAAATGGGTTACAAAGCTTCTGGGATACGACTACGAGATTGTCTATCGCCGCGGCACCGAGAATGTGGTCGCCGATGCCCTCTCTCGTCTCCCCGAGGCTGTTCTTTCCAATATTTCCGGGCCCCTGGTTGACTCTTTGGCGGATATTCAGGAAGAGGTGTTGCGGTCGGACACGCTTCGGCCGTTGGTGGACTCTTTACAGCGGGGCGAGACGGGCCCTCCCGGCTATCACTTGTGTAACAGCCGGCTCTACTATCGGGGACGGGTGGTCGTCCCGCGGATTCGGCTTGGAAGACGGTTCTGATGCATGAGTTCCACTCGTCTCCCACAGGAGGACATGCGGGGGTGCTCCGGACCCTCCAGCGGGCGCGCGCAAACGTGTTTTGGGCCGGCATGCGACGGGATATACAGCAGTTTATTCGCCACTGTGACATCTGCCAGCGGCAGAAATATGAGACTACTTCTCCTGCTGGTCTCCTCGTGCCATTGGATATTCCACAGCTTGTCTGGGACACGGTTTCCATGGACTTTATTGATGGTCTGCCTAAGTCGAAAGGTAAGTCCGTCATTCTGGTAGTCGTCGATAAGCTCTCCAAGTATGGCCATTTTCTGGCCCTCAGCCATCCGTATTCCGGGGATTCTGTGGCCGCCCTCTTTGCTCGTGAGATTGTTAGACTACATGGTCTCCCTCGGGCCATTATTTCGGATCGTGACCCCACCTTCGTCAGTGGGTTCTGGCGGGAGCTATTCCGGTTGCAGGGTACCCGCTTACACTTCAGCACGGCCAATCATCCGCAGTCAGATGGTCAGACGGAGGTCCTCAATCGGGGTGTCGAGACATACCTCCGTTGCTTTGTGATGGATGAGCCTCGGAGTTGGCCGGACTGGTTACACTGGGCCGAGTACTGTTACAATACATCCTATCATTCAGCCAGCAAGATGACTCCGTTTGAGGTGGTTTACGGACGGCCTCCGCCGACCTTGGCCAGCTATGAACCCGGCAGCACTGCCCTTCCGGCGGTTGACCGGGCTCTGTTGGACCGGGATCGTGTGTTACTCACTCTTCGGGAGAACCTCCGCGTGGCACAGGACCGCATGAAGTCCCATGCGGACAAACACCGCACGGAGCGGGAGTTCGCCGTGGGCGATGAAGTTTTTCTCAAGCTCCAGCCCTACCGGCAGTTGTCTGTGGCTCGTCGGGGCAATCATAAGCTTTCTCCGCGCTACTACGGCCCCTTTCGGATCATCAGCAAGGGTGGGGCCGGTGGCGTATACGTTGGCTTTGCCGGCGGGTTCCCGCATTCATCCTACCTTCCACGTCTCCTTGCTTAAGCGGAAGTTGGGTCCGCATGTTCAGCCAAGCTCTTTCTTGCCTGAGGTGACGCTTGCGGGCGAGCTGCGTCCGCTTCCAGAGGATATCTTACGGCACAGGTGGAAGATTCGGGGCACGGAGTACCGGCCCGAGCTCTTGGTCCAATGGAAGCATTTACCGTCCGCACACAACTCTTGGGTCGACTTCTTCGATTTCAAGGAGCTCTACCCGGATTACCCACTTGCGGACAAGTTGGCTCTTGATGGGGAGGGGAATGTTACGCCCCCGTTACGCTTTACGGGTCGCCACTATGTTCGGAGGAGCAAGGACGCGCTACACAACGGGGCTGAACCTTCCGGTTCAGCCCCCACCCAGTGAACCGGCCGGCCAGGGGCTGAACCCACCCGGTTCAGCCCCCTTGGGAGGGGCCGGCCGGCCCCTCCATGCCCGGATATATATATATCCGGGCAGCCCCCTTGGGGGGTCATGAAGAGTGTTATCAGGTTAGTTCTTCCTTCCTCCTCAAACCCTAACTTTCTCCCTTAGTCTCCTAGATCTTTCTAGTTGTCTTCTCCCCAAGTCTTCCCTTAACAGAATGACAACCCTTGGAAAGCCTAAGCGGGAGCGGAGCAGTCGAGCCGATCAACGAGGAATAATAGTGGTTGCTGTTGTGGATGGCTTTGTCATGCTCTTGCGACAGGTATTTGATGGCTTGACGGCTGAGGAACCTCCGATGTTCGTAGCTGTCGTCGTGTCCGACAGGTTGTTGTCCTCTCATGCTGTGTGAAACAGGAAGGCGCGTGGTTGGGCGAACTCCAAAGTGGTGATGGATCGATATAAGCAGCTCTTGGTCCAACTGGTATGCTTCTGTGCCTCGACCCATCCATAGAATGTTTATTGCCTGGATAACATTTTGTCTGCGAGAGGAAAAGTTTATCAGGAAATTTTAATTTTAACTGAGTACTCACATGAGGTTCTAGATGTGACACGTCTTCCCAAGAGCTATCAGCTGGTGGTAAGTTTTTCCATTGTATTAATGCCTGGTGGATAGCTTGACCCTTAACCCATAATACGCGTTCATCTAGAATGGTTAGTACTTCATGAACCGGATTATTATGTGCGTTTGGGGGTAAATGTAACGGGATTTCTGTTGAAGCTGGGTGATAAAGTTTAAGTACGAACACATGAAAAATTGGGTGGATTTTTGACAGAGGAGGTAGTTTAAGTTTGTAAGCAGTTTGTCCAATTCGTTCCAGAATTTCGAACAAACCGTAATATTGCAAACTTAATCATTTTGTTTGTTTGCTATGTAGGGACAGTTGACGATGTGGTTGTAGTTTAAGGATAACGGAGTCTCCGATATTGAAGGTAACCATCAATCGTCGGGAGTCAGCCAACGCTTTCATTCTTTGCTGATCCTGTTTTAAATTTTCTGTTAAATGTTCTAAGAGGGAGTCCCTCGGTTGTATTTATGTAGTGACTGCTTCTAGTCTGTTAGGGTAGTTATAGCCTAAAACGATGCACGGGGGTCAGCGACCATACATAGCCTCAAAAGAGACATTCTAGCGGCCGACCGGAAACTGGTGTTGTAATGATGTTCCTCCCAGCTGAGGTGTTTGGACCAGGTTTTTGGATGGTTGTGCGTAAAAATCTGAAGGCACTGGTTCAAACATCTATTTACACGTTCCGTTTGTCCGTCTGTTTGCGGATTGTTGATGCGCGAAAACGGCACCGGGGCAGCTAACACGGAGGGGGTGTTCGGTCTCACAGGCTAGGAGAGGAAGAAGATGAAGGTCGCGGGGATAGAGGAGAAGAGGGAAGCTTCTGAGTGCTCGAGAGTGGAGCAAGTAACTTGTCAAGGAGTTTGCGGGGATAGAGGAGAGGGTGCTGAGAGCAGAGGAGAAGTTTGATCAACAGGGAAGGTTGATCAAGAAGAGAGGAGGAGGTTGATCAGGAGCTGTCGAGCAGACGGTTAATATGACGGTTGTGCTTGCAGGTTGCTTGCCGAGAGAGCTGAGCTGAGCTAGGAAGAAGGGAAAGAGGAGGGGCCGCTAGCAGCGGCAACAACAGACTTCGCCCGCTGCGGCTCAAACGCCACTCTTGCGACGGGCTTTCCTTTTATTAATAGCGAGAGTTACAACTTGCTAGTACACCTTCACAACAAAGCAATAAAGGGGTACAAAAGGAAGCTGGCGGCTAAGGAAGAAGAATGCCAGAGGAGGCTGCGCGGACTGAAGAGCGAAGCTGGCAGGCCGCGCGGTTACGCAAAGGAAGCAGACCGCGCGGACTGGAGATCCAGGTCGGCAGGCCGCGCGACTAAAGCCGCAGAGACGGGTGCGGTCTGAGAATCGGAGTCCGCAGGAGCTGGGCTGGCTGGCTGACTTCGAGCGCGAGAGCGATCCTCCGAGCGTAGCCTCCAGAATGAGAGGCATGAGGGGCTATTTATAGGCCCGAGGAGGTAACGGCTTGCGGTGACGTTACCCCGGTGAGACGGTAACTTGAGCGAGATGGAGACGGAGTCCGCCGAGTCCGCACGAGACCACGCGGACTGAGACTTGGGGCTGAAGCCGGCGCTGCTGTCGGCAAAAAGGGAGACTCAGTGGCGGACTGCGATGCGGATTCGCGGAGTCCGTCACTGTTGAGCTGGGACTGTCCGCCTACTGCTGGGGTGGCGGATGCTGGAAGCTATATGGCGGACTGCGAGGAGAATCCGCGGAGTCCGCCACTACTGAACTGATCGAGCTGCAAAGGGATGCGAGCAGGAGAGTGCCCGCGGAGTCCGGCATGTCCGCACGAGGCTATGCGGACTGGGACTGCCTTCTGGAGGATTTGATACCTTGCGGGCTGGAAGGAGTCCGCCACTACTGACTGAGTCCGCGCCAAGGCCGCGGACTGAGGAGGAAGCTGCTACTACTGGCTGAGCCTGTGCAAGGCCTGCGGACTGAGGAGGAGTTGACCCCGCTGCTGTCGAGAAGATGGTGTTGGAGAAGGGATGGGCGGACTGCATAGAGAGTCCACCGAGCCCGCCGAGTCCGCGGCTGCTGCGAAGCTGTGTCCGCTTGCTGGAGATGGAGAGCCTGACTGATGAGGCTGTTGGGATTCACCACCGAAGGCGGACTGGAAGTCTTGATCGCACTTCGAGTCCGCCCAGCTCGCGAGGAACTGGGACTGCTGTTGGTCTTGGTGGGTCGCCGGAGTTGGAGTCCGCACTCTGTAGGCGAGCTGGAGAAGTAGGATGCCCGTGTTTCTGGGTGGACATGTGACCTGCTGCCGGCCTGAGCGGACAGGAGTCCGAATCCGACAGAGGAGCATCTGTTGAGACAACTGCGGTTAAGCTGAAGAGGAACGCGACCTGTGGCCGGCCTGGGCGGATAGGAAGTTGAGTCCGACAGAGAGAGACCTGCGGAGACAACCTTGCGGTTAAGCTGAAAGGGGGGCGGCCTGCAGAGGCGGACTGCGAAAGCAGTCCGCGGACCCTGTTGACCAAGGAAAGGCGCGCGGCCTGGTCGGTCAGACCGCTGAGACCGCGCAGGCCGCGCGGCCTGAGCGGACAGAGAATTCTGTCTGCCCAACCTAGGGCATCACGACCTCCAGGAGGAACCCGGGGCAGGCCGCGACGAACGAACTGGCTCTCTTGGGAAGGATCGCCGATTTCGGGGTTAACATAATCCCCGCACTTTTTTAAGTTCCGGAAAGAACTTCGAAAAAGTTGGAGACCCGCGAAAATCGTGATCCACCCCAACGGAAATAGAAGGGGGGCAAGGAGAGATAGAAGCTGAAGCCTCTCCTTAGGAGTTTGGTGCTGCCTGTCTATTTTCCTGCTAAAGGAAAGTTAGGGTAGGCATGCACAGTATATGAAAGTAACTTGCAAGTACCTGGGAGAAGGCTTGCAAGTGTTTGCTAATCTCTGCAAAGAGAAGAGTTAGAAGCAAACATGTAAATTAAAGAAGCTTGCAAGTACCTGTGGAGAAGGCTTGCAAGTGTTTGCTAATCTCTGCAAGGAGAAGAGTTAGAAGCAAACAATATATATGAAAGGAGCTTGCAAGTACCTGTGGAGAAGGCTTGCAAGTGTTTGCTAATCTCTGCAAGGAGAAGAGTTAGAAACAAACAATATATATGAAAGGAGCTTGCAAGTACCTGTGGAGAAGGCTTGCAAGTGTCTGCTAGTCTATGCAAGAAAGGAGTTAAAAACAGACATATATATATGAAAAGAACTTGCAAGTACCTGAGAGATGACTTGCAAGTGTTTGCTAATCTCTGCAAAGAGAAGAGTTAGAAGCAAACATATATATAAAAGAAACTTGCAAGTACCTGTGGAGAAGACTTGCAAGTGTTTGCTGCTCTCTGCAAGAAAATAGTTAGGAACAAACAAGATATGAAAATAATTTGCAAGTATCTGTTAAGAGGAGGCTTGTAAGTGTTAACTGTTGATGGGATAGGGCCAATATGACCATTTAGCAAGGAAAATGCCTGATGAACTCTTTATCATGAAACCCAGATCCATAAATCGAGCGTTAACTGTTGATATGTCTGGATGGACACGATCAGATTAGCAGAGAAGGAACTTGACGAATTCTGTCAATCTTAACCAGATTGCAATAGCATGGCTTGATGATCAAGGAGTGCAACATTCTTTGATCAATGCTTGATACCAATAGATTTTGATAAGAGTAATGAATAACTCTGTGAATCTTCATCTGATAGCGCTTAAGCAGGCAGTGAATAAAAGATGAGAGTAATAGAGCTTGTACAAGTAAAGAGCTTGTAAGTCATCATCCGATGGAGCTTGAGCAAGCGATGCATATAAGATGAGCATAAGCAAAATGAATGCAAGAAATCCTTTTGGAAGGTCAGATTAACCTGTTCACCTGTGAAAGAAGGCAGAAAAGGAGCACTAGCTATACTCCCTTGACAGAGCACAAAAGGGAGACATGCACAAAAAATCCTAAGAAGGAAGCGACAGATGCACTGCTTTCTTGCCTCGGGTACAATCATCACTGATCAATGAGACTAGTTGCGCCAAGTGGCCTATTGCTTGTCTATGGATTGATCAGTGGAGTTGTGGGAACCCGCGAAAGCACGGATCGAGAGTACCATAGAGTGTTCGGCCATTACAGTCAGGTGATGATCGAGGAGACAAGGCTATGCTTGATCGCCATTGCTTGTCAAGCAAAGATCATCATAACTGTAATGTATCCTTTGCGAAGCACGACAGAGCTAACACATGGGGCTCCCTTAGCACAGACTCTGTGTCAGATGCCGGCTAGGATCCTAAGTCTGAAGCCCAACATCGTAGATTGAACGGCTCCCACTACACATATGGGTATACTCCCACCATATGTGGTCGAAGCGGTTGTGCCAGAGAACAATCCACGGAGGGAGCGTTCCAGACTCGGCGATATCGCATTGGTGTAGTGATCTCTTCGGCAAAGAGAAAGATAGAGGAGGAAGCATCACAAGAGGGGAACTGTGTCAGTATAAGATTTCCGATAAAAGCTTTGTTGAAAAGCAAAGATGAACACTGAGAAGTGCTTTGAAAAGAAAATGTCTGAAAAGAGTAAGAGCAAGAGTTGAGATAACCCATCAGAGTTGTGAGGAGCTTTGTGGAACAGTGATGTCCATTGTTGGCTTAGAATAGCCTTCCAAGCACACCCTCGTCGCCGGCATCGAAGCATTCGACAGCTTGGTTAACAACGAGGAGAGGAGGCTCTTCGACTAGGTTCACTCCTTTTGAGGAGCAAGGAACATCTGCAACTTCTTTGCCCTTTGAGGTTGCTGGACCAGCGCGATCTTCTTTGGGAAGCAGGTCACGCATCTTACCCTGCCGAAGCATCCTTTGCACAAGCTGGCGGAGTGCTCGACAGTCTTCTGTTAGGTGGCCTGACTCTGTGAAATTCACAGTATGGTTCGGAGTCTCTAGACCTTTGATCGGCCGGTCGATAAGGCTTCTTGTAGTTTGCCCTATCTTTCATAATCTGGATTACTTCTTGCATGGCCTCGTCGAGATCAGACTCATGCAAGTCATTGTCTTGTCGATGATGAACTGCTGCTGCTTGTGAAGACGGAGCTAGCGGCAACAATGAGTCTTGAGCACGATCACGGCTCGGGAAGGAGTATCGATGGCGTTGAAACCTTTTCTCCTTTCTTGAGTGAGTTGGAAAATGATTATGAGGAGACCTTGGAGGATGCTTGCGAGGGAGATCTTCCTCGGATAAGAGCTTGGAGACGAAGCCTGAGTTGCTCTTTTCTCCTTGAATGTACGAGTTGGCCAAGGCAATCAATTCTTGGTACGTTCTCGGCGCTCGGACATTGGCCTCAAACTTGAGAGGCCCTTCACGGAGACCGTGGATAAGAGCCACCCGGTACATTTCTTGATCAGCAATCTCGATGTCCCAAATTTCTCTTTGGAAACGATCAACGAATTGAGACCAAGTTTCATTGCTACGCTGCTTGATCTCAAAGAGGGCTTCAGGACCGCCCTTTCTCTTAGTTGAGGTAGAGAATCTGAGAAGAAACTCCCTTCGTAGATCAACAAAGGAAGTGATGGAGTGAGGACGAAGGCCATAGAACCAGTCTCTCACTTGCCCATCGAAGGTTGTGACAAGAAGCTTGCACTTGGTTGCATCTGAAAGGGTTTTGAGAGAGACGGCTGATTCGAAGGCTTGCAAATGCTTCACTGGATCAGTTTCTCTGGTGTAGATTGGTAACCGGCGCTCGCTGAAATTAGCCGGAGTTGGTTCATGACGAACGTTCTCTGTAAACGGCGAAGGCTCTTCTTGTTCTCCTACAACATAAGGATAAAAAGGAGCATAAGCTGCAGCTGCAAAAGAAGCAGGAGGGTAAAGGTGACTTCCCTGAAAGTTGAGAAATCTAGCAGGGCTTCCCCGGGCTGCTTCCGAGAAGAAGTTTTGGTGAGCGGCGAATTCTTCATCTTGAGCTCGCAAAGGGGCTGCAGGCCCTTGCAGAAAGGTTGGAGTGTAAGGAGGATAGAACGGTGGGCAAGCTGAAGGATAAGCTTGGGGAGTCTCGGATGCTGGATTGATTGGAGCAGCTGGAGCAGCTGGGGCTGCTGTAGGATGAGTATCTAATCGCTGTGTGATCACAGCAAGCAGTTGATTGATTGCTTGGAACTGCTGAGCATTCTCACGACGCGATTGCTCGAAGGCTTCCCAGAAAGGATCTTCACTGGGACTTGGAGCAAGGTTCTCGGCTGATTGGTGATCTGACATGGTTAACTGTTGTTGTTCACCGTCTGATCGGATCTGAAGGCCGCGTGTTAACTGTTGATGCGCGAAAACGGCACCGGGGCAGCTAACATGGAGGGGGTGTTCGGTCTCACAGGCTAGGAGAGGAAGAAGATGAAGGTCACGGGGATAGAGGAGAAGATGGAAGCTTCTGAGTGCTCGAGAGTGGAGCAAGCAGCTTATCAAGGAGTTTGCGGGGATAGAGGAGAGAGTGCTGAGAGCAGAGGAGAAACTTGATCAACAGGGAAGGTTGATCAAGAAGAGAGGAGGAGGTTGATTAGGAGCTGTCGAGCAGACGGTTAATATGACGGTTGTGCTTGCAGGTTGCTTGCCGAGAGAGCTGAGCTGAGCTAGGAAGAAGGGAAAGAGGAGGGGCCGCTAGAAGCGGCAACAGCAGACTTCGCCCGCCGCGGCTCAAACGCCACTCTTGCGACGGGCTTTCCTTTTATTAATAGCGAGAGTTACAACTTGCTAGTACACCTTCACAACAAAGCAATAAAGGAGTACAAAAGGAAGCTGGCGGATAAGGAATAAGAATGCCAGAGGAGGCCGCGCGGACTGAAGAGCGAAGCTGGCAGGCCGCGCGGTTACGCAAAGGAAGCAGACCGCGCGGACTGGAGATCCAGGTCGGCAGGCCGCGCGAATAAAGCCGCAGAGACGGGTGCGGTCTGAGAATCGGAGTCCGCAGGAGCTGGGCTGGCTGACTTCGAGCGCGAGAGCGATCCTCCGAGCGTAGCCTCCAGAATGAGAGGCATGGGGGGCTATTTATAGGCCCGAGGTAACGGCTTGCGGTGACGTTACCCCCGGTGAGACGGTAACTTGAGCGAGATGGAGACGGAGTCCGCCGAGTCCGCACGAGACCGCGCGGACTGAGACTTGGGGCTGAAGCCGGCGCTGCTATCGGCAAAAAGGGAGACTCAATGGCGGACTGCGATGCGGGTTCGCGGAGTCCGTCACTGCTGAGCTGGGACTGTCCGCCTACTGCTGGGGTGGCGGATGCTGGAAGCTATATGGCGGACTGCGAGGAGAATCCGCGGAGTCCGCCACTACTGAACTGATCGAGCTGCGAAGGGATGCGAGCAGGAGAGTGCCCGCGGAGTCCGGCGAGTCCGCACGAGGCTATGCGGACTGGGACTGCCTTCTGGAGGATTTGATACCTGGCGGGCTGGAAGGAGTCCGCCACTACTGACTGAGTCCGCGCCAAGGCCGCGGACTGAGGAGGAAGCTGCTACTACTGGCTGAGCCTGTGCAAGGCCTGCGGACTGAGGAGGAGTTGACCCCGCTGCTGCCGAGAAGCTGGTGCTGGCGAAGGGAAGGGCAGACTGCATAGAGAGTCCGCCGAGTCCGCGGCTGCTGCGAAGCTGAGTCCGCTTGCTAGAGATGGAGAGCCTGGCTGATTCACCACCGAAGGCGGACTGGAAGTCTTGATCGCACTTCGAGTCCGCCCAGCTCGCGAGGAACTTGGACTGCTGTTGGTCTTGGCGGGTCGCCGGAGTTGGAGTCCGCACTCTGTAGGCGAGCTGGAGAAGTCGGCTGCCCGTGTTTCTGGGTGGACATGTGACCTGCTGCCGGCCTGAGCGGACAGGAGTCCGAATCTGGCAGAGGAGCATCTGTTGAGACAACTGCGGTTAAGCTGAAGAGGAACGCGACCTGTGGCCGGCCTGGGCGGATAGGAAGTTGAGTCCGACAGAGAGAGACCCGCGGAGACAACCTTGCGGTTAAGCTGAAAGGGGGGCGGCCTGCAGAGGCGGACTGCGGAAGCATTCCGCGGACCCTGCCGACCAAGGAAAGGCGCGCGGCCTGGTCGGTCAGACCGCTGAGACCGCGCAGGCCGCGCGGCCTGAGCGGACAGAAAATTCTGTCCGCCCAACCTAGGGCATCACGGCCTCCAGGAGGAACCCGGGGCAGGCCGTGACGAGCGAACTGGCTCTCTTGGGAAGGATCGCCGATTTCGGGGTTAACACGGATGATACGCGAAACTGTATTTCAATTTAGTCCCTTGCTGCTGAAAAAGTTCTTGCCAAAACTCACTTTAAAATATTGAATCACGGCCCGAGACAATTGTCTCCGGAAAGACGTGCAATTTCCCTCCTGTCTCCCAAAAAACTCTGGCCACTATTGGACCAGTAAAACCTACTTCTAAGGGAGCGAAATGAGCCGCTTTTGTGAAACGATCGACTACGACAAAAATATCTGTGTAAGATTGTGAGTGCGGTAAATGGGTAATAAAATCCATCGATATATTAGCCCAAATTTGGGCTGGGATAGGTAGAGGTTCTAATAAGCCGTATGACAAATGATTAGACGATTTATATTTTTGACATAAATCACATGTTTTAATATATGTTTTAACATCATTTAATAATTTTGGCCAGTAAAAAGAATATACTAGTTGTAAGTAGGTTGGTTTGCATCCGGAATGTCCACTAATTTTTGAATCATGAGCTTCAGAAATTAATTGAGTTTGTAATATTGAATCTGTAATATAAAGTCTATTTTTGTAATAAAGTTTATTGTTTTTGAATGACCACTCTGGTCTAGATCCGGGATTGTTTTGAAAGATAATAATAATTTCATTGGCTAACTTATCTTTCTTACAAAGTTTGGCTATATTATTTAAAAGATGGCAATCTGGTAGAGAAACGTTAAAAGAATGCAGTGATTCCACTATCTCCCCTTCCATTCTGGATAAAGCATCAGCTTCTTTATTGTGGCGTCCCGGTTTATATTCGATAGTGAATTCATATCCTAACAATTTTGTTAAACAACGTTGTTGATCTATCAAAGTTAAAACTTGAGTTGTGATATGATGTAAGGTCTGATGGTCAGTACAAATTATAAATGGAGTACCTAACAAATAGTGACGCCATTTAGATACCGCCGCGGTGACTGCTAATAGTTCCCGCACATAAGTTGACTTAGGCTCTATTTGTTTGGGCGTTTCGCAGCTCCGTTTTGGGCAAACACCGCCGGAAGGAGGATAAACAAATGAATTTCTGGTGGCGTTTGCTCCGTTTCCACCCGCCCGCCTTGAGAAACGCACCAAAAAGCTCCGTTTGGAGCAGCCACCTCCCCCCTCTGGTTCGAACTCTCCGTTTCCACCCGCCGGATTGACCTGCCACCGCTAAAACAAATGAAGCCTTAGTTTGTTCTCGACTCGACAATTTGCGGCTAAAAAATGAAATTGGGCGATTGTTTTGGCTGAGAACCCCTCTAATTCAACTCCCAGATGCGCCAGTTTCTGTCATAAATGGTTTAGAAAAATCTGAAAGTGCTAAAACAGGCGCAAATGTGAGAAGTTTTTTGAGTGATTCAAAAGCCGAAGTTGCCTCTTCTGTCCACTTAAATTTCTCATTAATTAATAAATTAGTTAGGGGCGCAACGATTCGAGCATAATTATGTATAAAACGCCTATAATAACCTGAAATTTCTAGAAAAAGAGCGTAATTGTCTAACAGCCGATGGAATAGGCCATTTTAAAATGTCTGCTATTTTTTCCGGGTGAGGAAAAACTCCTTTTCCTGAGATAATGTGTCCTCGGAACTCTATGGATGTAGTTGCGAATGTGCACTTACTTTGTTTAACGAAAAGTGAATGTTTGCGTAGTAAAGAAAAGATTAATCGCAGATGGTTCAGATGAGAGGCCCAATCTGAACTATAGACTAATATATCATCGAAGAAGATAACGACAACTTTCGCACAAATGGTTGAAATATTAAATTCATGAGGGATTGAAATGTGGCGGGTGCATTAGCCAGTCCAAAGTTCATAACCATGAACTCGTATAACCCGTGGTGAGTGTGAAACACTGTTTTTTTTGTCTTGCGAGTGCATCCACACTTGATGATAGCCAGATTGAAGATCTAATTTTGAATAAATCCTGGACCCAAACAATTCATCTATTAATTCTGTTAGAATAGCCCATGTATTGGGGCCCATGTTTTTAGGCTCATTTATGGTTTCTCTCCTTTAGTCCCACATCTTGTATAAGATTTGTTCTCTCTCTCCTATATAAATGTATTCTCTCTTTGTATTTACATACTCAATCAATACGTACAAAGTTTGAGCTTTTTCTACATGGTATCAGAGCCAGGTTCCGGTTCTCGCGGTCTCCCCTGTTTTGACCACACCAATTGACCTCTCGCGGCCTCTCTCACGGCCTGCCTTTGCGGACTGTTCGTTTCTATCCGCTTGCCTATGCGGCTTGCCCCCTCTTAGACCGCTTCTTTTCTGCTTCCTCCTGTTGCTCTTCTTCTCCCGTGGATCCACCTCTCCCCCCTTCGCTTTTTATAGCCTTTCCTCCTTCCTAATCCGTGGCACCACCTTCTTTTCTGTCCGCTGCGGACTCTCTACTCGCCGCGGCCTGTCTTCAGCTCGCCGGCTTGTTCCTGCTCGCCGGCTTGTTCCAGCTCGCTGCGGACTCTCTACCCGCTGCGGACTTGTTCCAGCTCGCCGACTTTTGTTTTTCCCAAATCTGCTTGTTTCTCTACTCGTGGTTTGTTCCTGTTCGCTGCTGTGATCTGCCTGACCGTGCGGGCTGTTTCCTTTCTCTCCCGCATCTTGGTCGCGGTCTCTAGCTCTTCTCCTCTCTGTCTGCGCTACTTGGTTCCCCCCCTGCGGACTTCTTCCCCTATCCGCTTCGCCTTTGGTCGCGGCCTCATCCAGCCGCTTGTGTGTTTCACACCCTTACCGGGCGGTCTCCGCTCTAGTCGCACCGGCTATCCTCTCTTGCGGCTTGCTCTCTTCCGCCGACCTCTCCCTCCCTTCCTGCGACCTGCTCCTGTCCGCTGCGGCCTGCTTCTGTCCGTCGCGACCTGTCTCCTGTGCTTTGACCGCTACTGTGTTCACCTAGACCGTGCGGACTCTCTTTCTTGCTGCATTTTGGGTCGCGATCTGAACATTGCTGATGCCAGTGTGACCGTGCGGACTAGTTTTCTGCTTTCTTGGTCGCTTTACACGGTCTCCTGTCTTCCCCGGTCTGTGGCCTGTCTCTATGACTTCTTCTGGTAATTCTACGGGCTCCACGGCGGCCAGCCCGCCTACTGTCCACCCCGTCTCCGTTTCCTGTCCGCCCCCAGACCGCCCGGCCTGTTCTGCCGAACTCCGTGACGAGCTGCTCCGGATCACTACCATCTCTCTCTCTGACAAGACTCTCTTAAAACTTTATTCCTTGCGTACATTCAGTTCGGCGGTTCTTCAGGCTAAGGGACTTCTGCCGCACCTTACTCAGCCCCCCCTCTCCCCTTACGGATGATTGGCTCTGCAATGACGGACGCGTTCAGACTTGGATTCTGAATTCCTTGGATGGTGAGCCTTACCAAATGACTATGTACCACGACACCGCCAAGGCTATGTGGGATGAGCTACATTTTTTGTACTCCGGCCACGACAGCCTTCAGCATCTTTACAACATCCTCACTGACCTCTTCACTCTCGACACTGGCGGCGCTTCAGATATGACCTCGTTTGTCGCTCGGGCTAAAACTCTTGCTGAAGCCTGGATCCAGCATCAGTCGCCCACCAATGATCATGCTGCTCAGCGCGCTCAGAAGGAAGCTGCATGCATTTCCATCATCATGCCCGCCTTCCATTTCATCTTCAGAGTCTTCGTGCTCAGGTCCTGGCTGCTCCCACTACACCATCTTTCTCTGATGTCTGCTCCATGATTCTCCGGGTCTCCCCCCCTCCAAATCCTCCTGCTCCTTCTCCACCGTCGTTCGGGCTCGCGGGGCTGTGGCCGTGGTGGGCGTGGCCGGCCAAAATGCTCCTTCTGCGGGAAAGATGGTCATCTTGAGGCGACCTACTATAAGAAAATCGGCTACCCCCCTCGCCCGACAGCTTCTGTTGTTACTGAAGTCAGTTCTCCTGATCTTGAGACCGTCCGTCTTCAGCTCCAGCATCTCCAGGGCCTGCTCAACCCACCTTCGGCCTCCGTCGCCTCCGTCTCCAACACAGGTACTGCTTGTATCTCCACCAGCCCGGGTTGGATTGTGGACTCTGGTGTCACTCATCACATTACTTCACACCGACCTGCAAAGTACTCGGAGTCTCCTTATTCGAAGTCTATCACTGTAGCCAATGGGGCGCTGGTTCCCGTCTCCGGCTCGGCAGATCTTTCTCTCACCCCATCCATCCCTTTTCGCTCGGCTCTTCATGTTCCGAGTTCACCCTTTAATTTACTCTCTGTTGGGCGTCTGACTCGTGATCTGGATTGTTCTGTTATATTCACCTCTTCTTCCTTTGTTATACAGGATCGGCGGACGCGGACTACCATTAGTAGAGGACAGCTGCGGAACTGGCTCTACCTTCTCGATGACTCTCCCGCCATCTTGTCTTCCGTCTCCTCCAGTGCATGACATTGCCGACTTGGTCATGCCCCTCTACCGGTTCTACAGCGGGCTCTTCCTGATATTCCTTTTACTTCTTTTCAGTGTGATTCATGTATCCTCGGCAAACAACCGCATTCTTCTTTTTCTTCGCATTGTACTCAGAGTACAGCTCCCTTTGATCTAGTTCATTCGGATATATGAGGACCCTTTAGGATTCCCAGTATAAATGGTTTTCGTTATTTTATTACCTTTATTGATAATCACTCTCGCACTACGTGGCTCTACTTACTCCGTGAACGCTCCGAGCTTCCCCGGGTTTTTCGTGCTTTTGTCCTCGAGACCCGGACGCAATTCCACACCACTCTCAAAACCCTCCGACTGACAATGCTCGTGAGTACACCAGCCACGACTTTACCACTTTGTGTTCGGAATACGGGATTCTACATCAAACCTCTTGCGCTGACACACCCCAGCAAAATGGTGTTGCCGAACGAAAGAACCGTCATTTACTCGATGTCTCCCGCTCCCTCATGCTTCAAATGCATGTGCCCAAGGCATACTGGAACTTTGCGGTTTCCACTGCTTGCTTTCTCATCAACCGTCTCCCCTCTTCTGTCCTCAATTATGCTACTCCGTTTAGCATATTGTTCCCCTCCACTCCGGCTTTCTCTCAACCACCTCATATCTTTGGCAGCACCTGCTTTGTCCACCTCCTCGGGCCCTCCTCGGATAAATTGGATCCCAGGGTGGTGAAACACATCTTTGTCGGCTACTCATGCACCCAAAAGGGTGAGTCTATTGCTCACCCGCTACTCGCAAGATCACCGTTTCTGCTGACGTTACCTTTCGGGAAGAACAACCGTTTTTCTCTGCTCCGTTGCCTGCTACGCTCCCAACGCCTCCTCTCCCGACACCTTTACCACGTCCCGTTATTCCTGCTACTACACCATCTTCACTCGTTTCCCCTGCCCCCGCTCATGCTACCACCAAACCACCTGTCATCCGTGTCTACACTCGTCGCCCTCCCGTTTTCGTTGCCCCTCTGCAGCCGACTTCCACCACGGATACTTTGCGTCCTTCTGATCAGGTAACACCCTCCACTGCCCATCCTCTGGATGCGTACGTCTCTCTTCATCGCCTCTCTTCCCCTCTGCACACCTTTGCTACTTCTCTCTCTTCGATTGTTGTTCCTAACTTTGTACAGGAGGCGCTTCAACATCCGGGCTGGCGGGCAGCTATGGAGGAGGAAATGTCTGCTCTCTAGGCTAACCGGACATGGACCGTTGTACCCCTTCCTCCGGGTCAGAAACCGGTTGGGTGCAAATGAGTCTTTGTCATCAAACATGCTGCTGATGGGTCCGATTGACCGACTGAAGGCTCGTCTTGTGGCTCGCGGCTTCACCCTGCAACAGGGGCTTGACTATGTGGAAACTTTCTCTCCGGTCGCCAAGCTCAATACCGTTCACGTCCTCATCTCTGTTGTTGTTCATCGACAGTGGCCCCTCTTTCAACTTGATATCAAGAATGCCTTCTTAAATGGGGATCTCCAGGAGACGATCTACATGCAACAACCGCCCGGGTTTGATACCACGGGGGAGTCTCAGGTCTATCGCCTTTTTAAGGCTCTGTATGGTCTCAAACAATCTCCACGGGCCTGGTTCGATAAATTCAGTAAGGTCCTTCGTGATATCGGGTTCACTCGAAGCTCGGCCGACTTCTCGTTGTTCACTCGTCACCGACCAACAGAGACGGTCCTTCTGTTAGTTTATGTTGACGACATCATCATTACAGGAGATGATTCACAAGGGATACATGCCGTCAAAGTGCATCTAAACTCGGTCTTCCAGACAAAGGACCGGGGAACTCTACGATACTTTTTGGGTCTTGAGATTGTCAGGCGCCCGGACGGGCTTATTCTATCTCAACGAAAGTACTGTATTGATCTTCTTCATGATGCTGGTCTTTTAGGGTGTAAGCCAAGTGATACCCCCATGGATGTAAACCATAAGTTATGTGCTCAGGCATCTGACTCGGATCTACTTCTCCAGAATCCTGGATATTATCGAAGACTAGTTGGAAAATTGATCTACCTCACGGTTACCAGACCAGATATTTCCTTTGCTGGTGGTCTTGTCAGTCGATACATGCACTCTCCTCGGAAATCTCATCTTCAGAGTGTTGAACGCATTCTCAGGTAACTAAAAACAACCACGGGTCAAGGACTTGTTTACCGGACTTCCTCGTCTGCTCCTACATTAGTGACATACTCTGATGCGGATTATGCTAGCTCTGTTGATGACCGACAATCTACTAGTGGTTTCTGCACATACTTTGGGGACCACTTGGTTACATGGCAAAGCAAGAAACAAACGGTCGTTGCTCGATCATCCGCTGAGGCAGAATACCGGGCAATGACATCTGTTGTATCAGAACTGACGTGGCTTGAAAGTCTCCTCACTGATCTGGGTGTCAAATTACCTTCTCCGGCTCTTCTTCTTTGTGATAGCCAAGCGGCTATACATATCGCCAAGAACCCAGTCTTCCACGAAAGAACGAAGCACATTGAAGTCGATTGTCACTTCGTTTCAGAGAAAGTTCAAATGAAGAAGCTCGATCTGAGGCATGTTCCAGGGACGGAACAAGTTGCGGATGTCCTCACAAAGGCTCTTCCCAAGGCATCCTTCTATCAATGTCTGTCCAAGCTTGGTGCATACGATTTGTACGCTCCAGCTTGCGGGGGAGTGTTAGAATATCCCATGTATTTTGGCCCATGTTTTTAGGCCCATTTATGGTTTCTCTCCTTTAGTCCCACATCTTGTATAGGATTTGTTCTCTCTCTCTCTCTCCTATATAAATGTATTCTCTCCTTGTATTTACATATTCAATCAATACATACAAGTTTTGAGCTTTTTCTACAAATTCGTCCACGTTAGGCATCAAAAAAGCGTCACGAATAGTAACTGTGTTAAGTGCTCTATAATCGATACAAAAGCGCCAAGAGCCGTTTTTTTTAATTAATATTACCGCAGAGCTAAATGCCGCAGTACTTGGATGGATTAACCCCCTTTCCAACATATCACAAACTAAAATTTCTATTTCATTCTTTTGAAAATGTGGATATCGATAGTACTTAACTTTTGTCACCATCCCGGGTTGTTTAAGAAGGATTCTATGGTCTAACTCTCTAGGTGGGGGTAAACCTGATGGTGCCTTAAACGCATCCTCAAATTCAGTTAGGAGTGCATTAATAGACAAATGTAATGTCGGGTCCCCAAAGAGTGGTGCATCGTCCGTTACTTGACACTCATGCATGGCGAAGACAAAACATAATAGGCCTTCCGAGATTGCCTCTTTGCCTAAGATTTTTGTTAGCGAACTAGGTGATACAAGTGTTGGGTCAACATCGGTTATCCCGTGTGAATTGACGGTTTCTTGGTTTAAAGAGAATGTCATTTTCTTTTGCGTATAATCCGTAATTACCGGTCCTAAGGACTCTAACCAAATCATGCAAAGGACTATATTAGAGCCTTGGTGATCGATTGCAAATGCATTGATTTGGAAAGAAATGGATTGAATTACAATAAGAATGTTAAGACAGTTACTGTTACATTGAAGTGTTGCCCCATTGCCCACAAACACATTAAATTGAGGTACGATTGTCATTGGTAATTTTAAATAAATTGCGAGTCGTTTTGAAATAAAAATCGTAGTACTCCCACAATCTACTAATATGTGGACTAGTAATTCAGTATTTGCCCAATAAATCATATTGATTTGCTAGTGAAACGTCCTACGAGTGCATTGAAACTAATTTGCGTGTCTGTCGTGTTTGGAGTCGGTGCCGATGTGTCCTCTAGAGCCATATTTTTATGTGGTTCAACGCCTAAATCCGACCCTCCATCTGATAGTTGTTTATCATTCCTCTAAGCAATATAAGGTTGCCTTATTTTTGCACTTGTGTCCTGGTAAATATTTTTCATTACATGTATAACATAAACCGCGTTCCCGTTTAAACTGAAGTTCTTCCCTAGACAATGATTTATAATTTGGTTTATCGTAGGTGACTTGTTTTTGTGGTTGTGCAAACTGCCACCCAAATTGTCTTGACTGAATAGAGATTTCTGTGGTAGTTTTGTCTTCATATAAACAAGCCAAAGAATAAGCTTGGTGTAACGTTGTGGGTTCTCTTCCCATAACTTCACGGTGAATATTAGCTTTTAATCTTGAAATAAAATTGTTTTGTCAAAGAAAATGCTGGGCAGTCTTGAGATTTGACAAGCTGAAATATGTTTTCAAATTTCGTCTTTATATGCCTGAACTGTTGCAAGTTGCGTCAATTTCGTTATGTTTCCCATAGGTTCGTCAAAGTAAGAAGGGCCAAAACGTTGCATTAAAGCTGATTTAAAATTTGCCCAAGTGGTACAAAAACCCTTGTTTTTCATGGAGTGATACCAACAATAAGCGGGACGATCAAGATGAATTGCGGCAATAAAAAAACCCTTGTTATGAAAATTAAAATAATCTGCCGCTTGATTCAGCCAATCGGTTGGATCGCCACTTGCAAATTTTGGAAATTCAAATTTGATGTGGCTTTGATTTTGAAAAATAGATGTATAATTTTTATCATTATGATGAAAAAAATTAGGGGAGGGCAGACTTATCTGGTGGGAAGGTTCCTGGACTGAAGAATCTTGATTTGAGGCCGATGTTTGTCCTCCACCAAAAGATACAGGGGCCATTTGTTGAGGTGACTGACGACAAATCGAGCGTGGGATTGCTGGTGGCGAACCCAGAATACCAAACTGGTTACTGTTCAGCGCGCAAGAATCATCTATCAGCCCTTTGCCGCGTGTATCCTCAACTGCAACTGCTGGAGATCGTTGTTGTTCCAGCAGAGTTGTGACCGTCAATTGAAAAGCTGTCATCGCCTTAGCCAATGAATTGGACTGGTCAGATGACTGTTGTATGAAATTACAAAGCTTGTTCACCTAATCTTCCAGACGGGTGAAACGTTGATCCGTGGACTGTTTGGAGGCTGGTAACTCCTCGCTCACTGTGGCAATTTCGTGTAGCAATTCAGAACTAATTTCTTGTTGACCCGTAGCGAGACTCTTCAATCTTGTGTTAGGGGGATCTGGTCCAGAGACCATACTGTCGGTTTACTGGACAAATTCCTTGATGGAAGCAAGGATCTCAATGAAAGCATCAAATTGTTACAACGTAACAGGGGAAGAAGAAAAAGGAAAAATCCAAAGGAGATGGGCAAGGATAAGAGAGAGGACATGTGATAGGATGAGACGAGAGGAAGAAGAGGATGAACAGGAAAAGACTTTTATTAATTCCATAACCTTTACATAAACAGTATTATCTATATATATATACATCAATCCTGCAATTGACCGTTGGGCCTGGCCCAAGAAGACCGTTGTATAAATGAATACATCGCTATTTTCGGGATGTTAATTTGAAATGCCATCACATGGCTGAGGTGGCAGTTTTGCTGACGGAAAGGCTATTGCAGACGGCGTTACACCCTCCCTATCCTTCGCCGGCCAAGCCATTTTCGCTCCACTGTTGGCTAGCCAATTCATCCCTCCACCTTCAGCAACATCCAAAAATTCTGTACAACAGCCATCAATATTCCTCTCCTCCTACAAGCAGCAGTCGGCCTCCTTCAAAAGGACCTCTCCTCCACCTCCACCATCAAGCAAGAGTCTTTTCCCACCGCCTCCATCATAGCTACAGACGACCACCAAATTCTCACTTCCCTCCCTCCACAAAATCAGCCACCAAACAACCATAAAATCACCATTAAATTACTCCGGCAAACACCAGAATCCTGTCCCAAACCTCCCCTCATTTCCCTCTAGTATCTCACGTGGAGCCACTTTCTCTTGCCACAACTGCTACCCTACTCTCTTCCCTCACCTCCTCGACCGAGCCACCTCCATTAATTTAGGAAATAATTCTTAAATTTCAGCCCATCCTGTAAGACTCGAACGTATCATTTTTGTATAAAAATAACAAATTATGTGAATATCCCCGATGATGAAAGAACCTTTTGGTGCTGACGTGACGTCGCACTTTAATTTAGTGTACGGGTTTTCTGTTGATATTATATTTTGGGACAGACGCTTTGTTTTGATATAAACCCAAGTGAATTTGGGTTGAAATGAGGTGAATGGTGGCCGTGCTACGGGTGATTGGGTGGGCTGGCTTGGCTGAGTATAAGTTATGTAAAGAGACTTTATCTCTTTGGACCGGCTAGACCGGTAGGGTGACCGATTGCCCGGGTTTAGGCGGTGGATCCTCCCGTACCTTATAATCCCGTGCTTCTTTATTCCTCTGCATTCCGACGGAAGAACGCCGAGCCGCACCTGCGCCGATCGCCGTAGCCGCCTCAAATCTTCTCTGTTTCGTACGATTTCTCCTTCGTTGGATCGGTAATCTCTTTCTCTTCACTCCTCTTTCTTCTGGTATGACGTTTGTGTGTATAAAATGATGATGGGGGAAACCCTAGGGTTGTGGTTTTGGATTTGAGTCATTCGTTTTGTTTCCAATCAGAAGTTCTTTATGATTTTCCAAACCCTCAACCTTATTTGCACTCAATTTGGGCGTGATGAAGGTAGGGTTTCCGTTGGGGTTTTGTCTTGACCCCTTGCACCCTTTGGTTGCCGACTATAATGTGAAGATGCATAGGGGGCTGTTTTTGTACTTGTGGGCTGCTGGGTATGAATTATCTGGCTGTTTTGTGGGGCTTGACACCTGAAATTGAGCTGCAATTCGCAGCCCTTAATGTTGCCTTCGTGACAACTTTTGTGGTTGTGCATTGGAGCAACTTGGATAGATATATGCTGAATGGTGTGCCCTGAGCCCCATGTTAGTCTTTCCCTAGACAACTCCTAGAGGTCGTAGTTGTGACCGTCGTAGGAGCTCGCGCATAACTATTTATGGCGCAACACTAAAGTAAATGATATTTTGATACTGCAGAGGATGATGTCCGGCGATAGACGTGACGTGAACCCTTTGAAGGACAAGGGCAAAGGAAAACTTGGGGTGAGTTCTTACTGCTTTTTCCTCTTTTGTGAACCTTGCAGTTGCTCTATATCACTGGCTATATGAAATGCCGAAAACGCTAACGTGGCACAATTCCTAGAGGTCGTAGTTGTGATCGTCGTAGGAGCTCGCGCATAACTATTTATGGCGCAACCCTAAAGTAAATGATATTTTGATACTGCAGAGGATGGCGTCCGGCGATAGACGTGACGTGAACCCTTCGAAGGACAAGGGCAAAGGAAAACTTGGGGTGAGTTCTTACTGCTTTTTTTCCCCTCTTTTGTGAACCTTGCAGTTGCACATCCATTCCCTAAACTCACTCCCCACCTTTCCCCTTTTCACCCACACGTGGACCCACCTTATAGTCCTCCTAACAGTTAACCCCTACTCCACATTATTCTGGCAGCTGACCACCTCTTCCTATTACGTGGAGTCACTGCCAATTAATCCTACCCTTCCCTTAACCCTTCTTCTCTATTACGTGGAACCCCTCAATCAGCCACTACCCACCCTTTTCCCTTCACCTGGAATTCCATCCTGCAACCCTCCCCCTCTCATTCCCAGCCCATACGTACTGTGACCGTCTGCTCTCTTAAAAAAACACAGTAAGTTATCTCAAGCCTCACAGCCCTCCCCTCTATAGTGCTTGCAAAGCTCAAGGTGTGTTGTTTAATTTTATCCTTGGATTTAGTGTGTTCTTTACTTAGTGATATAGTAGATTATAAGCCTTGTTGCAGTTGTCTCTGTCTTTGTTATTTTTTTATTTAATTAGTATTTATTTTTGCGCACTCTCGCGCTCATACGTTTCTCTTTGTTGCCTTCTTCTTAAATGCCTTAATTCAATGGTGGAAAATCAAGTCATACAACAACATTCAAGCCTTTATCCCACTATAGTGGGGTTGGTTGTGGAAAATCAAGTCATATGGTTTGAAAATATTAATTTGCAAATTTAATCCGTCGGTCATGGCATTTGCATCTACCCTAAGTATTCATCTAAAGCCTTACCCTGCGTCACGACATATTGGGTCAGCGTGAAAGAAAGGACCATCTCGATGGAGGTGCGGTCCACTGTGAAGGGGTCAGCAGAGCAAAGTTGCGTAGGTGGAATTGGGAATCAAACGCGATCAATGGGCTTTGCCGTGGCTGCGGAGCAGAGGATTACTAAACTTCGAGGTGAATGGAGAGGATGAAGTTGTAGTGCCAGAGCATTCAAATTGTATTCAACGTTAATTGATGTTTGAACAATTAATTGATGTTTGAACAATTAATTGATGTTTGAACAATTAATTGATGTTTGAACAATTAATTGATGTTTGAACAATTAATTGATGTTTGAACAATTAATTGATGTTTGAACAATTAATTGATGTTTGAACAATTTGAATTGTATTCCCGAGTTACTGGTATGTGACGTCGTTTGTGACCGGGTATGAAGACGATCGAGGGAGAAATCATGTAGGTATGACATGAACTTGAGAGGAATCCGGCAAGGGGGAGGGTCGGTGGAGGTGAGGAAAAGGAAAGAGGTGGGAATGAGACAAAATTCTTAGGGAGCAACCTAAATTTTCATTCATTCAGGGATAATCCCAAAAAAAGAAAAACTTCATCCCTTATATCAGCGAGGTGTGACATAATAAGAAATAACAATATAATGAGAAATAAATAAATGCGTACATCATAGTAAGAAATAACAGAGTCGAAAATAAATAAAACAGTTAGGCTGGCATCGCGTCTTCTATCTCTTCTTCAAATGGACCGTTATCGTCTTCCATCGCATGCGGACCCGCAACGACATTTTGTCAGTGTGTGCGTGTTCCGTCGGCATGCACAATCGTAAGAATGCCGCCGTCTGGAAAATATGTTTGGTCCCCAAGGCAGGAGTCAGAGTGGTGGCGGCGGGAGTGATCCTGGGACAGCCCCGTGACTCCGGGCTCCAGTCGGTGAGACCCAACAATAGGGACCTTTTGCGAGTCAGTCCCCCTGAAGGTGGTAGCGGCGACCAAGTTGCTGGGTTGGGTAGTTCAGCGCCAACTGCCATCTTTCTTCCGGACCAGAGAAAGCTGGGCTGATGGCAATTCTGCAGGTGGTTGGATGACGTCGGAGAGCGCAGTAGAAAGCTCTTGGTGGTCCATTGGGAAAGGAGGATGCACAACTGACGGGCCCAAGAGGGCACAACCCTGCGAAGAGGCCGAAATCTGTGGTCTGCTGAATCGTGCAAACGTGGATCAAAGAGCGTAGGAGGGCGGAGTCACCGTCGAGGCGACATGGCCGACCCTTATGTAGGAACTGTATGGACATAGTCTCCCAATTGACGCATATATTGTTGAGTGTGCGGAGCAAAGCCACTCCCAGAATGACATTGAGGTCGCCTAAGCTGAAAGTTTAGAAGTCCGCGGTCACGGAATAGGACCCCATAAAGAGAGAGATGGCAGTGCAACGAACCTGAGTCGGTCGGTGACACCCATCGCCCATACGTACCGCAATATCCGGGGAGGGAAACAAGGGAAGACAGAGCTGCTGCACCAGGTGCTCAGAGATGAGGTTGTGGCTTGCGCCGCTGTCTACCATGATGATGATCGGGCGATCCCGCAGTGTGCCCGAGAGCTGCATGGTCTGCTGGGCGAAAATCCCGCCCGGCGACGCGCAAGATAGCGCCAACTGGTGGAACGTAGCTGCGGTGGAGTCGAGAGGCGTATCCCCCATTAAGAGCTCCAAGGCCTCAAAGTCAGCCAGGGTAACCTCAGGGTCGACGTCGTCGATGATGACATGGAACTCCTTCAAGAAGCACACATGGTTGGGGAGTACGGTTGATAGCACCAAAAATAGAGAAACCTGCCGCGAAGTTCATTGTAATCACTTTTCGAGAGGCGCTGAGGGGCCGACGACGGCCTGACCGGTTTTCCCAGGGCGGAGGCTGCAGTGGAGGAGCCGTGGCTAGCGATTGTTGGAGCATGCGTTCCGCGCTTCTTAGTTTGAGAATAACAAATCCCGGATGTATTTGATCTTGCTATGTGTTTTAAATGTGCAGGGATAACAGATTTTTTTATGTACAAAGGAATGGCTGAGCATGACATTGATGAAAAGGAAAAACGCGCTATCACTGGCGATAACGCTACCGCGGGCGATAGTATAATCAGTTCCTGCTGACGTCAGCCTTAATCCGCACGTTGTCGCGCACGAAGTCACGGTTCAGCGATATCGCGGGGCGATACCGATGTCGCCGAGCGATATCCCACGATCGTCACGTTCTCCGCTCAGATCTGAAAATCCGCGCGACGTGTGCCACGTGTCAAGCAACGGAGAGTTATCACTATCGCGGGGCGGTAACTCTACCGCCGGCGATAGCATGAAGTGATATATACGGCCAAAAATTTCAGGGAAGAGATTGATCGTGTAGAGCTTTATTTTCCCGGAGAATCTTCAGAGCCTTCATCTCCGTTTCCAGACGAACTCCCTTTGTCCGTTGAAATCTCAAGAGCGAAGGAGATACGACCGTGCGTTCAAGATTGGAGATCTTCTCATCGGTCCACCATCATCTTCAGAGCTCGTGATTTTGAAGGATTTTTTAAGTTTTACAATTGTACTTTCATTTTCACTTTTTATCTTTGTAATTGGAAAGAGAAAATCACCACCTTGTGTGTGGTGTCTAAGTCCGTGTGTGGCTTAGGGGCAAATCACCACCTTGTGTGTGGTGTCTAGGTCCTTGTGTGGCTTAGGAGTAAATCGCCGCGTTTTGTGCAGCGTCTAGATCATAGGTTTGATTTAGGGGGAGGCTAGTAGCCATATCTAAGGAGATATTGACTATAGCCTACCGGTTCTTGGGAGAAGGATCGGTAAAAAAGCTAAAAACTATTATCATTGTAAGCCTTGATTTCAAGCTTTATTGGAATCATTTTACATATATATTTTGGAGAAATAAAATCTTGATTTTCATTTCATTGATGTGTCTCAAACGTTGTATCTAATTTCATATTTTATAAAAAGTTAAAAGTTTAAAGAGCGCTTATTCACCCCCCTCTAAGGGCGCCAGAAGATCCTACAAGTGGTATCAGAGCTGGTTATTCCTAATACGGTTTCACCACCAGGAATTATGGCGCAACATGACCATGCTTTCTCTGAGGGGCAAATAATTAGTAGACCTCCATTATTCACTGGATCTGACTATAATTACTGGAAAACTAGGATGAAGTGTTTTCTTATTTCTCTTGACATTGAAGTTTGGAATATGGTACAGACTAATTATGCTCATCCCACTTATACAGTAGGCGATGTAGTAATGGAAAAACCAAAAGATAAATGGGATGATCAGGATAAGCTAAGGTGCAAAAATAATGCAAAAGCCATGAATGCATTATTTTGTGCATTAGATAAGACTGAATTTAATAGAACTTGTGCTTGTAATAATGCTTATGAGATTTGGAATTTACTTGAAGTAACTCATGAAGGTACCTCGCAAGTGAATGACTCGAAGCTGTTTCAACTGGAATCGGAATTTGAAAAGTTTAGGATGAAAGTGGATGACGACGTAGACTCAATGTACACCAGATTCACCAAGATAGTGAATGACTCAAAAGTGCTTGGTAAAAATTTTTCAAATGGTGATTTGGTGAGAAAACCTCTTAGATCTCTTCCCCCTAAGTTTAATCCCAAAGTGACGGCTATTTCTGAATCTCATGATCTTAAATCTCTCAATATTGAAAGTCTGATTGGGAACTTGAAAACTCATGAAATTGAATTGAAAATTCAACAACAAGAGTACATGGAGCCTAAGAAGAAGGGGTTGACTCTAAATCTAAGAAAGAGGAATGTAGTAATTCTGAGGAGGAAGAAGAAGATGAGGAAAGTCTCTTTGTTAGAAAATTTAAAAAATTTATGAGAAATCCGGAGAGAAGAAATACTTTTAAAAAATATTTTAAGAAGGAGACGTTTAGAAAGAAAAAAACAAAAGGATGACGACGATGAGGAGGAAGAGAGACCCCCACCGGAGTGCTATCATTGCAGGAAGTTAGGACACATTCGAAGCAAGTGTCCAAAGTACTTGAAAGAACTTAAAGAAAGAAGCACAAAGGGAAGAAGAAGGTCCTGAAAGTTGAAACATGGGATGATATTACTTCTGAGGATGCAAGCAGTTCAAGCTCAAGCGAGGAGGAGGAGGTCAATATGTGCCTAATGAGAAAAAGCGTCATATCTGATGACGAGTGCAGTGTCCAAAGCGACACTGAGGTAACTCCTCCAACTTATGATGAATTGTTTTCTGAATTTTTAAAGACTTGCAAATGTTTTGAAAAAAGTTTAAAAGATAATGATATTCTTAAAACTGAAAATAAAGTTTTAATTAAAGAAAACAAAAAAATGTTAAATGAAAATAAGACTATTGGAAAAGAAAAAGTCTCTTGCCAAGAGTGTGATCACTTTATGTGAAGAATAAAAGAGCTTGAAAAATCTCTTTCCAAATCTCATTCAAAAATAAAAATTCTCACTAAAAAGAATGAGATTTTAGAGAGAGATCTGAAATCTTCTATTTCCAAAGTCCACGAAGGAAAGAAGCTTTTGAACGTAGATGTGTAAATCTAGTATCCGAGAATAATGAAATGAGAAACCAGATTCATAACTTAACACTAGCCATGAAAAAGTTTGGATTGGGTCAAAGATCACTGGATATGATCTTAGGTTACCAATGTCACGGATCTGGAAGATTTGTACTCGGATACACGACTGGAAACTATCGCCCGACGACAAACACTACCGCCGGCGATAGCGAGAAATCCAGAAAATCGAGTTTTAAAAATTATGATAATAATAAATTAACTGATACTACATTTTCTTACAGTAAAAGTCCAGAGAAGTTATATTATTCTCGTTACATTACATGTGCCAAATGTAATAGATTTGGTCACACCACGGACTCGTGCTGGAAGAAAGGAAAAAGTAAAATTAAGCAAATCTGGATGCCTAAGGCTTCTACCTATACTATGGGTGGAATCACTTGGGTAGCCAGATCTTTACTCACATCCTCTTTTTAGGTGTGTTGGCAGGCTAAGGACAAAGAAGACGTGTGGTACTTGGACTCAGGTTGTTCAAAGCACATAACGGACAATAAAGAGAAGTTTCTTAGCCTGGAGATGAAGAAAGGAGTTGTTACATTTGGAGATAATGAAAAAGGAAAAATCATCGGCATCGGTGTTGTGGGTAACGAAAGTTTTTCAATTTCAAATGTTTTGTTCGTAGAAGGTTTAAAACATAATTTGATTTCTATTAGCCAATTATGTGATAAGAGTTTAAATGTTTTGTTTGAATCTTCTACAAATATATGCAAAATTATTGATTCCAAAACAAATGAAATTATTTTTACCGCACTTAGATGTCATAACGTATATATGATTAAATTTCATGATTTTTCAAATTCTACTTTAAAATATTTTTTATCAAAAAATGATGAGTTAGAATTATGGCATAGGCGACTTGGACATACTAGTGCAAAGTTAATTAAAAAACTTTCAAAAGATAAATTAATCAAAGGTTTACCATTGCTAAATGAGAATTTATCTTCATTATGTGAGCCTTGTCAAAAAGAAAAATTTTCAAAATCATCTTTCAAAAATAAAAATATTATTTCTACAACTAGGCTACTCCAATTAATTCATATTGATTTATTTGGGCCAATTAATATTTCTAGCTTAGGAGGTAGAAAATATACATTTGTATTGATTGATGATTATTTATGTTTTTGTTGGACTTTGTTTCTAACCTCCAAATCTGATGCGTTTTCAGAATTTTCTAAATTATGTTTGCGTATTCAAAATGAATTTGAGTTAAAAATTAAACGCATACGTTCGGATCATGGAGGGGAATTTGAAAATGAAAAGTTTATTTCTTTTTGTACGGAGTTAGGAATTAAACATGAATTTTCCGCTCCACGCACACCACAGCAAAATGATGTAGTGGAGAGGAAAAATAGGACTCTTCAAGAGCTAGTCCGTACGATGTTATCTGAATTTACATTACCAAAATCTTTTTGGCCTGAAGTGGTAAGTACTGCATGTTATGTAATTAATAGAATAATGCTTCGCCCTATTTTAAAAGTAACTCCTTATGAATTAATTTTTAATAAAAAACCAAATGTTTCTTATTTCAAAGTTTTTGGTTGTAAATGTTTTATTTTTAATTCTAAAGATTACTTAGGAAAATTTGATGAAAAATATGATGGAGTTTTTATTGGGTATTCTTCAACTAGTAAAGCTTATAAAATTTTTAATAAACGAACGAAAATAGTTGAAGAATCTATTCATGTTAGGTTTGATGAGTTTGTTCCATGTGTAGATAAGAAAACTACAGGAAAATAAGATAAACCCCTTCCTTTGATGGAAAATGATGATGAAGAACATGAAAAGAATGAAGAAGGAAAAGAAGAAGAAGAAAGAGAAAAACATGTCCCTCCAAGTGAATTGATATTTTCAAAGGATCATCCGAAGGAGCTTATTATTGGAGATCCACAAAAAGGGGTCAGTACTCGTTCTTCTTTGCATGTTTTGTTTTCAAACCTTTGCTTTGTCTCTGAAATAGAACCAAAAGATGTTTTCACCGCTTTAAATGATGAATTTTGGTTTTTAGCAATGAATGAAGAACTTAATCAATTTGAACGTAATAAGGTTTGAAATCTTGTAGAACGACCCAAAAATCATCATGTAGTTGGAGTAAAGTGGATTTTTAAAAATAAATTGGATAGTGATTCTAGAATTGTTAGAAATAAAGCCAGATTAGTTGCAAAAGGTTATGCACAAATTGAAGGGGTAGACTATGATGAAACTTTTGCACCCGTTGCTAGATTAAAAGCGGTTAGGATATTTCTTGCATTTGCTTGCTTTAAAAGATTTAAATTATATCAAATGGATGTCAAAACTGCATTTTTAAACGAGTATATAAAAGAAGAGGTTTATGTAGAACAACCCCCTGGTTTTATTAATGAAAAATATCCAAATTATTTTTATAAATTAGATAAAGCACTTTATGAGTTAAAACAAGCGTCTCGTGCTTGGTATGATCGTTTAACTCAATACTTATTAAAGCACGATTATAAAATGGGAAGTGGCGATTCTACACAATTCATTAAGCAAATTGATCATGATTTAGTTATTTTGCAAATTTATGTTGATGATATTATTTTTGGAGCCACTAATGAAGAGTTATGCAATGAAGTAGTTCAAATTATGAAAAATGAATTTGAAATGAGCATGGTAGGAGAACTTTCATATTTTCTAGGTTTTCAAATTACGCAAAAACATGATGATATTTTTATTTGTCAATTCAAGTATATTCATGATATGTTAAAAAGATTTGGATTTGACAACCTTAAACATGCAAATACTCCTATGAGTGCTTCATTGAAATTGGAAAAAGATGAAACTGGTATTTCAATTGACCAAACCCTTTATAGAAGTATGATTGGGTCTTTATTATATTTAACTTCTTCTAGATCCGATATTATGTTCGTCGTTTGTTTATGTGCTAGGTTTCAAGCTAATTCAAAATAATCACATTTAAAAGCGGTGAAACGTATTTTTAGATATCTTATAGGAACATCTAAACTAGGCTTATGGTATCCTTATAATGACTCTTTTATTTTACATGTATATTCTGATTCTGATTATGCGGGGTGTTCATTAGATCGAAAGAGCACAAGTGACACTTGTCACATCGGCCCAACACTTATTTCTTGGTCGAGTAGGAGACAATTCTGTTGCCCTCTCCACTACTGAGGCCGAATATATTGCACTTGGTAGTTGTTGTGCTCAAGCACTTTGGATGACACAAACACTAGAAGATTTTGGCGTACACCAAAATAATGTTGAATTAAAATGTGATAGCAAAAGTGCTATCGATTTAACGAACAATCCCGTATTACATTCTAGATCCAAACATATAGATGTTCGTCATCATTTTATTAGGGATCACATAAAGAAATGACATATTAACATAAATTTTATTGGAACAGATTCTCAAATAGCAGATATTTTCACAAAACCACTTAATGATTCACGCTTTTCAAGTTTAAGATTAGAACTTGGAATCTTAGAATTATAAATCAAAATTATTTTAATTCCGAGATTTTAGTTTTATAAAATAAGCCTAAGATTATAACTTATATATATATCATATAGTTAATTAATAGAGTTTTCACTATCGCTAGGCGACAGTACTGTTGCCGGCGATATCCCAGATTCAGTCAACAACAAAATATTACATCACTGACAATAAAAAGTCATTCATCCATGTTCTCTTCAGTAGACACATTCACATCTTCACTGGAAGTCGGAGTTGGTTCTCTACACCTTTGCGTCCGCCTTATCGAATGTCGTGGAGGATCCTCGACTGGACTCCACCATTCTCGTTCTTCTTCCGGAGTTGACTTTAGTTTCAGTCCATTTACCAGAAACTTCATGAATTTTCGAAAACCAGAATGACTAAGCTTTTGTTCCTCTTTCATCTCCTCCACAGTCTCTCTTAGATCCTCAATAGATTCACGCAAAGAACCTCTTCTTTGGAGTGGTTGTATTGATGACGAGGCAGCCCCAGGAGATGGACCTCTAGCTGGTTCTACAGTATATCGTCGGGATACAATCATCAATGTAGAACTCTTGATCTATCCAATCATATTTCTGATATACGATCATTTGAATAACACTTCCTAAAAGAAGTGTATTCAGTTTCGTCCTAAGTGGATGCTTCATTTTATACGTATATCGTATGATGGATAACACAAAATCCGCCACATCAAACTTGACTCTCTCTAATACATAGTACGTCACTAAGCTCAATTGAGCCGTGATCTTCCTTGTGTCACCAGACTTCAACATAACCATGTTTTTTAATATATCTTGAATCACAAATGCATCGCGAGAGAGTGATGAGACGTCTTGAATCAAACTCCTATTTTCCTTTTCATGAAGGACTTGGTTCAATATCCTCCAATCACGATCCTTTTGGTAATTCTCCACTATATCCATAAAAGTTTCCTCACAAGTGGCAAGATTATATTCTCGTCTTAAATCAGCATGAGTAATATCTATTTCAATTTCTTGGATTCGAGACCTTACTCCTCCATTCAACCCCGTATATTTAGGGTCTTCCAAATTATTATAAAAATCTCGTACAAAGATGGAGCTAAAAAGGTTCGGTATAATGAGAGACATTATACCTGACTCCACAAGTAGTTCATAGATATGTGGTGGCAATGATTCATCCAAAAGTTTAGCAATACCAACTGACGCATTCTCAATTCCCGGGTATGTTTGATATGATGCATGTGGGTTGCGGCTGGTGTTTTTTCTTGCACGGGATGATGCCATTTCCTGAAAACATTATGACAACATCGTGTTACCTCAAAAAAAAAATTAATTTAAACCGATTTTTCTGTCGCCGGCGACAGTACTATCGCCGGGCGATAGTGTAAAAACTTCTCCTATTTTGAAATTTCGTGTAGATTTTCTATAGTAAATTCAGAAAAGTTACTAAAATTAAATACATCTCAAAAATCTACCACCTATAACTCATTTTTTGTACGTTTTTTGCATCAAAATGACATTTTCTTCAAAATTATTCTTTAACAAAATGTATGACCAAAATCAAATTTTTTTAGATCTATCTCCTTTCATAATCTAGAGTCAAGATCTATATTTTTTTAAAGTAAAACACAACCATAAAGAGGGATCTAACCTTACTTTTTGGAGTTCTTGAGAGTTTCCGCTGAAGAAGACGATGACCAACAGTCCATGGTCGGTAAAAGGAGAAGATATGTCAGCCCCATCCGTTTTTTTCGACTTTTATATCAAAAAACGCTATCGCCGCGCGGTATCGCTCTTGCTGGCGATAGTGCATTTTTCGGCCACAATTTTCAAATATTCTGAAATTTTTTTAAAAAACCTGTTTCTAGTGTTACAGTAAAGTTTTGGATGCTTATCAGAATACGATACCTAGTACATGTGTGATTATTAGTTTATAAGTTCTTTGAACATTGTTTTTAACTTGTCTTGCTCTTGATATCTACCTATATCGTTGATGACTGGAACTTGAATAGACTTGTTTCCGCATGCTTCTAAGTATGAGTAACATTTTATGTTTGATAATGTGCTCACACTGACACGAGCTGATAATTACACATACTTAAGTTTCTTCTTATATGCTATTGGTTTGTGTCAAAGATTCGAATACATCGCTAACACTTTCATTTATGCCTTATTCAAATTGATTTTCAAAATTGATGACCATTCTGAGAAAAACATTTTTTTTGTTTGCAATACAAGTGAATTCGGAGTCCTAAGTCAAAGTTTCTACAAACAAAAATGAATGAAAAACAACTTAAAAAAAACAAATACATATGACTAGGATACTCCAATCAAGCTCTACTTACCCTCCTGATAAGTCTTAATGAGCATTGTGAGGTTGAGCACCTTGAAAAGGATTGTAAAGTGTCTTGTGCAAACAAACTTGACCATTTTTTTTTAAAAAAAATCTTTATGACATGAAGTTATTTATGCAAAGATGTTAGCTTCTTGTATCCATATATTGCAAACCTTCATGTAACATTATTTCTTAAGAAATATGTATACTAAATCACTCTTCCCATGTACACATCATTATCATTTATAAAATTTCTTCTCATGAGAATTGGACCGGTCATAGTTCTTCTCTTCTATTTCATCGATTTTCCTGTTTTCGATATCTTAGCCTGACAATTTTCAATATTTCAATTCAACTCTTAAATTAATTTTTCCATAGCATGCATTTTTTTGATAAAATTCCAAATCTTAAGGTAATACTATTTCATGGTTTTTAATGTCCTTATCCTACTTCTCGTGCTTCTCAATTCTATTACTAACTTATACTCTCTCAGCTTCTTTCAGCTTCCGCATTTCCACCTCGCTACATTTTTTTTCCCACCGTCTTTTGCTAATAACAAAGGGGGAGATTAAGTACGAAATCAATTGATTAGTACATTTAGGGGGAGTAATTATTTCTTCTGTTAAATAGGGGAAAATATAGGGGGAGAAAATAGTCTTTATTATATGGGGAGTTTATTATAACTATTTATGCACTTTGATTCATAATGATTATCTGAATTGTTTCACATTCTCCTGATCTCACGCAATTTCTTTCTTAGTGGATTTGTTATTATCAAAAGGGGGAGATTGTTGGAGCATGCGTTCCGCGCTTCTTAGTTTGAGAATAACAAATCACGGATGTATTTGATCTTGGTATGTGTTTTAAATGTGCATGGATAACAGATTTTTTTATGTACAAAGGAATGGCTGAGCATGACATTGATGAAAAGGAAAAACGCGCTATCACTGGCGATAACGCTACCGCGGGCGATAGCATAATCAGTTCCTGCTGACGTCAGCCTTAATTCGCACGTTGCCGCGCACGAAGTCACGGTTCAGCGATATCGCAGGGCGATACCGATGTCGCCGAGCGATATCCCACGATCGTCACGTTCTCCGCTCAGATCTGAAAATCCGCGCGACGTGTGCCACGTGTCAAGCAATGGAGAGTTATCACTATCGCGGGGCGGTAACTCTACCGCCGGCGATAGCATGAAGTGATATATACGGCCAAAAATTTCAGGGAAGAGATTGATCGTGTAGAGCTTTGTTTTCCCGGAGAATCTTCAGAGCCTTCATCTCCGTTTCCAGACGAACTCCCTTGGTCCGTTGAAATCTCAAGAGCGAAGGAGATACGACCGTGCGTTCAAGATTGGAGATCTTCTCATCGGTCCACCATCATCTTCAGAGCTCGTGATTTTGAGGGAGTTTTTAAGTTTTACTATTGTACTTTCATTTTCACTTTTTATCTTTGTAATTGGGAAGGGAAAATCACCACCTTGTGTGTGGTGTCTAAGTCCGTGTGTGGCTTCGGGGCAAATCACCACCTTGTGTGTGGTGTCTAGGTCCTTGTGTGGCTTAGGAGTAAATCGCCGCGTTTTGTGCAGCGTCTAGATCATAGGTTTGATTTAGGGGGAGACTAGTAGCCATATCTAGGGAGATATTGACTATAACCTACCGGTTCTTGGGAGAAGGATCGGTGAAAAAGCTAAAAACTATTATCATTGTAAGCCTTGATTTCAAGCTTTATTGGAATCATTTTACATATATATTTTGGAGAAATAAAATCTTGATTTTCATTTCATTGACGTGTCTCAAACGTTGTATCTAATTTCATATTTTATAAAAAATTTATAAAAGTTTAAAGAGCCCTTATTCACCCCCCCCCCCCTCTAAGGGCGCCAGAAGATCCTACAACGATCACAAAGGTGTCCGGGGTTGGTGGTGGTCGGCCGCAGTAGCATGTGTTCGGGAGGAGAGGTCGGCTTCCATTAGACACACCGAGTCCATGGCGTCAGAGATTGTGTGAGGGTGATGCGTGGGGAGACGAGAGCGATATGTGGTGGTGGACCTTGCATGAAGAAACCCAGGTAATGATTGGGCGGTAGCTCGGGGACGTGGGAGACCAGGGCAACAAACTCATCAACATAATCGTCCAGGCCGGCTGTCTGGTGGATGCCGCAAAGATGCTCGATAGCGGAGGAGTCGGAGTAGCGGGTGTCATACTACTGAATCATCTCTTGCTTGAGCTCGGGCCAGGAGAGGCACAAGTTGGTATGGCGGAGCCACCAAGCCCAGTGGAGTGTCGAGCTGTCCAAGCCAACAACCACTGTAGACACCTTGTCGTTCTCCAGCGCATTAGTTGTGGTCTAAATTTTGCTCCGCTTTGGCGATCCAACCCATTGGGTCAACGCCGATAAAAGAGGGAATGTCGAGGGAGAGGCAGACCAACCCTGAATGGCCAGGAGAATGGTTCCTGAAGGAATAGACGATGGTCTGATGCCTAGGAGAGAGCCGCCATTCGCGGGTGGGCCGATGCTTGACGCGGCGGAGATTGTGGCGGTGGACGCGTGTAGGGAGTTGATCTTGGAGTGGAGGGCGAGAAGCCAGGCGTGCATGGAGGCGACAAGTTGCTCTTGAGCCTCCAAGCAACGACTTTTGGCTTCGGTGGTCGCATCCGGAGGAAGATCATCGACGGAGCGAGTGTTTAGAGCCATTGACCGGAGTTGGCGACAACCACTATAGGGAATCAGAGCGGAGCAGCAGAGGCAGGGTAGGATCGGGGCGTGGTGGCAGACGAGATGCGAGCGACGGAGCAGCCTGGAAGCGGTGGAGCCGAAGGAATCGGCTGGACCCAAGGAAGGGCCCCGACACTTGCAGAATTCCAGCAGATGGGGCTGGGATTCCGTGGAAGCAGGGACCAACGGCTCAACTGGCAGATCATGCCAAAAAGCGGTGGACCGGCGGACGCCCAGTCATAGGAAGCGGCGAACTCCCTGGCGCAGCGATTTGGCGGCCCGGAAACTGGACGCAGCAGGTTGGCGGAGGCGCTGTGGAAGGAACGAGCGCTGCGCGACCGGAAGCGGGACGGTTGTGTGGTTGAATCAGAAGTGATGCGCAAAAACTGAATAGAGGTCGCGATGTGCGGCGGAAATGGACGCCGAATTGACGGAAGGGATTCGCAACTTCTGCAATTGCGATCATCGGCGACTAGTAGTCGGGCAGTGCGGCAGATCGATCAAATTGATATGAATCCGAGAGGAATCCGGCAAGGGGGATGGCCAACGAAGGTGAAGAAGAGGAATGAGGGAACAAAATGAAATTCTTAGAGAGCAATCATAATTTTCATTCATCCAAGGATAATCCAAAAAAAAGTACAACTCCATTCCTTATAGCCGCGGGATATTAATAATCATCACGAATTTTCTTATTCCAATGATTTTTGGTTTATATTTATGATTCTTTTTTTTATTCATGTCTAATTGATATACCTTGAGACATTATATATGTACCTATGCATATAAAGTTTTTTTTGATGAACTTTTCATATCACCTTAGGTCTATCCATTTACCCCATCCTTCAACATAATTTTTACTTACTCATCCGGTGAATGCTTTTTCTTCCCTTTTCACATTATCAAACCGTTTTTTAATTTATTTTCAGTATCTTCTCACTATATATATATACTCTTTAAATACAATCATGATTTGCCATTCCCAGATTTTCCATGCATCCATATTAACATTATACAAGGCATCGTTACGAAACTACTTATTAGATGGTTGTATCCAGGTCCCACTACTTATTAGATGGTTGTATCCAGGTCCCACTACTTATTAGATGGTTGTATCCAGGTCCCACCACTTATTAGATGGTTGTATCCAGGTCCCACCACTTATTAGATGGTTGTATCCAGGTCCCACCACTTATTACATGGTTGTATCCAGGTCCCACCGTATGCACTTGGGAGCGATTGGATAGTGGTGATTTATTAGGTGATTCATTTGGCTGGCTGTCCACCTCTCATTTCTTAAAAAATTATATTTGCCATCATATTTTCCACTCTCTAGATTGACCGTGTCTCTCTTCTCTCTTCCTCTTGATATATGTTTACATGCCTTTGTGCCATCCTTGTGTCTCCCTTCTAGGATACTTTCATGATGCATCGTTCTTCAAATGGATTTGTGAGCTTCTCTATTATGACTCTTGGCCTCCCTCATGTTCTATGCATTCCCCTTGACATTGAAATTCTTCAAATGTCTCCCCTTGTAGATATTTTCCGATGATTTTTGAGCTTCCCAACACATCCATCCCCATTTTGGGATGACTTCTTTCCCACATTTATGTTGTCTTTGGTCTTTCTGCCATGTATCTATAAACAAGGTGTTGTTTCGCACTTTTAAAACAACAAGCAGTTGTGCACAGGATTCTTTTGTGCCCCAGCGTGACAGTATATCCTCTGATTGTTGTCCACGTAAATTTTTTTGCCATATCGTATACAAAACTCAGCAAAAAATGATAGGATTATAACACATTTTTTTAATTAAATAAAAACATAAATTAAATTCATTTATGAAAAGTTGGTAAATTTGTAATGAAAAGTTGGAAATTTTTTAATAAAGAAGGGGAAAATTAGAAATACTAATGTTTTACCAAATGGTGTTTTTCTCTTATATACAGTAAGTATAGATAATGTTTATGAATGAAATTTGAGTTCCTTTGACTTGTGCGAATTGTAGCAAGGAGATGAACTTCATTTTGCTTGAAGCTTCAGTTCATTACTAAGGACAATTCTTGGAGAAGAGCTTCAACAAGATCATATTTCCGTTGAAGGACAGCCTTAGGATTGAACTTTCTATTTTCATTATTATTAATTAAGTTCAATCCTTCTTTATTTTTCTCCATTAAATGATGATATCATCTACATTAATGATAGTCAAAATCAAGTGCCAGTGATATCCCTCGCCCAAAAGAATTTTTTATTGCTTCAACAATCTAATCCTTGAAAATTCTGATTGCTTGACGGTTATCACAAAATTTCCTTACTCTCTGGGATTTTGAGTGTGGCGTAATCAAGTGCCAGTGAGATCCCTCCACCAAAAGAACTTTTTATTGCTTCAACAATCTAATCCTTGAAAATTTTGATTACTTGACGGTTATCACAAAATTTCCTTAATCTCTGGGATTTTGTGTGTGGCGTAATAAAAAACATATTGATTTCAAGGTCCCTACCTTGAATCTCTACTGTAATTCATTTTTAATGGTGGAGTTCTTCACAATCCTGGGTTACAAGATGGACCTCCACAGATAAATCTACATTTTCATTATTTTCACTCTTATTTTTCTGCATTCTGTGTAGGTTGGAGTCTTTGCTTTTTCATGCATTAATAGGTTAGCAATATCCGCCAAAAATTTGGATATTAACAGCTTATAACACCATCATTTTGTATAATAGATGAATAATAGATCTAATATGTTTAATCCTTGATCCTTCCGCACCTTGGTAACTTTATAACCTAAATCCATCCTTTTTAATGGTTTCTTGTAATGTTCTTTCTAATATTGGGAATTACAGCTTGACAGAAGAAAGCTGTGAAGATCCTCCCTCGCCCAACAATACTCGCGCTCGTGAGCTTCGTTTTTCTTTCAGCGCGTCGACTTTCTTTCAGTTTCAAAAAGATACCACATATCAATGCTGAAATTCATAGAGAATTAAATGGATTTATGGATGAAATCAAATATGCAGTATTTACAGAAAAATATATTTGGTTATTGGGGAACAATCAATTTACTTTTAATGTCGAATTAAGATCTGCAGTATTTACAGAATTATTTGGTTATTGTGAAACGCTCAATATACTTCTAATGTCGAATCAGGATTAACTAGGACAAAAGTAAAGCATTGGATTGAACTACTGTCCCCCTTCTTTCGATTCTCCAGTGCCAAACTCTGAAGTACAACATGAAATCAAAAGCAGGCAGAGGTTTTACTTTCGAAGAGCTCAAGGTAAATTGTCACTGCCCTTTAGGACTAATAGAACTTATTTAGTAGTAAAATGCATGACTCAAGTGAACTTTACGCACACATTTATTTAGGTAATATGAAGCTCTTTTTAAGCTGAACACATTCATTTTCCCGATTGGTTCTTTTACTCGTCCTAATCACCAGTAGCCATATCCCAACTATTGGGAGTTCGTCTTTTTGAATCCTCAATTTTAAGTTCACTTGCTATCTAAGGCGTTAAATCTGTTTTTTTCCCGGCTCTGCACCTATTGTCCTGAAAAATTCTTGCTCGTGACGGCCTTGCATATTTTACATTAGGGTGACTATCGAGAAATGAATAGCCTCCATTATTGGTGGTTTAGGTTGCCGGAATTCCCAAGAATCTGGCTCCGACAATTGGCATTGCAGATGATCATCGCAGGAAGAATTGTTCTTCGGAAGGCCTCGAAGCCAATATCCAAAGGCGGCTGAAGACGCACAAAACTAAGCTCTTCATTTTCACCAGGCATGCACGTAAAATTTAAGGTTATTTTCGTCACAGATTCTTTTTTTCTTAAAATATTGATGTGTCTGTGTGTATATATCCATATATGTTTTTGATTACATTCATCATTATTAATGGTCTTATCCCCACTATTTAGGGTCTGCTTCATGAAAGCTCATTTATTTTTCATTTCTTTCAAGTGTGCTACTCAGACCTGTTGATCTCGAACCATGGAAATCATCTTCAACATTTTCTTCTAACTGATTCTTCGACATCAGCTCATCTATTCGTCTCGTCTGGGCATTTCTAACTCCAGGTGCATGTGCCCAAATCATTGTTGCCCCCCATCTCAGTATAACAGTATTCTCATTTTTTGCTGCACTCGATTTATATTTCAATGACCGCTCAGATTCATGCTAATAGCGGCCTTCTTAATATATTTTTTGGTATCCTCTTACTGCAACCCTCCTGAGAATTTCTTGTTTATTATAGGCTGGTGATTCTGCTCCGGAAGTGTTCGTTTGAGATGGTGAAGGTCACTGAGGAGATGAAGGCATTCAAGGCCTAGGACAAGCTTCGTGTCTGAGAGAATGAATGCCAATCAGGTCTGCGCCAGTTTGAAGAAGGCCTCCCGAGGCGGAGAAGGAAGAGAAGATGTGAAACATAGCTTTGATTGGTGCAGTGTTTTTACTCCTGTGAATTCGGACAGAAACGCCACCTTCATAGAATGTGTTTGGCAAGACAATGAATAACAATGATTTTGGCCACCACCGAGAAAAGGAAACTAGTTTTGAACATAAAAGTGGATGAAATTTCTTAGGTGAGGCCGCCATTGCCCTGCCAAACGGAGCATGCACTATTATTCCAGGGGTCTATACAGCAAGCAAAGTGATCTTGCCAACTATGAGCTCGTAGGAGAGTCATACTCTACGGTGTTATTATGGGTAAACTGAGGATCTTCCCAGAGTTTCTTCCTGAGGTAATTTTTTTATTCTCCTGCCCGCTTAAGTCTATGGAGAGCTATTCTCAGCTTGAGTATCCATTTATTTATTTATTAGGAGACAACTGTAGAACTATAGTGATGACATTAATAACAGTCCAGCACATTAAGCCTCACTGCAACGACGAAGCCCAGAATGGTTGAGCATTGCGGATATTTGCAAGGTATTTTTAGGTCCGGATCCCGTCCCTAAATCCCTGATATTTGCTAAACATTTAGAATGTTTAGTCAAAATATAACTACAATGCATGCTCATGATGTGACATTTTTTGAGAGCTTCGTCATTTTCCGTGCCGTGCTTTAAAGATGGCGATTTTATAAGAATTTTGTAGAATATTAAAGATGGCTGTCAGTTTAAAATAGTGCCCCTTCACAATCAATTTCCCCCAAAAGTTATATATTTATTCATGGTGGATGAGGGCGAACTTGATGAAAGGATTGATACTTGAATGCCAGTGATCTGAAGCAGCACCATTGAAGTCAAAGAGCTACGTGGATTTCAGGAGTAAAATTGAATTACCTCAATGCTTTTATTTGTATTAATAATTATGCATGCATTTTAGCTTCAATCGTAATGCTTCGGAGGTGGAATGATAATACACTCACGTCTTTCCATCTGTTCTTAAAAGCATTCCGGCTATTAGAGCATCTCCAATGGGGATCTCTATATTTAGAGATCCCCATTGTACCATCTTCTCTAAATATAGAGAACATGGTTGGAGCAACTCTAACCATATTCTCTAAATATATTTTAGGGTTTTTTGTTTATTTTAAATATTTTAGCTTTATATAAAATATATTTTAAGTTTTTATAATATGTATTTTAGATTTATATAAAATATATTTTAGGTGCCATTGGAGAGCTCCGGCCTGCATTTCTGGAGAAATGCACATTTCTGGAGAAATGCAGAACCGTTGGAGCTGCCGCATTTTTAACTCGACTTCGGCAGTAATATAAATATTCGATTCAGCTTACACATTATATATATACTAAAAAAAACTTGAGCTTGCTCTCACCATATAGGTTAGATAAATAATATCTGTATTTTGTAGTCAAAAAATAAGATCTATAACTTTCATGTTGAATATTTTTTAAAAATATGCAAAATAATATCGGTATTTTGTAGTCAAGAATAAAATCTATAACTTTCATGTTGAATATTTTTTAAAAATATGCAGTTTGTCCGAAATTTGACTTCGGCAGTAATATTTCAGGACAAATTTCGATCAAAATGTGCATATTTTTAACAATAGTTCAATATGAAAGTTATAAAACTTATTCTTGGATCTAAAATGTATATATTATTTGTCTAATTTTGACATATGGTGCGAGAACGAGCTCAATTTTTTTTCTATATAAAAAACTTAACTTTATATATTTCGAACTTCGAATATATACATACTAGCATGCAAAGTCCATTCACAATCCGGAGCTGCGCGCTTCGCCCACCCCTGGCATTCAAGCGGGGCTTCACCCCCCCCAAGCCTCTTCCCTCGCTCCTGTGACAACTAAATAATTTAATAAATTATTAAAAGAAAAAACTAAATAAAAAAATTACTTAAAATTCGGTGACAACGCCACCCCCTCTTCCGCTTACGTCATTTTCACGGCTTCCCTCTGCTGTCGACGGCCTGCCCGGTGACCATTGGGGGCGAGCGGGCAGGGCCACTGCCGACGTGGTCCTGCCAACTTGCTGCCGTACAACTCCTGACGGTTTCGCCGGAGGCTGGCCAACCCGACGATGGGCGCCGGGCAGGCCGTCGACGGCAGAGGGAAGCAGCGGGAATGTCTTTTGGGCGGAAGCAGAATCGGGAAATCTTGGATTCCAAGAAAGGTATTTAATTTTTAATAATTTAATTAATTATTAAAAGAAAACTAAAATAAAAAAAATTACTTGAAATTCGGTGTCAACCCCCGCCCTTTCCGCTTCCGCCATTTTCACGGCTTCCCTCTGCTGTCGACGGCCTGCTCGGTGACCGTTGGCGGTGAGCGGGCAGGGCCATCGCCAATGGTGGCCTTGCATGTGAGCCCTAAAACTGGAGCTTACGGGCAGGACCACTTCCGGCGGTGGCCCTGCCGCCGTACAACAGCCGACCGATTCGCCGGAGGCGGGCGAACCCGACGGCGGCAGAGGGAAGCAGCGGGAATGTCTCTTGGGCGGAAGCCGAATCGGGAAATCTTGGAGGTATTTTGGGGAGGAAATGATATTTGCAGTCTTGATTTTTTTTTATCCGACGGCCAATTTTTGAAGCTTCTCTATCAAACGGTTCTGATTTCATCTTTGGTGCGCTTTCAAATATGCTTATTGCATTATATAATTATATAATAAAGATATATATATCTTGATGGGGAAGTAGTGGGCTTGGCCTCCAAGAGCATATCCAGGAAGATAACTAGAATTTACACTAAGAAATGTGCAAATGCCAAGTGCATAATTAGCAGGATTATTTGGTGAAAAGAAAGAAATAGAATTACAAGTGTTTACCTGACAAAAGGGTATCTAGAAGTATAGTATTCCCTTACAGTTGAGTTGCCATCTCTGGCCAGAACCCCCTCCAGGTCGCCCATGATCCTCGCCAACCAGACCTCAAGGTTCCGCTGCATCTCCTTGAAGTTGCTCCTTATGGAATCCATCGATCTCCTCACCGCAAGCTTGGCAGCGCCGGTGAGGTCATCACCAGGATTGCTCTTTGCCGTCTCCGCGTGGAGCGCGTTTAGCTTCTGCCTCATCTCTTTTGCTCGATGTTGAAACGTCGATGCTTCCACAAGGAACAGAGTTTGCTGCTTGGTTCTGAAATCTGGGCTCAGGCTCGGCTCACAGGCATCACCGAGTTGCTGAAACAATCAGATTTAGGGATTCTCGGTCATAACAAAAAAACAGTGGGTCGAATTTACCGTAGGGGTCGAGCTTTTTGAATTAACACGAGTATGATAATAAATGTGAGCTAAAGATAGATGAATGAAAAACAAGATGTGATGAGAGAAGTTACCATTCTCCTGCATAAATCATCGACCTTTCCAGCTAGGGAATGGTACCGCTTCCATATTTTTCTAAGTAACGGGACACTTGCGAGCTCCAGATTCTCGACCTTCTCCAAATTGCTCAGCTCTTGCTCAAGTGATTTCAGCTTGGAAGAGACTCCTGCGGCATCGCTGCTGACCCTCCATGGATACTCTCTTCTGACAGTAAAACTTCTTCACAGTCAAATTATGTAAAGCTGAGCTACAAATGCATTGGGTATGTATGAATTGGACTCTATGGTGGGTTACCTCGCAATGTGATGCTTCCCATAGTAGGTTGGTTTTTGGGAATCAAACTGGAAGTCCTGCAGGGATATTTATATTTAATCAAATTAATATAATGAAGACTGATTTGTAACAAAGGTGGTGATTAACAGCCCCAAATGAACAAATTTCGTGCCGGTATTACTTCTCCAACATACATGACAGGTTAATTGCATTCTCTAGAAAACTTGCACCCTTCTACTTCTCCTCTGTTCTCTAATATACTCATGCTATACATCAAATATGTTGCTTAAGCAACCTAAAGTTTTTAAAAATAAAAGAGGCATTTCTGATTCAAAAGTAACTTTTTCCATGTGTGCAGTTTGGATCAAACACAAGCTAGAAGTTTGCCCAAGAATTTTCGGTGCTTCTTAAATGATAGCACTATAATAATTTGAGGACAACAGATTATTATGCAAGTGTATTATTGCAAGGCAGCGCAAATCTAGTATTGTAGGCTACGGTCGGATGGGTTAGGGTATTCCCAGAGCTGCGCAGCACTTGTTCTTCCTCACGTCGTGCAAATATTCTAGTAGAGCTTCGTGCAGAAAAATTTTATTGGGCTGGACGCGGCCTTCTTGAATTGACCAACTACACCACAAGAACTGAATACCACATCTCCTAAAATAACAAATAGAAGAATGAAGTACACACAAACCTTGCAATTAAACAAATGTGAAAAATACAAGATCGCATACTAATGTGGATGTATTTTTTCGCTCAAGAGTGCTGAAAACCTCTTCGAAGCACTCATGTACCACCTTAACAGAGCTATGGGAGAATGGATTGTATTGAGTTCTTTTTTTGCTGAGGATATGTGTAGCTGACTGTTACCAAAAAATTATAGAAGCTGGAAAAACAAAAAAAAATCTAAAAATGAGTGTTATGAAGCTCTATTTTTAGTCATGGAAGGAGTCTCTTCTTCTTGTATTCAAAGATCCAATGTCAATTAGAGGCTAGAATTCTTAACTAAGCTTGTCTATCAAGTAACTCTCCTCAAAATCTTTTAAAAGATCATTTCGAGAAGGTTTCTTTAACTACTTCTACTAAACTTCTTTTAGTCGGTAGCCGCTTGGATAAATTCCCCTGCTGATCATCTTTCCATGTCAAAGTATGCGGTGGATAAACAGATATGGATTAGGATCAAGGTGGTTGTTTTGTAGCCACCTTCAGTCTTTTGCTGGTGAAGCCACTGAAATAGGTAGTGTATTGTTCTGCCAAGTAGGGTCCCTAAAATGGATAGCTGACGCCATGTTACTTTGTCTAGTTTTGCATGCTGAATGTTCGAGTGTTAGGCATCGAATCAGGCCATTACCAAGTGGCATGCACATAAAAAACAATTCTAGGTCATTGAAGTAAGTCACTTAAATTCACATGGAGAAGCTCCAATCAACACCCAAGAGTTTACTTTGTTTAATTACTCTTTTGTGGATATAAATTACTAATCCTGAAAATTCATGGTAACATGTGAGTGAAGGGTTCCATCTCAATCAGACTTTGAAGCATCCTTCAATGTCGATTGCAGCAGTTATTATAGGGCACAAGGGGCTAGGTTATTTTAGTCCTTTGCTCAAGTAAAGGAGGATCTGCACTTTTTGCAACCAATACCGCTCTTATCATTAATCTCATAATCTCTTCTGTGGGGAGAATCCTTCAGCTCGCTGCTATGAATAGTATACTGGTATTTAGAACGTACGAGCCAATCAAATGATTAATATCACGGTCACTGTAATATAAAACTGAGGTCACGCATAGAGAATGAAATGAAATATTAAGAATGATAGGATTGAATTTTAATTAAGCTGTACTTTAATAAAACCCATGTCCCAAAATAAAATAAATGACTAATTATAATTTTGATTTTGAACTGGAACATACATTTGGTTTTCTCAACCTGATAGGCGCAATCCTCAAAGTCATGACGCCTCATTTTGAAATTTCAGAATTCTCTCTCTCTCACTATGTTACGGGCCGGAATACGGCACCCACAGGCGCAGCTAAAAAAGACACGGGGTAACAAGAACACAAATGATAATAAACGACAAATACGCCGATGAACAACAACCACATAGTATATATATCAATACATACAATAGTGGGAGAAAAATACAAGATCTGATAAATGGCACAACACATGGAATCAGACGCTTCCACGCGCTGAGATAGAACAATACTTACTGCAGTCCGTTGAAAGAACGGACGCACAAGGTTGACACACGAACCTTCGTCGTCGGACGACGACCAACCCGCGACCCCCGCCGGAGAGAAACTCTGTCGACACCAAACCCGCAGCCACACCACCTCCACCACGGCCAAACCTAGCCGAGCTAAGGTACGGTGACCCTCTGAACTCCTCTGTCGGAGGTCACAACCGCGTAGACGAGCAAAGCCCCACCACACAGCACCTTCTCCAAAAATCGGCTAAGGTAAACACCTTCACGGACAGCGGCTAGATGCACAATGGGCAGAAAGAGGACCCGGCTCATTCCCGTGTACAGGAGGCGCGACAACTTCACCGGGAAGCTCCTCCCTCGCGCGAACCAGAAGACAGGGGGCGGCGTTTCTCCTCTCCCGAGCTCGGGAGGCAACAACGAACAGTAATCGTGGTTGTCTTCGCGCATGGAAACAACAAAGAGGGCGGCGGCTTCTGCGACTTCCTCTCACGCGCATCGCTGGTCGGGGTGTCTACTCCCAGGCGGCTGCAAACCGGGGTTATAGAACCCCGGGTCTCATTGAGACCAAAGAAAATAGAAACCGGATTCGAACCAATAAAATACCCAACACACTATAAATACGTGTATATATATATGTTTGTATATATGTATATACGTATATATATATATGTACAAATATAGTATATGTATATACATATATGCATATATGAATGATATGCTGTCACCGAAACTGCTTCCCTAAGGTTTTTTGAAGCAGTTTTTGGTGAGAAACCAAGAGGAAATTACAAAAATCTAGAAGAAGAAACTCTGATGAGAGACAAGGTCAATATTTCATGCAAGGAACGACGATCTTCTTCCTTCCGCAACCTGGTTAGATAAATTGTTTCAGACTTTCATGACTTTCGTGTGGATACAAATTGAGTCATGGACAATTTTGCTCGTGTTTGATGATCGAGAATTACATCCTAAACGAAACCTGATTCGTTGTTTCATTGCAGTAAATTCATTTTCTTGATTAGTTTGTTTTGTATAGATCCTAAGAGTGTTTCACTCTTTCCACTGCGCATTTGATGTCCCCGAAACATTACATATCTGTCCTCTCCGATTGCTGGATTTCTGGCTTGCCACTTGCCAAGTGGCCAACATTCATAAATGTTGATTCGAATCCGGAGTCGGTGGCGCGTTTTATGGACATTGCATGTCGTTGGACGGAACTTCTTGACAGGAGTTTTGGTCCGTCCCTTGTGGAAATCAATCACTCGCTGCCTAGGGAGCATATTGGGTATGACGACAAGCTCATCTGGGCACATATGGAGAGCTGCCACGCCAACTCCGCCACTCTGTATGCTGCGGCTTGCGTTCAGCCTTGTTTGACTGGTGATTGGATATGGAAATTGCGGGCGCAGCCTCACGTGAAGATGCTGTGTTGACGGGCTGTGAATGATCTTCTACCAACGGTAAGTTGGTTGTCGCGCCATCGATTATGTGGCGCTGACTCCTGCCCATGGGGATGTGGCTCGGCGGAAACTATCAGCCATGTTTTTGGTGATTGCAAGTTTATCTCCAAAGTGAGAATGGAGGGTACTAAAATGGGCCTATGTATCCTGAAGCCACCTTCTTTGAAGTCATAAATGAGCTAACTGTTCTATCTGAGCATAACAGGAGGACCCAATTTGCTACAGCTCACTCTCCATACTATGCAACATCTGGAAAGCCAGAAACAATTTTATGCATGGAAAGCCTTTCCTCCAGCTGGCAGCAATTCATATTGATGCCTTGGCTCAAGCGGGTTCATCGCATGGGAACTGGAGGGACAACGGTAACAGCCCTGCTCCTTCAATCTGGACCTCCCCACCCCATGGATGGATAAAAATCAATTTTGATGGCGCGGTAAGAGAAAATTCCTTGGTGGGCCTATGATGTGCTATCCGTGACTCTCAAGGGCCGCTCTTGGCGGCCAAAGAGGCAAGGGTGCATCGTCGGTCCATCCCGATGATGGAGCTGCAGAGTGCACTTTTGGGATTAGAGCTTGCTAGAGACTTCTTTCACTTGGCTAGTGGAGTCATTCTTGAAGGAGACTCGTCGGATGTGTTCCACACCTTGAGCCGAATATTAAACGGGGTCTACTAGGGATGCACCGAAATGACTCTTGCTAAACTATGCAAGGAAGCTCTGTGTCTCTCTAGTGGGTCGTGAGGCCAACATGGTTGTCGATTATTTTTCGAAGGAAGCTTGCAGTCATGATCTGTCTTGGGAAAGGGGTATGCCCCAATCCCAAAGCCTGTAGGCTCTTCTTCTAGCTGACTCCATGCACTTGTTGTAATTGCTTTTTCTATACTTTAATATTAATATAGGCTAATGCCCCCTTTCAAGAAACATTACATATCAGATAACTCCGGACAGGGAGATGATCATTGAGCTAAATGTAGAATTAATGGATTTATCCTTTTAATAGAGCATGGGTTTCTCCAAGTTGTATCCAATTTGGTTTGCCGTACACCGTACACCGAGTAACTTAAAAGTTCACTCGTTATGGACCTTGTTTTTATTGGACCATCATTGTTTCTTCTAATAGGATAAGCACTGTTGAAGAATGCACATTTGACAATTCTTGATTAGATTATAATGTTCTCGAGACCTCTAAAAAGTAAAGTTCCAAGTGCGGAAAAGGGTGCGGAACTAGAACTCTCGGGAAACTCGATTTGTTGTCCTCGAAACTGCTTCCCTAAGGTTTTTTTTGAAGAAATTTTTGGCGAGAAACCGAGAGGAAGTTAAAAAAACCTAGAAGAAGAAACTCGGAGAGACAAGGTTAGTACTCCATGCAAGGAACGATGTCCTTTCCACAACCCGGTTGGATAGCTGTTTCAGAGTTCCATGGCGTTTGTGTGGATGCAAATAGAAACATGCACAATTTGTTCGTGTTTCATGATTGCCAAATACATCCTAAATGAAACCTAATTTGTTGTTTCATTCCAGGTATGATTTCATTTTCTCGATTAGTTTGTTTTGCATAGATCCTAAAAAGGTTTCATTCTTTCCACTATGAATTTGATGTCCCAAAACCCTATGACACAAGATGAATCTACAGGCGACGAACACAAAATGTCCTAAATGAAAATGCAAGCAACCACAATGAAGGAAAAAGAGCCAACGACAACCCTAAAGATGGGAGAAAAATGCAAGCACATAAAATCCAATGAACAGGATAGGATACATGTGACATAAACCCTAAACCTAATGCAAATGCAAAACTTCAGTCAAGCAATTAATTCCGACAAGAAATTAATTAAACTATAAAATTTTAAAACTTGTGACTAATCACAATTAACCCCGTATTCAAACTGAGTAATCAAATATCATTGCAAATTAATTAAGAGTGCATTAGAATTCAAAGTACATGACGAATAAGAAATAAACATCTTCGAAAAGTCAAATAATCAAACTAATTTGAGTAAAATATTACTAATAATACAAGGAACATGTACAATACGAAGAAATGAAAATAGGAAGTAAAAACTGACAAAGTAATTGATGTCAAAGGTGGTGAAGGAGATTTGATAGTGGTGGTGGCTGTCTGGAGGTGTAGGCGCTACTGTTTGGGGTTGTCGGATGTGGGCTAGAATTGGCATGGACGAGCTTTGGAGGGGATCGGTTTTGAGGTGGGGTTGATAGAGATGGCTTGGGTCTGTTGTTAGAGGAGGTAGAAGGGGGTAGGCTGTTGTTGGTGGGCTGAACATGGGATGGAAAGGGGCTGACAAAGGGTTGGAGCAGAGAGAGAGGAAGCAACTAGGTGGAGTGGGGTCGCCGGAGGAACTGGAGGCTAGGAATGGTAGCGTCGACGACATAGTACAACGTCCAAACGAGACCCCCGACTATTCGACTTACTAATATTTCCACACCGCACAAACATCAAAAAGAAACCAAATTGTAACACTTCCCCTGCAATGATCATGTAATATGGGTCCGGCCGGGACCCACATCATATAATCGTCACAACTTTGGTATTATAAAATGATATAAGAATTACAACCCCTCTCAAAACACAGAACATAAACAACAAAAACACTAAAAAGAACACAGAAGTTGTCCACATCTACATAGCAGCTCCTTGGTCTTATGACCTAACATTACCAATGTTCAAATCCACATCCAAAACATCATACACAATAAAATGTAATAGCACCTAGACTACCTCGACGTGCAAGACAGAATAGGAAAAAAGAAGCATAATCAGACAGACAAACAAGATGAGGTACATTTCGTGAGGCTTAGCCCTTTTTGACCGGTGAGCTAGCTCCAACTTGGGATCCTTGCCCTACAACCATCACAAAAGACGTGGTATAACAAGGGTCAAAATTTTCCATGAAAGTGCTCGAAATATTTGATCTTAGGTGCATTTTCCTCTGGAATCTTCTTGTTCGAAGCACGGTGAATCATCCACATCGGTAGCCAGGCTTGCTATTCGAGACTGTTGGGGCGAGGGAAGGGGCAGTGGAGGAACTAGAGGAGAGGGAAGGTGGTGGCATCGGCACTGAAGGCAAGGGAAGGTGGCAGAGACAGAGATGAACTTTGACAAAGGGGAAGGCGATTGTCTGCATTGGAGAAGACGGAGAGAGCAGCAGATGACTCAGACTTGGGGACTGGAGGAAGGAGAGGTGGCAGATGGGGAGTTAGCACTCCTGAAGGAGGGATCTGGCGGCCTCGCACCGCACGAGAGGCTCGATGTTGTACTGAACCGCAGAACAAGCGGTTCTCCTTTGAAAACCGTAAATCCTCGATGCTCTTTTCAGTCAGTTGTTGTTCTAATATAAGGGGGATTAGGTTAAATATGTTTGATGACCACGATCGTCCAATAGATAATTTAACATAACTCACAAAATACAAGTTCAAAAAAACATAAGTATTGAAAATCGTGACGAACACGATGACGGTATACGATTGTCCATCTGATGATCCAAAAGTCATCAATCTCGTAAAACTCTCAAATGTGAAGCGATCGATCTTCAATAATCTTCCAACTCAGACACATTCATCTTCGGTAAATGGAAACTACATGCTCTTGATGCAAACAAGCAAAGATTCTCTGTCGCTCCAAGTAGGAAGTGCCTCCATTAAAGGTCATCGTTCCTCTAAAGTCCTCGAGGGTCCCGTGCACCAAGCAAGCCGCCATAATGATGAAGGGTAGGGATACAATGGTAATGGGTAAGGTTGTAGTGGAAGTTGGGGGTATAAGAGAGGCTATAATGATGGTGGAAATGAAACAAAAAGAAAGTTGAAGATCCAAAAGTAGGCGACTCCACATCTAGAGTCAAATTCTCAACATTGAGTACATTATGAACATATGTATTCCTCGTAATATCAAGCTCAAAAAAATTTGACTCAAGACTCTCTCATGACAGTGTAAGGACCTACTCGTCTAGCACTTAGATTCAAGGATGTCCTCTGTAGAGAAAGTTCCAAACCTTGTATATACTTCTTGAATACCGAAAAACAAGTATGAGTACAAATATATAGGAGAGAAGAGAGTAAGATATAGCTATACAAACAATGTGAGACTAAACACTAACTCCTACATGAGTTAATACATCATTTTTCCTAGTATTTTCTAACACTCCCCCGCAAGCTGAAGCGTACAAATCGTAGGCACCAAGCTTGGACAATAACTAATAGTAGAGACGCCGAGGTAAGGCCTTGGTGAGGATATCCGCAACTTGCTGAGCAGCAAGAACATGTGTTAACTCTATCTTCTTCAACTGAACCTTCTCCCGAATGAAGTGACAGTCAACTTCAATATGTTTTGTCCGTTCATGGAAGACCAGATTCTTGGCAATGTGTATAGCAGCTTGACTATCGCATAATAAAGTTGCGGGTGAGGAGAGCTTGACTCCTAGATCATCAAGGAGACCCTCAAGCCATGTGAGCTCAGATACAACAGCTGTCATAGATCGATACTCAGCCTCAGCAGATGAGCGAGCAACCATAGATTGTTTCTTGCTACGTCATGTAATAAAATGTCATCCAAAATAAGTGCAGTATCCACTTGTGGAACGACGGTCATCCAAAGAGCCAACATAATCAGCATCCGAATAAACAATCAGAGATAAGGGAGACGAAGAGAGCTTGTATACAAGCCCTTGTCCAGGAGCAGTCTTCAAGTAACGAAGAATACGTTCGGCAGCCTGAAGATGAGAGATACGTGGCTCATGCGTAAATCGACTGACAATTCCATTAACAAATGATATATCGGGTCTAGTAACAGTGAGGTATATCAGCTTTCCCACAAGACGACGATAATACTCTGGATTTAGAAGGAGAAAATCGGAGTCCGAGACATGAGCACAAAGTTTGTGATTGATATCCATGGGAGTGTCAGCAGACATGCATCCAGAATAGCCCTCATCATGAAGTAGGTCAAGACAGTACTTTCTCTGAGATAGCACAAGCCCATCAGGGCTCCGAGCCACTTCGAGACCAAGAAAATATCGAAGGCTTCTCAAGTCCTTTGTTTGAAACACAGTCGCTAGATGATGTTTGATCATCTGTATTCCTGAAAGATCATCTCTTGTAATCAGAATATCATCCACATAAACCAAAAGAATTACTATGCCCGTTGGACGATGACGAGTAAACAGAGAGAAGTCGGCCGAACTCCGAGTGAACCCAACAACACTAACGGTCTTGCTAAATTTGTCAAACCATGCCCGAGGAGACTGTTTGATACCATAAAGAGACTTCTTCAGACAACAGACAAGAGACTCCTCCGTGGTCTCAAACCCGGGAGGTTGCTGCATATAAACGGTCTACTGTAAATTGCCATTAAGAAAGACATTTTTGACGTCCAGTTGGTGTAAGGGACAGTGGCGGTGAACAGCGAGGGAGATCAACACACGAACAATATTGAGTTTAGCGACTGGAGAAAAGTCTCATCATAATCCAAGCATTGTTGTTGAATGAAGCCGCGAGCTACAAAACGAGCTTTCAAACGGTGAACCGTCCCATCCGGACCCTGTTTGAAGGCAAACACTCACATACATCCCACACAAGATTGTGCAGGAGGAAGCTTGATCAAATCACAAGTGTGGTTTGCCCAAAGAGCAGTCATATCCTCGTCCATAGTCGTCCGCCACCAGGCATGCCGAAGAGCCTCCTGTACAGAATTAGGGGTGGAGATAGAGGATAAAGAAAGAGCACTTTGTCAGAATTCCGGAGAGAGGCGGTGAAAAGAGACATAGTTGGTCAACGGGTGGGCAGTGGAAGCTGTTGTCGGATCCGCAGGCTGCAAAACATCATCATAGCAGGGCAGCTCCCGTGGGGCAGTAGCCGAAGAAGGACGTCGAGTGTACACACGAATGACAGGTGGTGTAGGTGGTTTAGGTGGGTTTTGGTGTGGGAAGAAGAGGAGGAAGGTTTGAATGAACCGGGATAACAGGCCGCGAAAGAGGCAGGGAAAAAGGAGAATCAGCTGGTTGAGAGTAATATGGCTGATCTTCGAGGAAGGTAACATCAACAGAAGTAACCACCTTGCGATCCTTGGGGGAAAAACAAATGTAACCCTTCTGAGTCCGAGAATAGCCTACAAACATATATTAAGTGGCGCGGGGAGCAAGTTTGTCAGTGGACGGGCCAAGATGATGAACAAAGCACACGCAACCAAACACGCGAGGGGTGATGGAGAAAGGAGGTTTGGAGGGAAACAAAAGATTGAAGGGAACCGCAAAATTGAGAATGAAGGAAGACATGCAGTTAATAAGAGTGCAGGCGGTAAAAACCGCAAAATTCTAATACTGTTTGGGAACATTCATTTGAATCATAAGAGAGCAGGTGACTTCAAACAGGTGTCGATTATTGCGTTCAGCAACACCATTTTGTTGGGGGGTATAGGCACATGAAGTTTGATGGATGATCCCAAACTCAGCACATAGGTGAGTGAAGGCATGACTCGTGTATTCACGGGCATTATCGGTGTGAAGAGTTTTAATTGTAGTGGAAAACTGGTTGCGAGTTTCAATGAAAAAGATACGGAATACACCGTGCAATTCAGAGCGGTCACGAAGGAGATACAGTCAGGTCACCTGAGAATAGTCATCTACAAATGTGACAAAGCAATGATATCCAAAAACACTCGCAATTTTGTAGGGTCCCCAAATATCGGAGTGTACTAGATCAAAGGGAGCAGGACTCCGAGTAGGATGTGGTGAGAACGTAGACCAATGATGTTTCTCATAAATACAAGACTCACACGTGAACTCTTGAAGGGACACGTCGGGGAAAGATTTTCTGAGGATGTTTAAAGGAGCGTGACCCAGACTTCGATGTCAATCAACAGAGCTAATAGAGGACAACACCGTTGGGGGAGAGGGGTCAAGGATATAAAGAGCATTTGACAGATGACCTTTTTCAATGATAGTTTGCGTCTTGCGATCCGACATAACACACAAGTTAGAAGAAAAAATAACATCACAATCGAGGTCAGTAGTGAGTCGACCAACAGAGAGAAGGTTGAAAGGAGAGCCCAGAACATAAAGGGCAGAGCGAAAGGTAATAGAGGGAGTGAGGTGAATATCTGCCGCGCTAGAAAAGGGAATTGTGTCCCCACATGCAACAGTAATGAACTTGGGATGCACGAAGTTCAAATATTGTGGCGGTTTCCGTGAGGTAATGTGGTGAGAGGCCTAAGAGTCCAAAATCCAGGATGAGTTATGAGCAAGGCATCACGGAGCCCGGAGGACAACTGATCATCTTGCAAGGAATAGTCCGCAGCGGTCACGGTGACAACGCACTAGCGACAAGAGACAGCCACAACCAGCGCGGTAAGACAAGAGCCCGCAGCGGACAGAAACACGCCGCGGCGGTTAAAAAAACGAGCAGGAAATGCGGTTAGACGAAGAGCGGCGTGAACGAGAAGCACCGGGCGGTTAGAGGCAGACTGCAGCAGGAGCACAAGCCGACGAACAGGTACTAGACTGGGCGGATAGAGGCTGACCACAACAAACAACCCAAAGCGGATAGAGAAGAGAGGCCACCTGGAGAGATAAAAGGAGAAGCTGCACAGTCTCGGTGTCAATACACGAGCGACAAGAGGCAGCGACCAAAATGCGGAGCCCGCGGCGGGTAGAGAAGCCGCAACGACGAAGGAGGCCGCAGCGGTTAAGCGAAGCCCACACGAGAAGCACGCAGTAACAGGGGAATTACAGTGGGAAGGGAAGCCGCGGTGGTAAGGAAACCGCAGTGACAAAACAGTGAAGACCGCACGGTCTCGGTGTCAGCACACCAACGACAAGGAGGATGTCGCGACCAAAAAAACGGTGCCCGCAGCAGAGAGGAGAAGCCGCCTTCGAGGAGATAAGTCGCAGCGACTAAACAAAGAACAAGCTGGACGATAAGGCCGCACGGTCACAGTGAGCACACCAGCGGCAAGGTAAGATGCTGCAACCTAGATGCGAAGCTCGCCGAATGAGGGAAGCCGCAACGACTAAGAGAACAGATCGCGGCGAGAAGAGAAGACGCAGTGACTAAAGATAAGTCGTGGCGAGTAGGGAGCAGAGCAGCGAGAAGGCCAAAACTCGGCGGGTAGATAAGGAAACCGCAGCGAGTAGCGACTAAGAGAAGTCGCGGCGAGAAGGATAGAGAGCAGCAAGAAGGTAAGATCTTGGTGGGTAGACAGTGAGACCGCACCGAGTAGAGGGAAGCGGTTAGCCGAGATGAAACCGCGTGGACAGAGGAAACAAGGGAGGGAAGACCACACATGTTAGAAAGGTTATAAAAGAGAGGAGAAGAGAAGAAGGGGTGGAAGCCACGAGAGAGAGGAGAGGAAGCGGTAAGAACTACTGTAACCGCGCGGAAATCCGCGGTTAACAGAAATACTAACCACCCGGAAGCGGTTAGAAAAGGAGCATGCCGCAAGACACTGCGGCTAGACCGGAGAACAAGCCGCCCGATAAGCAGGCGGAGTAGACGGTTAGAAAAAAACAGGTCGGACCGTATCCCTCTGATACCATGTAGAGAAAGTTCCAAACCTTGTATATACTTCTTGAATACCGAAAAACAAGTATGAGTACAAATATATAGAAGAGAAGAGAGTAATATCTAGCTATACAAACAATGTGAGACTAAACACTAACTCCTACATGAGTTAATACAACATTTTTCCTAGTATTTTCTAACATCTTCAATGAAAACCTCTCAAATAATGCACACATTATTACTCAACCACTTTCTTTGAACATTTACTTTCATATCTGATTATCGAAACAAAGTTTAAAATTTTGCTATTTAATATAATTTTACGTCAAAATATGACATTTAAATCATGCAATAGATGCAAATGATGAACCAAACGTACCCACTAAATGCAGACTATACGTAGCAATGGAAGCCCCTTAAAATTGGTGGTTTATCCTGAGGTTCCTTGGGCGGGCGTAGAAATGGTCGTTGAGTATAAGAAAGACACTTAAATGAGTGACTGAGACATCAACATTGAGACACAATATCATGGAATGTCAAATGTTTCTCTAGGGCAGTGGATTAATCCTCAGGGAGCTCACCGGGTGGTTGATAGAAAACTCCACATAAATGCAATCATGTGAAGGAATGTTGAAGATATGATATAAGGATGTAACTCAGGAGGTTAACCAGACAGTAAAAAGGTAAATTTATCGTGAATGTGGTGATCATCTGAAGGGATGTATGAGACATGTACACAATGATGCAACACATGAATGGCTAGAATATTCCCTAAAAGGAACAACCCGTCAGGTGGCTACCTCAGACATACATAATAGAGGTTGACGCGAATGCGATGATCATCTGAATGAGGACCCAAATCATCCATGCCAGGGCAAATGTTCCCAGGGAGGAAGGCTCATCAAATGGAAGACTCCAAAACTAGTGCTCTTGCAAGAGGAAGTTGTCCAAGGTTGTTTGGTTATTTTGCAACATCCAGCTGGAGATAAAAATTAATAATCTACCAATGGATGGGACTGTAAGTATAAATTGTTGTGATGCTGACTTAGCAGCAATGACAAACCGCCTGAAGGAGTTGATGAAAAACATGGGACTCGTCAAAGAAAAAGAAAAAGCTTTCAGTCTGCGGTTACAAAACCAAATGTATTGATGCAGTGGCAGGTCGATGGGCTTCGGGGGTAAGGGGACTCTCTCTCTAAATGCAATCCTAAATGTGATGCAGTGGAATGCTAGTGCAACGAGTGGTCCGCCTAAAATCACAACAAATAATTATTTATTATACAATTAACAGCAGGGACACTTGCCACTTGCAGTTGCAAACAATTAATTAACGGAGAACAGACTATTAATTTTGCAAAACGAAAGAGACGCAATTACTTTCAAGCAAGCGCAGGAGAAACCCTGCAAATTGCACAATGTATGAACTAGTAGCACAATGGAAAATAAACATCCACCACAATATAAGTAGCTGAGATTAAACAGCAATAAAAGGAAATAACTTCATATCACAATTTGAGTGTGCAAGCAGCGGTTGTGGACGGCAAGTGAATGGTGTTGGGAGTAGAGTGGGGGCAGGTAGTGGCTCGGGTAGACAGTGGAGGACGGCTGTAGGGGAGGAGATGGTCGGCTGGAAGTGACCGACAAGGTGAGGGAAGAGGGGGAGCGGCTCCGTGGGATGGCGGCTAGGACGGGAAGAGAAGGGATGGCGGCAAGGTTGCATGAAACTGGGCGAGGAAGGAGGAGGAGGTGCTTACGGGCAGGGGAAGATCAGCAGGTAAGAGATTGACAGGGATAGGGGGTTGCTGTAGCGGCTAGGGTAGATGGCGGCGATGTTACACCGGTGCGGGGTGGGGAAGAAAGGGGAGATGTCGGGAAGCAGAAGGGGATGAGTCGCGGCTTATGGAGGAGGCAACGAGACGGGGTTGTAGGCGGCGGTGGCTGCACGTAAGCGGAGGAGGCAGTGATTGGCGGAGGGCTTATCGGAGGGGAGGGTAGAGGAGAAGCTTGCCAGCGTCGCACCGGAAGGAGGAGAGGGGAGCGGCGTCGCACCGATCCAAGACCGACGGTTTCAGGATTTTCCCAAAACTTACGATCCCTCTTCCCACAAACCGCCGGGTATAAATAACCCCAATTAGGAACCGCCGTCTCATGTGAACCACAGCCTGCAAAATACAAATCAAATAAAACCACCCCGATCGGATGTTAGGATTGTTTGGGCCAATCGGGGGTCAAATACATCTCAGAATAAAAAACATAAAATATGAAAGTGACTAGAAACGATCATCCGAACGCGACTACAGGCTCCGATCGCCCATCCGAGCAGCGGATCACCGCCTCCTGCGGGAATATACGTGCGTCGGTCGTGGCGCGCCGTCAACTCCCCCCGGCTTAAAGGCATTCAACACCGATGAGTGTAGGGGTCTGTACTCACTAAGCAGCCGTGGGCGAGTCTCTGAGGCTCCTCTGAGGAAATCCAAGTAGCATCGTGCAAGGGCCGACCGCTCCAACCGACAAGATTATGCAGGGTATCTTGCCCGCCCGCGGCGTAGAAGTCGTGATCGACGATCTGAAGTACGTCGCCTGTAGAAGCATGTGGTACCAAAGTATCTCCGTCTGGCACTGATGTATCTCCGTCTGACAATGATGTGTCTCCGTCTGACAATGATGTCGGTGGAACCATCGGTGGTGCAACTCGATCTGCATGTTGCGACGCTGCTAGTGGCAACAAAGAGGGACCAGTGGAGGTAATAGGAGGAGAAGGCTCAAGTGGTGGGGTTATGGCAGATGAAAGCTCGGGTAGAAGTGTGGTGAGTGGGTCCATGTACACGTTTCTCGTAGTAAGAAGTCAAATCCTCTACGTTGAATACTCGGCTAATGACCATACCATGAGGGTGTCTATCTCATATGTGTTCGTAACAATTCGCCGCACGACTGTATAGGGGCCCATTCTGAGTGCGCTTAATTTTTTTGTTGGTCCTTGTGGGACCCTCTCAGATCGAATGTGAATTAATATTTGTTCTCCTGCCTCAAAGATTTGTTCCCGCCTGTGTTGATCTGCTTGTTCCTTATAATAATCATTACTAGCTGCAATCTTCTTGCGGACCGACTCGTATAGTGCACGTATATGCTGAATGAAAGACTCAGCTGACTCACTAGCTCTGGACCCTAAGGGAATAACCACTGAATCAATTGGTTTCCTAGGCTCGTATCCTAATATGATATGAAATGGACTTAAGCCCGTGGTCCTATTAACTGAGCTATTGTATGCAAATTCGGCTATGGGAAGGACAGAATCCCAAGTCGCCGGACAATCTCCAACTAGGCAACGAAGAAGAGTTCCAAGACTACGGTTAACCACTTCAGTTTGTCCGTCCGTCTGCGGGTGGTAAGCGGAGGAAAACTTCAGGGTCGTATCCATCTTTTTCCATAAAGTCTTCCAAAAATAGCTCAAGAATAGCATGTAGCGATCGGAGACTATGGAGGTGGAGAGGCCATGATACTTAAATACTTATTTAAAGAATAACGCTGCTATGTGGGAGGCGTCAGCGGTCTTTCGGCAAGGAATGAAATGCGTCATCTTGGAGAAACAATCCACTACAACGAATATCAAATCGAGCTTCCTTAGGGTGCGAGGGAGCCCGAGAACAAAATCCATACTAATGTCAGACCAGGGTCTCTCAGGAACGGGAAGTGAAGTGTATAGCCCCATGGGCTGGCGAGACCCCCTTGCCGTCTAGCAAACTCTACAATGCCTCACCACCCTGGTGACATCTTTCTTTAGGCCAGGACAGAAGAAATGGTCCTCAACCAACGCAATTGTCTTATCTCTACCAAAGTGCCCCGCAGCTCCGCCTGTGTGTAACTCCCAGATAAGGAAATCTCGGAGGGGTGACTGAGGAATGCAGAGACGATAGCCCATAAATAAATACCAATCAGATATCGAATAACCCACCTGATGGTCGGGCGAGTACTTCGAGAGCGCGGAATAAATATCCCAAAAATCAGAGCACTCTGGGTAAGCGTGAATTACCTGCTCAAACCCCACTACTCGGGTGCTCATGGTGTGGAGGACGCTAACACGACGACTCAATGCGTCTGCTGGTTTGTTCTCAACACCTGCACGATGCTTAAGAACATAGTGGAACTCCTGCATATACTCCACCCATTTGGGGTGACGGTGACACAATTTCTTTTGAGAATCGAGATATTTCAGGGCCTGATGGTCAGAATATAAAATGAACTCCTTGTGTAAAAAATAATGTTGTCAATATCGCAGTGTCTGCACAATGGCATAGAACTCCCGATCATAGTTTGAATATTTCTGTCGAGCTTCGTTCAACTTCTCGCTAAAATAGGCTACAGGGTGGCCTTCCTGACTAAGGACTGCGCCAATACCAACTCCCGACGCATCACAAGCAGCCTCAAAAGGTTTGGAGAAATCTGGTAAGCGTAAAACGGGAGCAGTAGACAGTTTCTCCTTGATCTCCTCAAAAGCTCGAGTGACAGCCATCGTCCACACGAAGTCACCCTTACAAAAGCAACTCGTAATGGGGGTCATGACCGAACTGAAGGCACGAACAAACCTCCTTTAAAAGATGGCAAGTCCATGAAAGCTACGAGCCTCATGAATATTTGTAGGGATTGACCGCTCTCGAATCGCCCTGACCTTGTCAGGATCGACAAAAATACCAGATGCTGATACGACATAACCCAAGAAATGAACGAATGTGAATAGGAACGAGCACTTCTTCAAGTTGATGTATAGATGCTCCTTTCGAAGAAGCTCGAACACTAGGCGAATGTGGCGTAAATGCTCGGTGTGACTTTGGCTATATATAAAAATATCATCGAAATATACGATCAAGAATTTGCCCATATAGGGCCGCAGAACCTGAGTCATCACCCTCATGAATGTACTGGGTGCGTTCGATAAACCAAACGACATCACCATCCACTCGTACAACCCATCCTTCGTCTTAAAGGTCATCTTCCACTCATCCCCCTCTCTAACTCTAATCTGGTGGAACCCACTATGAAGGTTGATCTTCGAAAAGATCTGGGCACCAGTCATCAAGTCCAGGAGGTCATCGAGGCGGGGAATCAGAAAACGATACATTACCGTGATCTTTTTTATGGCACGACTATCAATGCACATGCGCCAACTAGCATCCTTCTTCGGAGTAAGAAGGGCTGGCACGACGCATAGACTCAGACTCTCTCGTATAAACCCTTTGCGCAAAAGATCATCAACGTGCCGCTTCAGCTCGACATGCTCAGTTTGGTTTAAACGGTAGTGTGGCAGATTGGGCAAAGATGCCCCGGGGATCAAATCAATCGCATGTTGGATGTCCCTCAGTGGGGGAAGCTCATCAGGGAGCTCCTCGGGCATAATGTTTATAAAGTCATTCATCAACTGCCGAACATCCGAATCAGTAATCTCGACCTCACTAGGGGTCTCGGCCGCCAACGTGGCCGCTACAATAAACATGATTCTAGTCTCTAGGCTCTCTCTCAGGAAATCACCCCTTCTCAAGATATGCAGGGGTCTCGACGATCTCGCGCTAACTGACGAGTCAACCATACCCTTGGGAGGATCCCTGGGCTGAGTCGGGGTAAGAGTAATCTTTCGACCCTTGTCGAAAAACACGCACGTGTTGGAACGGCCATAACACGTGGCGTCACGATCGTAAAGCCAGGGTCTCTCAAAAAGAACGTGAAAGACATCCATAGGGATAACGTCGCACCAAACCCGGTCCTCAGTAGACGCTAATCCGATCGACACCAGACACTGTTGTGTAACTTGAATGGTGGACTTGTCCACCTATAGGACACGATACCGATGTGGATGAGGCTCAGCAGTAAGCTGCATCCTCTCCAACCCTTTCCTACCAATAATATTTAAGCAGCTACCACTATCGATGACGAGCTTGCAGGGTCCTCTTGCGCTCGGGAAATAAGTGAAAAAGATAGTGGTGCGGTGTCAATCCTCCTCAGCACGAGGGGTGTGGAGGATGCGACGGAGGACTCCTACTTCTAGCGATCTCTCAGCATCGCTTTCCCATCCATCCTCAACAACAACAGTAACCTCCTCAATTGAGACATCCTCAGCCTCAGCGCTGGGCTCGCCAGAATCCTTAATAACCAAGTTTCTGGTTGGGCATTGTGCTGCAAAATGCCCCTGTCGGAACAACGATAACATTGGACGCCCACAGGCTTGGGGCCTACAGGAATAATAGCTTTCCCGTCGCGTCTGTGGGAACGCGAGGGGTGGAAGAAGTCGTGGTAGGGCTGGCTTCCTAAATGTGGAAGCATCAGATCTAGTGGAAGTCTCTCTCGGGCCGGCTAAGCGCAAATACTGCTCGTATTTGAGGGCAAGCTGAAAGATCTGCACGACCGACTCCATCCTATGGGGGATTAGTTCCCTTCAGATGTCTGATCTAAGGCCCGCACGAAAGTGCGAGGCAGAGGCAATAGACTCCTCCATAATGTCGCTACGAACTACGCGTTCGTCAAATCGAGACATATAATCAGCAACAGAAAGAGTACCCTGACGTAGCGCGTACAACTGATCTAACAACTGATCTCGATAGGAAGCAGGAAGATACTTATCCTGCAAGCGTTGCTTCATCTCATCCCATCGGGTAATAGGGTAGTAGCCATCACGCTCCAAAGATCTCTCCAAACTCGACCAATATATCTTTGTTTGGCCAATAAGTTTCATCTTTGAGAACCGTACTCGCCTCTCGTCGCTTATCTCGAACCAGTCAAAGTAGTGGTCCATGTACATGAGTCAATCACTAAACGCCTTCGGGTCCAGGTGACCATTGAAGGTGGGAGCATCAATACAGATCTGTCGGGTGATGTCATCCTCCTCTGGAGTCATCCCACGACGGGATTCTCGGAAGTCACCGTAATCGTCATCATCGTCATAATCATATCGGGGTTTATCTCTCTACGACGAGGTGGTGGAGGACGGGGTTCATCCATTGGACGATCTCAACGAAATTGGTAACCACGACGATAATTCGCTCTAGGTGGAGGTGGGATATCTTGGCGAGGGCCGTCTCTACCACGTCTCCCGGGAGGTGGTGTGGCATCCAAAGGTCCTCGAGAGGCTCCTCATTAGGTGGAGGGTTCGTTCGATCTCTAGGTGTCTCTAACTGGTTTACTCTCGTTCTAACCCGCGCAATATTACCTCTAAGTGTGTCGAATTGGACACTGATTTGATCAAATCAATTGAAGACAAGCCTTTGGAATTCCGCGGGCGTCATGTCCGTCTGAGAGCTAGCGGTCCTATCGTCGGAGTGATTGTGACTCGACATGGACTGACGATAATCCCTACCACTACGTAACATGCAATGACCCTAACTTGCTCCTCTGATACCAATTTGATGCAGTGACAGGTCGATGGGCTGGGGGGGGGGGAACGTGACTCTCTCTCTAAATGCAATCTCAAATGTGATGCAATGGAATGCTAGTGCAAAGAGTGGTCCGCCTAAATTCACAACAAATAATTATTTATTATACAATTAATAGCAGGGGCACTTGCAGTTGCAAACAATTAATTAACGGAGAACAGACTATTAATTTTGCAAAACGAAAGAGGCACAATTACTTTCAAGCAAGCGCAGGAGGAACCCTGCAAATCGCACAACGTATGAACTAGTAGCACAATGGAAAATAAACATCCATCACAATATAAGTAGCTGAGATTAAACAACAATAGAAGTAAATAACTTTATACCACAATTTGCGCGTGCAGACAGCGCCGACGGCGGTTGTGGACGACAAGTGAATGGTGTTGGGAGTAGAGTGGGGCGGTTAGTGGCTCGGGTAGACAGTGGAGGACGGCTGTAGGGGAGGAGATGGTCGGCTGGAAGTGGCCGACAAGGTGAGGGAAGAGGGGCAGCGGCTTCGTGGGATGGCAGCTAGGACGGGAAGAGAATGGACGGCGGCGAGGTTGCAGGAAACTGTGCGGGGAAGGAGGAGGAGGTGCTTACGGGCAGGGGAAGATCGGCGGGGAGGAGATTGGCCAAGATAGGGGGTTGTTGTAGTGGCTAGGGTAGATGGCGGCGATGTTGCACCGGTGCGGGGTGGGGAAAAAGGGGAAGTGTCGGGAAGCAGAAGGGGATGAGTCGCGGCTTATGGAGGAGGCAGCAAGACAGGGTTGTAGGCGGCGGTGTCTGCACGTAAGCAGAGGAGGCAGTGATTGGCGGAGGGCTTACTAGAGGGCAGTGATTTTCCCAAAACTCACGATCCCTCTTCCCCCAAACCACTGGGTATAAATAACCCCAATTAGGAACCGCCACCTCATGTGAACCGCAGCCTGCAGAGTATCAATCAAATAAAACCACCCCGATCGGATGGCTAGAATTGTTTGCGCCGATCAGGAGTTAAATACATCTCAGAATAAAAAACATAAACTATGAAAGTGACAAGAAACGATCATCCAGACGCGACTACGGGCTCGGATCGCCCATCCGGGCAGCGGATCACTGCCTCCTGCGGGAATATATGTGCGTCGGTCGTGGCGCGCCGTCATGTATTACTGGTTTTCTTAGAAACCAAATACTAGAAAAATTTCGGAGAATGAAATCTTCAAGGGCTAAAGATGTTGGGTTGTGAGAAATAGATATTTTTATTATATAATTTAAATTACAATTGATTTGTAGATATTTATATATGTAGGAGAAAAATCTTAAAATACATGAGAATACAAGAATACTCTAAGAGTATACATAAAATTTCATAAGAATCTATCTCCTTTATTGCATACCTTAACACCCCCTCAATATCAAAGTGAGACTACATGTGTCATCTTGCATTTGGATACTAAGTTTTGAAAACAACCAGGAAGATGTGTGATGCAGATAAGAATGCAGACTGTGGCGACACCCTAAATTTGGAAATGTGGTTGGTATGACCAGCAGGACTTAAATAATGAAACTAAACTAATGCAATGTTAAGATGAATGTAACAATAAGAGCATCCGACACTAGCTTGCATGCAGTAGTAAAATTAAGGCAAAACTACTAAATTGGTCCCTAGAGTTTGGGAACTTTTTTAAAAAGGACTCAATACTTTTATTTGAGTGAATTTGGTTCCATAAGTACTTAGGGTGTGTGAAATCAGTCTCTTACTCCTTTCCGTCAAATTATTTTAACGGCGAGCTGAGGTGGCAATACACTGAATGGTATCGTCATTTCTCCTGCCAGCACGATGAACACCATCAAACAAAAGGCCTTCCTCACTGAGCAAGAAATGTAGATTTCCTTTTTCTACCTCATGTTTGTTTCCTCATAACATCCTTTTGATCCTCTCTCATCTTCTTTTTAGAAGGAGGAAAGGAAGACACCACAGTTGACTGTGACCCTCTCTCCTCTTCTTTTTAGCTCTCCATCCCTCTATCTTCTACTACACTCAATTACGCCTATATTCAGAGAATGTGAAGGTATTCTTGTTGTTACAGGCAGAAGCAGACGAAGGGGTTGTGGTCTCCGTAGGAAGATAATAAGCTTCTCAAGCATATCACAGAGTATGGACATGAATGTTGGAGTTCAGTGCCTAAGCTTGCAGGTATTTATTTTAATATAATTCTTCCTTTTTGGAGAAAATTGTGTTTAATGGAGAGAAGTGCACGCTTCAGGCCTGCAGAGAGGAACCTTATCGCAGCAGGAGAGTCTCATAATCGACCTCCTCATAGTCACTTATTTTCAGAGGAAGCTGTGGCAGAGGCGACAATGGGAAAGTACAGGTAGGAGAAACTCCATTATTGAGACCTTTTTCAAAAATTTCCCAGACCAAATGGTCTTGCCTAAAATTAAATACAGACACATCAATTGCAATAATGAAGAAGAATTGCAATTTTCAAATTCACGCTCAGCAAGAGTGCATAAGTTCAATACAAAGAATTAAGCCTTACAACTCCCAATCATTAAGTAGACAAATAACTAGGAGCAAATATCACTAATAATATAAACATCTACACATATAATGAAGATGTGGGCACGATGAGGGGGGAGGGCTTTCAATGGAGGTGGCTGGAGGAAGGGATTCTATGGAGATGTGGGAGATGATAGGAGGCTGACAGGGAATAGGGGATGTTGGCAAAATGATTCGGGGTGGTCGATGGTTGGGTCAGGGGCTCACCAGTGGCAGCAAGGGTAAGGCAGTGAGTCGCATATCATGCACTAAGGGGATAACAGAGGTGACAATTGGTGTTTCATGGATTTGATGTAGGTTGGGAGGTTTTCAAAGTGGTTGTTAGCACCATTGACCGGCGGCGGTGGGCAAGGCCCGCCAACATGGAGGGGTGACTGCGGGTGGGCGGGAGAATTCGACGCATCCTTGATCTCAACATTGCTGTTAGACCAACGGCTTGAATGGGAATCCTTCAATAAATGTCCCAAATGCAACCCCCACCCTCCCCGAGCATACAAATATAGAAATAAACCTTAGACTTTTATTGTCGGATCATGATATTCATCAAAAACTCAAAAAAAAACAAGGTAAATAAAAGAAAATACAGAAATATCACTCTGAATGCATCTAAGAACTCTAATCGTTCAAATGACGATCCTAACTCTGGATGTGGCAAGCATAGGCCTATTAAGGACTAGAAAGAATGTGTACGCTCCACGGCGTTGATCCCCCTCAACGTGTCTTGGTAAAAATTGACACTTTGATTTGTAGAAGGTAGCAAGAATAGGCAACGTGTCTCATTGAAGACATCACTGTGAGCAAAATTGAATAACAATCATATTGTCACAGTGAATGGTGATGGCAGAGGAGGGAATTCTATGTCTTGAAGTACATGAGAAAACCACTGTACTTATATGGAAGCACTAACAAGAGCATGATACTCTTATTATATACTAGAACGAGCACTGATAGTCTGCTTTATGGTATGTGAATAGATAAGAAAACTGCCCAAGAACAAATAATACCCATTGGTAAAAGTGTAAAACAACAATCTTTAGGATCACCCACCCAATCCACATCACAATATCCAATAATATTAAACATCAATGAGCTAAAAAATGAATCTCGTAAAACTACATCGAAGGACATGAGTGATAACCACAAGATGTGATGAGTGACGAGCAATGATGAATTAATTAACCTACTGAACTGCATATGTGATGTAAGGTCCAATTAATACGGAGTACTCTAAGCTCCCCATAAGTTGCCAATAAAGGGTGAGATCATGAATATGTCAAACATTCATAGCAATAAGTTTAATATTCCAATACTAGAAAGCACCAAGATCCTTCTAATAGAAGAACAATGAATCCAATTTGTTATTCACAAGAGGTAACATAATATATATACAAGTACATGGGAGGGTGTTCACAAAACTCATGGTGAGCATAAGGTAACTCTGCTACACAGTAAATACACTACATCAAACACCCCCCCCCCCCACCCCCCCACACACACAAACTCATGGGGGATCATACATCAAGAGTTTGGACAAAAGATGAGCATGCTGAGTCCTCGTATGTGACTTAGTCATCAAATCTGCAATCTGCTGCTAGGAAGGAACAAAGAAAGAAGCAATAGTATCACAGTCATAGTGCTCACGTAGGAAGAAAACATCAACCCCGATATGCTTGGAGAGTGAGTGTTTCACCGGATTCAGAATAATCTGAATGACACCAGTGTTATCACACTAGAGTGAGGTTGGATCAGGAGAAGAGACACCAAGATCCTCAAGAAGCCAACGAAGCCAAATAATGTCCTCAACGATGGTAGCCATGGCACGAAGCTCAGCCTCAGTGCTGGATTGAGAAACACCAGTCTGTTTCTTGGACTTCCAAGCAATAAGAGAAGAACTCAAAAACATACAGAAACAAGTGACAGAGCGACGGTCAACAAGATCACTAGCCCAAGTAGGCATCCGAGTAAGCGCAGAGCTGCAGAGAACTGCTGTTGGAGAAGAAAAGACAACGAGAAATCGTCGCTCGGAGATAGAGCAGGAGCTGCAGCAGGTGACCATAGTGCACAGAGGTAGGCGCACTAACAAACTGGCTCAACCTATGAACTGCATGAGCAATATCAGACCGAGTAATGGTGAGGTGGACAAGACTCCCAACGAGGTGGCGGTAGCAAGTGGGGTCGGCGAGCGGAACATCATAATCTAGACGAAGCCTGAACAAAACGATCGCGCTGGTGACAGACGCCAAGGGTCTAGAATAGAGAGTAGCGCAAAGCCTGACTAGAAGGCAGGTAGAGACGACGCAGGTGATCCAACATCGCCTTGGTTGTAGGTAGCTGGTAGACGATCATGCGAACGGGGAGCTCGCAGGACTGATGGATGACGGCTATCGCACGAGAGTAGTCTGAGCGTTACTCCGCCATGTCGGAATCCTGGACGGAAGCGGCAGTGCTAACAATAGAAGAATCATCCAAAGAAGGGGCTGCTGATGGAGGCAGAGCAGGCTCAGAGCCGTCAATGTGTCCCCATGGATCTAGACCACGGATGATCACGCAAACGATGGAGGACCATGCATTGTAGTTTCGTCCATCGAGGAAGATGTCTGCCTTCTGGAGAAAGGAAGAGGCCATCGGGGATGCAGAGTCAGTCGAAGAAGATCGAGAAGGTCACAGGATCGCCCTAACGGCGGCACTGGAGCAGAGCAGACGGAGAGCCAATAAAGGCGGCGACGAAATCGCTGGAGGTACAACCAAGAGTGCACTGGATCCACGAGAAGAGCAGAGAACAACAAAGGTACTGGAGAAAAAAAAACGTCGAGGACGGGACGGGGTCGATCGGGATCGACGAGGGCGCTGGAGAAGGTTGCGGACACCGTTGGAGGTCGACGAAGATAATCGGCACCGCTGGAATGGGCCGACACCGCTGGAGTAGGTCGCCAAGCGTTGAGGGTTGCAGTATCGACCGGGTTCGATCGGTATGGTCGGGATTGATCGGTATGGTCGGGATCGATCGGTATGGTCGAGATCGATATCGGCACCGCTGGAGTAGGTCGCCAAGCGCCGAGGGTTGCAAGATAGATCAGGATCGCTGGGTTGCGGGTGCGAGGGCACAGGATCGGGATTGAGAGGAGGGAGAGAGCGGTGGAAACCCAAGATTTGCTCGGATACCATGATAGAAGAACAATGAATCCAATCTGATATTCACAAGAGGTAAGGTAATATATATACAAGTACATGGAAGGTTGTTCACAACACCCATGATGAGCATAAGCCAACTTCGCTACACAAAAAAACACTACATCTAACACCTTCATCTCAATTTGATGATGGAGATAGTGCAACATGTCTGAAATGTAAGCTGTATCATCTTCAATAATGATCATATCATTGACATAAAATAGTAATAAGATGATACCACGATCAATATGTTGGATAATGAGAACATAATCGTGCGGACTAGTCAAAACCAAACTAATTTATAGTAGACTTAATTTTGAGAACCAAGTCCACGGAGCCTCTTCTATCCACAGTCTCTTTTTAGATTATAAACTTTGTGAATAGAATATGAGAGACCACTTGGATGGCATATTACACTTTTTCTTGTAGGTTCCATTTTAGAAGATATTTTTAATATCCATCTATAAGCCTCCATTGTTTTATTACAACAACTAATAAACATCTAACATAAGTGATACGAGTAGTATGAGTGAATGTTCCTTCATAATAAACTCCAAGCTCCTGAGTGTATTCTTGATCACAAATAGTTCTTTCTAGCACTCAATAAATTTAGCAAAGCAAGTTCCGGCTTTAAAAACCCATTTTCATCCAACAAAGGCTTTTCCAGGATAAGATCCAGTAAGTCCCAACTCACAAGTGTGAGTTCTCTCTACGCCTGAAGTTCTTCTTCCAATGCTTTCCACCAACAGGGTCAGTATTAGCTTTGTGATAAGAGCTAGGCACATCAAGGGTGACAAACGTGGAGAAATAATAAAATTTTTGAAGATGATGAGGAATTTTTCTTATTCGGGTAGATCGTCAAGGGCTATTGTCAGCAATGGTCTCTACATCAAGATGAAGTTCCACAATAACACTAGGTTATTCTGACGTGAGCACAGTGGAACCTATAACTTTACTTTTCAAAGGCAAAGGAGGATGCTATGACAAAAAATGTGGTTGTCACGCATTGACAGAGCACTTCATCGGCAGCAACGAGCGGTGCCGAGTAACCGAAGAGAGGCACACCGAACACAAGAGTTGCTAATATAAGGTAGACAAAAATAGAGCTCTCTTGAAAGAAGATTCTTGACCAGGAAACAAGCAGAAATGGAAGAGAGACCAGATTGCGACTTCGAGCAGATCAGTAAAGGGGCCTTGATGTGCAGATAGCAGTCTACGCATTGAAAACGCTGACGGAGAACAGATAGGTAGAAGCTTCCGATCTGCAAGATGATGCCATGCGCAGATCGGAATTTCAACTGGATGGGCAGCCCGCAACTTCAATGATGGAAACACAAACAACAGGAAGATTGCAGTTTCAGATCTAGCAGATGAAACTAGCAGGGTGAGGTAGAGACACGATATGCATCAGATTCAACAAAAGGAGAGGCCAATTAAGGTTCAGAGGAGCCTAATTCTAACACCATGCGAGTAAATAGGATTTCCTGTATCACATTACATTTGATTTGTACATTTTTATTGGATATTTTTAGGAGGCAGTTTACTTTGGCGAATCAAAGGTAGCTACTATTCCTGAAATGAATTAGGGCTGAAATATAGAAGCTGTTCCCATACAAAATGAAAGCTGGGAGAAAGTAAACATGGATCACGCAAAAGTAAATATGTAACATATTTCTGGGCCTTCTGGCCAGTGTAAAACGTTGAACCCTAACCTGTAATTCCATGCTTGCGCTCTCCGACCAGCGCTTGGAAGTCTCTTCCGAGGGCAAGAAACCTGGTGCGAATTCGTTCTCCAGGGCCCGGCAATATATCATCGCCATCTCATCCAGATCCCCTCCGTCATTCACGAAACTGGTCTCCAGCATATGCTTCATCCCCTTCGAAACCCTAACCCTTCCCATCCTCTCATAATTGTCGCAGTAATCCTCCTCCTCCTCCTTCCCTTTTGCGTCCAGAAATTCTTCAGTCTCCTTATTCCCCGTCCAATCATCCTCCTCGACAACAGCCGCCGGCTCCCTCCTCGACATCAAATCGATCATCTCATCCCTCTCGGCCACCTCCCCCTGCAGTCTCTCAAGAGAACACCGCAGCTCCGCCTCGGAGCGTTCCATATCACCGATCCGGGAACGAAGTGTGGCTATCTCATCTTCTGCGGCGTCGATACGGTGGAGGAAGCACTTCTGCTCCTGCTGCCAAGAATGGCGGTGGCTTGCGAAGATCTCGACGACGCGAGCGTTGGCCTTTGAGTCCTCCTTCCGTCGTGATCGCATCTGGTGGAGCTGCTCCTCAGCGTGGAAGAGCTTGAGGGAGAGGATGCGATTGCGGGATTGCAGGGAGGCCACATGGGCGAGCGAGTGGCGTGGAAGAAACCCTAGAAAAACGGCGAAGCTGAGACCGAGATAAGAGGAAAGAAGAGTAGATACGTCTTCCATGGCGATCGGGTAGGGTTTGTGTTCTGGAATTTGCTCTTCAACTGCCATTTCCGAGCAGAGAAACAAGGAGCAGGTGTGACGTGAGTGAAGGAGGAGAGTGTGAGACGGAAGTGAGCAAGCACACTGATAACAGCGTCACGTGTCGCGTGTTTGTCATGCTTTCGCTCCTTTTACACCATTTTTAAATTTAAAAAAATATTATTTTCAGTACAAAAATGAATAAAGTTCATTAGTAGGTGAGCGTTACGGCGTTTTAAAATCACCATATTTGTGACCACTATTGCTGTGCTAATCGGAGCCCTCGTTTGGGAGTAATTTTTAGGTCAGGACATCTGACCATGAGTAAGATCCTGCACCAATGAGGAAAAGAGGTGGGGCCCATGCAGTTGTGCCTTGTGTCATACACTTTTGCGTGAGGCTCTCATCATTTCAGGCCCCTCATTGGTTCTCCTGACCATGCTCATGGGCAGGAGTCCTGACCTAAAAATTTTCCCTCGTTTGGGGACCAGGATCCTCGATAATATCCAGTCCTGATTTTCTCTCACCAGTTCTATGCGAACACGAGACGGCGAGTTGAATTGGTGAATTGAGTTGACAAATTGACTTGGGGAGTTGAGTTGGTCAGCTGAATTTTGGGATCTTTTATTTAAGACCGTAGGATGATGAAAAAGGAACGAGATCCTCTCCGGTTTAAATGAACTGGATACTTATCTACTTCATTTGAACTGGAGAGGATCTTGGTCCCTCATTTGGGGTGGCATTTTTGCTATGATGAGTTTGAGAAAAAACATGTGTGACCTGAAATACATGTTTGACAAGACATTGATTATGACCATAACCAGAAAAATAAAACAAACTTTGAATATAAGAATAGACAAAATTTCTTAAATGAGGTCGGACGTTCGCAAACAGTTGGCTCATAACCACGACATTCACAACCGTTGTCGTGTTCACGACCAACACCGCCGCACCAAAAGAAGCCATGCTCACATAAGAGCACTTTACAGTCTGAAAAGTATTGTATGTATTATTTACTCAAGAGTTCAATATGTTTACACTTACGAGTGACGGGCACGGAGCTCCGGTCCTACGGCCAATCGCGACAGTGCCTCGTCTACAATAGTGAACGAGGTCCCCCGCACCCCGCACGACATTATCACGATCACGACAATGCCTCGGCGCGACAACGCTTCTGCCACTCGCAAACCACTGAGTGTTATACTCCACTCGCCACCCATTTTTGCAGTGTGCACAGGGTTTGTGAGCGGCGGGAAGAATTTTAATTTTTTTATTGTAGATAAAATACTTTGTATATATGAGAGCATATTTTTTAAAATAAAAAAGAACAGAAATTTTAAAAATTAATTTTTTAAATAAAAAGGAGTTTTTAAAAAAATAAAGAAAAGAAATTTTAAAAATTGAATGTTTAACCAAAAGTGTTTTCCTTTTAATATAGTAGTTAAAAGTGTATCAAATTAATGCACATTTACAAATAATCATGTGATTTATTTTAATAAATATTTGCATAATTTTTGGGAAATCTTCTTTTACATTTTTATGCATATCACCATCCTTTCTACGAGTGTTGTGCCATTTTTTTTTATAAATCACACTTCATTGCACGAAGTCATAGATTTTTGCAAAAACAATTTTACAGAATATAAATTCTAGTATTTGTACAATTTTACTATTCCCTCCTCCTTATGTAATTTGTGGTTCATGTTTTTAAAGGTTTCACCGCCTTCGGATACTATCGGCCTTCCTTCACCGGCTCTTCTCCAGCAATCTCCCGCACTATTACTACCTCTCCCTACCCCTACCCGTGGAGGACGTAGGGGCTCCCGGGGGAGGGCTTGCGGTGGCCGGCCCCGACCTAAGAGTTCCTTCTGTGGTAAGGACGATCTGCTATCGTAATCATGGCCTTCCTCCTTGTCCAACTGCTGATGCTGCCACCCACAACCATTCTGCCACTCATGCTGATCTTGATGAAGTCCGACTCCAACTTCAACAACTTCAAGGGTTGCTCCACAACTCGCCTGCCTCTGTTGTCTCTGTCTCTCATGAAGGTATTGCTTGTCTATCCACTAATCCCCGTTGGATAGTGGATTCAGGTGCTACTCACCATATCACCTCCCTGAAGCCACCTCGATACTTGGATTCTCCTCATCCAAAGTTTAGCATTATAGTCAATGGCAACACCGCTCCTGTCTTCGGCTCTGCTGATATACCCCTCAATCCCTTTATTTCTCTTCGTTCGGCTCTTCATGTAGAGACCCAAATCCTGAGCTCCTCAACTGAATCAAGAATCAGACAACAGTTTTGAATAAAAATGTCACAGAACATCACAATGCAAATTACAAAGAACATACACCAAACTTTTTATTCCATTTCTGCATTTATTACACGATCATTTACACATATACTAGATATGTTTGTTACAATAGATACACAAAAGTGTACAACGAGCTCTATGCCAATCCCGGGCTTAAGGTATTGCTTTTACCAGTTCAGCTGCCAAGATCTTGTGTGTTCTGCTTGGAGTTGGTCCTGCTGTCTAAAAAAATGTGTCCACTCAGGGTTAGTCATAAAAATATGACTAGATGAGATAAATATTTCGTGAAATATTGTACATGCAAACAATGGGAATACTATCAATATGCATACAGTACAATAATTAATAATTTCGTTCTCAAAGCGGAACTCTTAATTTACACTTTAATTTGAGTTACATAAAATAGGAAATGCTTCGGTGATGCAAGCATGAATTGCGCTCAGCCCCCGAAGGACGTAATTGTAGGCTCACCCCTACTGGTGAGTCCATCAGTGAATGCCTCCACATCATTGGATTCGAAACCATCACATTTCCCCATGCAGAGTTTTAAATGAATTTTATCTTGTCATGAATAGAAGTTTATAATAAACTGATCCCCTCAGAAATAAATATATCGCTTTCATTTCATATTTTTCTCTTGCCCACATTTGATCTCACAGCGATATCTTAATGAGTTAAACTCATAAGATGCACATGCACTTGTGTATTTCATAAAATGCACAGAATAAGAAAGTAAGTGAATAACTAATTCAAGAAATAAGAAACTCACAACAACTTTGCCTTTATTTGCATTTCCGTCACGATTTCCTTGCGACGCCATCATCTGATTTTGAAGTCTTGGGAACCACTGAAATTATACGCACGTTTATTGGGTTGCGTCACTTGGAATTCATAGCGAAAAGCGCAAAAGAGTTAGAAAGATTCGCAAAATCATCGGAAAACAGAAACGATAAACCGGAAAGGCCAAAATCTGATTTTATATCTTGTCGGACAGCCATAAATAGGCCTCGAAATGGGCTAAAACCAGCCCCCAAAATGGATGTCACGTCCCCATAAAGGGATGTCCAACAATATACAAAAAAGTAAGCCAATAAACAACCTTACAGCAGCTCAAAAACAGCACGAAAACAGTCACTTTTCAGCCGAAAAAACAGCCCCAAAACTAATGTATAATCCGTGAAAAAAATCAACCCAAACAGGACATAAAACAGCCATAAAAACAGTGACAAGGCGGCCTAAAATCAGCACGAAACATAGTTTCAAAATAATTATAAAAGTAATAAACTAACCAACAAAAAGAGGAGAAAGAGGAAGGAGGAGAGAGAGCATTGTTCAGTGAGTCAAGGAGCTCGGGAGCAGCAACCAAGAGTAACAGCTAGGGGGCGATGCTGCAGCAAGACAGCAGAGAACAGCAGCTCCGGGCAGCAAGGAGCAGCAGAGAAGAGGGGCAAGCAGGGAGTAGCCGCTCAGGACAGCAGCAAGAAGCATTCAGACAGCAACATGTTATCAGGGAACAATGGTATAGGCAGCAGGGAAGGGAGAGAGCAACCAGAAAATGAGAGAAAAGAGGAGAATCCATCCATATTTATACAGGTGGATATGCGGTGAAGAGGCAACAAGAGGAAAAAATGGAGTGGCTAACTCAAATAGGTGTCACCACATCCATTAATTCAACAGTCAAGTGTCCAAATACAAGCCAAGTGTCACACCTCAACACCCAAATGTCAACACACCATCCAACATAAGCACAATCTCATCCAGCACTTATCTATATCCAGCAGTTAACAAATAAGCAGCCAACATAAATGAAACAACCAGCACATCATTAACACAACCAACACACCAAGCCAGCTAGCCGAAAATCATTAGCCCATAACTAATCAGCTAGCCCATAAGCACAAGGCCAGCCCACCATTAAATATAAGCCCACTAACATATCAACCAACAAGCATGTCCAACCAGTAAACAACCAGCCCACATAAAACGGAAACAAAATCAAATGAAATCAAATGAAACGGAAAATGCGCAAAAAAAAATCTCGAGAAAAATATCATACCGCCTTTTTCATCATCGGGGAAAATAAAGTAAATTGCGTGGGTGAAATTTTGGGTTGTCACAAATCGCCCCCACTAAAAGAGTTTTCGTCCCCGAAAACTAACTTGAGAGCGTTACGGTCGTCATAATTCGCCTATCGGCGTCAACTGGAATATGCTTGAATAGCGGGTTATTCGTGTAATGTCTTTGTACTATCTGTGAAACAATTTATTGAAAACCTGTCCCTCTGATACCAATTTATAGAGACTCAAATCCTGGGCTCCTCAACTGAATCAAGGACCGGACAACAGTTTTGAATAAAAGTGTCACAGAACATCACAATGCAAAATACAAAGAACATACACCAAGCTTTTTATTTCATTTCTGCATTTATTACACGATCATTTACACATATACCAGATATGCTTGTTACAATAGATACACAAAAGTGTACAACGAGCTCTATGCCAATCCCGGGCTTCAAGTATTGCTTTTACCAGTTCAGCTGCCAAGATCCTGTGTGTTCTGCTTGGAGTTGGTCCTGCTGTCTAAAAAAATGTGTCCACTCTGGGTTAGTCATAAAAATATGACTAGGTGAGATAAATATTTCGTGAAATGTTGTACATGCAAACAATGAGAATACTATCAATATGCATACAATACAATAATTAATAATTTCGTTCTCAAAGCGGAACTCTTAATTTACCCCTTAATTTGAGTTACATAAAATAGGAAATGCTCCGGTGATGCAAGCATGAATTGGGCCCCGCCCCCGAAGGACGTAATTGTAGGCTCACCCCTACTGGTGAATCCATCAGTGGATGCCTCCACATCATTGGATTCGAAACCATCACATTTCCTCATGCAGAGTTTTAAATGAATTTTATCTTGTCATGAATAGGAATTTATAATAAACTGATCCCCTCAGAAATAAATATATCGCTTTTCTTTCATATTTTTCGCTTGCCCACATTTGATCCCACAGCGATATCTTAATGAGTTAAACTCATAAGATGCACAGACACTTGTGTATTTCATAAAATGCACAGAATATGAAAGTAAGTGAATAACTAATTAAACTCACAACAACTTTGTCTTTATTCGCATTTCCGTCACGATTTCCTTGCGACGACATCCTCTGATTTTGAAGTCTTAGGAACCACTGAAATTATACACACGTTTATTGAGTTGCATCACTTGGAATTCATAGCGAAAAGCGCAAGAGAGTTAGAAAGATTCGCAAAATCATCGGAAAACAGAAACGATAAACCGGAAAGGCCAAAGTTTGATTTTATATCTTGTCGGACAACCATAAATAGGCCTCGAAATGGGCTAAAACCAGCCCCCAAAATGGATGTCCCGTCCCCATAAAGTGATGTCCAACAATATACAAAAAAATAAGCCAATAAACAACCTTACAGCAGCTCAAAAACAGCACGAAAACAGTCACTTTTCAGCCGAAAAACAGCCCCAAAACTAAGGTATAAACCGTGAAAAAAAATCAGCCCAAACAGGACATAAAACAACCATAAAAACAGTGACAAGGCGGCATAAAATCAGCACGAAACATAGTTTCAAAATAATCATAAAAGTAATAAACTAACCAGCAAAAAGAGGAGAAAGAGGAAGGAGGAGAGAGAGCACTGTTCAGTTAGTCAAGGAGCTCGGGAGCAGCAGCCAAGAGTAAAAACTAGGGGGCGGTGCTGCAGCAAGACAGCAGAGAACAGCAGCTCCGGGCAGCAAGGAGCAGCAGAGAAGAGGGGCAAGCAGGGAGTAGCCGCTCAGGACATTAGCAAGAAGCATTCAGACAGCAGCATGTTATCAGGGAACAATGGTATAGGCAGCAGGGAAGGGAGAGAGCAACCAGAAAATGAGAGAAAAGAGGAGAATCCATCCATATTTATACAGGTGGATAGGCAGTGAAGAGGCAACAAGAGGAAAAAATGGAGTGGCTAACTCAAATAGGTGTCACCACATCCATTAATTCAACAGTCAAGTGTCCAAATACAAGCCAAGTGTCACACCTCAACACCCAAATGTCAACACACCATCCAACATAAGCCCAATCTCATCCAACACTTATCCATATCCAGCAGTCAACAAATAAGCAGCCAGCATAAATGAAACAACCAGCACATCATTAACACAACCAACACACCAAGCCAGCTAGCCGAAAATCATTAGCCCATAACTAATCAGCTAGCCCATAAGCACAAGGCCAACCCACCATTAAATATAAGCCCACTAACATATCAGCCAACAAGCATGTCCAACCAGTAAAACAGCCAGCCCACATAAAACAGAATGAAATCAAATGAAACGGAAAATGCGCAATAGATAAATCTCGAGAAAAATATCATACCGCCTTTTTCATCATCGGGGAAAATAAAGTAAATTGCGTGCGTGAAATTTTGGGTTGTCACAAATCGTCCCCATTAAAAGAGTTTTCGTCCCCGAAAACTAACTTGAGAGCGTTACGGTCGTTGTAATTCGTCTGTCGGCGTCAACTGGAATATGCTTGAATAGCGGGTTATTCGTGTAATGTCTTTGTACTATCTGTGAAACAATTTATTGAAAACTGTCCCTCTGATACCAATTTATAGAGACCCAAATCCTGGGCTCCTCAACTGAATCAAGGATCGGACAACAGTTTTGAATAAAAGTGTCACAGAACATCACAATGCAAAATACAAAGAACATACACCACGCTTTTTATTCCATTTCTGCATTTATTACACGATCATTTACACATATACTAGATATGCTTGTTACAATAGATACACAAAAGTGTACAACGAGCTCTATGCCAATCTCGGGCTTCAAGTATTGCTTTTACCAGTTCAGCTGCCAAGATCCTGTGTGTTCTGCTTGGAGTTGGTCCTGATGTCTAAAAAAATGTGTCCACTCTGGGTTAACCATAAAAATATGACTAGGTAAGATAAATATTTCGTGAAATGTTGTACATGCAAACAATGAGAATACTATCAATATGCATACAGTACAATAATTAATAATTTCGTTCTCAAAGCGGAACTCTTAATTTACCCCTTAATTTGAGTTACATAAAATAGGAAATGCTCCGGTGATGCAAGCATGAATTGGGCCCCGCCCCCGAAGGACGTAATTGTAGCTCACCCCTACTGGTGAATCCATCAGTGGAGATTGGAGAAACCATCACATTTTCCCATACAGAGTTTTAAATGAATTTTTTCGTGTCATGAATAGGAGTTTATAAAAAACTGATCTCCTCAGAAATAAATATATCGCTTTCATTTCATATTTTTCCCTTGCCCGCATTTGATCCCACAGCGATATCTTAATGAGTTAAACTCATAAGATGCACAAGCACTTGTGTATTTCATAAAATGCACAGAATATGAAAGTAAGTGAATAACTAATTAAACTCACAACAACTTTGGCAGCAGCGACGACATCCTCTGATTTTGAAGTCTTAGAGAAATTATACGCACGTTTATTGGGTTGCATCACTTGGAATTCATAGCGAAAAGCGCAAAAGAGTTAGAAAGATTCGCAAAATCATCGGAAAACAGAAACGATAAACCGAGGTCAAAATTTGATTTTATATCTTGTCGGACAGCCATAAATAGGCCTCGAAATGGGCTAAAACCAGCCCCCATGTCCCGTCCACATGTCCAACAATATACAAAAAAGTAAGCCAATAAACAACCTTACATCAGCTCAAAAACAGCACGAAAACAGTCACTTTTCAGCCGAAAAACAGCCCCAAAACTAATGTATAAACCGTGAAAAAAATCAGCCCAAACAGGACATAAAACAGCCATAAAAACAGTGACAAGGCGGCATAAAATCAACACGAAACATAGTTTCAAAGTAATCATAAAAGTAATAAACTAACCAGCAAAAAGAGGAGAAAGAGGAAGGAGGAGAGAGAGCACGGCAGTTAGTCAAGGAGCTCGGGAGCAGCAGCCAAGAGTAACAGCTATGCAGCAAGACAGCAGAGAACAGCAGCTCCGGGCAGCAAGGAGCAGCAGAGAAGAGGGGCAAGCAGGGAGTAACGCTCAGGACAGCAGCAAGAAGCATTCAGACAGCAGCATGTTATCAGGGAACAATGGTATAGGCAGCAGGGAAGGGAGAGAGCAACCAGAAAATGAGAGAAAAGAGGAGAATCCATCCATATTTATACAGGTGGATAGGCGGTGAAGAGACAACAAGAGGAAAAAATGGAGTGCCTAACTCAAATAGGTGTCATCACATCCATTAATTCAACAGTCAAGTGTCCAAATACAAGCCAAGTGTCACACCTCAACACCCAAATGTCAACACACCATCCAACATAAGCCCAATCTCATCCAGCACTTATCCATATCGAGCAGTCAACAAATAAGCAGCCAGCATAAATGAAACAACCAGCACATCATTAACACAGCCAACACACCAAGCCAGCTAGCCGAAAATCATTAGCCCATAACTAATCAGCTAGCCCATAAGCACAAGGCCAGCCCACCATTAAATATAAGCCCACTAACATATCAGCCAACAAGCATGTCCAACCAGTAAAACAGTCAGCCCACATAAAACGGAAACAAAATCAAATGAAATCAAATGAAACGGAAAATGCGCAAAAGACAAATCTCGAGAAAAATATCATACCGCCTTTTTCATCATCGGGAAAAATAAAGTAAATTGCGTGCGTGAAATTTTGGGTTGTCACAAATCGTCCCCACTAAAAGAGTTTTCGTCCCCGAAAACTAACTTGAGAGCGTTACGGTCGTCGTAATTCGCCTGTCGGCGTCAACTGGAATATGCTTGAATAGAGGGTTATTCGTGTAATGTCTTTGTACTATCTGTGAAACAATTTATTGAAAACCTATCCCTCTGATACCAATTTATAGAGACCCAAATCCTGGGCTTCTCAACTGAATCAAGGATCGGACAACAGTTTTGAATAAAAGTGTCACAGAACATCACAATGCAAAATACAAAGAACATACACCAAGCTTTTTATTCCATTTCTGCATTTATTACACGATCATTTACACATATACTAGATATGCTTGTTACAATAGATACACAAAAGTGTACAACGAGCTCTATGTCAATCCCGGGCTTCAAGTATTGCTTTTACCAGTTCAGCTGTCAAGATCCTGTGTGTTCTGCTTGGAATTGGTCCTGCTGTCTAAAAAAATGTGTCCACTCTGGGTTAGTCATAAAAATATGACTAGGTGAGATAAATATTTCGTGAAATGTTGTACATGCAAACAATGAGAATACTATCAATATGCATACAGTACAATGATTAATAATTTCGTTCTCAAAACGGAACTCTTAATTTACCCCTTAATTTGAGTTACATAAAATAGGAAATGCTCCGGTGATGCAAGCATGAATTGAGCCCCGCCCCCGAAAGACGTAATTGTAGGCTCACCCCTACTGGTGAATCCATCAGTGGATGCCTCCACATCATTGGATTCGAAACCATCACATTTCCTCATGCAGAGTTTTAAATGAATTTTATCTTGTCATGAATAGGAGTTTATAATAAACTGATCCCCTCAGAAATAAATATATCGCTTTCATTTCATATTTTTCTCTTGCCCACATTTGATCCCACGACGATATCTTAATGAGTTAAACTCATAAGATGCGTAGGCACTTGTGTATTTCATAAAATGCACAGAATAGGAAAGTAAGTGAATAACTAATTAAACTCACAACAACTTTGCCTTTATTCGCATTTCCGTCACGATTTCCTTGCGACGCCATCCTCTGATTTTGAAGTCTTGGGAACCACTGAAATTATGTGCACGTTTATTGGGTTGCATCACTTGGAATTCATAGCGAAAAGAGCAAAAGAGTTAGAAAGATTCGCAAAATCATCGGAAAACAGAAACGATAAACCGGAAAGGCCAAAATCTGATTTTATATCTTGTCGGACAACCATAAATAGGCCTCGAAATGGGCTAAAACCAGCCCCCAAAATGGATGTCCCGTCCCCATAAAGGGATGTCCAACAATATACAAAAAAATAAGCCAATAAACAACCTTACATCAGCTAAAAAACAGCACGAAAACAGTCACTTTTCAGCCGAAAAACAGCCTCAAAACTAATGTATAAACCGTGAAAAAAATCAGCCCAAACAGGACATAAAACAGCCATAAAACAGTGACAAGGCGGCATAAAATCAGCACGAAACATAGTTTCAAAATAATCATAAAAGTAATAAACTAACCAGCAAAAAGAGGAGAAAGAGGAAAGAGGAGAGAGAGCACTGTTCAGTTAGTCAAGGAGCTCGGGAGTAGCAGACAAGAGTAACAGCTAGGGGGCGGTGCTGCAGCAAGACAGCAGAGAACAGCAGCTCCGGGCAGCAAGGAGCAGCAGAGAAGAGGGGCAAGCAAGGAGTAGCCGCTCAGGACAGCAGCAAGAAGCATTCAGACAGCAGCATGTTATCAAGGAACAATGGTATAGGCAGCAAGGAAGGGAGAGAGCAACCAGAAAATGAGAGAAAAGAGGAGAATCCATCTATATTTATACATGTGGATAGGCAGTGAAGAGGCAACAAGAGGAAAAAATGGAGTGGCTAACTCAAATAGGTGTCACCACATCCATTAATTCAACAGTCAAGTGTCCAAATACAAGCCAAGTGTCACACCTCAACACCCAAATGTCAACACACCATCCAACATAAGCCCAATCTCATCCAACACTTATCCATATCCAGCAGTCAACAAATAAGCAGCCAACATAAATGAAACAACCAGCACATCATTAACACAGCCAACACACCAAGCCAGCTAGCCGAAAATCATTAGCCCATAACTAATCAGCTAGCCCATAAGCACAAGGCCAGCCCACCATTAAATATAAGCTCACTAACATATCAGCCAACAAGCATGTCCAACCAGTAAAACAGCCAGCCCACATAAAACAGAAACAAAATCAAATGAAACGGAAAATGCGCAAAAGATAAATCTCGAGAAAAATATCATACCGCCTTTTTCATCATCGGGGAAAATAAAGTAAATTGCGTGCGTGAAATTTTGGGTTGTCACACTTCATGCCTCAGACTCTCTCTATAATTTACTTTTTATTAATCACCTCACTGCTGATTTGGATTGTTATATCGCATTCGCATCTTCTTCTTTTCTGATGCAAGATCGCAGGACGTAGAACATCATTGGTAAAGGACGACTACAAAACGGGCTCTACCTTCCTGATGCTTCTCCTACCATTCTCTCTTACGTCACTTCTGTTGACTGACATCGGCGTCTTGGGCATGCTCCTCTTCCAGTTCTCCAGAAGGCTCTTCCTGATGTTCTGCTTCCGGCTTTTACACGTGATTCTTGTATTTTGGGGAAACATCATCGTTCTTCTTTTCCTCCTCATTGTACCCGCAACTCTGCTCCTTTTATTGTAGTTCATTCTGTTGTTTGGAGCCCGTATAAAATAGCAAGTGTGTATGGTTATCGTTTTTTTATCACTTTTATTGATAATTATTCTCGAATGACATGATTATACTTATTTCGTGATCACTCTAAGCCTCCTCGTGTGTTCTGTGCTTTCGTGCTTGAAACTCACACATAGTTTGCAGATAAATTCAAAACATTCCGGACGGATAATGCTCGTGAATACACTAGTCATGAGTTCGATAATCTCTCCTCTGAATATGAGATTATTCATCAAACTTCATGTGTTTATACTCCTCAACAAAACGGTGTGGCTGAGCGCAAAAATAGACATCTCTTTGATGTTGTTCGCAACCTCATGATTCAAATGCATGTTCCCAAAGCGTATTGACATTTTGCGGTTTTGATGACATGATATCTCATTAACTGTCTCCCTTCCTCTGTCCTCAATAACATCACTCCATTTAGTCTCATCTTTCCTTCCATATTATCATTCCTTCTCACCCCTAGCATATTTGGTTGTACTTGTTATGTTCATCATTTTGGTCCCTCCACTGACAAGCTCAGTCCTCTGGCAGTCAAACATATGTTCGTTGGTTATTCACGTGCTAAAAAATGGTATGTTTGCTACTCTCCCATTATCTGCAAGGTAACTGTTTCGATAGATGTTATCTTTTTGGAAGATCAATCATTTTTCTTCACTTCATCACCACCTCTTCCACCACCATCATTACCACGGCATGTCGTCCCAGTTACGTCCCTTCCACCACCACCACTTCCCACCAACGCTCATGTTCTCCACAAACCTCCTCTTCTTCGTGCCTACACTCGTCGACCTTCTCATTCCGCCGCCCCACTGCAGTCGGCTTCAATCTTTGGCACTCTGCGACCTGATGATCCAACCCCTGCCTCCACAGCCCATCCCATGGCGAATTACGTAGCCTTACATCGTCTGTCCTTGATGCTTCAAAACTTTGCCACTACATTATCATTTATTCTTTTAGCTAACTCTGTGTAAAAGGCTCTCCAACATCCAGACTGGCGGGCGGTCATAGACGAAAAAATGGCAGTCCTCTGGGCTAGTCACACGTGGGATCTGATCTCTCTTCCTCCAAAACAGACTCATGTTGGATGTAAATGGGTCTTTGTCATCAAGCATGCTCCTCATGAGACAATTGACCGTCTTAAAGCCCGCCTGGTGGCTCGCGACTTTACTCAACAACAAGGCCTCGATTCTGAGGAAACGTTCTCTCCCGTGGTCAAGCTTAATACGGTTCGTGTCCTTTCTGTGGTTGTGCATCGTTAGTGGCTCTTACATCAACTGGATATCAAAATTGCTTTTTTAAATGGCGATTTTCAAGAGACTGTCTACATGCAACAACCTCCCGGGTTTGAGACCACGGGGGAGTCCTGAGTTTGTCACCACAAGAAATCGATCTATGGTCTCAAACAATCTCCTCGGGCATAGTTCGATAAGTTCAGTAGGACTGTTCGGAAAGCTGGCTTTACTTGGAGTTCAGCAGATTTTCTCTATTCCCTCGACATAAGACAACATGAACGGTTTTCCTTCTTTTATATGTTGATGACATCCTAATCACATGAGATGATGCAGAAGGAATACAAGCGGTCAAACAACACATTAGTTTTGTGTTTCAAACAAAAGATTTGGAGAACTTTCGATACTTCCTTAGCCTTGAGATCGCAAGATGTCCCGATGGCCTTGTCCTATCCCAACGGAAGTACCGTCTTGACTTTCTTCAGGATGCTGACTACTCTGGATGCAAGCCGATTAATACTCCTATGGATGTCAATCACAAGCTTTGCCTGCATGCCTCTGACGAAGATCTTCTCCTTCCAAATCTAAAATATTATCAATGTCGGGTTGGAAAACTGATTTATCTAACAGTCACAAGATCAGACATATCCTTTGTTGTTGGGGTTGTCAGCCGGTTTATGCATTCTCCTCGGATGTCTAATCTACAAGCTGTCGAACGAATTCTGAGATATCTGAAAACAACCTCATGTCAAGGGCTGGTATACAAAACTTCTTCCTCTTCTAATCATACATTAGTTGCGTATTCAGATGCTGATTATGTTGGTTTCCTGGATGATCGGCGCTCCACCAGCGGATTCTGTACATATTTTGGAGGTCATCTTGTTACCTGATGTAATAAGAAACAGTCTTTGGTTGCTCGATCTTCGGCCGAAGTTAAGTACCGTTCGATGAAATTTGTTGTATTCGAGCTCAATGGCTTGAGGGTCGTCTACGAGATATGAGAGTAAAACTTTCCTCACCAGCTACCTTACTCTGTGATAGTCAAGCTGCTATACACATAGCTAAGAATCATGTCTTCCATGAAAGGATGAAACACATCGAAGTTGACTGTCACTTCATTCGGGAAAAAGTTCAAATGAAGAAGTTGGAGTTGAAACATGTTTCAGCTATTGATCAAGTTGCTGATATTTTCACTAAGATACTACTGAGTACTCTATTTTATCAGTTCTTGTCCAAGCTGGGTGCCTACGACTTGTACGCTCCATCATGTGGGGGAGTGTTAGAAAAAGATAATGTAAAGACCCATTTAGTGGCCCATTATAGACCTTCTTCCTCTTTATGTAATAGTCTCACATCTTGAAAAAGGGACTTCTCTCTCTTCTCACCCTATATCTTTATACTATAAGCAAAGAGCAAAAGAGCAATGGTGTAACATTCGGATCCCCAAAATACCCTCCATAATGGTGTAACATTTATTCCCTAAATACCTCTCATATAATCATATCTCCTTTTCATTTATTTGGGTCTTTTTAGTCATTTTTCTTATATTTAGAGAGGAGAGATAGAAATTACGTTTTGTATGTGAAAACATATGTTTTTTTACAAAGTAAAAAATATAATCGTGATTTAGATTTTTTACGGTCATTTTGAATACTCATACGTATATGTTGCGAGCGTAGCCCGCAACGACACATAGCACGGGCGAAGCCCGTGCGAAGGCGGGCGAAGCCCGCCTAGATGAGTTCGAAGACCACTCAAGAGCTCTCCCCTCCTTTTTATTTGTTTGGGCCGGATCTTGAGTGGTCTTTTTAGTCATTTATTCTTATACTTTGAGAACTCTTCTTATAGATGTGGTCGAAGATCACCCAACAAGCAGACGATAAAAATGATTCAGTCTGATTTAGCCACCCTGTTCGACAGATGGTAGATTTTGAGAACGAATGTCGCTCCCACGACAAATGTCGCCCCCAAGATAAATGTCGCCCCCACGACAAATGTCGCCCCTTCGACAAATGTCGCACCCACGACCAATGTTGTCGCCTCAGCCAAATGTCGTCCTCTCGACAAATGTTGCACCCTTTACAAATGTCGCACCCACGACAAATGTTGCCCGCACGGGGTCCCCCGTGCACGACTGCTTGTATATATGTATTCATACTTGTAATTATGAATTGAAAAAGTATATACAAAGTTTCAACATTCTTCTACAACAATAAACTAACATAAATCATTGTAACTCTGAATAGACATATGAATCATTACCTGAAATCTTTGCTCATGATATTTCCATACGAAGCTGAATAAATACTAAGATGAGAGGAGGCCACGACGCCCAGAGAAGAGACCGAAGAATGGGTGGAAACAATGGTGTACAGAGAAAGTGTGGGCGGAGGTGGCGCTGCATCTATTGCCAATACCAGAGCTCCCAAGAGAAGAGGGGGCAAGGGAAGTTGTGGTTGAACAGCACACGACTGCGACTGGGAGAGGGCTTGCGGTGTTTCCACATGCTTTCTTGAACAATTGTGGCCCCGGTGCATGCGCTGCTCGCAGTATTTGGAATCCGAGTACGTGCCTTTTGAGCACCGCCATTTCTTGCCGTCAGTCCTCCGGCACCGCCCCGGATCCGGGTCAAGCTTCTTCCCATAATAAGAACAGTAACCCACTGGGCATAGAAGAGCACAGAATAACAAGATCATACTCTCATTTTCTTCTAACCTTTCTTTAAGGGAAGCAAAAGCAGTTCACTCCTATATGCTGGATGACCCTCTCTATGAAGAAATTCAACAAGAGTAGCACGAACAATATCATCGGGGTTAATGTTATGGACTAACATCTGATCAAAGAGCATAATGGCTTTATCTAAATCTCCAGCTTTACAACACCCATGAATTAGAATTCCATAGGCCACAACATCAGGTAACAATCCGCTCCCAACGGCATCATGAAAAGTTTGTAGAGCTTGCTCCAAATGACCTACCTTGCAAAGCCCGTCGATAAGGACACTATAACTAACAATATTTGGGCAGATGCGGTTCCTCAACATTTCTTCATGAAGAGCAATTGAATTTTCTATACTGTGCACTTTAAAGTATCCATCCATCAAACAACTATAAGTTACAACATTAGGCAGAGAACCCTTCTTAAGCATCTGATAAAAAAATGACATGGCTTCATCCAGTCTGCCTTCTTTGCATAACACATCTATCAGAATCGTAAAGGTGACTACAGTAGGACGAAGACCCTCCCACAAAATTTTTCGATAGAACCCAATAGCTTTATTTATCTTTTTCACAGAACAAAAACCACTCATCATTGTGTTGTAAGTCACTATGTCATGCTTTAATCCCCGTCGAAGGAGTTTCCCGAGCAGCTTAGGTACATCTTCTATGAGTCCTTGTTTGCAAAAACCATTGATGAGAACATTATAAACATATATATCAGGATGAACATGGTTTTCATGCATCATGCCACATAGCTTCATTCCAGCCAACACATTCTTATGCATGCATAGGCCATCAATCAAAACACAGTAAGTTATGGCATCTGGCATAAAACCTGTCTTCATTATTCTAAAGAAAAGCATAACTGCTTCTAAGCACCTCCCTTCCTTCTCCATGCCCTTCATAAGCAATGTAAAAGTGACCGTATCTGGCGTCAAGTTATGCACTGCCAATAACCTATAAGTCTTCAAGACATTCCCTAATCTTCCTAATCTGCACCACCCATCAATCAAAACATTATAAATAACGATGTTTGGTTTCACTACTCTCTTGAGAAGAAATCGAAGAGCATCCACCACTCTCCCAACATTACAAAGGCCCTTAACAAGCAAACAATTTACAACAACATCTGGTGCACAACCACTTAACATCATATGCTCAAACACATTAAAAGCTTCTCGCAAATCACCCAAGTTACAAAAGCCATCTATGAGGCTGCTATAGGTTAAAGCATTTGCTTCATGTCCTAGTTTCAGCATATGTGAAAATGTCCCACAAGCTTGAAGAATGTAACCCCTCTGGCTTAGTCCATTCATCAATGTGCTGTAACTGATGACATTGGGGGTCACTCCTTCCTCCAACATCTTGTAATATAACTTAAAAGCCACCTCCACATCTCCGATTCTAACATAACCGCACATAAGAGAACTGAAAACAACAACATCTGGCTTAATCCCAGACTTCAAGGCCCTGGCGAGTATCTGAGAACCCTCCTTCAATCTACCTTCCTTGCAAAACCCATCAATTAGAGTAGAATACAGTATCAAATCTGGAATTATTCCGTTCTTTAGCATCATCTCAAAAACATAAATTGCATCATCTAATCTACCCAAATTGCAAAAACAATGCATAAATATGCTATAAGTGACTACACTGGGTTTTGGTCCTTTTCTCAAAACCAAGAAGAACAAATCAAAAGCAACAGAAATTTGATGTCCCTTGCATAATCCATTCAAAAATCGATTAACATCACAAATTTCTGGTAAAAGACCACTCTCACACAAAGTTCTATGAAAATTCAGCATCTTTACCACTTCACCTCTCTCAAATAGCAAACTCATTATGATCACATACCCATCAGCCAATTCTTTGTAAACTTCAAAAATTCTAATGATTTCATCTCTGCCCGCCAAAGGATCCAACATTCCTTCCAGAAAAGCCCTATGGGAAACGACGCCTGTTTCATGGGATTTCAAGATAGTCTTTGATGATTGATAAGCTCCAAAACATGCCCTGAGAAATAGTACAATGAATCAAGTATCAAACTTATGTGATAAATTATACATCTAACAGTAGTAGAAATGTAAGAAGTTGACTTAAATAAAAAACTATTTAAATAATAATATGCATTCACAAACCACATTCTCATCAAGTATCAAATAAGACTAGACTCGTTGGAAAAATACAAAAATGAAACACCAGTCTTAAGATTTCTCAAGTTAGTTTTAAGACAAGCTGATGATCAAAACCAATGCACTATAATGCATAATATACTGTTAGCAGGAAGGGAAAACATTTTTTGCCAACAACACATCAATAAGCATAAAAAAGAAGGGCATTGAATAGCTTTCTAATTAGAATTGTTTCAATGAGACAAGCTTTCTAATTAAAAATAAGTTTTGAATAGTTTGTACTTGGGCCCAACTCCATTTTCAGATCGTGCTTGTTCAGCGTAATTAAAGTAAACAAATTCAGATGTTAAAACCATTACAAGCAACCTTGTATTTAACCCATCCTTCATATCTTCAGAAATAATATTTTTAATAAGATTACAAACTTGAAGAAAAAATTTATAGACAAAAGGCTTCTTTTCATATGAAACAAACAAAAGAAATTGTATATGCCTTCCATGTATAACCAAATTTTCATATTTTTTTCATACAAAAAGTTTTTAACTAGACAACAGAAATGGATTGCTCTTAAATTTTAAACAGGAGAAAGATAATTAAACCAACTCAGCCATGGATCCAACGGTCTTCCTACAATAGCCAATGTCCCACAGACCACTTTTGCCACCAGAGAAGTTCATCAGTTTATTAATGGTGCATAGGACGCATCTGTGAATTCATTTTTACAAATGTCTAATATCCCTTCTGCAGCCAGCCTGCGAGACTGTATCCTCTGCCATTTTCTTCTTTTTGTTGCCATTGGTCTCTGGAGTCACTACTTATTTTGAGGTTCTATTTGTAACCTGTCTAATTTTTCCTCTACAGTGATGGTCAGCTCTCTTTTCTGGGTTGTTTTCCTCTTCAACAGCAATCCTTGGTCGTCATTTCCTGCCTCCAGAACAATCCATTATCGAGTTTGCAGGTCAGATGGTGATTCATGGAGATTGAGGACGAGAAATCATTGTTAGAGATCGATGAGATGGTGGAGCACGAGTTTTGGGGTCGTTCAGGGCTGATTTGTCGTTGGTAATATTTGGCGTCACCCGATGGATGATCTGAGTCCACAGTTGTATCTAGATCGACGTTTCTATATTTTTCATGTATTTGTTTTTTTTTAGTGTTTTATTTAGTGAGATATGACAACTATCGTGTACGTACAATTATAGACACCCAAGATGGTTGCCCTAAATCAAGTTTTATTATAAATAAGAGCTATGAGCAGCCATCATAAGACATTGCAGATTTTGGAGTCTTCTTCCGAGAATCCGGTGATCTCTCGTGGTACCGACTCCACAAAACCCAAACAAGGTTGTCAGGATCGAGATACTAGATGAGATCATTTCGAGGTAGAATCGGATCGGATAGTAGGGTCAGATCAAGGATTGCTTTACAAATTCAGGATCGATTTACAAAATTTGAATCGTATGATTGTAAGATCCTATGATCCGGATCGCGATCCTGATAATCATAAACTCAAAATGCTGACTCCTTGGTACGGTATCTTGATCCTCCTTGAATCCTACCCTAGCCGCCTCCCTTTCCTTTTTGTGGCAGCCCACCGCCCATCCAACAACAGTAGCCTTACCAAGACATCCCCCAAACTGCAGCCCAACCACAACCGACCTAAAACACCTCTGTTTTCCCCTCCCAGGAAGCAGCCAGCTGCCTCCAATCAACAGTCAGCCATGATCCCTTTCAACCCAGGAGCTGCCCTTGACTTTCTCCCCTATATAAATCCTACAGCCACCTTCCAAAGCCAAATCCTAGGCCACCGTCCACTATATAAACCCTTCAGCTTGTTGTTTCACCCTTCTGTACATCCCACATCAACTACAGTCGTATACTCCTAGACCACTTTAAACCCTGCTGATCCATTCCCCCTTCAATCCCCAAGCCCTCCAGCCTTTTAACTACCTATTCCCTACACTCCTTGCCCTAAATCACGTCCATCCACCCTAAAATGTACCCAATATGGGTACGTGACTCTCAAGGAAGTATTTGCGTTTCATATCTTGCGAGCAAGTATGAGTTGAGGAATTTTTGAAACAAATTATCATTTTGGGTGAGACAAGATAGCAGATGAGATTATTTGCGACTAATTATATGACAACAGACAACTAGCTAGCAGAAATATTCACAAAGGCTCTAGCGGGTGTTAGTTTGGGAAAAAATTGCAATCGATAGTGTGGTGCATAGAAGGAAAAGTATCCCTCAAGCCGAGCTCGCATTGACCTTGCATGAGGATTGGGTCCACCTTTTGAGTTCTGACAACAAGGTACCCCCCCCCCCCCCCCCTGTCCTTGCCTCTAAATATGACTCCATTGTAATGGGTGGGAGGCAATTCACATGTTGTGGTATACGGATGAGTTGCAAGCCCAGATTAAATCAAATGCATCTAACGGCTGAGAAATATTTCATTTGCCCATTAACATCACAACTTTCCAAAAATGAATCAACGGTTAGATAAAACAAATGTAGCTATAGGATGAATTGGGTGTATAATGATATATTATGGGTTATAAAAAACCAAGCATTGTCTTGTAATGATATTTTGTTGTGTAATAAAAAAATTATCTTACTTTTTTCCCACTTCATCTCCTTCCTCTCATTCTTCCTCCAAATTCATCACTCCCTTTTACCTCGTAATTCTTACATCACACTAGCAAAGGTTGCTTATTTGAAGATTTGGTGATCTCGTCTGCCTTCTCCCGAACTCGCACAACACTTTTGGGAGGGTGAATTCATCTACACTCCTGAGTATGCGGCAAAACCTCAACAATATAGCACGTCCACATTGTTAAGCATACATTGTTAAGCATTAAAATATTCTATTGTCTCTTCTTTGCCTCTTACTTTCAAGGTCATCGCGAACTAGTACATATTCGGTCATACTATAGTCCAAACTTTGCAAGCTGGAAACTTGGCTTCTTGCGGGCCGAGATCTTGGCACAAACACCATGTACCATCAAAATAGTAATAATGACCAAATGTTTATAATTATCAAAAGTAGCAAACTATATAAAGTCATAAATATAGTATTTTATTAATTAATCTATTTTCTAATTAGATTCTATTATTAATCAATCACACAAAAATTATATCACTATGGACTATTTATAAGTTCTTTGGTGCAATAATTTTAGTAACCACGTGATTACTAGTTAAATTTGATTAGCATATTCATTATGCTATAATAATATTAAAGTAATATGTTTTAAAGCAAATAAGAGAACAATATTATTAAAACACAAAAGGACTGCTTAGTCATGATTACCTTAAAATGCAGGAACTAAATGCCCGGGTTTTCACAAAATTCATACAAAAGAGAAGAGATACTAGGATTAGTGTCCATGTGGTTATCCAAGTGAATGGGAGAAGTGTGGGAATTACCTTGACGTGGTCATATGTCGTGTCGATTAAGTTCCAGTATGGCCCGCGTTCGCTCATTTGTTTGGCCCAATGTGTGTAACTTAAATTATTCTCACATCAGAGATCTTCTTAGATAATTTAACGAGTCCTTGGGTCCCTTTACCTTTCAATAAGTGGTATTGAGCCTGGGTGTCTAGTTTCTAATATGATATCGAAGTGAGGTAAGTGCCCACAGCCTGACTATCCATGCGAGGCGCATGTTGAAATTATCGCAGTGTGGTCATGTGTCTACTGTCGCGTGGATTAAAACACAATGCAACCCACATTTGTTGGTTTGTTTGTTACGGTGTATGTGATTTGAATTACTCGCACATCAGTTGGATGTCTGACAATCCCCATGACTGGGCATGCCCAAGCGGACATGTTTCATGTAGATTATGACTCGATATGTGCCGCATTTGTTGGTTTGTTTGTCCTATTGCGTGGATTAGATTGACATCACATATGGTACCCAAGTTAACTTGTAGACTTTATAAGTCATTGGGTTCCACCTTTCACCGATTGATTGGAATCATAGACTACAAGAATCTTTGATTATATTTTGGAGGTTTCTTACATTCCTTCACCATCCGCAATATTGTCACGCAATATTGTCACAGACGAGTAATGAACTCACATCATTTCATAACTATCACAATAGAGATGGAAATCCACATGAAAAATAGATAACTTTCACTGCTCAGTCATCAAAATCTTGCTATTACAGTAACCAATAATAAGGGAGTGACTCGACGATAATCAATAATCACTTTATTCTGCTCAAATCATAAAAAAGAAGGCATGACAAGAAAACCACAAATTACCATTACTAGTTTCTCTCATCCAATGAGGAAAGGCAGGCAAATCAATTGAAATCAGCATAGAAATAATCATAAATCAAACCAAATTAGATGAAACAGATCAATAGTAGTGTAACTAAACTAGGAGTATTTTAGGCTATGTTTGGGGCGGCAGCGGAGCTCCGGCAAGGCAGCGAACGGGAGGGGTTTGCGACCGGAGGTGGGGAGGAGGGATTGGGGACGGGGCCTCACCACCGTTTTTGCGAACGTATGCGGGATCAGTTGCTTCCGCACCGGCGGCCCGCCGCCCATCCAAACAGAGCCTTAATCAAGTCCTAACAAGGAGGCATGTGAATTCACCTCCGAATATGAAGCCCTCCAAGAAGCTTGTATTGGAGAAATTGGGGTTGACACATGCTGAAAAGTTCTCTATTCTTAAAAGTTTTAGATCGGAGTTTCTCAATATTCTCAGCGAATTGGAACCTCCTGCGAATCATGGAAGCCAATCCTCTTCCCTCTCCCATCTTCAAGATCATATAAAAACACAAACAAAACGAATCAAGAAAAAGAAAGCATCAAAAATCAAATTTAGTTCCAGCCTAGAAGATTGATCGCAGTACCAAGAATATCTCTCAGTTCTCGTGGTGAGGATGGCAGTATGGATCCTAATGGGCAACGCGCATACCATGACGCCCCACTATCCATCTTCTTCACAATGCGGTGTAATGGTCGACTTGATGATCTCTGTGAAGAACACTCCATCCTCGACAAACTGGAAGGTCGCAATAGGAGAATAACAATTAAAACAACGAAACGGGATCGGAATTGGAGATCCACAAGGGCTAGCGCTCCACTTTCACTTGCCTTCCACTTTTTGTTCATTTGGATGGACGTGTTAGATATCCTCAATAGAGTCAATAAAGTATCAGATATAAGTTCGAACGCGGCCAGGTATGGTATTGAGGGTTGATGTTTTGGATCGACTATGGGGAATTGGGAGGACAAAACTGCGTTACTACTGCGATGAATGATGGAGATGTTCAGCGTTTACCTGGAGCGCGATTTCGATCGAGTGAGAAGGAATGTGCGAGCGGAAGAGAGCACGGCGGCGGCATCCAGAGTGCGAAGGAAGAGGGCGCGGTCGCCGGAGGTCAAGCAGAGCGCGGTTCGGGGGACGTGGGCAAGAAGAGTGAAGACGACGGTGGGAGTGGGATCGCTCAGGGAGATGGGAAGAGAATAGAGAACGTGGCCTCCGGCGGAGCCGATCAGCGGCAGGGAGGGGACGACGGTGAGAGTACGATACCACTGCAACTGAGCGGGAACAAAATTATAGAAGCCAACTGTTTATTCTAAAATTTGTAAGCACGATGTTTTTGAGTACACACCTCCCGCCGACGACGGTATGGCTACGGCGGCGGCCGGAGACGGAAGGATAAGGCCAACCCTGGCTCCCCACCGGGCTCTCGTGGTGAAATCTCCTCACTAGGAAGCTCGCCAATGTCCGTCTCATTCTAAATCTTGCAATTAATTACACATGCACAAATACTCCTTTAGATGCAAAATTTTTAGGCAGTTACTCTATGGCTGAGCATATTATTCGAAACTTGAAAGTCGCTCGAAAATCGTTCAAAAATTGAGTCGAATCGGAATCGGTTAAAATTGATTCGACTCAATTTGAGTCGATTCAATTTGACTCGAATCTGATTTCGAGTCGATTTCGAGCCAGCCCTGAATCGCTCGAAATATGATTTGAATAACTCGAATTAATTAAAAAAATTATGTATTTATTAATATATTCCTATTTTAAGATTAAAAATAACAAAATTTAAATATAAATAAAAAAAATGAAGACTTTAAGTGTTTCATTTGCTAAATTTATAGATTTCCCAATTTATTTTTGAGCAAATTAGGAATAAAACGAAAAATTGTTCAATTTCGAGCCGATTTGATTCGGTTTCGAGCGATGCAATTGGATTTCGAGTCGACTTGATTCGATTTCGAGCCGACTCGGAATCGAGTCATTTCGAGTCGAGCTGACTCGACTCGAAATCAATTTCGATTTCGAGTCGATTTCGAGCCGAGTTCGAGTCGATTTCGAGCCGAGTTCGAGTCGAAAATTTCGATTTCGAGCCGAGCCAAAATCGCTCGAACTCGACTTGATATCAGCCCTAAGTTACTCTCACTTATTTAACAGTACTTGCAATATTAAATGCTGATGGTTAATTTTCTGCAAAAATAATATGATTGATCAAGTAGTCAGTATTTAATATCATAAAAGTCTTATGATATCAAATCAACGATCAATATTTAATACTATACTTATTTATAGGTGAAAGTAATTCATCTAAAATTTTTTCCAACTCATAAATTTGTCCTACCATCAACTTTGAGCAGTTAAATTTGATGCATTGTTATCTTTCTGTGTGTCAATGAATCATCCTTATTTTATGAGAAGGTTGTATCACAGAGTTGGATCTCTTGCAGTTGTTTAGTTGCTTGTGTTGATTACTCAATGCAGTGGATAATCTAATTAGTTTAATTTCTTGATTTTTTTTTAATTTATCATCTATAAATATCATTTTGGGTACAATTATAATTCTAGAGGTCTATGTATAGCGAGGGGTTACAAATAGCCAAAATGTTATGCAAATATCAATGTCCTAAATTTATTTGGTTGGAAAGTTATTAGTGCAACATGTTGAAGGCAATCTATGTTCAAGAATTACTAAGAACTCGTATGAGAGTTGACTTAGGCTCCGTTTGGCATGATGGTGGCGGTCGTAAACGCATTACGCATGAGTTAAAACGTCATTCGTTACGGATCACTAATAAATATCATCCGTTTGAACATAAAAGTGGATAAGTTTCTTAAGTGTGCGTTAATAAATGATAATTTAATCTCCCGTGTTCCCGACCGTCACCATCATGCCAAACAGAGCCTTAATTGCCCATGAACAAATATTTCAAGAAGTCCCACCATTTAATACTAATGACTAAAAACCAGATAAGTTCTGATTCTTTGTGGTTCCCGTTAGCAAGGAGATATTTCAAGAAGTCCCACCATTGAATAATTGATGTTAATAATAACTATAAACCCGCAACTATTAGCTAAAGTCTCTTATCTTCCTCCTTTCTCTATTATTGGTTGGGAAATCATAGGGAGTTTTTTCTATCTCCACAAGAATGATGAGTTTTTTCAGAAGAGTTTCTTCAAAAAAAAATTGGAGGCTTTTTGAACCGTCGTCCCAACACACCCGAATGGATCCGGATCCCCTGGAGTTCCTGCGGGAACTCCAGGGGGTGGAGTTCCCCATTTGCGATTTATTGGGGCGGAATCAGGAAAAATGGTTAACATCGAAGTTGTAGATAACTTCGAAACGAATAACTTTCATGTTTAACATTTTTTGATTTGAAGTCGTTTAGACCCCCGATTTGGGCTCCAAAAAAAAACTGTCCGAAAAATATTAAATTAATATTTTTCGGACAGTTTTTTTTCGGAAGCCCAAATCGGGGGTTTAAACAATTTCAAATCAAAAAATGTTCAACATGAAAGTTATTCGTCTCGATGATATCTACAACTTTGATGTTAACCATTTTTTCTAATTCCGCCCCAATAAATCGCAAATGGGGAACTCCACCCCCTGGAGTTCCGGCAGGAACTCCAGGGGATCCGGATCCCACCCTAAGCTGGTCTAACAATTATAAATTCTTTGATGTCGTTCTCAAAGTAATATGCATATTTACTTGCATGTACTCTCACTTTCTCGCATCATCTCTCCCTCCATACACAAACACAAGCAATCATGCAAACGATTTTTTCGTGGGCGACACAACAATACATCCTAGTTTGTCATCCTAGTAATTTTTTGCCATGTCTAATAAAAAATCTCCTTTTAAAATTAATTAAATACAAATCAAACAAAAAACACTTTAAAATGAAATTTGTTAACAAAGATATAATTAGAAACTGTTTCATCCAAATCTGTGTAAAAAGAACACTGGATTTGACAATTGAAGCTTTGAAGGCATTCTCACACAGCACATAATAGTGAAATACACAGCAATCCTCCTTCATGAGCCAACTCATTTCAAACAGACAAATTTGAAATTTGTCTCCCCGTCCCGGCCTCCAGGATGATCTTCACGGAGATCAAAAATGATCTTCATGGAGATCGCTCCTGCTCGTGCTCGCTGACTTCTCCTCTTTCCAGCCACACGCAAAAAATAGATCACACAAGTACCCCCCTAATTAGTCTTGGACGGACGGAGCCCAGTCCAAAAAAAATCTCCCTTTCAAACCATGCCTACAGCTCCACACCATTTCAAAATCAGCAACCACCAACTGGGACCTGCTGATAGGAAATAAACCAGTTGCCGCCCTAAAAAACCAGTACCTCCCGGTCTCAGCCATAAGCAGAAAATTTTCTGTGCGCATAGCTTACAAAGCTAACGTGCGCGAATAAATAGGTGCTGCTCCCACCTTTCTTTGTCTCCCAATTTTTTCACCACAGAGTAACTGGAAACCAAAGTTCAGAACACTTAAAGGCGCTCTGCAGGAGAACAAAACCGCCTCACAGCAGTACCAGTCATGACCCCCACAAACCTTCAGCTTCAAGAGAATTTCAAGCCCTGTAGAGATTCACATTGCATATCAATACAGCTAACAGGGATCACTCTACAAAAATATCATCTTTGGAAACCACAGGTGGAGCTGAGACAGATGCACTTCAAAAAAGGCAATGTTATTAGCAGTCCAACAATGGCTATTCGCAGTCCAACAGATGGGTTTGAGACAGATGGCTCCAGAAAAAAAAAACATCACCTTTGGAAACCACAGGTGGGATTGAGACGGATGGAAGAAAAGAAGCGTAAGATGATGAAGTCTAATAATGTATGTCTCAATCAAGTGAGATTTTGGGAACAGGCTGGATTGTGGATACAGATGAGTAATCATTACCGCTCTCCCAGGAGATCGCGGGCGACCAGTTTTGCTCGCATGGATATAATCCGGGGGAGCAGAACTGAACTTAGCAGAGCATCCAAGCAGCCCAGTCTCCAAATATGAACACCAGGCGGGTCCCTAAAAACTCCACATCCATTGTTGCACATTATATCATACTTGGGTAGGAGTCTTAATGGAGGTTATCAAGTTGCTTAGTTGGAAAAAGAAAATCATTTTCGCTCTCCCAGTAAGCAAAAATGATTGCATTTTAGCTCGCTAGGAAGAGTAAAGGCGGGCGAGCAGTTTAGCTCGCAAAACTGAACTTAGCAGAGCATCCGAACAGCCCAGTCTCCAAATATGAATATACCGGGCGGGTTGCGAAAAACTCCACCCTATCCCCACCCTCCATTGTTGCACATAATATCAGTAGAAAGCACATGGTCAAGATTCAAGAAACAGTACTTCTGTAGGAGTCTTAAATGGAGGTTACCAAGTTGCTTAGTTGTAAAAGGAAATGATCAACATGAAGTTAGTCTGAGCAGCACCAGTGAAAAAAAAAACAACTCATAAGAGTCATGAAAAGCAATAAAATGCAAAATTACAGCAAAGCTGATTAAAAACTATTCCAAACAGGAAGCAACTTTGAGGGTCGAGGAAGAAGACGCATCTTTATCCTAATCATCTGCAGCAAACAAACAATTCTACATTAGCTTTTTAAATGCATAATTTGTTCATGATTTCAAGAGTGAGGAGCGGTTCCGAACGCACCATTTGGGGATCGAGAACTCGTGGTGGAGAAATCGGATGATGACATTGGTATGGACATGGAGAGCTGGGTGGTGTTTAACGAGCTGCGGTTGGATCTCTCGTCGTCTAGATCCGACCAGGAGTCCCTTGTTCTAGGCCATTCATCGAAGAAGGGCCGTAATGGTTGCTCGGACTTGACGGCTGATTCCGGTGGTCCGTAATTGCCCCGGTAGGAATGCTGGTGGTGCTTCGGCAAGGAACTGATAGTCACCTGTCCAAGGTTTTGCATTGGCTGGAGTTGAGGGTAGTTACTATGAAGGAAAGAACTGTCTCTGCTGCTCTTGTACAGTGGGAAGCCGGAGACAGAGGATGGCATGAGGCCCCATGAACTGTCCATGGTGGAGTAGTCCATGCCGAGGGCTCTAACACCTCCAGGAGCCTCGGAGTAGAAGCCACGTTCGTCTAGCTCAGTTTTGGCACCATGAAGATACCTGCGCATCTTGGTTAGACAACCATGGATATGTATGTAGCGTGCAATAGGGTAGGAGAAGAAGGTAACAAAAAGCTCCTGTCTTTGTGGAGAGCGTGAGGATCTTTTGAGATTCATAATACATAGAGCTATGCATTTTTTCAAAATAAAAAATGAGATAGAAATGATTAAAAAAAATTTAAAATTTGAGACGAATTCTTAGCCTATTCTTTTGAGTATTACATGAGAAAGACTCTCTCAAACGCTTCAAGTTTCTCCTTGATCTGTTCTTCCTCTGGAGTGTTAGGGAGAAACAAATCAGAGCAAGAAGAAGAGTATGGAAGATAAAAGCTTTTATAATTTTTCATTACATTTGAATTCTCATGGTTTGCATCAAACGCTTATATGAGCATCCTTGCTCAAATCGAGTGTTAGGGAGAAACAAATCAGAGCAAGAAGAGAATACAAAATGAAAGCTTCATAATTTTTCATTACATTTGAATTCTCATGATATGCATCACATAGACATTGAAGACTCTTAGTTTCTTGTTTTACATAAATTTCGACTGTTCTCCTCCTCCTCAAGATTGCTTCATCTTCTGGAATTACTATAGCATTTACCTCTGATTTTGTTCCCAGTGATTGGCATTAATCTCTTCAACACTGCTTTTTAATGTTGATCATCTAAAGAGGGCAACATTTTTGACCTAACAAATGTTTTATCACGATGTTTGCAACCTATTAGTCTGTTGGACAATATTGCATTGCGATCGGTTCTGACTCTACCGGCTCTTTTAAGAAGCGATATATTGGTAAACTTTTATGAAGGGAAGGTCGCAAGACCACTCTCAATCAACCACGTGAAGTAAACCACTAGCAAATAGAAGATGCAAGAACAACACTTGTATTATATACTTCTTTACAAGTCGAGACATACATTGCAAGACATGAATTCACAATGCACCCGATGGAGATAAAAAATAGACGGGTACAACAAACTAGCTTACTGACCACTGAGACCACCTAGATGCCACACCACACCTCTAACCGCGAGGTCGCGTGAACAGCTTTATTGGACTGCTGAAGAACCGTCACTTGTTCGCACGTCTAGTCATTTGACCGCTGAGATCAACTAACCGTAGAAGGTGCACGAATAGACATTGCTCTACTGAATTGGAAAACAGTCAACCCACACAGTGTGTGCGAAGTGACTTATTGAACTGCTTGCAAACTGCCAAGGAAGAAGACACTGAAGTAGTCGCTCAGCCCGAGACCTAGCCGCTTAACCGCCGACTGCTGCCCACTTTCCACACAGACTTCACTGACAGACCGTCGGAACTAGTTGCCTAGTCGTCCAGTGCTAGCAGCACAGCCTGCAAACACAACTACACAGGTCACTTCTCCTTGTCGTGCGGTTAACAAAAATCTAACTGCAAGCTTAACTAAAACTACAGTTCACACACTTCCAGTTGAAGAATGGAGGGGTCAGAACCCCTATTTATAAGTGGGGCAGGAGGATGCGGTCACCGCCATAGGTGATAGGGAAACTGCAGGCAAAAAGGGCGGTTAGAAAACTCTAACTGCACAACAATGCGGTTTGTCCGAACCAGACCGCGTGGACGGTTAGCAACACCAGTTCGCATAGCTGTGCGGACTGCCAAACCAGACCACGCGAGCTCAGCCAAAATCAACAGATCACCGCTAACTCTGCGGTCTAAGCGGTCTGTACATCCAAACCACCGACTATTTCAGCGCTCCCCCTTGAAGTGAGAGCGGAAACCACTCCAAGCAAACCCAGTAGCCGTTCAAACGGCCCCTTCGACAGTGGCTTCATGAAGATGTCAGCGACATTGTCCTTGCTCTGCACATACTCAATCATCAGAGATCCTTCCAACACCTTCTCTCGAACAAAGTGATGCTCGATCTCGATGTGTTTTATCCGCGCGTGAAACACTGGATTTGTACCTAACTTCAAAACACTCTCATTATCACCGTGAAGAAGAGTAGGACCTTGCAGCTCCTCATGAAAATCGTCCATCAACCCGCGCAATCAGATAGCCTCATGGGTCGCCAAGGACGACGCCCTGTATTTTGCTTCAGTGGTGGAGACAGACACAGAATCCTGCTTCTTACTGCACCTCGAGATAGTCGTTGAACCAGTCATGAAGACATACCCAGATATCGACTTTCGATCATCTGTATCTCCACCATAGTTAGCATCTGTGAACCCGTGAAAGTTGAAGCTCGTGTCATTTTCATAAAAGAGCCCATGTCTGAAGTGTACTTCATGTACTTCAATATATTTTTTGTTGTCACTAGATGACGCTTCTTGGGCTCCTGCATATACCGACTTATCCGGCTAACAATATATAAAATATTTGGCATAGTAATCGTTAAGTATATCAAACGCCCGACTAGAACCCGAAAGACTAGGGGATCAGGAAGAACCCTTACTTCATCTCGTCTAAGCCTTAACCCGACTTCAAGTGGAATAGAGATGTTCTTCCCCTCCCTCATGCCGAACCACTTTAGGATCTGCTCTTCATATCCTTTCTGGGAGACAAACACACAACTCTTCTTCTTCTTCACTTCTAGTCCAAGGAAATGGTGAAGCTCACCAAAATTCTTCATTTCAAACCGAATAGAAAGCTCAGTTCTCAGCTTTGTTACTTCTTCATCAGAGTTCCTCGTCACGATCATGTTGTCGACGTATAGTAGTACTAAGACTCGAAGCTCTCCCCTCTTCTTGATGAACAAACTTGAGTCTGAATCAGAAGCAAAGTATCCACAGAACTGTAGATATTCTGTTATTTTTTCATACCATGCTCGAGGTGCCAACTTCAAACCATTGAAGACCTTCTTCAGTTTGCAGACATGTTCTGGATGAGTCTTGAACACATACTCTGGTGGTTGCATCATGAAGATATCTTTGTCAATCTCCCCGTAAAGAAAAATATTTTTGACGTCGAGTTGCAAAATATTTCATGCCTTGCATGCCGCCAAGGCAATCACTGTCCTTACTGACATCATCTTGGACACAGGACTAAATGTCTCTTCATATTCCTCTTCGTACTGTCATGAGAACACTTGAGCAATAAGGCGAGTCTTATACCGCTCGATACTGTCGTCTGCTTTCTTCTTTAACGTGTAAGCTCATTTGCAAGTAACAAGAGTTATGTCTTTTACCTCGAACACAAGATCTCAAGTTTCGTTTTTCTAGAGGGCGGTCATCTATTTATCCATGACATCTTCTCACTCCTTTACTCTAATGACATTTTCAAAACACGATGACTCTTGCTCGTACAGAGGTCCGACAAAGAAACATGAGACCAAGCTCACCATGTAACCATCTCTGTACCGAGCCGGATGTATGATGGTCCTCTTTGACCTTCACAAAGCTGACCATGCTCCACCTCTTCAACTGCCTCTTCTGCATCAGCTCTTCTGCTAGGCACACCAAGAGCATCGCTCCCCCTGTTTCCAGAACCAGAAGCACCTGCCCCTGAGCTTGATGTAGCCGGAGCTCCTAGAGACATAGATAGTTCCACTAGAAAATCTTCAACAACTTCTTGTCTTCTTCCTTCTTCCATGCTCTCTTGTAGTTCTACAGAAGAATTACCCTAGTACGACGTCAACTCGTCGAATACCAATCTCTCGAGACAACAAATTTCTGTCTCAAGATCCATGCACTTCCAACCCTTCTTCCGTTTATCATAGCCAATGAAGACAAGTTTTCTTGCCTTAACATCTAGCTTTGCCCTAAGAGCATCTATAACGTGCAGATAGCAGGTAGAACTGAACACCCTAAGGTGAGTCGTGCTGGGCTTCTCCTTGAACATCAGTTCATGCAGAGACTTCATATTAACATGACTCAAGGACATCCTGTTGATTATGTATGCCGCACAGGACATTCCCTATGCCCAAAAGACCCGAGGAACACCTTTGGTATGAAGCCAGCTCTTGCAAGTCTCCGCCATATGGCGGATCTTCCTCTCTACAAGTCCGTTCTGTTGAGTAGTGTGTGCACAAGAGAGCTCTCTTTTTATCTCATGCTTTCTGCAAAAGTTAAAGAACTCGGAGGAAGTAAACTCTCCCCTATTGTCTATTTTCAACCTCTTTAACCGCAGATTAAGTCTGTCTTCAACGAGCTCCTTAAACTCCAAAACTTCTCAAAAACTTCAGATTTACTTCTCTTTCACAAAGTACACTCAAGTATATCTGATGAAGTCATCAACAAGGACCAACATATATTTGTTACCTGAACAAGAAGGGGTGAGGCACAGTCCTATCAAGTCACTGTGAATGCACTCCAAAGGATCCTTGCACCTGGACAGTGACTTGTCAAATGGAAGACGATGTGCTTTTCCATATTAACATCCCTCGCACATGACCGTCGCCTAGGGAGCAAAGACTAGGCAGCCTTTTACCAGGTCTTTTTGCCGTCATAGCCTTCAACTTATCCATCACTACATGCCCCAGCATCTCGTGTCAGATGACAGCGCTGTCATTTTCCCTCATCTTCTCAATATAAGAACTTGTCGACAGAACAAACAAGTTCTTCACCCTTCTCCCAACATGGATAACTTCAGTCTTTATCGATGAAAAGTTCAGAAGGAACTTCACCTCCGTTGGACCAAACAACACATGGTAGCCAACGTCTACCACATTGGTCACAGATAACAGGTTTTTTCATCCCCGACAAGTGATATACACTCCTCAAGGTGAGTGGACTCCTATCACTGCTCAAAGAGATTATTTCTTCTTTCTCAACTGCATGAGCAGTGTCTCCAACTATAATAACAACATCATTACCTTTGTACACCTGCAGAGTGGAGAACTTCGACCCGTCACCAGTAAGGTGATGACCACACCCAGAGTCGATGATCCAATCCTCCTGGAAATTGATGGAGACCACGACACCAACAGACATTGATGTCATGTCTGTCATGAATTAGTTCCCTTACTCACCTTCCTTCCTGGATTCACCTCTTTTCTTTACAGCATGTCCTGCCGAAGGTTCACCTTGCAGTTATTCTTAAAGTGACCAGGCTTGTTGCATCTGAAGCATATGAGTCCTCTCTTCTTACCTCCATCATGCTTAGGAGGCATGCTCCTCTCCTTATGTGATGATGTAGAAGCCTCTCCATCATGGGTCTTCTTCTTATCTCACCTCTTCTTCTTCCCAGAGTACAGAACTTCACTATGTACCACTGAGATAGTGACTCCAGACATTTGTCTCGCTAAGCTCTTCTGAGAGGCTAGCAAGTTCTCCAACTCTAGCAGAGAAGGTTGAGTAGCCTAACCCTGCACTGAAGTGATAAAGGCAAAAAAACTCCTTCTGCGAGCCGCGAATGATGTGTATCTTTAACTTAGTCTCAGAGATAGACTCATCTTGGTCGAGTGTTGAGATCTCAGCACATAAGTTTTTCATCTTTAGAAAAAAAGAAGAGAGACAGATCTCATTAAGTTACCCTTGCCAACTCATTTTTCAAGAAACTACAGCATAACTATATTCTTCTTATTAAACAAGTCATTCAAGGCTGTCCAAATCTTAGCAGCTGACCTATACCCAATGATGTGATCGAACAACTCTGGTGAAATAGCACTCTTTAGAGTTAACTTTGCCTTAACATTGGTTCTCCTTCAGGCTCTGACTTCTTAAGCATTAGCTCCAGTAGCAATCACTTGTTGTCTATCATCTCCACCAACGACCTCCCAGAGGTCCTCGCCAAGTAAATATCTCTTCATGCAAGACTTTCACTTCTTATAGTTAGTCTTAGTTAACTGCTCAATACCAAGCCCTCTTGCATATCCAACTTCCATTACTAGAGATCTGGTTCACTTGACTTCCAAAGGTACTTAGCAAAGTCCAGATAGCTGATGACTGCTAAAACCTCTGTCTCTCTGATATCATGTAAAATTTTATTAAGAGAAGGTCGCAGGAGCACTCTCAGCCAACCAAGTGAAGCAAACCACTAGAAAATATAACATACAAGAACAACACTTGTATTATATGCTTCTTGACAAGACGAGACATACATTGCAAGACATAATTTCGCAATGCACCTGATGGAGATTGAAAAATAGACAAGTACAAAAACTGGCGGACTAATCACTGAGACCGCCTAGTCGCCAGACCGCACCTCTAACCGCAAGGTCAAGCAGACAACTTTATTGGACTGCTGAAGAACTGCCGCAGGTCTGCATGCCTAGTCACCTGACCGTTGAGATCAACTAACCACAGAAGGTGCACAAACAGACACTGCTCTACTGAATTGGAAAACAACCAACCCCCATAGTGCGTGTGAACTGACTTATTGAACTGCTTGCGAATTGCCAAGGAAGAAGACACTGAAGTAGTCGCTCAGCCCGCGACCTAGCCGCTTAAACCGCCGACTGTTGCCCTCTTTCCACACAGACTTCACTGACAGACCGCCAGAACTAGTCGCCTAGTTGTTCAGTGTTAGCTGCACAGCCTGCAAACACAGCTACACAGGTCACTTCTCCTTGCCATGCGGTTATCGAAAATCTAACCACAAGCTTAACTAAAGATAAAGTTCTCACACTTCCCGTTGAAGAATGGCGGGTCCAGAACCCCTATTTATTGGCGGGGCGGGGGATACGGTCACCGCCACAGGTGATAGGGAAACCGCCAGCGAAAAGGGTGGTTAGAAAACTCAAACCGCAGAGCAATGCGGTCTGCCCGAATCAGACTACGCGGACAGTTAGCAGCACCAGTTCGTATAACAAGGCAAACTGCCAAACACAATTGCATCAACTCAGCCAAAATCAACAAATCGCCGCTAACTTCGTGGTCTGTACATCCAATCTGCCGACTTCACACTTCAACAATTTCAACAATATTGACTCAGTATACTATGCTCGGCTGTAAAAGATTGAATTCTTGGTTATTCAATAGTGGAGATATTGTCATCATGTATCTCTATCTTGTCTCCTTGATCCATTTCGAGAGATCTCTCAGCAGAGGACATTTGATGGGGACAGACAAGACCACGGAGCACCAATTTTGGACTTGTTTGGGTGGCAGATTTGTGGCGCACCTATCATATTTCGTGTTGCCCGATAGATGATCTAACTCCACAGTTGCATCCAGATCGATGTTTTAATATTTTCATGTATTTATTTTATTTTTAGTATTTTATTTATAGAGGTCGGACAACCATCGTATACGGCCAATCATAACCGTTAACATTGATTGCCTTAGTTGTTTTTTGTAAATAAGAGGATTGTGGCAGTCGTCATGGTTGTTGTATATTTTTGCAGAGCTTCTCTTCCTCGAATCTGGGATCTCTCATGGTGCCGACTCCACAAACCCCTAAGGTGATGACTCCTTTGTTATGCGAACGATGCAAAAAAACGAAAATCACACAACCACAAACAAAAGAACACGATGTGATTTACGTGGTTCGGCGAGAAAAGCCTACATCCACGGGGAGGGGCTATTCACTATCATAGGTGGGGGAGAAAAGAGAGGCCAATATAATATTATAACTCCACACAACTCCTCTCTTAAAATAAGAACCCTAACCTCTCATATTTATAGGGAAAATTAGGGCAAATCCAAAAAAGAGTAAAACGCCCTTTAAAACAACAATCTCCACATCATCTCTTATTTGACACAAAACAAATATGAGATGATACAGTAAACATCAACACAAAATCGGTTGCGCCTAGGTAGCTCACCTCTGAGCTACCTAGGCGCCTAGGTAGCTCACCTCTGAGCTACCTAATAAGAGATGATACAGTAAACATCATCTCTTATTTGACACAAAACAAATATGAGATGATACAGTAAACATCAACACAAAATCGGTTGTGCCTACGTATCCCCTCCCATGGGATAAAGCCACGTGTAATTCTTCAAAAGTGCCTCTAAAGGTACTCACCTCTGAGCTCGAACGTTCGCCAAGCCCTTACAATATGTGAACTTCTGGACTGTAAAAACCTTCATGTGCATGTCTGCTGGATTCTCCTTGGTATCAATGTTCATCAACAGAATCTCACTTGTCTTAATCAAGTCTCGAACAAAATAGTATCTTACATCAATATGTTTGGTACGAGCATGATACACTGGATTTGTCGCCAAGAAAATCGCACTTTGACTGTCACAGAAGACAATTAAAGCCTTATGTTGCACATCCAGATCATCCAATAGGTCTTGCATCTAGATAGTCTACTTCATAGCTTCTGTCACTATCATGTATTTAGCCTATTGTACATAAAGTCACTGTCAACTACATAGTCGACCTCCAACTCACTGGACCTGCAAATGTAAATACATATCTGATCGTAACCTGCGTCTATCTATATCACCTGCATACTCTGAATCGGTGTAGCCCATACGCAACCCAACACTGGACTGTTGCCTATTGGTGCTCATGGTATGGAGAATAGTGACCCGACGACTTAACGTGTCAGTCGTCTTGTTCTCAACACGAGCTCGGTGTTTGAGAATGTAGTGATACCTCTGCATGAACTCCACCCATTTCGCATGCCGGTGGTCCAACTTCTTCTGCAAATAGAGATATCACAGGGTCTAGTGGTCAGAGTACATGACAAATTCCTTGTGTAGGAGATAATGAGCCAATGGCAGAGTGCATGCACGACGGCATAAAAATCTCTATCATAATTCGAGTACTTTTGTCGGGCGTCATTCAATTTCTCACTAAAGTAAGCAAATGGATGACCCTTTCTGGCTAAGTATACCCACCCATGCCCACTCCATATGCGTCGCATGCTACCTCGAATGTTTTGAAAAAAACAGGAAGGCATAAATTAGGAGCAGACGACAACTTCTCCTTAATCTCTTCGAATGGTTGTCGTTGTCATCCTAACAAAATCTCCCTTACGGAGGCTTGTAAGGGAGGCCATGAAGGAGCTAAACCCTTGGACAAACCTACTGTAGAAGGTAGCAAGTCCGTGGAAGCTTCGAGCCTCGTGAATGTTAGATGGAACGGGTCACTCACGAATAGACTTCACCTTGTCAGGGTCAACCAAGATGTCGGATGCAAAGACTATATAGCCTAAAAAATGCACAGATGTAGTAAAAAACGAGCACTCTTAAGATTGACATACAGATGTTTCTTTTGTAAGAGATCAAATGTCAAACGAATGTGGTGAAAGTGTTCTGTGCGAACCCACGTGTAGATCAGTAAATTATCAACGTAGACAACTAGGAATTTGCCAATGTAGGATCAGCAGGATCTGCATCATCACTCTCATAAATGTACTTGACGCGTTCAACAGTCCGAACGACAAAACCACCCACTCATAATGGTCATCCTTCATCTTGAAGGTCGTCTTCCACTCGTCCCCTTCTCTCATGCTAATCTGATGGTACTCACGGATAGACTTGACATTGACAGAGTCAACCAAAATGTCGGACACAGAGACTATCTAGCATAAGAAATGCACTGATTTGGTCAAGAACGAACACTTCTTCAGGTTGACATACAAATGTTTCTCCCGTAGAGATCAAATACCAAACGAATATAATGCAAGTTCTTCGTGCGGTCTTACTTGTAGATCAGTATATCATCAAATACCAAAATGTCGGACACAGAGACTCTACAGTCTAAGAAATGCACTGATGTAGTCAAGAACGAGCAATTCTTCAGGTTGACATACAAATGTTTCTTCCATAGAGATCAAATGCCAAATGAATGTGATGCAAGTGCTCTGTGCGGTCTCGCTTGTAGATCAGTATATCATCAACGTAGACTACAAGGAATTTACCCATGTAGGGCCGCAAGATCTGCGCCATTACTCTCATAAATGTACTCGGCACGTTCGACAGTCCGAACGACATAACCAACTACTCATAAAGGCCTTCGTCTTGAAGGTCGTTTTCACTCGTCCCCTTCTCTCGCCTTAATATGATGGTACCCGCTCTGCAAGTCGATCTTCGAGAAGATCTGGGCACCAGTTACTGCGTCGAGGTGGGGAATGGGAGAACGACACTTCACCGTAATTTAATTGATGGTGCGGTTGTCAACATACATACATCAACTCCCATCCTTCTTCGGGGTAAGAAGGGCATGGACGGCAAATGGGCTCAAGCTCTCTCGAATGAAATTCTTTCGAAGAAGATCGTCGATCTGCCGCTTCAGCTCGTCATACTCCGTCGGGTTCATGCGATAGTGGGTCAAATTGGGCAAAGATGCCCCATGACTAAATCGACAGAGTGCTGTATATCTCTTAACGGAGGAAGCTCATCAGGGAATCCTCAGGAATAATGTCATAATACTCGTCCATCAGGCGTCGAATGTCTGGATCCACACTCTCCAAGTCTATGGAAGCGTCAGAGGGCATGATGGCGGCCAACACAAACATAACTCTTGAATCCAAGCTCCCCCCCAGAAAATCAGCCCTCCTTAGAATGCATAGAGGCCTAGTGGACCCAACACTGATGGATGAGTCGACCCGGCCCTTAGGGAAATCCCCGGCTGGGTCGGGGTAAAGGTGATCTTTCGCTCCTTGTCGAAGAATACACATGTAGGAGCGGTCATAACACGTGGCATCACGATCGTATAACCAGGGTCATCCTGGAAGAACACGTGTTGCGTCCATTGGTATGAAGTCGCACCAGACCTTATTCTCTATGGACGATAGGCGAATCAGAACAAGACATCTCTGTGTGACCTGAATGGCCGACTTGTCCACCCAGAGGACACGATAGGGATGCAAATGAGGCTCGACAGGCAACTGCATCCTCTCTAATCCCTTCTTTGTCGTGATATTCACGCAGCAGTCACTTTTGATGGCGAGTTTGCAGCTCAGTTGGTGATGACAGTCTGCCAGAAGACTGTTTATCAAGGAGGTCGGGTGTTCGATCCCTCGCCACAACAACCTTTCGTCTCCTATGGTGGGACCGGAGATGGGTTGGGATGCACTGGTTGGAGTCCCTGATAAAGCTACCTTGGTGGGACGTCAAGGTGGGCCTTTTTGTGGGATTCCAGGGTGACAGGTAGGTGTGGTGTCTGTCCTGCATCATAAAAGTGTACTTTTATGATACAGGTCCAGGAGTCCACCTGACTGCCACCCCGAAGTCCACTAGGGGTTCACCTTGGAGTCTACCAAGGGGCCTTATCATGGACGGGTCCCGTACACCCCAACCCATCACCGGTCCCACCACAGGGCCGACAGGTTGTTGAGGTCCGGGCTCGATTCCCCGACCTCCTTAATAAACGTCCTTCGGCGGAAGTAATATCACCAACTGAGTCGCAGCATCAAGAACCTATCAGCCCTGTAGTGAGACCAGTGATGGGATGGGGTGTACGGGGCGCGACCATGATAAGGCCCCTTGGTGGACTCCAAGGTGGACCCCCGGTAGACTTCGGGGTGGGAGGCAAGTGGACTCCTGACACTGCATCAATTTGGCCTCACACTTTCAAACCAAATATTTGGGACACTTCTGATATTTCTTGGGTATTGAGGGCTCGTCGACCTGATGGACTTGTTTGGCCTTAATGAAAGTACTATTTGGGTTGTAAGCCCGCTAACACTCTAATGAATGTCATCCACAAGCTATATGCTCACGAGTACCGCTCTAAACACCCACGAATCACACTAACTGATTCCATTCTGAACGCTCGAGCAAAATATCTCACTTCAATCAATCTTAGATGGTTGTGAACAAATTTTGCTTCATATTTTATTATATTTCCATCTTCATCAAATTTGGTTTTGAACACCCATTTGTGCCCAATGATTTTCTTGTGCTATGATTTCAAAACAAATTCCCAAGTTTGATTTTTTTTATCATGTGAACTGTTTCATCCATGGTTTTCTCCGATTGGAATTTTCCAAGGCTTCACTGAAATTTTTTAGTTACTGTGCCATGAATGTTAGATCATATTGCTCATAAATTTCATATTTTTTGTTGGAGATCATGATTCATCCAGAGCTTCTGAATCTAATGAATCTCATCCAACTTCAAGGATGTATTCTCAGTAATGAGAACATTCATGGAGATGTGAAATTTCTGTGCCGAAGGATTGTAAATAATCTTTAAGCTTTTGAATCATAGTTGTAACCTAAGAAAATACATTTGTCTTAACATCAAACTTCCTAAATCTTCTTTTGGAATGTGTCTAGAAGCAAGTATTACAGAAATCCTTATGTGATCAATGTGAGGCTTTTTATGATGCCATGTTTCATATGGGAGTGATTTCATCCAAACATCCGAAGGAGATTTGTTGCATAAACAACATTATGGACTGTTTCTACCCAAAACTTTTTGGGAAGAGAATGATATAGCATGGTCCTTGCCATTTCAACTATGGTTCAGTTTTTTCTCTCCACCACTTCATTCTGTTGTATTGTTCTACTTGTGCTTAGTTCTCTCTTAATCCATTGTTCTCTACAAAAACACACAGAATTCTTCTCCTATGAACTCTCATCTACTATCAGTTCTTAGCTTCTTTATCTTATGACCTATCTCATTTTCTATAGCAGCTTTGAAAACTTTAAGATAGAAAATACCCAGCTCATTATTTATGGTGTAGTCATCAATAAGACGAGCATTATTTCATACCTGATAAAGAGGGAGTTGAGGGAGGTCCTCACAGATCGGCATGCAACAATTTCAGAGGCTATAGTGCTCTCATTTTATTAGTTGCCCAACATTAAGGGACTCTGAATAGGACTGGGAACATAATGAACATCTTGTATGAATTGGTTCCACCATTTTTGGTCGTCCTGGTTATTGTATTTTTGCCTTCTATATATAGCCGTTTCCATCTACAAACAGCACTATTGATTTCAGTGTTTCATTTAATGTTGTAAATGAAGATTTATTATTTGGCATATGGTTTGAGCAACCAATGCCAATTTACTGGGTATTATCTATTCTTTCAAAGGTGTTGAGACGGGAATATAATTTTTTGGGGGTTAAGTGAAATTGACCTTTTTTGACCATTTGGTTCCTCATTGGTTTTAAACATGTTAGAAGAAAATTTTGTAAAGGCCCAAATAAAGGCCTATCTTAGGTCTTCTTCCTCCTTTTTAGTCTCATATCTTGAATGAGGATCTTTCTCTCCCTCTCCTCTTATATAAGTGTACACATGCTTGTATTTATACATAGAAAAAGAATTAATAAAATTTTCAGTTATTTTCCAATATTCTGGGCATTTCTCTACATGATATCAGAGTCATCGGTCCTACACCTTTGATTTTTCATTGCTCTCCCTGCTTCCTACGGCCTCTCATATCCTACATGCAACACCTCTTCTAACCGCAGCTCTCACTGATACCTATGGTCTCCCTGATTCTACCTGCAACCCTTCCTCCTTTCGTGGTTCCACAACAATCCCTCCCCCCTCCTCCGCCTCATTTTAAATCTTCGCTCCCTCTGATCAGTGGGGTCGACCAGTTTGCATATTCACTGCGGTCTATCTTCCTTGCCGCGCCTTGCTTGCTCTCATCATCTCATTGCGGTGTCCCGTCCTTGCTGCAAGTCCCCCACATCCAGATTGGATCTCTTCTCGATGTGGTCTCCTCTCTTCTCATTGCGGTCTCCTCTATTCTCGTTGTGGTCTCCTCTTCTCACTGTGGTCTCCTCTTCTTGTTGCGGTCTATCTTCCTTGCACTCCTTGATTGCTCTGCTCGTTGCGGCTTCCAGTCTCTCTTCCTTGTCGCGGTCTACCTAAAGGCTTAGTAGTTCGCCGCGGTCATCTATTCTCACTGCAGCTCTGAGATCGTTGACTTCTTGCGCCCTGCACCCGGTCTTCTGCCTCTGATTCACAGAGTTGCTGCCTATCCGCACTCCTTCTCAGCTATCCTTGCCGCACCTTCTTGTCGCGTATCCGCACACCTTTTTCAAAATGAGTTGGTTTTTCTACCTTTTGCATTTATAGAAGCAATCCAAAGTATTGTGATTGTCCCTTTTACATAGATCACAGAAGGTGGTAAAATTTACTGCTTTCAGTTCCTCGTCCCCTACATCTTCCTATTGGAGTGGGGTTTTTAAAAATTTCTGAGCTGAACTTTCTCCCCTCATTTCAAATAAGGGATCAGCTTTTCAAATTTTTTACTTTAGCTTGAAGAGCTTGTTCCAAAAGTTTACCTATTCTTATCAATATTACTCATGAGATCTACTCTCTTTAGATGTTCCTCATGACACAGTCTTGTATCATCTCTGAATCCTTCATGAGCAATGTATCCATGGAACTCAATATAGAGTGTATTGCATGCTTCCTTGGATTTTGCAGCTCCTATGATCATTGGGTAGATGTGTTTGCTCAAATCTTTGATGGATGCAGAGAAGTGTGTTGGAGTCCCTTTTGAATTTTTATGCATGTTGCTTGGGTCTTGATGTAGCCTCAGTTGCAGGTTCTTTTAAGAATGCAGCTGAATCTTTGTGATCTCAGTCTATGTTGAAATTATTGAAGTGGAAGTGGGCGATCTGATTGGGCAGACTGCAGAGTCCGCCGCCGATTAAGCGGCTAGGTGTTGGCGGATAGCCGGGTTCTGGCTTTTGTTCTCTGTTCTGCGGTCTGATTCAGCAAGCACCCTGAGAGGTAACAGGGAGGTTAGCGTTGGCTAATCGTGGCTGTCGCGGTCTGGGTTGAGAGACCGCCGAGACCGCGGAGTCCGCTTGGAGCTGGCAGGTTCTCTGGCTTGCGTAGAGGTAGAAGGTTAGCGCGAATCGCGGGGGCTAACCGCACAGTTCACTGTGATCTGCTTGCGCGGTCTGAAGCCATAGTTCGCTGCAGTATGTTGACTTGGTTACGGTGATGTGTCAATTCCTTGGTGTTGCCTAGTTGCAGAGCTGGTTGCGCGGTCTGCTTCTGGAGTTCGCAGGGACCGCTTATGTTGTGTGGTCTGGATGTGGAGTTCGCAGATCGTGTAGCGCGGATATGGCACAAGTCGCGAGATTGTCAGCTTAATTGTTTAAGTCCGCACGGACAGAGAATACTGTCGACATAGCTATGGGACTGGTGGATCTTACGCGTAAGCGGATATGTGGTTTATCACTTGTGGTCTGACTCTGGTATCTGCACTCTTGTGCGGATAGGTGGTGCTAGTCACAGGTTGATGGGCGACATCTTATGGGCGGCGACCACACTCCCATTGTCGCCTATAAATAGGGGTCCCCGACTCATCATATATAACGAGAACAGTGAGAACTCGGTTCGGGTTTTGAACTTGCAGTTAGATTTTTCTAACCGGACGGTTGAGTGAAGCTGACTTGTGTTGTGCAGGCTGTGCGGCTAGCACCGGGTGACTAGGCAACTAGTTGGGAAGCTCGGTGTGGAACAGTTCGTGAATAACAGTCTGTGGTATGCAGCAAACCGCAGTTAGTGCGGCCAACAGTCTTCTTCCTCGGGGTTGCAGATAGTTCAAGCAGTTTGCCCGGTCTCAGCGGGTAGACTTTTTGCCCAGTTCATCAACATTCAATAACAAGGCAATCCGTGTGGCTTGAGTTGTGGTTTGACGACTTTGCGGTTTCGACGGATAGGCTTGGCAGTTAGCAGCTTGGGCTATTACTGTTGTCAGTCTGCCGGTTTTGATTGCTTGTAATTTGTTTGCTTTCATCGAATGCATTGTGAATAATGTATCGTAATGTATGCCTCGCCCTATAAAGAAGACTGTTAATTCCATAGTGGCTCATGTGCTTCTGTTGTTACTGATTATTACTTGACATTGGTTTGGTTGAGTGTTCCCGCGACATTGCTCAGCTTCCGAAAAATTTTAACAGTCTACACGAGGTTCCGCCGTTCTTGTGAGTGGAAAAGGATCCTCATGTGCGTGATCCACAAATCATAATTGTCTCCTTCAATTCTTGGGACACCCGATTGTGAGTAAATGAACATTTGTGAGAAATTGGATAAAGCCATATGACAGAGAAGCATAACAGAGCAAAATCTGATGGCTTTGCAGCTCTTAATAATTGTGATACAACTGTTATGGAGAAACAGAACAGAGCAACACAATAAGAAGAAAAGGGAGAGAAAAGAGAGCTTCTTCATGATTTTTCATTACATTTGAATTCTCACGTTTACATTATATAGACTAACATAAAACTCTTACTGTTTTACATGAATTTCGACTATTCTTCTTCGTCTTGAGATTGCTTCGTCCTCTGAGATTTCTGAGATTATTGTTGCATTTAACTCTGATTTTGTTCTATGTGAGTAGCATTAATCACTTCAACATTATAAGAAGGAAGACCTCAGCCTTCCCTCATCTCTCTTGCAACTCTGGTGGACCATAAAGGCATCTTCTCCAACATCTAGTATCAAGAATGATTGGAACTTTTCCAACCTTCAAAAAATGCCTCCCTCCATGACACTAACTACCGGCATCCTTCTTCATACTTCCTTTCCACAGAGACACTTGACGAATATCCGTAACTCCGGGGATCCACTTCCTTTCATGGGAATGTAAAGCATTGTGGCGTCACTCCCCAAAACCACGCGGTTAGGGGAGGAGTGGCCACACCGCTTATACACTCAGGACCAAGGAGCACGCTAGGCGGTGTGGGACTAAACCATCCCTTTTAATGGGTCGCGACACAAGCTTGGACATCACCGTCCATTCCACGTGGCGCACTCAACACCCCCCCTCGCCGCGTGCCTCCCTGCTCTGATACCATGCAAAGCATTGTGGCGTCACTCCCCAAAACCATGTGGTTAGGGGAGGAGTGGCCACACCGCTTATACACCCAGGACCAAGGAGCACGCTAGGTGGTGTGGGACTAAACCATCCCTTTTAACGAGTCGCGACACACGCTCGGAAATCACCGTCCATTCCACGTGGCGCACTCAATAGGGAAGACATCATTTCAGATTCAAGTATGGGATCAATAGGTTCATTCCTTAACCGTAGTGGAAAGCCATCCTTATTCTTCTCCTAGGGCTTCCTCCCCCTCATATCGAGGTTGACTATCATCCTTAGCATTAAGGACAACATTAGCTTCTATACTAGCTCCCTAAAAACTTAAATAAAACACTTATCCCTACATGGCTAATAGGCTCAAGATCTTTCATGTCTGCACACCGAAGCGAAAGTCCGATATCTCTTCCCACTCTCTCTCTCCAATAAAAAAAATACATATTTGTTTATCTCATCTATACGTCCACACATTTCCCTTTCACCTCAAAACATCAACCCACCACATCTCCCCTCCCCTCTAAAAAGACTAGCAATAACTCCCAACTTAACGTTGCTTTTAGGCTTTCCCTTCTAAGCTTCACAACTCAGCCACAATCTCAATGCTCAATTCTCTAGCCCCTTTATTATGAATTGTTCTACAACCACGTCCCCTTAACCGGCTAAATCCAATTTTTGTAACCATACAAACCTAACCCCTTGAAACTTCACCTCTGTGTTCGCATCTCTTGTGTTGATTCCATCATTGCTTGTTGTCACCATCCTCTTCAACAACAATCAACCTTATTGCGGCCTTTGAGGCTACTTCGGCTTCATTTGTTTGGGCGTTTCGCTGCTCCGTTTTGGGCAAACGCCGCCGGAAGGAAGGTAAACAAATGAATCTCCGGCGGCGTTTGCTCCGTTTCCACCCGCCCGCCTTAAGAAATGCCCCAAAAAGCTCTGTTTGGAGCAGCCACCTCCCCCCTCCGATTTGAACACTCCGTTTCCACCCGCCGGATCGACCCGCCACCGCCGAACCAAATGAAGTCTTCATCTCTGTCATCTTGTCTGTATCATCCACTTCTTCTATCAAATACCCCATGACAAGATCTATACATCTCTCTTTTCGGTGTTGTTGTGCAGTATCATAGTCTCCCTTTTCAATTGTTGATTCATGATTTAGAAGTTCTCCACTTCGGATCGGTTTCACATGATTGCTTTTAGCAAGTCTTCTCTAGAGCACGATTGCTACTCCCTTTGCATTGCATTCTTAATATCAATCGCCTAGATAGATTTGTTCATCAAGCAACTCATTGGGATGCCTCTTTAGCACTAGTTAACATTGTTTCTCTTTGAGAACCATCACCATCACAAACATCAACATCAACAACAACAACAACCTCATTTGGATCCAATGTGTTCCCCTCTTTGACCCCCATGAGCCTCCTCACTACCAACAATTTTTGCCTAAACTAGCCACCACAAAGATCTTCCCTACCTAAATCCTTCTAGAGGTTTGTTGTCCTTTCTCCAACCTCCATCAAACCCATCCACCAGACCTTCTCACTGTCAAGCTATAACTTTATCAGACATACCTCCATACTCAAGTTGGTACCATCTGTCCCCTGGAGTTTGCATGGAGCATTATTTTTTTTGATAGTGTAGTTGTCATAAGAATGAATTGAGTTTGGGAACTAAAAATGATTAAAAAAAACATCGTTCAGATGCTAACATCAGATAAAATAATTTATGTACAGGAAGTGTCTACTCTAATCAATTCAAATAAAAACAATACAAACAAATATATGTTTTTTTCCATAGAACAAATACAACAACAACACTCAAGCCTTTATCCCACTAGTGGGGTTGGCTTCTATAGAACAAATAATACTAACAAAAATTTGATCCACATTGCAAGTTTAGTTTTTTTGAGGCTCACCTAAATTCATACAACTTTCAATGAATGCACAGAGTAAATAAACAAATAATACTAAAAAAATTGATCCACATTGCAATTACAGTTTTTTGAGGCTCACCTAAATCCATACAGCTTTCAATGAATGCACAAAGTAAATAAACATTAGCTTCTCTATGCAAATGTACTGAATTGGGACAAAGGCTCCGTTTGACAGGTCATTTTTGCTCCAGTGAGTTTGGTCAAAAACGTCACCGCCATAGAATGTATATTTGGCATGACAACGGTTATGACCGCCAGCAAAAAAATAAAACTAGCTTTGAACATAAAAGTAGATGAAGTTCCTTAGGTGAGGTTGGGTGTTCCCAAACAACGGTTCATAACCGCCGTGTTCACGATCTCCACCGCCATGCCAAACTGAGCCCAAGTTGTTAAAGCATGTGGAACTGTTGGCTTTAGGCTACATTTGGTTTAGAGGCGGCGGGTCGAAACGGAGTGTTCGAATCGAAGGGGGGAGGTGGCTGCTCCAAAAGGAGCTTTTTGGGGGCATTTCTCAAGGCGGGGGAGGGGGGTGGAAACGGAGCAAACGCCGCCGAAGATTCATTTGTTTACCCTCCTTCCGGCGGCGTTTGCCCAAAACAGAGTAGCGAAACACTCAAACAACCAAACAAATAGAGCCTTAATCTCATATTTGACAAGTGAAAATATGTTGAAATGAAAATCAAATTTTGGAGTTGCCCTTTCCTATAATCTTAAACTTTGGGGTTAAACATTAATCTTGACCACTAGTGTATCATGATTGACTATGGCTACTACCCTTAGGAACATACTTGTTACTGGATTTTATATTAAGCTTTCTGATCTCCAAATTTTTTTTCAGTGCAAGCACTGCGCAGTTGCTTTCTACTAAACTAGTCATTAAAGAAGTAATGGAGCAGATCAGGAAGTTTCTTCAGCGCTTGCCAATCTCCACAGCTGTGTCAGATTAATAATCACTTCTCAACACACAAAGGCAAACACTGATCAATTGTGAATATTTTAATGTTCTTGTCATTCAAGGAAGAGCTGGACCTGTTACAAGAATAGGATGTTTGGCAAATCACTTCCCAAAACACCCTTCCCTGGAACATTCATCTTTCTAATTCTACAAAATTTTATAATTCAGTTTAATTTATATATATATTTTTAAAAAAATTAGCTATTATGATAGTAGGAAGTTTGGCAAAATCACTTTCCAAAATACATGTTTTTACTACAATTTTTTGTAATTTGGTTTCATTTTTGTGTCATTTGACTTTACAAAATAATGTCTGCATTCCTTCAATTTTTATTAAGTTTTTTTTTGGCAAGACAAAATTTTATGGTGATGACAAGCCCCAAGCCTACTATAGCTGTAACATCCGTAATTTGACACGCGATTTTATTTAAAATTGTAGGGGAAGGTCGCGACGAATTTTTGATCGAGGCGGCGCGTTGACAAGGTATAATGTTACTTTTCCTTTTGTTAGCGACCATTAGTTCGTTAAGTGCATAAACTTTAGTGCGTGACGCGTTCTTTTAGTGGCGCGCAGTGAGAATGAAGTTTTGTATATAGCCAAAAATTAATAGCCTTGGGGTGCCAATAGTATTTTCCCCCGCCTCTTCTCATGCGGTTACCAAAACCGCAGGACTTATTTTAAAACCCGCACGAATCATTTCCACGGGAAAGAGGAGAAAAACCGCAGCCCGACGCTTACCTCCCGATACGCCTGTTCCGCAGCATCGCCCGTCCGCTCGCGACGACGCCAGGCCGACGGACTCCCGCTGCCCTAATCGGCGGCCGTTTCTCCTCCGGTTTCCATCTCCGACCACTCCTCCCTCCTCTACGAGCACCGGTAGACTTTCCTTTTCCTCCCTTGGCCGTGAAAGTGCCGGATCCAACCCTAACCGGTGGAAGTGAACGTTTTGGCTTCGGTGAGTTCGATTCCTTCTTTTTTCTCGCTTTCTACTTGGTTTTTCCTTTGATTTGGAAATAAATCTAACCTAGGTTTTCGTTTTGGTTGCCCTATCCTAGGTTTTGGGTGTTCGTAGTTCCCCACGAATTTTGTGTGGAACGCGTTGGGAGCCTCAATCGCTACTAAAAGGTAAAAATTGAAGTTTAACTCGTGAATGTTGTAACCCTAGCTATATATATATTTTTTTATGGGTTTATCGTCGAGGGGAAAATTCTAAAATTAGGGTTACGGTGAATTTCAGGAATTTGGCGGGGTCGGGGAGAACTTTTGAAGGTCTCCAACAGCAGGATTTACTTTTGGAAAAGAAATGTCGCCGCGCCGAGTATACGAACGTCGCAGCACCACAGTAAGGAAATCCTAATTCTTTTTAGTTAGACATATCAAATAATTGTATTTTATACGCATAAGTAGGTTTCGTACAACATCGTAATCATGCATAGAAAAGTGTGACAGTAGAAAAATAATCGTGGAGACACGTATGAGAACGCCTTTTTCCATAACCACGTTAGTTAAGTCGTGAACAGTTAGTTAAGTACGAAACTTCACATGTACACGTAGGTTTGGAGACTGTCCGACCAAGGGTGCGAAGGCCCATTCAAGTCGACCACGAGAAAGTCAAGGGTCGCTCAGTAGTACACTAGAAAATATATCTCATGCAGAGTAGCGTCAGACCAAAACTGGTCAGTAGCACACCAGTCTTTTCGTGCTTGGTAGAGGCGCACTACCATCCTCATAGGGCATATGGTATCCTATGAGTTACAGTCTTGGGAGTTGACTCCCCTTTGAGACAGTTAGCAGATTCGAGACCGTGTCCGCGTGGCACTAGAACAATTGAGTTCGTCAGATGGTCTCGGGTCGTCAGTTTCAGATTTTGCGCGTTAGGAGCTACTCTGCCTAGAGCCTTCCCAGTAAACGTGTAGGCTAGAAGGCACCTAGAACTCAAGTATAGACTTGACGTGAGACAGTACACTAGTTAGTGAACGTCAGGACTTGGGTAAATGAACGGAAAGTCATGAGTTTAGAATTATAGTGTTCACCAGTAAGGATAGGGAAAAGCATGCATATCATATATCATGAAATGTTTTCAGTGCACGAGACTAGTTTTAAAGACATGCATGCATTCATATGTAAATCTATTTTTTTTTAGTGTCACTAAGGGGAGTTGTTTTTCTTTACTCTGACCCTTCGTGGGCAATATTTTTCAGGTGACCCAGGTGGGAAACTTCGTCTAGGATGAGCGTCATGGTGGTATCCGAGTGTAGTACTTTTACTATTTTCAGTTTACTCCATTTTCAGCATGTACTTGAAATTGTGGACAGTGTAACTCATTAATATTTTATGTATCTTGTGTCAGACTTATTTGATAGTTCAGATTTTCAGTTAATGCAGTTTCATTTTGTTTAGTGGCTCTGTGAATCCAGACATCAGGTATGTGGTTAACCTTAGTTTAATTTTTACTCCCGCTGTAAGTATTAAATCTGTTTAGTTTGGACTTTTATTACCTGCTGCTACTAGTTTTAATACTGCTTCCTAGTTTTCTTTATATCGCTGACCCGGCCGGACGGCTGATTTCTGTAATACTGGGAAGGGGTGTTACAAATTGGTATCAGAGCCAGGTTTAGGATCCCTGGACCCTAGAAGGTTTTCACAGAGCCATAGGACTGTATAACAGTAAACTTTTGTTAGTACAGTATTTTAAGTTACGTTTAAGGCTTAGTTTTTCGCTGGAGTACGAATATAGTTGCCAAGCCAGTTTTAGTAGACGCTTGATAAATAACCAGATTCCTTTTATATGTTCTATCAGGCAACTCGAGTAAGTGAACCAGGTGAATCTTCACGTCAGGACCCTGTTCCTAACGCCACTATGGGAGATGCTGCAGTACCACAGGTACCTCCAGTTCCAGCAGCTTCAGAGGGCACTGATATAGCGTCTCAGATTGCCAAGGCGGTTACTGTTGCCTTGATGGAGTTCCAGAGAGGACTGGCTGCAGGGTTTCCAGTTCCAGTACACGTACCAGCCCCTGCACCAACTCCTGCCCCAGCACCCGTGGAGATGACCCTGGAGCGTTATTTGAGGAATTTTAGAGAACTTCAGCCTTCAAACTACAATGGGGATGAGACCCCGATGGATACAGATGATTGGGTAGCAAACACCAGAGACCTGCTGGATGTTTTGGAGTGCCCAGAGAATAAGAAGGTTCCTCTGGCAGTTTTCCTCCTCCGAGGTGAGGCAAAGGTCTGGTGGGACAAGTACCGGGCGGATGATCCCGCAGGTAAATGGTTATGAAAATCCCTTTAATTATTCTGGAAGTGATATGTTCTCTCTTTATATAGTATGATTATGTTTTTGGCCAGGTCGTACGCCAGACATGTTTACGTGGGGCGAATTTTCTAGAGCCCTTGCGAATTGGTTCGTGCCTCCTTCCGCACGACGAGGTCTACATGAGAGATACCTTAGACTTTTCTAGGGGGACATGACTGTTGCTGAGTACGAGCGAGAGCTTACCCATCTGGCTCGATATGCGGGCGTAATGCAGGGAGACCAGACTGAGAAGTACAGCCGCTTTGTGGATGGCTTACGTGACTCATTGAGAGAGCCGCTGATGACCATGGTCAATGCTGATTACATGAGCTTAGTGGATACGGCTCGCAGGCTGGAGGCTGACCAGCAGAAGGTTCAAAAGCGAAGTAATTTCCGTGCAAAGCGAGCTCAGGATTCGCATCAGTCGCAGCAGAGCAGGAATGATCAGGGGAAGAATTGGAACAAGAAGCAGAAGCCTGATGCGAGGAAGTATGGTCAATCTGGTGACAGAAGCAGGGACTACCCCCTTTGTCCCAAGTGTCAGCGTCGCCATCCAGGAGAGTGTTTGGCCAGCGCGGGCGTGTGTTACAAGTGTCGTCAACCTGGACACATTGCTCGTTTCTGTCAGGAAGGTGGTTCGAATCAGGTAAATCAACCTTGTTGTATTTTTGTACATTTATAAATTGTTGGTAGATGACAAATGCATTTTGTTCCTGCAGTCGAAGTATGAGATTGGTGGCCCTAGCAGAGCAGACAAGGGCAAAGCGTTGATGATTACCGATGGAAGACCACAACAGGGTCGAGATTTGGTGCAGCCCAGAGCTTATGGACTTGGTCAGCAGGAGGCTAAGGGGCAGGAAGATGTAGTGACAGGTAAGTGTTTAATTTGCCTGATAAGCTTATTTAACCCTCCGTAGTGACACTCTTTTCTTTTTGAAAATTCATTCATGTAGGCATCCTTATGATTCGAAATTTACCCTCTAAGATTCTGTTTGATACGGGTGCCTCGCACTCGTTTATCGCAGAATCTCTAGTGCGTAAGTTGAATTTAGAAGTATTCTCAGAGACTATAGCGCTGGATGTTATGATGCCGAATGGATCCCTTCTGCAGACCAGAGATAGGTGCAGGGTACCGGTGCAGTTTGCTGACACCGAGATTATTGTGGAAGCTTTGCAGCTACCTATTGCAGGTTTCGACCTGATTTTTGGAATGGATTGGCTTTCGGCAGTCAACGCCAGGATTGACTGTAGGGCGAAGCAGATACAGTTTGATGGCCCCAATCAGACTTCTTTTTCTTTTCAGGGCTTGAAGGGAGTAGTGAAAATGATTATATCTGCAGTCCAAGCAAGAAGGTGCATCAGTAAGGGTTGTGAAACCTTCGTAGTACTGATGAATGCAGAGACTAAGGCTGAGTTATCAGAGGTACCAGTGGTGCAGGAATTCCCCGATGTCTTCCCGGAAGAGCTCCCTGGTGCCCCTCCAGATAGAGAGATTGAGTTCCCGATAGACTTGCAGCCTGGGGCTACACCGATAGCCAAATCTCCCTATCGGATGGCTCCAAGGGAACTAGCAGAGTTGAAGAGTCAGTTGCAGGAGTTACTTGATTTGGGTTTTATACGCCCCAACACTTCACCATGGAGTGCTCCAGTGCTTTTCGTGAAGAAGAAGGATGGTAGTCTGAGACTGTGCATAGACTATCGTGAGTTGAATAAGCTAACAGTGAAGAACAAGTACCCGATTCCCAGGATTGATGATTTGTTCGACCAGTTGGTAGGATCGAACACTTTCTCCAAGTTAGATTTGAGGTCAAGCTATCACCAATTAAAGATTCGTGACTCGGATATTCAGAAGACGGCTTTCAGCACCAGATATGGACACTTCGAGTTCGTGGTCATGCCGTTTGGGCTGACCAATGCTCCTTCAGTATTTATGGACCAGATGAACAGGGTGTTTCGGGAGTACTTGGATCGTTTTGTCATCGTCTTTATAGATGACATCTTGGTGTTCTCTAAGAGTGCAGAAGATCATGCAGCACATCTCAGGATTGTTTTGAGCACACTCAGGAAAAATCAGTTGTTTGCCAAGTTTTCAAAGTGCGAATTTTGGCTTTCAGAGATTGCATTCTTAGGCCATATCATCAGTCAGAAAGGAGTTAGTGTTGATCCGAAGAAGGTAGAGACCATTAAGAGTTGGCCAAGACCGACGACAGTTTCAGAGGTTCGTAGCTTTTTGGGTCTTGCTGGTTACTACAGGAGATTCATCAGAGATTTTTCGAAGATAGCCCTACCACTGACTTCCCTCACCAGGAAGGGTAAGGGCTTGGATTGGACAGTTGAGTGTGAGTTGGCTTTTGAGGACTTGAAGGGCAGGTTGACGACCGCACCGATTTTGAGTTTACCATCAGGGCCTGACGGGTTTCAGATCTACAGCGATGCATCAGATCAGGGTTTGGGATGTGTTCTCATGCAGCATGGAAAGGTCGTAGCCTATGCCTCGAGACAATTAAAGGTTCATGAGAGGAACTATCCAGTGCATGACTTGGAGCTTGCAGCAGTCATACATGCCTTGAAGATTTGGAGGCACTATCTCTATGGAGTGCGTTGTGAGATCTTCACTGATCATAAGAGCCTCAAGTATATCTTTGATCAGCGAGAGCTCAATTTGAGGCAGCGCAGATGGTTAGAATTTCTATCAGACTACGACGTAGACATTCAGTACCATCCAGGAAAGGCGAACGTTGTAGCTGATGCCCTTAGTCGTAGAGGTTCATGTTTATATCTCCTCACTCAGCAGGAGGAGTTAGTGCGAGAGCTGGAGAGGCTGGATATTACCGCTGTGCCACGCAGTAGTTTTGGTTCTGCAAGGTTGAATTGGATGGAGATTACCTGCGATATCAAGGACAGAATCAGGACAGCTCTACCGTTGGATCCAAAGATGGCAGAGATTTGGAGCTCAGTGCAGTCAGGACAGAAGGAGGGATTCACTATTCAGGATGATTTATTGTTGTTTGATGGCAGAGTGTGTACCCCCGATGTTAGTCACCTTCGCGAGGATATTTTATTTGAGGCACAAAATTCCAGATATTCTATACATCCGGGTAGCACGAAGATGTATGCAGACCTCAAGAAGTTAGTATGGTGGCCAGGCTTGAAGAGAGACGTTGCAGATTACGTAGGGAAGTGTGAGACGTGCAAGTTGGTTAAGGCCGAGTGCCAAAGGCCTGGAGGCAAGTTGCAGCCACTTCCCATTCCTGAGTGAACATTCGAAGATATATCCATGGATTTCATTCATGGTTTGCCGAGATCGCAGAGTGGGAATGATTCCTTGTGGGTTATAGTTGACCGACTTTCTAAGGTCGCCCATTTCATTCCTCTTAGGAAGACGGATCAAGGTCCAAAGCTGGCACAGTTATATTTGGACGAGATAGTTCGGCTTCACGGTATTCCCAGGACTATAGTTTCAGACCGAGACGGCAGATTCACCTCCAGGGAGTGACGATACGTACCGGAGCGGTTGGGTACCAGGTTACACTTCAGCACCGCTTTCCATCCCCAGACCGATGGACAGACCGAGCGCACTAATAGGACTTTGGAGGATTTACTACGGATGTGCATTTTGGATTTTGGGGGAAAGTGGGAGAAATATGTTACACTTGTGGAGTTCTCCTACAACAACAGTTTTCAGACAAGTATTGGGATGACACCGTTTGAGGCCCTCTATGGCAGACGTTGTCGGACACCGTTATGTTGGGCTGAAAGTGAAGAGAGATCCACAATCAGGGAGTCATGGATTGATAAGACCACTGATAGGATCAAGCTTATTCAGGAGCGTATGAAGACAGCTCAGGATCGCCAGGCCAAGTATCATGATCAGAAGCACAGGTCAGTAGAGTTCAGTGTTGGAGACTACGTTTATCTGAAGGTCAGACCAGTCAGAGGAGTTTCTAGAATAAAGCGGATGAAAAAGCTGAGCCCCAGATTCGTTGGTCCTTTTGAGGTGCTGGAAAGAATTGGTGAGGTTGCTTACAGATTGGCCTTACCTGGGGAAATGAGTGGTGTACATGATGTATTCCACGTCTCTTATCTGAGGAGAGCAGTCAGAGATCCTAGTCAGATCATCAGCACCGAGGAAGCACCAATTGAGACAGATCTTAGTATTGGGGTTAGACCAGTCAGAATAGTGGATTCAAGGGTACAGAAGCTCAGAAATAGAGAGATTCGCATGGTCAAAGTCCTTTGGATGAACTGTGGCAGGCCAGAGTATACTTGGGAGCGAGAGAATGAGCTTCAGAGCAATGCAAACTATTTTTTTCTCTTCGATTCAGGTATGACTACAATTTTCGAGGACGAAAATCTTTGTTAGGAGGGGAGATTTGTAACATCCGTAATTTGACACGCGATTTTATTTAAAATTGTAGGGGAAGGTCGCGATGAATTTTTGATCGAGGCGGCGCGTTGACAAGGTATAATGTTACTTTTCCTTTTGTTAGCGACCATTAGTTCGTTAAGTGCATAAACTTTAGTGCGTGACGCGTTCTTTTAGTGGCGCGCAGTGAGAATGAAGTTTTGTATATAGCCAAAAATTAATAGCCTTGGGGTGCCAATAGTATTTTCCCCCGCCTCTTCTCATGCGGTTACCAAAACCGCAGGACTTATTTTAAAACCCGCACGAATCATTTCCACGGGAAAGAGGAGAAAAACCGCAGCCCGACGCTTACCTCCCGATACGCCTGTTCCGCAGCATCGCCCGTCCGCTCGCGACGACGCCAGGCCGACGGACTCCCGCTGCCCTAATCGGCGGCCGTTTCTCCTCCGGTTTCCATCTCCGACCACTCCTCCCTCCTCTACGAGCACCGGTAGACTTTCCTTTTCCTCCCTTGGCCGTGAAAGTGTCGGATCCAACCCTAACCGGTGGAAGTGAACGTTTTGGCTTCGGTGAGTTCGATTCCTTCTTTTTTCTCGCTTTCTACTTGGTTTTTCCTTTGATTTGGAAACAAATCTAACCTAGGTTTTTGTTTTGGTTGCCCTATCCTAGGTTTTGGGTGTTCGTAGTTCCCCACGAATTTTGTGTGGAACGCGTTGGGAGCCTCAATCGCTACTAAAAAGTAAAAATTGAAGTTTAACTCGTGAATGTTGTAACCCTAGCTATATATATATTTTTTATGGGTTTATCGTCGAGGGGAAAATTCTAAAATTAGGGTTACAGTGAATTTCAGGAATTTGGCGGGGTCGGGGAGAACTTTTGAAGGTCTCCAACAGCAGGATTTACTTTTGGAAAAGAAATGTCGTCGCGCCGAGTATACGAACGTCGCAGCACCACAGTAAGGAAATCCTAATTCCTTTTAGTTAGACATATCAAATAATTGTATTTTATACGCATAAGAAGGTTTCGTACAACATCGTAATCATGCATAGAAAAGTGTGACAGTAGAAAAATAATCGTGGAGACACGTATGAGAACGCCTTTTTCCATAACCACGTTAGTTAAGTCGTGAACAGTTAGTTAAGTACGAAACTTCACATGTACACGTAGGTTTGGAGACTGTCCGACCAAGGGTGCGAAGGCCCATTCAAGTCGACCACGAGAAAGTCAAGGGTCGCTCAGTAGTACACTAGAAAATATATCCCATGCAGAGTAGCGTCAGACCAAAACTGGTCAGTAGCACACCAGTCTTTTCGTGCTTGGTAGAGGCGCACTACCATCCTCATAGGGCATATGGTATCCTATGAGTTACAGTCTTGGGAGTTGACTCCCCTTTGAGACAGTTAGCAGATTCGAGACCGTGTCCGCGTGGCACTAGAACAATTGAGTTCGTCAGATGGTCTCGGGTCGTCAGTTTCAGATTTTGCGCGTTAGAAGCTACTCTGCCTAGAGCCTTCCCAGTAAACGTGTAGGCTAGAAGGCACCTAGAACTCAAGTATAGACTTGACGTGAGACAGTACACTAGTTAGTGAACGTCAAGACTTGGGTAAATGAACGGAAAGTCATGAGTTTAGAATTATAGTGTTCACCAGTAAGGATAGGGAAAAGCATGCATATCATATATCATGAAATGTTTTCAGTGCACGAGACTAGTTTTAAAGACATGCATGCATTCATATGTAAATCTATTTTTTTTTAGTGTCACTAAGGGGAGTTGTTTTTCTTTACTCTGACCCTTCGTGGGCAATGTTTTTCAGGTGACCCAGGTGGGAAACTTCGTCTAGGATGAGCGTCATGGTGGTGTCCGAGTGTAGTACTTTTACTATTTTCAGTTTACTCCATTTTCAGCATGTACTTGAAATTGTGGACAGTGTAACTCATTAATATTTTATGTATCTTGTGTCAGACTTATTTGATAGTTCAGATTTTCAGTTAATGCAGTTTCATTTTGTTTAGTGGCTCTGTGAATCCAGACATCAGGTATGTGGTTAACCTTAGTTTAATTTTTACTCCCGCTGTAAGTATTAAATCTGTTTAGTTTGGACTTTTATTACCTGCTGCTACTAGTTTTAATACTGCTTCCTAGTTTTCTTTATATCGCTGACCCGGCCGGACGGCTGATTTCTGTAATACTGGGAAGGGGTGTTACAATAGCGTTAGGGCACGGGAGAACCCCGTGAACGATTGTTGAAAATATAATAGGTGAAAATACCCTCCGGTTCATTCCGACTTTGGCTCTATTTGTTTGAGCGTTTCACTGCTCCGTTTTGGGCAGACGCCGCCGGAAGGAGGGTAAACAAATGAATCTCTGGCGACGTTTGCTCCGTTTCCACCCGCCCTCCTCGAGAAATGCCCCCAAAAAGCTCTGTTTGGAGCAGCCACCTCCCCCCTCCGATTCGAACACTCCGTTTCCACCTACCGGATCGAGCCGCCACCGCTAAACTAAATGAAGCCTTTACTCTTCTTTTGTTACATTTTTACGATATCTTAAAAGTGACTTGTGTGTTATCTTTTACTATATAATAATGAAAAAATTAAGTATCATTTGGCGAAACTTTGATCTTTTTTATTTAATCACCATTCTTCAATTCAATTTTATCAAACTTTAATTTGGTGGAATAAATTTTTTTAACTGTGACAACGAGCAACGGGTGTAGTGTATGCTCGCCCCTCATTGTATCCACAAAACTTTTTATTATAATACAAAACTTAATATAAATTGACATTATGTCATACATTTTAAAAATACACAAATTAAACACACTACTAGAAATTTGTAAGATATGTAATAAAACGGAATAATATCAAAAAGATGAATGTTTGATCAATGGTATTTATATAGTAAGCAGTCAAGTCTAGCACGATGTTCCCCGTGCCTCAGCACGACAATACATTCTCCGTTCGTCATCCTAGTAAACAAATCCAGTCATTTCAAATACAAAACTCAATAGAAATGTATAAGGCTTCATTTGTTTTAGTGGGGCGGGCGGAAACGGAGCAAACGCCGCCGGAGATTCATTTGTTTAACTTCCTTCCGGCAGCGTTTGCCCAAAACGGAGCTGCGAACGCTCAAACAAGTAGAGCCTAACTTGAGGAGGATGAATGTACATTTTAAAAAAATGAAAAATAAATGTGGTTGTGAAATTTATAATAAAGAAGGGTAAAAGTGGAATAATGATATAGATATTTAATAATATTAATAATTACTGAGCTTCTTTCCTTCCCTCTTCTGTGCACTTGCCAGAACAAAAAGAAATTAATAGGAGGACTCTGCTATCAGTCGTCATCCCCACAGGCCACAGCAGAGCTAGTAAAAATTTACTCTTGCAGTGCATAAACTAGCGATTTCCTCGGCACTGTCAACTCAATACCTCGGCTCAGAAGAACACTTCTCATAAATTATAACTCTAAAAAGACATGAATCATTCATTACCTGAAATCTTTGCTCATGGTGTTTCCATACGAAGCTGGATCAAGGTTCAGGTGAGAGGAGGCGGCCGCGGCGCCCAGAGAAGAGACTGAAGGACGGGCAGAAGCAATGGAGTGCAGAGGAAGCGCGGGTAAGTTCCCTGTGACAGAGGCGGAGGCGGCGGCGCGTCCATTGCCGGCGCCGGAGCTTCCGAGAGAAGAAGGGGCGAGAGCAGTCGCGGTTGAACAGCAGGACTGCGACTGGGAGAGGGCTTGCGGCGTTTCCACATGCTTTCTTGAACGATTGCGGCCCCTGTGCATGTGCCGCTCGCAGTATTTGGAGTCTGGGTAAGCGTCTTTTGAGCACCGCCATTTCTTGCCGTCGGTCCTCCGGCACCGCCCCGGCTCCGGGTCAAGCTTCTTCCCGTAATAAGAGCAGTAACCCACTGATGAGCACAGAGGAACAGAGAATAACTCAAAAAAAAATCTGCTGAAATCAATTTAAAAACTAGAAACATTTGGAAGTTGCAGATCTGTCAAGCAAAAAAAAGGAACATTTGCATTGAGAATCAGCAGGGGAAGAAGCACAAATTAATAAATAAAATGAAAACAGATGGAGGATGACGATGAAGGGGGAAAGGGTGTGAAGAGAACTAACTGGCTGGATGATGGTAAAAACGAGAGGCCATGGTTTCGAAGCTCCGGCGAATGGGGAGAAGCAGCTCCGACGGGACGGGCATCCCTGCTATGAGATACTTAAAGATGAGCGCCTGGTGCTCCAGCTCCTCCCACTGAGATGCCGTGAACGGCGGCCGGAATCCCACTCCCCCACCTGCCGCTGTACTGTTCATTTATCCACCTCTCCTACTTATATCCAAATAAGTCTACTGAAGAAACAACTAAAAAAGGAATTTGTTAAGTCGCAGAGAAACGCGAGAAAGAGGGAGGAAGAGAAAAGGCTGCAGAAGGCTCTCTCCACAAGCTCAGACATAGCGAATAAGATCCGTAATGGCGGTCCGCCTTCCTACAGCTAACATGGAGCCGCAAAGCTTCACCATTTCAGGACAGCAGCAAGTAAAACAGAGTAGAGAGAGAGACAGAGGAGAGAAATAAATGAGCGGGCGATCGATGAGAGCACTCGATGCTATGTGGCTAGCATTTATAGCCGGTATCAAGGAAAGAGGAAGAGGGAGAAGAGCCGGAGAAGATGACTTGGAGATTATTTAGGAAATTTTTTCTTCTTCTGATACTTGGCTGGGATGGCTAGGGTTGAGTGAGACTGGAGAGGATAAATGCCCCACGGTCATCAATGAAGAGGCCGCAGTTTAAAAAAGAAAAGAAAGAAAGAGTTTAGTTTGAGCAGAGCAGCATTACTCTTGTCTAAAACAGAGCCGGTAGCCATTAATCATGGAGAAAAGCTCAGAATAGCAGTCATAAGCAGTCTAAAATAATCACATGCGTACAAATAAATCATCCCCCAAACATAAAAATAACATTTTTAGAGTAACGAAATAACAAATTTTCGATTCTCAGGATAAGAACTGCAGGATGGAATCGGAAAAATAATTTAAAAATAAAGAAAAAAAGGATGTCGCTCTCTGTCGTTTGTCTCTATCTGAAAGAGGAGAGAGAGAATGGGGAGGCTTGTGTTCCTCAGCTCTTATCGGGAGAAGGGAGAGAGAGAATCTTTGTGAACAAGCTGCAAAAAAAAATAATAGTTTAATTACGAAGATAATTTCGTTAACATTATTATATAAATAATTTTTTTCATCGAAAATCCTCGGGCGTCGTGCGCGATCAGACGGTGGAGGCACGGCCACGCGCATCGCATCCGACGGAGAAAGTTCACATCCGTACAGTTGAGGAGGAGCAGCTGAGGTGGGGAGGACAGCATGGGCTGCTGCGTTAGGGTCGAGGGCTCGACACGTGTATGTCGGCGACGAGGATGCCGACGTAGACTGCGGAAGATGGGTCATAAGTGACGCTTAAAAGACCGTTAAAGCTGTCGCCGGCGGCGAAGGCAGCGGCGTCAATCAGCTGTGTTTGCTAATTGGAGGCGGGGAGCTACGGCCGATAATTCCATAAAAATTGTTAGTTAAAGAAGATGACCGACGTGTTTCCCTGTGTGAACTGTGAAATGTAGAAATTACATAAGACCGTTTCATTTTATATTTTTATTTATTATATAATCATTTATATAGTTAATACAAAAGAGTGTTTCATTTAATATATTATAATTATTTATATATTAAATAAGGGCGCCCTTAAATAATTGTATAAATGATTATTATGCATTTTGGAATCTGTTAAACATTATATTTCCTTTACTGCACTTAACCTGCTTGGGTTCAAACCAAAGTTCATGATGCCAGAAATACTGACTTGTAGTATTGAAGTCAAAAATTGACATCTGTGGAGTTCGGGGTCCCAAAAGAGGGGTGACATCACACCTACTATACTCGGGAGAACGTCACAGACAAAAGACTTGGGAAACTAGGAACAGACCCTCGCCTCTAGCGTGGAGGTCCCACCACACACCCGGAAGGTCACAAGAGCACTTCCCCTCCCTCACCAATGACTGAGTTGGGTACCTTGGAGAGCTCTCTCACTCAACCAAAAGGAAGCCTAAGGAGGAGGAAGCCCAAAAAAACCTTCTCTCCAAAGGAACCCAAGAGAGTCTATTTATAGTTTTCCAAGTGTAGGGAGCAAAATGCCACAAATACCCGTAGGACAAAAAGGTCTTAGGCCAATAGAAAACATCCACATCGAGGGGTAAAGAGGTAATTACAACCCGAGCGTATAACGGTAAAAGCATGGCCAAAAGAGGTCCAAGGGCGGGAGGAGACATGCCCCCCATCTCCCCGGGCACCCGAGACGAGCGGGTGACCCCCGTCGAAGGGCTGCCCGCGCAGGCCGCTCCCCCCCCCCCCCGGTCGGGTCTCACTCCAGTTCGACTGAAAATGACTGAAAATACGCCCTTCCGGAAATACCCACCCGCAGGCCTCTCTTTTGCTCGACCTTTTTCTCCCGCAAGATCTCTCTCTCTCTCATTCTTCTCAGTCGGCGCCCTCGCCTGAAGCCTGCTCTTCTCAATCGGCGCCCTCGCCTGTAGCCCCCTCTCCGGTTCATCTGCTTCTTCAGGATCGTGATAACATCGCGAGTTCATTCCCTTCCTGTTCCTCCCATGCCGCGATCTTCCTCGCCATTTCTTTTGGTGTTGCGATCTTCCTCCGTGCAACGACCTTCTCTCCAGGTATTCCCATAGGAACTCTTCTAATCATTCTAGCCATTTTTCTTCAGTTGTGCATTCTTGGGCTGATCCTAGAATTCTGAAATTGTTCCCTAAGTTCTTCTACTGCAGTACTGCACTGTAACCTCTCCTTTCCTCTTCCTCTCTTCTTTTCTCTTCATTGATGGTGGATTTCATGTCTAGGGCTTATTAGGCTTCTGATTTCTGGAAGAATTAATTAGTTCATGTTTGTCTTGGGTGGATGAATTTTCGGATGCTTATCCACTAACTTCAAGTTATCACCCATCATCATAGAGGGAATCATGGGCATGGTTGTGAACCTTTGGGTAAGAACGATGCATATAAATTTTCTCACACTCTCCTTCTTTCTTTGCCTCTTCTCTGCACCAGCTTGAAATAGGTGGAGCTGGTCTAGACTCATCGAGGAGTGCTTGCGAACTCATGCAACCCGTGTGCCTTCTTTCCTCCTCTGATTCTGAGAATGGACTGAAGGCACATAAACTGGGCTTGAATTTAACATTGGTGGATTGGATTAAATTCACTAATGCAATGTGCGCACGGGTAACATCGTCGAGGCCAACTTTGGTGGATTGAAAAACTAATGGATTAAATTCACTCCATTAGTTTTTTTTCCATTGAAGAGTTTGATGCCCTGTGACGTCTTGTGCTATCTCAAGGAAACTTTTTCGTCGGTGTCGTCGTAAACTCAAATTTTCCAAGTGTACAATCTGCTTCCGCATCCAATCTGAATGGATCATCGATTACGGTGGGACTGACCACATGAACAAGGCATCGTCATGTTTTACCTCATACACTCGTAACAGGCCCTTCAGTTTGTGATAGAGTTATCATTATCAATGGGTTTTGTCTTCTATATCTGGTTGAGCAGCAGAATTGGACATCAGATATATGCATATTTTTGGGGGAGCTGAGGAAACACTGATACATGGGATCGAAATTTTGGGGGTGATGACGAATCATTTACGGGAGAGAAGAATGGCTTGTGGCAAGCCTTCTCAGGCAACCCGTGCTACCCATCATAACATTGGAGGGAGGTTGGATGGCAGGTGAGAATTTTTTACAATGCACGGATGATGGACTGGAGAGTCTTCTCTGCCCCCTTCTCCTTCTCTTTGACTAGTTTGGAAATGATCTGAGCCCCAAGTTCTCTACTTTGGCTTCGTTTAACACTGCGATTTTGCTCCAGTGATTTTGGATAAAAATGACCGAGTCATAGAACTTATGTTTGGCATTATTGCGTTAGGCATCCTGATGTGTTCTTATTCTTCTTCCTTGCTCTTGTTCATTGCTTTCAGACTGCTTACCTTGAAAGAGACAATGCATGGAGGATGGCCTGGAGAGTCTCCTCAGGCAACCCGTGCATCCATGGTGGGTGTGCAAGCAAGATAAAATGCTAAAATATTTGGGGGGGGGAGATCTAAAGATGTGTTCAATTGTGGGTCTTTTTTGTTAGAGTTTCACTTTGCAATTGTTGACATGCTTAATGAGATTTTATTTGCATCAATTAGAGGCGATGAGGAATCACGGAGCTGATATGGACTAATGATGTCTTTTTTTCCTTGAATGTTGAGGGAATTGAGGATGGCCTATGGAGAAGGCTTCTCAGGCAACCCCTGCAACTATCATTAGCACTGGAAGGTGGTTGGAAGATGAGTGTTTATTAGCTCTCTCCATTTCACCTCTTCTTGGACTAGTTTGGAGATGATCTGAGCCTCTATTTTCCACTTTTCCTCTGAAACCTTCTTAGTTTTTTTTTAAATAATTATTAATTTAGGATTTGTTTGTTTGAGTGATTTCTCTAACTTGTGTTTTTCAAAGAACAGAAGTACAAATTTTGGACTCACCAATCCCCCAAATATCGATTTATACTTGATTTCAACCTTAGAGATGAAGCTCAATTAAGAATCTGCTTTATATTCATGAGAGGCTTCTCTGGCAGCACTTTACCGTTTTTTCCATGGATAAAACAATGTTTTGAATGGAGCTCTCCCTACGGTTGGATTCAAACATAAAATTCCGTTTTGGGGGCATTGATCTCTCCAAATTGAGACTGTTCAAACAAGCAAAAATAGCGTTTGTGCTTCTGAAAAAGCAACAGAGATCTTGTGCTGCGGGACATTGCGAAAACACAACGATCGGAGGTTACAGGCATACAACCTTACAGCTGCCTAATCCTCCTCTCAGATATTCCTCGTTGGTGACTGAATTGCAGCCTTGTAGTTGAGTTCTCCTCTCTAATAGATGCAGTTCTATTGCTAATTGATGTTGTGCGCCATAAATTTGCCCTGGAATGAGGGCCAACAGGGCACTTAAGATGTGAAATTTTTATTCTCCTTGCAGTTTATTTTAGGCAAGTTCATTTCCAATTATTAATGGGAGTTTGGAAGTTAGTAACAAATTAACAAGTTTATGGTTGCTGACTTGTTCTATACTAACCTGAATGGAGTCATTGTGTCAACCTGAATGGATATGCTGGGAGTGACTTCTTCCTTCCTTTTGCTGTTTTTTGGTTGAACTATATGTTTTTATGTTATATTTTTTCTTCTGAAAAAGATCTTTTTCCACTGACAGTTTATTTTGCTAACCTTTTGTAATATTGGCTTGAGATAATTGTTGCTGATATGAGTTAGCTTGCAGCTACATATATCAATACTTTTTCATTCTAGCTATACTATCGTCTGGTTGGTTATTTATATCGGTATCATATTTATTTTAAGGAACCGAGAACCGAGCCGGAACCGATCCGACATTTCCGGTTCGGTTTCGGTTCTATAATTTAGAACCGTGGGTCGGTTCCGGTTTCAAAAACGTGGAACCAAACCTATACGGATCGGTTCTTGGTTCTGAGTGTAACCGAACCAAACCTATCCGAGTTGCACCCCTAATATGGGCTTTCTGATGTCACTGCAGCACGTGACCTTAATGCCTAGTTTTACCAATAAACTTAAACATTAATGCCTCCGTTTGGCATGGTAGTGGCAGTAGTAAACGCATGGGTTAAACCGCCATTCGCTAAGGATCACCTAACAAACATCATCCGGTTGGACATAAAAGTGGATGAAGTTCCTTAGATAGTCATTAACACTGTAGTTATGATTCAAATACAAAATTTGTCGTCAGTGGAAACTGGTGAACCATGTCTACCTCAACAATTGACTTATTGTTGCATACTGTTGGGTTATACGTTAAGGATCTCATCTAACAAACATCATTTGTTTGAACATAAAAGTGAATGAAGTTTCTTACGTGGATGCTAACGAATGACAATTTTCCTTGGTTACATCTCCGTTTGGCACAGTGACGGCGGTGATGAAAGTGGTGGTTTTGAATTATAGTTCGTGAATGCTTGAACTAGTTTTGAATATAAAAGTGGATGAAACTCTCTTGGGCTCCTCCGCCTATAATCAATTGATTTAAGATTGGATACACTCATACACATATTCTAATATGATATCAAAATGGGCTAAGCTAAACAACACACTCAACGTCATCAAAAGGAGGACCTGGTAGGGGCTTGATTGCTTGAATATTAGGCACTACCAGTCATGACTCCCTCATTATAATAATCATACTGATCAAATTTGGTTACTAATTTATGCTTAAAATAAATTTAAATATCCTAAGTTTTTTGTTTTAAATTTTGTATTGGTTTGAGAGAAAAATTATGATCATATAGCAATTTTTTTTTGTTGTGAGCTGCGAATACTAATCAAATATCATCATTAACACATGATAATTTTTCATATTTTATCACTCCAGTTGATTAAATTCCATGGTGTATTAATTCATAGTGTTACTGCTATTTAAGATGATATTTATTTCATTTTTATGGTGTTGAGTTGAGTTCTAACTCTATGGCCTATTCTCTTGATCCATGGATGCTTTGATTATTGCTCCATTTGGCATGAGAGCATCGATCGTGATCGCATTGGTTATGAATCGTTGTACGTAATAACGTGAAGGCCAAACCACGCCTAAGGATCTCGATTTACTTTTTTGTTCGAAATTATTAGGCTGTGTTTGGCACGGTGGTGGCGGTCGTAAACGCATGGGTTAAACCATCATTCGTTAAGGATCTCATCTAACAAGCATCATTTGTTTGAACTTAAAAGTGAATGAAGTTTCTTAAGTGGATGCTAACTCTCTTTCTACCCCCCCCCCCCCTTTTTCTCTCTTCCCTCCCCCCTTTTTCCCCCCTCATACTAGAGTACAACCCGGCGCCCCCCCCCCCCCACAAGCTAGCCGCACGGGGCGAGAGCCTGGCCGCAGGCCGCTCTCGCCCCCGCGAGCCGACCTCCCGGGGCGAGAGCCTGGCCGCAGGCCGCTATCGCCCTCGCGAGCCGACCGCTTGGGGAGAGAGCCTGGCCGCAGGCCACTCTCGCCCCCGCGAGCTAGCCGCCCGGGGCGAGAGTTTGGCCGCAGGCCACTCTCTCCCCCGCGAGCTAGCCCTCCAGGGCGAGAGTCGGGCCGCTCTCGCCCCCGCGAGCTGACCGCCTGGGGCGAGAGTGCAGGGGGCGGGGTTCTGGCCTCCAGCCGGTCCTGCTGTTCCCACCTTGCACCTATCAGGCCGGGGCGGGTGTCAGCCAACTTGTCGCACCCGCCCCAAAAAGGGGCCACTGGGGGAGGCAGATTTTTCCTCCCCCTACTAGTATATTACAAGTGCTAGACCTAAATTGGCCACCAAGAGTGCAAAACTTCTCCAAAAGCTTAAAAACTCATAGCTGGTCCTGCGTCTGCCGGGAGGACCCCCACTCTGCGAATACGGGGTTGTACACGTAGTTCAAAACTATGTTTTTAATGGAATATAGGCTCCATTTGGGGGGGGACTTATTTTCACCAGTCAAGCAGTTACGACTGCATGATAGTTATGATAAGGAATAGCCGAAAATGATCATTCTGAGACAAAAAATGATCGTTTTAAAACGTTGCGGCCAAGCTCGATGTCCCGGTCAGATCGGAATAACTTGAACCGTCTTAACTCACAGAGCGGTCGAACGCGCACACAATCAATGAGAGAGAGAAAATGTATACAAGATATTTTGACATGGAAAAACCCACTCGACTTGGTAAAAAAAACACGTGACCGAATGTGTGTCGATTGAAATCCACCATTTATTGGTTACAACTTGTTTGAAGAATCGAGGGCGACAGACCGCTGCTCGTTACACTTTGGGGGCGAGAGAGAGATACTTGAGCTCACGACGGGCAACAGGCTGCTCCGCGGGAGGACAGCTGTTGCGGCGATGCGCACGAATGAGCGCTTTCTGTAGTAGAACTTTTCTTCTTGTCGCACACTGGTGGACAAGCGATTTTCTGGTGGAGAGGAGGTGGCTCGTAGGAGGAATCCGACAGAGCTCTGGTCTGAAGCGGAAGAAAGCAGAGAAAAGAAAGAACATAAATGAGGAGGCCTGAAGCCTTTTTATAGCATCCAGCAGGTGGTTATGGTGGTTATGCGCTTATCCGCAGATCGTAACCACCAATATCATAATTATGAATATAGTTTTGGGAAAATATTAACTGTATATTAAATTTTACTAAATGCAGGCCCTCACTAAAAACACGTCCCCCACTACTGGAGGTGGTTACACAAGTGGTTACCCCGCGAAACAGACGATCGCGATCGTGACAAAACGATCAGACAGCGGGGAAAGCGTCCAAGGAGGACAAGAGAGGCGATCGACCCTCTTTCGAGGAGGTGGCCGGCCCCGACAATGACGGCGAGCCACCGACACAGTGTCACGCCCCAAATTTCCTAAGGCGGAAGATGTTTCTGTGGGGGTTACCGCTCGACGGTAACTATTACCGCGCGACGATAGCTCCAGGATTTTGTCGAGGACGTTAAGTTCTCGAGAAAACGTCGAGCTCACGAGAAAGATGTTACCGTGCGGCGGGAAGTTGTTACCGCGCTGCGGTAGCAGGGGAATTAATCTGGCAGGCCCCTAAGGAAGCTATCGTCCGGCGATAGTGTTACCGCATGCGATAGTTGAGTCAATTTTATAGATTTGGTTCTCGGGATCTTACCGCACTGCGGTAGAAGTTAGCGCGCGACGATAGCGGCTGATGGCGAATCGTAACTAACGTCCTCTATCGCGCGGCGCTAGCCTCCTATCGCGCGACGGTAGCAAACCCGAAACGACGTGGACATATGTCGGCCTGTGATTGGAGGGTTTGGGCAGTACCGCACGACGTAGTTAGTTACCGCGCGGCGGTAGCTTGGTATATATGCCTGTTTGGCCGTTTTCACTTCATTTTTTTTCTGGTTTTTGGAGTTGGCCTGAGTTCCTGGAGGTGGAGCAGCGACGTCGAAGGGTAAATCTCGCCACCGTTGAAGTTCTGAAGCTTCGATTCGCAAGCCGAGTCCGGATCTGTGGAGGCAAGGTCGTTGCATTCGCGTTCATCCGTATAGATCTTTGGCATGTCACCAAAGAGAGCGCAAAGAGTAACGATTCTCAACTTGGATATGTGAAGTCCTCTTCCTTTTGCATAGAAAGTCATCCTCTGCGAGTGTGCGGTGAGTGTGAGGTTTTCCTTCAGGTAGATACGGTATATCCCCATAGTTTTTGCATGTAGAGTTCAGAATCGAAGTACGAACATAGTCATGGTGTGTGAAGCCCATCTGCACAGGTTGGTCTGGATTTGTGATGTTTTTCATTATGTTTGTATTGGCCGGAGAAGACTCCGCGATGTTTGTTTTTCGGGTTTCTACACGGCAGATTGCAGCAGGGAACCTTTGGGACTAACTCCAAGGAGCACCCAGAAAACAGGGCAGAATCACATTTCTGCCAGATACCGCACAACGGTAGTGATACCGCAGGCGGTAGTTCATTGGGAGCTTTGTTTGTTGCCTGAGTCATGGAGAGCCGGGGCCTGAGATGTGGGGTTGAGAGCTCTGGGAGCCCAGCCAGGTGGTCTGCGAACCACCCGTACATCATAACGGGATTATGTATTGATTGGAGAAATGAGAATGGGGAGGACGACCCACGTCGTGGTAGTTTTTGCCCGGCCATGTGAGCAACAGGAAAGGGCCGAACGTACCCAATAGCTATGTGGTGCGTTCGTGGGTAGTGTTACCTGTCGCTGGCGCTAGCATAATTACGGGTATTAGGCCTTGCGCAGGCTGTAAAGACTAACAAAATGCTCATTTTGCTGCCGTCTGGAGAATGGTGGTGGTCCCTGGTTATTGTCCGGACACCGAGAATGTGCCCTGAGAGCACAGGGTGTGTGGTCGTCGTGCCTACACCTGTGGTGAAGTGTGCTTAAATTGCACTTTCATTACTATGTTTTGTGTTACTAATGATTTACAGGGAAGGAGCTCAGCCACCGCGAGAAAGGGGCATGATCGTTATAATTTGGTCAGCTTTAACTGACCGTTGCCTTGTTTTGCCACCGTTTGGTGGATCGTTCTTGCAGGAACAGGTGAGCCAAGTGGCAAGTAGCGAGCTAAAGCTCATGATGCTGTGTTGGCCCTTGAAGGCTAAAGTGAAGTGTTTACTTTATTATTTTCATGTATGGCGGGCATGCGTGCCAAAGTATGTAAAACACTTTTGTTTAAGGAAACGTTGTAAGGCCATAAGACCAAAACTATATGTGTATTTGTTCTTTCATTCCTACTTTGGGTTATAGTGGACATTCATGTTATGTGATGAGTTCTTCTAACATATTTAAAAGCTTCCGCTAGAATGCTCTGTGTTAGGTTTCGATATTGTTGCATAGTCTATTGGTATTAATATGTAACTCTGCTGACTGTCCGTGCAATATGGCGTGGGGCCCCAGCCGGACCTTCTGTTATATCTCATGTGACGGACATGGGTGTTACACACAGTGCTGGCCGGGGGTGTGGTCGGCCGCCTGAAGAAGGGCGGTCAGCAAAACTCGGGAGGCGTGCTGAGGCCGGCCCCGTTGGGCACCGCCAGACGTGAGCCCGACACCACCGTTGGGGGCAATCCCGGTGCCGACCACCGACCGTGGCCCTAGCGCCGGCCGCCGAGCGCGGCGCCGGCTCCATTCGTCGGCCGCAACATGTGGCGTCGGCCAGCCGCACAGCGCGGCCGGCCAGAGTCGGCCCAAGCGGGGGCGGGAGGGGAGCGACCGACCGCACTCGACATTTCCCGTGAAGGTCGCGGGAGGGATGGCTCTTGTCGATCGAGGTGGTCGGCGGGATTGTCGGGCCGCGAGGCGCGCCCTCGTCGATCGGTCGGTGGTGAGGGAAGGGTCGGCCCCGACAGTTGCCCCAGGCGGGATTCCCCGTGCGAATCGCGCTCGATTGCGCTCGCCAATCGCGCACGTCGATCGCGCGCACGGTGATTTCCCTATGATCTTCATTAGGATGGTGAGATCATGAAGGAGTGGGCTATTCACACCCCCTTCTTTGCTTATAAAATTACTTATCCATATCATAAGATTTAAAACAAATGATCATTTAGTGTTGTTTCTATCTTTATATAACTAAAAGGGTAGTTAACAAAATAATAATAATAATAATAATAACTGTCGCGGGTCACCAGGTCTTATTCGGTCCGGAGAAATTGGATCGCCTTAACTTGGAAATGGACCGAGCGCACAAACAATCAAAGTAAACAACAGTAAATGACAAGAGATTTTTTTGACGTGGAAAACCCAGAAAAGTTGAAAACCACGTGACTGGATCTGTGCTGAGTCAAAATCCACTACTTTCTCGGAGATTACAAGAGTTTGAGATGATTTCTCGGAGGATGACATCTCACCTCTCCATTACACGTACAAATTGTGAAAATGTTGAAAAAGAAGCTAAGCCCCGAGCCTTGATGAAAGCACTCCGGCCAGGAAAATGGTCAAGTCCATGGAACTTCGATGGAAGCATTCCAGTTGGGAGAAATCTCTAAATCCACGGAGCCTCGATGGTAGTGCTCCTGCTGAAGCGGAGCCTTGGTGGGAGCGCTCTTTCGGAGACGAGCGTCATGCCTTGGAAGCCTGATGGAACCTTTGCTCTATAAGGGGAGCAATGCGAAATCCTGAGCGGAGGATCGGCCTAAGCCCACGATTTCGCTAGAAAATCTCAAAGCTCTTCCTAGTCTCTAGAGTTGTTTGTCCTCAATTGAAGGTCTAGAGGCCTATTTATTGTTTTCTAAAGAGTCGTGTCGGTAATCACATCCGGGCATAATTTGTGCTGGTGAATGACGTCGCTTTGTTTCGGTCACCTGGATCACCAAAATTATCGAAATGACGAAGGTGCCCTCGGGCGATCCGAGCAAGTTGCCCGATGGCGGTGGCGGCTGATGACGGTGGGAGGCGGCCGCGACCGCTGGCGCGGGTCTGCAAGGGGAACGGGCGCGCGCACACAGCAAGCCACGCGTGAGTGCTAGCTGGGCGAGCGCACCCCCGCGAGCTGGCCGCGCGGGGGGGGGGGGGGGGGGGGGGGGGGGGCGTTTCCGGCGCACTTGTGCTGTTTGTCTGGGTGCAAGTTTGGTTTTGCCTTTTCTCAAATGTATTTGAGACTTGGGGGAAGCGTGGTTTTTTGCAGGCTACTCGTCCGATCGGATTGGTTTTTCCCAAATGTCATCGGTTCAAGTCTTTCAGAGATTTGACTCAGAAGTTTCAGGGGAACTTCATCAATAATATTAAAGAATGTTGTGATCAAAAATGTTATTTTCAAGATAATTTTTAATTTTTATATAATAATAAACAGGCTATTTAAAATAAGTGATAATCTCTAAAGAACAGGAAAAATGTATTGTTTTTACTCGTAAAAACAATATTTATATTTTTAGGGCAATATTATATATAGTTGATGTTTGACTATAAACAAACCATTATTATATATGTTGAAACCGGAACCCGGCTTCCTGTGGAGCTCGCCCTTGGGGAAAGGGGTGGTCTCGCGCCTACTTCGCTCCTGCAAGAAAAACAACAAGACAAGGAGAAACAGACCCAAGGGCTCGGCGGGGAGGTCCCACCACAAACCCGGAAGATCTCAGAGCGCTTCCCCTACTTAGCCTGAAGCCGAGCTAAGGTACCCACAGAAAGCACTTAGAGAATTTGGGGAGAGGAGCTCAGGGAGAAAAAACCTGCCTTCTGGGGTACCCCTTGGGTCCTATTTATAGTTTTTGAAACCCGGACTGCCAATAACCAAAATAGCTGACCTGAAATTACCAGGAAACCCTTGGCTGGGCCTGCCAACAGCCAAACTCCGCTGTTTTGAAGGGCTATGGGCAGGCCAGCAGGGGTAAAACAGTAAAAAGTACCTCTGATCCCCAGGCGAGCTGGGACCCCTGGCCACCTCGGCGTTCTTTGCTCGCCAGCTGCTGCCGAGCTCCACTGCGGGGTCGCGAGCCTCAGCCCGCTCGGCGAATGCCGGGCTCGGGGTCGCCGATTCGACGAACTCTGGTCGACGGATGCCGAGCTCAGCCTCGCCCCTGCCGCTGCCGAGCTCGCCTGCTGCTCCCAGTCTGACCTACTCGCCCCTTGATGACCTTGCTCGCCGGACACGGGGTTGTACACAATCCCCGCTCTTTTCGAGCTTGTCAAAAAGCTCGGAAAGAAACATCCAACCCGAAGTGTGCGGCGAGCTCCGGCTGGCGAGTTGAGGGGAATCTTCTGGTGGGGGCCACCTGCGGCTATAAATATGCACCTGCTCTGCTGCCTGACTCTTGCCATTCCCCCTGCTGCCTTGCCAAGATGCCCCTTCCCAAGGAGATTCAAGAGCTCATAGACCGGGCTCGCCAGGCTTCCGCGGCTCGCGTTGCCGCGCTGACGGCGGTCCCCGCGAAAGTTCCTCAAATCGACCTCGCCGAGCCGAGCTCCAAGAGGACAAAACCATTCCCCGAGGCGGCCGAGCCCATCTTCCACGACCTGAGGGCCACTCTGGCTCGCGAGACCGGCTCTTCTACTCGAACTATTCTGGAGAATGATAGGGAGGTTGTTGTTGTCGGCGACGATCAGGGCGGCCTACCAGATGACGAGGGCACCGCGCCGCGGGTCCCCACGCCGCGAGGCGAGGTCACGCTCGCCACGTCGCAACTCTCGGCCCCGGACAACCCTCCACGGGATCCGCCGCTCCTCTTCGGGATCCTGCCTGTGAGCTCGCAGAGGCCAGCTTCACCACCTGGCCCCCCTCCTCGGCAAATTGATGCGGCCGCCGGGGGGGCCTGGGGTCCATTCCTGTCCCGGGCTTCGAGCCCGTCTCGCCGTTGGCTCGCGGCCCAGGTCGCAGGAAGGACCTGAGGTTCATCCCTCCTCGCATCTCCTTTGAGCCGCCGAGTTCTACAGGTCTGCCTCGCTCAACTCTGTGCTTCACAAGCTTTTGCTCTGCTGACATCTGCCTTTACAGCCCTTCCCAGTCAATCGGCTGCCGAGGAGTCTTCGCGGGCAGCTCATCACTCTCCCCTCCCGTCTCCGAGCTCGCTGGACTCTTACCTGGGCCCGGAGGTGGATCAAGGCGAGCTGATGAGGAGGGAGGTCAAGCTCCTTAAGAAGCTGGTGGGTGGTCTGCGCGAGGTGCAAGGAGTCAACGAGACGTTGCAGCGCGACTATGCGCGCCTTGCTGAGGAGGTGCGCCTCGGCCGGCCTGGCGAGTTGATGTCTCCTTCCCGACTCCTGGATGAGATAGATGACGGTCTCTTGGTCGCGCAAAGGAACTCTGGAAGGATCCGCGAGCTTCTCCGCGCGCGGCAGCTTGGGGGGCGGGGATCGCGAGGCCGGGGTAGATAAATTTGCGGGCTCCTCTGCCGAGCCGACCGGCGCTCGCATCCTGGTGCCCTCCTGCTCGTGCGTCCCGTTTTCTGTTTCGAACTTTCCCCTGCTGGGATGAATAATTTTTAGAACATTTTTAATTGTTATTAAAATAAAAAGCCGTAATGTTTTGACTTAGCCTTAGTTGGGATGCGCCGGAAGCCGGCGAGCTGGGGTGGCGAGCTGGGGTGGCGAGATGCGGCGATGTGACAGCCTGCCCCAGATTCCCTTTCCTATAAATAGCCCCCCACCTCACCTACCCCCGTACTATCTTTATTGCTTTGCTTCCCTTCCCTGCTTTCTTCCTTCTTCTGCTCGCGCAGCGCTTCGCTTCTTCCGTGATCATGGGCAAGACCAACCCGGACGCTGATGGCCGCTCCAAATGCGCGCAGCACTTTGCGGATTACTGCTTCTTCGACGGCCACACCGGCGAGGAGGAGCTCGCAGAATTCAAGGCCTTGTATGTGCCGCCGGGCTTTGAGGCGCGCAGGCCGGGACCGGGCGAGGCCATCAACACGTTTTATGAGGACGAGCTCGCATTCCCCATCTCGCACTTCGAGGTGGGGCTGCGACTTCCTTTGTGGCCGGAGATCCGGCAGATCCTGAAATACTACGGGGCCGTCCCCGCGCAGCTGAACTCCAATGCCATCGCCATGATGGTGGCGTTCGCGAGCTACCTCCGGCGGGAGAGGATCGAGTTCAACCTGACGGTGTTCAGGAAACTCTTCTCCTACAAGGCGACGACGGACGGGGTCGCCTACTTCGGCGACTCCTTGATCAAAGTTCGCGAGATCGCGAACAAGCACCACACCTGGATGACCAAGATCGCCTTCATCAAGGGCGATCTCGGCAACATCCCCTACTCGCCGCAACAGAAAGGCGAGGAGGTGTACCGCCCGCCGGCCGTGTCCGGCAACGACGCCGAGCTCCACAAATTCTTCCTCCACAAAGATTTTGAGGTCGCCTTCCTGCGGAGGGGCCTCGACGCGCTTCCCCCGGTTCTGCCCGGCGAAGGTATGCTCTCCCCATCTTGCCTAGCTCGCCCACTCGCGAGCTCGGCACATCATCATATCTAAATTTTCTAACCTTTCCAAGTACTTTCCTGCAGGGGAGCGGATAATCCCCGCGAACCAGCCTTTTGCGGACCCGGGGCCTGATACCGACCCCCTTGCCCGCGAGAGGGCGGCGGCGGCGGCGTGCCGAGATGAGGCGGCCCTCTCGCAGCCCTCTTCCAGCAAGAGGCGATCTGGGGATGCGGGGTCGAACCCGCCATCCGGCCCCAGTCAGATGAAAAAGATGCGGAGGGCCCAGCTGGCTCCGCGGGGGCAACAACATCAACAACAACAGCCCAGCCCCAAGTACATCAGCTCGTCGGAGACTCCTCCCGACGCGTCACCGGGGAGCCCGCTGAAGGAGACGACCAGCAAGGGACGAAAGGGTGGCAAGGGCCCTTCCACCTCGGCTGCGATCTCCCCTCCTCCCTCGGCGAAGAGGGCCGCCCGCGAGCGCGCGCCGCCGAAGCAGCACCCCCTCTTCAACTTCGGCGCGCGATGGAAGGATTCCGCGGGCGAGCCCATGCTGCAGTGGGACGAGCTCGCGCATCGAGTCTCCGTCTCCACTCTACACCCGTCCTGGCACGACCGCGAGCCCGCCACCGGTCACGCCTACGCCCTCGGCTTCGGCCTTTATGGCCGGGAGGATGCCGAGGCCTACAAGAGGTCGACCCTCCGGCAGCTCGGCCATGAGGGGCTGCAGTCCCATCTGCGGACCCTGGAGCTGCACCATATGTTGGCGCGCCGCAGCTTCGCCATCAGCCACCAGCTCGAAAAGGCCGAGCAGGATCGCGACCTCGCCAAGGAGCAGGTTGCCGATCAGGTGAGACGGCTCGGCATCGCGGATAGTCTCCTCGCCAGGACTGCTGGCGGGCTGGTAAGTGTCACGCACCACTCTCTTTTACTTAGAAAGCTTTGTGTTGCTGCTAAGTGAGCTTTTTTCCAGGATGCCAAGGCGGCGGGCGAGCTCCAGGCTCGCAACACTGAGCTAGAGGAGGAGAACGGCCGCCTGCGCGCGCAGCTGGCCGTGGATGCCGACGCTGCTGGGGAGCTCCAGGCTCGCGACGTCGAGCGAGGGGAGGAGATCGTCCAACTGCGCGCACGCCTTGGCGAGTTGGAGAGCGCGAACGCGAAGCTGAAGGGGGAGAACCAGCACCTTCTCGGCGAGGTGCGTCGCCAGGCGGAGATCTTCTTCCCGGGGCACGACATCGATCCCACACTCCCCTACAAGAGCCCGCGCATCTTTGGCGAGGCGGACCTCGTCGAGAGACTGCGGATCAACTCCATCCAGACCGCCGAGTGCACCCTCGCGATGATGAAGGACTCAGGTGTGCTGGTGGAAGGATGCGGGGAGATCTCCGCTCGGGACCTGATGCCGAGTCTGTTTCCGGCGACGCCGCCCAGCGAGAAGGAAGACAGCCTGGACGCCATGTTCGGGAAGAGCTTTCAGGACCACTCGGGCGACGGCGAGGACCATTCCGGCGGAGGGGGCGAGGCCAGCTGACTGCCCTGTATTTTTTCTTTCTTTCTTTCCTTTTTTGACTACTCGCCGTGGCGAGCTCCCTGTACATTTGTGAATAATCAATGAAAGCTTGGTGATCATACCGGTGTTCTTTACTATGCTTGTTGTGTTATGAATGTATGTGAGTGCTCTCCCGCGACCTCGCAGAGACAGATTCCGCGGGCAGAGTGATTATGAGAGCGCGCACGCGAGCGAGGCGTGTTTGGAGTGTTCGCCGAGCCCCAAATGATTTCGCTGCGAGTTACTCTCCGCCCTTATTACGCTGTTATTACTCGCGCGCGGCCTCCTGCCTTCTATCCGCCTACCTTCACTCGCACGCGAGCCACCCAGGTTGTGCCCATTGATGAAATTTTTCGAAGTGTGATGGGCCTGGGGTGCGAGGCGCCCCGATCTGGCTTGTCTTTGGCGAGGCCCGGGCTCGCGGCCTGCTTTCCCATGCCGAGCCGGAAATGATGAGCCTGAACTCGCCTATGCCGAGCCCTCTAGTCCGGCTTGCTTTCTTGATTACACCGAGCTGAGTTTGCCGAGCCCGAGCTCGCCTTGACAGGGCCCTTTCCCCTTGCTCCCTGCCACAGACCTTGGCCTGTTCTTAACGACTTCAGGGCCGGCACCATCGAGTGACCTCCGGCTCTGCCAGCTAGGGGAGCCTGACAGCGGGATCTGCTCGGGGTCCATTACTACTGCCATCGAGTGACTTCCAGCCCTGTCAGCTAGGTGAGAGCCTGACAGCGGGATCTGCTCGAGGTCAAGGATGACACCGAGTGACTTCCAGCCCTGTCAGCTAGGTGAGAGCCTGACAGCGGGATCTGCTCGGGGTCCATTACTACTGCCATCGAGTGACTTCCAGCCCTGTCAGCTAGGTGAGAGCCTGACAGCGGGATCTGCTCGAGGTCAAGGATGACACCGAGTGACTTCCAGTCCTGCCAGCTGGGTGGGAGCCTGACAGCGGGATCCTCGGGGTCCATTACTACTGCCATCAAGTGACTTCCAGCCCTGTCAGCTAGGTGAGAGCCTGACAGCGGGATCTGCTCGAGGTCAAGGATGACACCGAGTGACTTCCAGCCCTGCCAGCTGGGTGGGAGCCTGACAACGGGATCTGCTCGGGGTCTATTACTACTGCCATCGAGTGACTTCCAGCCCTGTCAGCTAGGTGAGAGCCTGACAGCGGGATCTGCGCGAGGTCAAGGATGACACCGAGTGACTTCCAGCCCTGTCAGCTAGGTGAGAGCCTGACAGCGGGATCTGCTCGGGGTCCATTACTACTGCCATCGAGTGACTTCCAGCCCTGTCAGCTAGGTGAGAGCCTGACAGCGGGATCTGCTCGGGGTCCATTACTACTGTCATCGAGTGACTTCCAGCCTTGTCAGCTAGGTGAGAGCCTGACAGCGGGATCTGCTCGAGGTCAAGGATGACACTGAGTGACTTCCAGCCCTGCCAGCTGGGTGGGAGCCTGACAGCGGGATCTGCTCGGGGTCCATTACTACTGCCATCGAGTGACTTCCAGCCCTGTCAGCTAGGTGAGAGCCTGACAGCGGGATCTGCTCGAGGTCAAGGATGACACCGAGTGACTTCCAGCCCTGCCAGCTGGGTGGGAGCCTGACAGCGGGATCTGCTCGGGGTCCATAATACATCACATTCCACCATGCGGGCCAATTACAACGATATCAGAGAGCTTGAAGTAATTTATTATAATCAAAGTGTTGCTTACATGTTTCAGGGAAAAAAGCGTTTGAGGTCGTCACCACTCCAGGTGAGACTCAGGGTTTCGCCTTCTGCATTTTGCAGTCGATAGCCCCCCGACCCCAAGGCTACCTTTATAATGAACGGTCCCTCCCAGCTGGGATTGAGCTTTCCCACGGATGCTGACCTGCCTGCTGCATCTACTTTCTTCAGCACCAAGTCCCCCTCCATGAACTGCTTGACCCTGACATGCTTGTCAAAGTACTTGGCCATTCTTCTTTTTACCTCCTCCTGTCGGATGGCGGAAAGGTCCCTTACTTCTTCCACCATGTCAAGGGAGAGCCTCAGTTCCTCCTCATTCTCCGCTTGCCATTCCTCACGGCCTTCCTTTGCTGTCACGACTCGCGGCGTTTGGACTTCGAACTCAATGGGGAGCACTGCCTCGCACCCGTGGGAGAGTTTGAAAGGGGTCTCTCCTGTAGCTGTGTTGGGGGTGGTCCTCTGTAACGTCCCTAGCCGATCCAACGTGACAGCGTCACGGCTCCGCTCTAGGCGACGCTACCGGGCTGCAGCCCAAGCACCCCAACCCCTCTCCCTCCACAGGCGGGTTGTTGGTGGCCACAGCCTCCCTTTGATGAGCGAACTCGACAGTTAAGTTGGGCCGTACGGGGACTTCCCAGGAGGTCACCCATCCCAGTACTACTCTCGCCCAAGCACGCTTAACTATGGAGTTCTTTCAACCTTCATCACCAATTGAGCTGCAGCTCAATTGGTGATGAGGGAGTGGTGGAAAGCTTTCTTATCAAGGTCCTGGGTTCGAGACCTAGTGGCAACAACCTACCATGCTGATAAACAGGCCGGAGAGGGGTTGGGGTGCATGGCCTGCAGGCTTGAATGTGATAGGCTGACTACCAGTGGTGGGCCCGGGTCTGGACCCTGGTAGGCCGGCGGTCCAGCGGGTTCCCATGGGATGGGCCTGGACCGTTACAAAAAGTGCACTTTTTGTAACGGTCCAGGCCCATCCCATGGGAACCCGCTGGACCACCGGCCTACCAGGGTCTAGACCCGGGCCCACCACTGGTAGTCAGCCTATCACATTCAAGCCTGCAGGCCATGCACCCCAACCCCTCTCCGGCCTGTTTATCAGCATGGTAGGTTGTTGCCACTAGGTCTCGAACCCAGGACCTTGATAAGAAAGCTTTCCACCACTCCCTCATCACCAATTGAGCTGCAGCTCAATTGGTGATGAAGGTTGAAAGAACTCCATAGTTAAGCGTGCTTGGGCGAGAGTAGTACTGGGATGGGTGACCTCCTGGGAAGTCCTCGTACGGCCCAACTTAACTGTCGAGTTCGCTCATCAACGGGAGGCTGTGGCCACCAACAACCCGCCTGTGGAGGGAGAGGGGTTGGGGTGCTTGGGCTGCAGCCCGGTAGGGTCGCCTAGAGCGGAGCCGTGACGCTGTCATGTTGGATCGGCTAGGGGCCTTACAATAAAAAGTGCACTTTTTGTAACGGTCCAGGCCCATCCCATGGGAACCCGCTGGACCGCCGGCCTACCAGGGTCCAGACCCGGGCCCACCATTGGTAGTCAGCCTATCACATTCAAGCCTGCAGGCCATGCACCCCAACCCCTCTCCGGCCTGTTTATCAGCATGGTAGGTTGTTGCCACTAGGTCTCGAACCCAGGACCTTGATAAGAAAGCTTTCCACCACTCCCTCATCACCAACTGAGCTGCAGCTCAATTGGTGATGAGAGTTGAAAGAACTCCATAGTTAAGCGTGCTCGGGCTGGAGTAGTACTGGGATGGGTGACCACCTGGGAAGTCCCCGTAGTGCGAGCTTGACTATCGAGTTTACCTCATGAAAGGGAGGCTGCGGCCACCAACAACCCGCCTGTGGATGGAGAGGGGTTGGGGTGCTTGGGCTGCAGCCCGGTAGCGTCGCCTAGAGCGGAGCCGTGACGCTGTCACGTTGGATCGGCTAGGGTCGTTACAATAAAAAGTGCACTTTTTGTAACGGTCCAGGCCCATCCCATGGGAACCCGCTGGACCGCCGGCCTACCAGGGTCCAGACCCGGGCCCACCACTGGTAGTCAGCCTATCACATTCAAGCCTGCAGGCCATGCACCCCAACCCCTCTCCGGCCTGTTTATCAGCATGGTAGGTTGTTGCCACTAGGTCTCGAACCCAGGACCTTGATAAGAAAGCTTTCCACCACTTCCTCATCACCAATTGAGCTGCAGCTCAATTGGTGATGAGGGAGTGGTGGAAAGCTTTCTTATCAAGGTCCTGGGTTCGAGACCTAGTGGCAACAACCTACCATGCTGATAAACAGGCCGGAGAGGGGTTGGGGTGCATGGCCTGCAGGCTTGAATGTGATAGGCTGACTACCAGTGGTGGGCCCGGGTCTGGACCCTGGTAGGCCGGCGGTCCAGCGGGTTCCCATGGGATGGGCCTGGACCGTTACAAAAGAAAGTGCACTTTTATTTGTAACGTCCCTAGCCGATCCAACATGACAGCGTCACGGCTCCGCTCTAGGCGACGCTACCGGGCTGCAGCCCAAGCACCCCAACCCCTCTCCCTCCACAGGCGGGTTGTTGGTGGCCACAGCCTCCCTTTGATGAGCGAACTCGACAGTTAAGTTGGGCCGTACGGGGACTTCCCAGGAGGTCACCCATCCCAGTACTACTCTCGCCCAAGCACACTTAACTATGGAGTTCTTTCAACCTTCATCACCAATTGAGCCTCCAAACTTGTAAGACCCCCCTTTTTTTTCTTTTTAAAACCCCGGGGTCTTAGGCCCAGAACCGCCGCCTTGCGGTGACACCTTCGCACCCGGGAAGGTCGTCACTACAAGACGCCGATCCTGCCGGCCAAATCGATCGCAACTGACACAAAAGTAGCAGTACAGGAGAAGACAAGTCCACAGCATATCACATATATATAAAAATCTCCACGAAGGGAGTGTCCACAGAATAATAAAGTTTACCGAAATAAAAGGGCTGAAGCCCGGTACATCCATATCCTCACTACAGATCCCTCAAGCGGAAGCAAAACAAAACAACTACTAGAAGTCGGAACTCACGGTCCCAGCTGGCTGTACTCCTGAGCTAGACTGCCCTATCTCCAACTGCACCGGTCTCCTGGGCTGCTCCTCCATACTCGGCTCCACGATCCCCTAATATGATGTGGTTTGAAAACCATTAGTCTAAAAGACTAAGCCCTATCGTCCCCCACCCCTTCCCCCATGCTCCTAGGCACCGAGCGGGGAGGAAGAAAGGAAGGACGTGAAAGAGGAGAGAAATCAAAAACAGGTGACAGGGGGACCTAGCTAGCAATTTTATAATCAGGTTATAATGAGTAAAGTAAGAAATGAATATAACCTTCACTTATGTGAATACACATAAGCCAAGGGATCTTCTACAAGGCTCCCATCGTATAAAATGTCCCATACCACTTTATACGTTGGAGTGTCAGTTATCACAAGCAGAATATAAATATTGAAATAACCTTAATTTATAAACTTGCCCACACAAGCTTATAGACCAAGGGGTCGTTTTGCAGGGCCTAATGTATAAGTGTCCCATACCACTTATACTTTAGGTGTCAGGGTTAAATGAATCGTTGATGCTATGACATGCAAGTGGGTATGATGGACATGCAAGTGCAACACACACACCCGACTCTGTGGACACAGACCTTTAGTTCCCCCTTTCGGAGCCGTTACCTCCCAGGATACCTCCGTAGTGGCAGACGGAAGCGGTGGGTTGGGCCTCGCCCACCTCAAAACCAGTAAAAGCACTACCGGTCTGACCTATCGTACGCCTCAACGCTTGGTGCACTAAGCGGACTACCGCGTACTCTTGCCGACAAGACCGCCGGACTTAAGTTTGGCGAAGTGTAAAACCACACTTGCCGAGTCATCGTATAGGCGTCGGTGCATCGACTAACCCATACCGAAGACCCACCACCTTAACTTTCTTTCCTTCCATGCACATGCAAATTTATCGTATCCGAACCGAGCTAAAGCTCCCCGGACCATCCCGTCCGTCACAAGTATAAACCGAGCTAAAGCTCGCCGGATCGAAACGTCCGTCTCTTATTCCAAACCTCATCCCTTTGAACACCGCGGGATGGTGCCCCTTTGAACCCTCGGGACGACTTAACCATTTCCAATATTGTCCAACTAGTGAGTGCGGTGTGAAAACCTATTTACTATATTACTCTTTCGATTTGTTCTTAAAGGTTTACGTTAACCCAGGACTGCCCCCGGTATTCCCTGTGAAGGGCTCTCAAGGGGCACTAGGAACTATGTTGGGATTACGCCCAGCGTTCCCTTTCGCAAGGTACTTATTATTATTATTGGTTGATTTCCCTTACCCAATACCTTCTCATATTGCGATAGACTAATCCTAGGGTGGTTTAGACCTTTCACTCTCGCGGAAATGACGATCTTTCGTCGAACTCGCGTACCTCTAACACACATCAACTCGATTCCCGCACTCCCTAGAACTTTCTCTGGTGACTCATCTACTTTCATTCCAAACCATTCAGCTCGACTAACTCTATACTAATCCAACTCTGATCCTAATACAACTTTTCCCCAAATTACTATTTGCAGATCAACCTATACTAAGTGATGTTCGTGATAGGATGTCCTTCAAATTTTCATCCGAATGACCTATAATTATTACTGGAGTCCTATCATGACCTAAATGATCTAATTCCAGAATATTATATTTTTCTCAATTAATCTCCTATTTAAATAATTTCTTACAAATGCCAATTATTGCCAAGTTGATCATGAAGTATCTTAAATTATGATCCCACTGACCCAAGGAATTTTTCATAAGTTGTAGAATGGTAGGATAATACTGTCAGCCAAGTTTTATAATTTTCTCTTCAATTATTCTATTTATCTCCTAAATAATTCAAAATTCACATATTGGATATTTTTCAAAGGAGGTATGAGGAATTCATTTCCAAAAATTCTAGAAATTTCCAGCAAGCTCATAATGTTAAAAGAGTGCCACAAACAGAATTTCACTAATTTTCAAGTAACAATGGCTATAAACTTTTATTTCTAACTAAATTACCAAAATGCCATTATGAAGATTTAAAAATTTATGGTTCACCCAAAAATGCTGAGAAAATTAATCAAGGCTATTTATAGTCAGATATATCATCAATAATATTTTCATAATTTTCTACTGAGTATTTGCAATAATTCTAAATTAAATGAAATAAGGGCAAAAATGTAATTTCCACATTTCTCTTATCAATATTCCTCAAACAGAGACATAAAACTTTTCAGGAGTTAAACATGTCATGATATTGTTCTTGACAAAATTTGGGGAAATAACTAAGTGACAAACCTAATTTCAACATTTATTCTTCAAAACTCCTATTAATTCAATAATTCCAAATAATGAGATTTTTGATTCCAAAAATCCCATTATTTCAATGAGGGGTAAAACTCATCCTAATAGGACAGTGAAATTAATTACATGAATTTTGCATGATCCAAATGGGCCTAATACTCAAAATTTCAAAAATTACTATTGGCACCCCAAGCCTAAGCATGTTCATCATTTGCATGTGGGATTACCCACCATACATTGGTCCAAACTTGATGAAATTTAAAACATATATTTATAATGTCCTGAAGGACAAGCCACCAAAACTTGGGGCATTCTAGAGTTGAATTAAGCCCGCACTACGGGGACTGCAGCTCAATTGATGATGAGAGTTGAAAGAACTTCATAGTTAAGCGTGCTCGGGCTGGAGTAGTACTGGGATGGGTGACCTCCTGGGAAGTCCCCGTAGTGCGGGCTTGACTATCGAGTTTACCTCATCAAAGGGAGGCTGTGGCCACCAACAACCCGCCTGTGGAGGGAGAGGGGTTGGGGTGCTTGGGCTGCAGCCCGGTAGCGTCGCCTAGAGCGGAGCCGTGACGCTGTCACGTTGGATCGGCTAGGGACGTTACAATAAAAGTGCACTTTTTGTAACGGTCCAGGCCCATCCCATGGGAACCCGCTGGACCGCCGGCCTACTAGAGTCCAGACCCGGGCCCACCACTGGTAGTCAGCCTTTCACATTCAAGCCTGCAGGCCATGCACCCCAACCCCTCTCCAGCCCACCGGCGGGTTGTTGGTAGCCGCAACCTCCCTTTGATGAGGTAAACTCGATAGTCAAGCCCGCACTACGGGGACTTCCCAGGAGGTCACCCATCCCAGTACTACTCCAGCCCGAGCACGCTTAACTATGGAGTTCTTTCAACTCTCATCACCAATTGATCTGCAGCTCAGTTGGTGATGAGGGAGTGGTGGAAAGCTCTCTTATCAAGGTCCTGGGTTCGAGACCCAGTGACAACAACCTACCGTGCTGATAAACAGGCTGGAGAGGGGTTGGGGTGCATGGCCTGCAGGCTTGAATGTGAAAGGCTGACTACCAGTGGTGGGCCCGGGTCTGGACCCTGGTAGGCCGGCGGTTCCAGCTGGGTCCCATGTTGATGGGCCTGGACCGTTACAAAAAAGTGCACTTTAAGGCCCCTAGCCGATCCAACGTGACAGCGTCACGACTCCGCTCTAGGCTACCGGGCTGCAGCCCAAGCACCCCAACCCCTCTCCATCCACAGGCGGGTTGTTGGTGGCCACAGCCTCCCTTTCATGAGGTAAATCGATAGTCAAGCCCGCACTACGGGGACACTTCCCAGGAGGTCACACATCCCAGTACTACTCCAGCCCGAGCACGCTTAACTATGGAGTTCTTTCAACTCTCTCACCAATTAGGCGAGCTGCAGCTCAATTGGTGATGAGAGTTGAAAGAACCCATAGTTAGCGTGCTCGGGCTGGAGTAGTACTGGGATGGGGACCTCCTGGGAAGTCCCCGTAGTGCGGGCTTGACATCGAGTTTATCTCATGAAAGGGAGGCTGTGGCCCCAACAACCCGCCTGTGGATGGAGAGGGGTTGGGGTGCTTGGGCTGCAGCCCGGTAGAGTCGCCTAGAGCGGAGCCGTGACGCTGTCACGTTGGATCGGCTAGGGGCCTTGTAACGGTCCAGGCCCATCAACATGGGACCCAGCTGGAACCGCCGGCCTACCAGGGTCCAGACCCGGGCCCACCACTGGTAGTCAGCCTTTCACATTCAAGCCTGCAGGTCATGCACCCCAACCCCTCTCCAGCCCACCGGCGGGTTGTTGGTGGCCGCAGCCTCCCTTTGATGAGGTAAAATCGATAGTCAAGCCCGCACTACGGGGACTTCCCAGGAGGTCACCCATCCCAGGATTTCTCCAGCCCGAGCACGCTTAACTATGGAGTTCTTTCAACTCTCATCACCAATTGAGCTGCAGCTCAATTGGTGATGAGATGTGAAAGAACTCCATAGTTAAGCGTGCTCGGGCTGGAGTAGTACTGGGATGGGTGACCTCCTGGGAAGTCCCCGTAGCGCGGGCTTGAATATCGCGTTTACCTCATCAAAGGGAGGCTGTGGCCACCAACAACCCGCATGTGGATGGAGAGGGGTTGGGGTGCTTGGGCTGCAGCCCGGTAGGGTCGCCTAGAGCGGAGCCGTGACGCTGTCATGTTGGATCGGCTAGGGGCCTTACAATAAAAAGTGCACTTTTATTGTAACGCCCCTAGCCGATCCAACGTGACAGCGTCACGGCTCCGCTCTAGGCGACGCTACCGGGCTGCAGCCCAAGCACCCCAACCCCTCTCCCTCCACAGGAGGGTTGTTGGTGGCCACAGCCTCCCTTTCATGAGGTAAACTCGATAGTCAAGCCCGCACTACGGGGACTTCCCAGGAGGTCACCCATCCCAGTACTACTCCAACCCGAGCACGCTTAATTATGGAGTTCTTTCAACTCTCATCACCAATTGAGCTGCAGCTCAATTGTTTTAAATTTCAACTCTAGAATGCCCCAAGTTTTGACTTAGGAAAAATATGAATTCTCTGTTTTGAAGAACTTTTGGAGTAGATACCCTATATTTCCCATTTTACCCTTATCTTGTTAATTCTTGAAATGATGGAATTATACCTCTGAAAAATTTGGAAATTATTCTACTGTTATAAAATGATATTATTAGGTTTGCATAAATTTCTCAGAATTTAATGGATGCATTACTTGTGTTAAATTAGTTCAATGGCATTTTGGTAAATATTTTATAATGGAATCCTATAGGCCATCTTACATTAGATGTTGATGATTCTCTGCCAATAGTCTTAAATTAGTGTCCTAAAAGCTCTGTAATTTTTCTGGAATTTTTGAGTACATGATGCCTATACTTCATTTGGAAAATGGAATTTATGTGGTATTGATATTAAATTGAAAATGATAATAAATAATTTAAGGAAAATTATGAAATTCTGTAGGCAGTAATATTTTGTCAATATACATCTCAGGAAAAATTCCCTAGGTCAGTGGATGCTTAATCAAACCACTTCATGTGTAAAGTGACCTAGCATTTAAATTAAAAGAATTAATTAAATGACTATTTGGCCAGGAAAAATTATGAGAATCCTTAGGGTAGTTCCCTTAGTCCATAATACCTTAGGATAAATATTTAGAGGCAAGATGCCTTAAGTTTTGGAAGATCACATTTCTAGGGTAAACATAGGTCATGGTCTGCATATAACACAAATAGGCCTTGCCTTAGGGGATTACCAGGGGATTGATTATCGGCAGAAATAAGAGAGAGTTCAACATATGTAACCCTGGTGGGTAGAGTTTTCTTAGTGAGGGATCAAAAGTGCAAGTCTTAACTAGCAACTGGAGTGGGGATCGGCGGAAGACCGTCGGTTTTCCCGGTAATACCTTAAGTCACTAGGGTTGTACTAAAGCAATAAGGAGAGCTGGGGTGATACATGGGTAGCCACCAACTAAAATAAATATCCTTGCGAAAGTGTGTTAGAAGGTAAGCGAGTTCGACGAAAGATCGTCGTGCCCGCGAGAGTGAAAGGTCTAAACTACCTTAGGATTAGCCTATCGCAATATGAGAAGGTCATGGGTAAAGGACATCAACCAATAATATTAATAAGTACCTTGTGAAAGGGCACGCTGGGCGTAATCCCAACACAGTTCCTAGTGCCCCTTGAGAGCCCTTCACAGGGAATACCGGGGGCAGTCCTGGGTTAACGTAAACCTTAAAGAACAAATCAAAAGAGTAATTTAGTAAATATGGTTTCACACTACACTCACTAGTTGGACAAGTGTTGGAAATGGTTAAGTCGTCCCGAGGTGTTCAAAGGGGCGCCATCCCGCGGTGTTCAAAGGGATGAGATTTGGAATAAGAGACGGACGTTTCGGTCCGGCGAGCTTTGGCTCGGTTGCTACTTGTGACGGACGGGATGGTCCGGGGAGCTTTGGCTCGGTTCTAATACGATAAACTTGCATGTGCATAAATCTAGTGGCGGGGCATGCGGTACTGGCCGTTCGTCACACCGATGGCAGTACGGTGCACCAGGCGGTTGTGAGAGTTAGAGGGGCCAGTGGGTTGTTTTACACTGCGGTCTGGAGGACGATCCCCGATAACACACATCCGACCCAACAAGACTGACGGGTTTGTCAGCAAAGTACGTACGCGAGACTCTAGAGTGCACCTTGGACGTGTACAGAGGCGTATGAGAGGGGTCTAATGCTTGGTAGTGTGCATACCGGTCTAGAAGTGGAGACGCCCGCTCCGCTGCTGCCGTAGCCACAGCGGTGGTACCCGAGAGTGATGCTAGCTCTCAAAAAGTGGGAACTAAAGGTCTGTGATCACAGAGTCGTTGTGTGTGTGTTGCACTTGCATGTCCATCATACCCACTTGCATGTCATAGCATAATCGATTCATGTAACCCTGACACCTAAAGTATAAGTGGTATGGGACGCTTATACATTAGGCTCTGCAAAACGACCCCTTGGTCTATAAGCTTGTGTGGGCAAGTTTATAAATTAAGGTTATTTCAATATTTATATGTTGCTTGTGATAACCGACACCCCAACGTATAAAGTGGTATGAGACATTTTATACGATGGGAGCCTTGTAGAAGATCCCTTGGCTTATGTGTATTCACATAAGTGAAGGTTATATTCCTTTCTTACTTTACTCATTATAACCTGATTATAAATTGCTAGCTAGGTCCCCCTGTCACCTTTTTTTGATTTCTCTCCTCTTTCACGTCCTTTCCTTTCTTCCTCCCCGCTCGGAGCCTAGGAGCATGGGGGAAGGGGTGGGGGACGATAGGGCTTAGTCTTTTAGACTAATGGTTTTCGAACCACATCATATTAGGGGATCGTGGAGCCGAGTATGGAGGAGCAGCCCAGGAGACCGGTGCAATTGGAGATAGGGCAGTATAGCTCAGGAGTACAGCCAGCTGGGACCGTGACTTTCGACTTCTAGTAGTTGTTTTGTTTTACTTCCGCATGAGGGATCTGTAGTGAGGATATGGATGTACCGGGCTTCAGCCCTTTTATTTCTGTACACTTTATTATTCTGTGGACACTCCCTTCGTGGAGATTTTTATATTTATGTGATATGCTGTGGACTTGTCTTCTCTTGTACTGCTACTTTTGCGTCAGCTGCGATCGATTTGGCCGGCAGGATCGGCGTCTTGTAGTGGCGACCTTCCCGGGTGTGAAGGTGTCACCGCAAGGCGGCGGTTCTGGGCCTAAGACCCCGGGGTTTTAAAGAAAAAAAAAGGAGGGGTCTTACAAGTGGTATCAGAGCCAGGTTCAGTGCATAAATCTGCTGTCCTCCCGGCCTGCGATCTTTACCCTGATATCTGTGTCCTTGGCCACGACCTCGGCCTCCAAAATGCCGGGAAAACCGACATGACAGCGTCACGGCTCCGCTCTAGGCGACGCTACTGGGCTGCAGCCCAAGCACCCCAACCCCTCTCCCTCCACGGGCGGGTTGTTGGTGGCCACAACCTCCCTTTCATGAGGTAAACTCGATAGTCAAACCAGCACTACGGGGACTTCCCAGGAGGTCACCCATCCCAGTACTACTCCAGCCCGAGCACGCTTAACTATGGAGTTCTTTCAACTCTCATCACCAATTGAGCTGCAGCTCAATTGGTGATGAGGGAGTGGTGGAAAGCTTTCTTATCAAGGTCCTGGGTTCGAGACCTAGTGGCAACAACCTACCATGCTGATAAACAGGCCGGAGAGGGGTTAGGGTGCATGGCCTGCAGGCTTGAATGTGATAGGCTGACTACCAGTGGTGGGCCCGGGTCTGGACCCTGGTAGGCCGGCGGTCCAGCGGGTTCCCATGGGATGGGCCTGGACCGTTACAAAAAGTGCACTTTTTATTGTAACGCCCCTAGCCGATCCAACGTGACAGCGTCACGGCTCCGCTCTAGGCGACGCTACCGGGCTGCAGCCCAAGCACCCCAACCCCTCTCCCTCCACAGGCGGGTTGTTGGTGGCCACAACCTCCCTTTGATGAGGTAAACTCGATAGTCAAGCCCGCACTACGGGGACTTCCCAGGAGGTCACCCATCCCAGTACTACTCCAGCCCGAGCACGCTTAACTATGGAGTTCCTTCAACTCTCATCACCAATTGAGCTGCAGCTCAATTGGTGATGAGAGTTGAAGGAACTCCATAGTTAAGCGTGCTCGGGCTGGAGTAGTACTGGGATGGGTGACCTCCTGGGAAGTCCCCGTAGTGCGGGCTTGACTATCGAGTTTACCTCATGAAAGGGAGGCTGTGGCCACCAACAACCCGCCTGTGGAGGGAGAGGGGTTGGGGTGCTTGGGCTGCAGCCCGGTAGGGTCGCCTAGAGCGGAGCCGTGACGCTGTCACGTTGGATCGGCTAGGGGCCTTACAATAAAAAGTGCACTTTTATTGTAACGACCCTAGCCGATCCAACGTGACAGCGTCACGGCTCCGCTCTAGGCACCGCTACCGGGCTGCAGCCCAAGCACCCCAACCCCTCTCCCTCCACGGGCGGGTTGTTGGTGGCCACAGCCTCCCTTTCATGAGGTAAACTCGATAGTCAAACCCGCACAACGGGGACTTCCCAGGAGGTCACCCATCCCAGTACTACTCCAGCCCGAGCACGCTTAACTATGGAGTTCTTTCAACTCTCATCACCAATTGAGCTGCAGCTCAGTTGGTGATGAGGGAGTGGTGGAAAGATTTCTTATCAAGGTCCTGGGTTCAAGACCTAGTGGCAACAACCTACCATGCTGATAAACAGGCCGGAGAGGGGTTGGGGTGCATGGCCTGCAGGCTTGAATGTGATAGGCTGACTACCAGTGGTGGGCCCGGGTCTGGACCCTGGTAGGCCGGCGGTCCAGCGGGTTCCCATGGGATGGGCCTGGACCGTTACATCCTCAGGGCCCAAAGGACCGCAGGAAGCTGCTCCACCCAGCTCCCTTTCAGGTTCTCCACCTTTTTCTTGAGGAGGTTGACGATGATCTTGTTTGCGGCCTCCACTTGCCCGTTACTCCTGGGGTGATGGACCGAGGCGAACCTGAGATCGATCCCAAGTTGTTCGCAGAAGCTGGTGAACTCGGCACTGGCGAACTGGGGCCCGTTGTCTGTGACGATGGCCTGGGGTAGCCCATGGCGACAGATGATCTCTCCCCATACAAAATTCCTGATCACCTGGGAGGTCACCTTGGCCAACGCTTTCACCTCCATCCACTTTGAGAAGTAGTCAATCATCACTAGGAGGAACCTTCTTTGGCCGCTGGCTTGGGGAAACGGCCCCACCAGATCCATTCCCCAGATTGCGAAGGGCCATGGGGCCGTGATACTACGGAGCCGTTGGGCCGGCTGCAGCTGGAGAGGGGCAAACAGTTGGCACTTGTGACATCTCCTTGCGAATTCTGCAGCGTCCCGGCCCAGGGTGGGCCAGAAATAACCTTGCCTGACTATCCTTCCTTCCAAGGTCCGACTCCCGGAGTGACTCCCACATTCCCCGGAGTGGACCTCCTCCAAGATCCTTCGCGTTTCACCCTCGGTTATGCAGCGGGCCAACATCCCTGAGAGGGTCTTTCTGTACAGCTGCCCGTCCTGGAGGAGGTAGTATGCTGATTTGTGCCTCAGCTTCTTCTTGTCTACCCCCTCCGGATACTCCCCTGTGGAAAGAAAAACCACCACTGGATCCATCCATGAAGCTTGCTGATCGATTTCCATGAGCTCCCCTTCTTCGACGGAGGGGCAGAACATGTCGGTGATGGTGCCCCCCACCTGGGGACCATGCTTAGCCAACTGATCGGCCTGTTCATTCTCTTCCCTGGGCACATGTCGGATGGCGAAAGTTTGGAAAGTTCCAATGATCCCCTTTACTTTGGCCAAGTATGAACGCAGGGTGGGCTCCCTTGCCTCGAACTCCCTGTTGATCTGGGAGGCTACTACCAGGGAGTCTGTGAGGACCTCCACATCTGACACTCCAAGCTCCCTAGCCAGGCGAAGCCCTGCTATCACGGCCTCGTACTCGGCCTGGTTGTTGGTGATGGGAAAGTGTACCACCACAGTCTGCTCGATTCGGGTCCCTTGGGGGCTTTCTAGGATCACCCCTACTCCTAAGGAATGCCTTCCCGAGGCTCCATCCACTCTCACCCTCTAAGGAGCCGGGCGAGTGAGTTCTTCTTCCGCCACTTCAACCACATAGTCAGCAAGAAAGTCGGCCATCGCCTGAGCCTTGATCGAGAGCCGCGGAATGAAAGAGACGTCGAACTCGCTTAGCTCCACCGACCACTTAGCCAACCTGCCTGAATGCTCCACCCCCTCGAAGATGTTGCGGAGGGGATGGTCGGTCACCACTCGGATTGAGTGTGCCTGGAAGTAAGGTCGCAGTCTCCGAGCCGAGATGATTAGGGCGAACGCAAGCTTCTCCAAGATCGGATATCGGAGCTCGGCCTTCCTCAGGACCCGGCTCACATAATAGACTGGGAGCTGTCTCTTCCCCTCTTCTCGAACCAGGACCGAGCTCAAGGCCTCCGTCCCGACCCCCAGATACAAGAACAGGTCCTCCCCCTCCTTCGGTCCTTGGAGCAGCGGAGCCTATGTCAACTGCACCTTGAGGGCTTGGAAGGCCTCTTCACATTCCCTGCTCCATTCAAACCTCTGACCCCCCCCCTTAGCGTCTTGAAGAAGGGGGAGCACTTCTCCCCTGCCCGAGAGAGGAAGCGACTCAGCCCTGCTAGCTTCCCTGTCAACCGTTGGACCTCCTTTGCATTCCGCGGGGATCCCAGCTCCAAGATGGCCTTGACCTTGTCTGGGTTCGGCTCGACCCCCGCGGGGGTGAGGAGATGCCCCAAGAACTTTCCCCTGCTGGCCCCAAAGACACATTTTAGTGGATTCAATCGCATCTTGTACTTGCGCAGGGTGGCGAAGGTCTCCTCAAGGTCCCGGTGGTGGGAGTCCACATCCCGGCTCTTGATCATGAGGTCATCTACATATACCTCCAAATTCCTCCCCCTCTGTTCCTTGAAGACCCTATCCATCATTTTTTGGTAGGTGGCCCCAGCGTTCTTCAGCCCGAACGGCATCATCTTATAGCAATAGCAGCCGTCCCCTGTGATGAATGAGACATCCTTGATGTCCGGGGGGTGCATCCTGATCTGATGGTAACCTGAAAATGCATCTAAAAAACTCATTACAGAAAAACCGACGGCTGAGTCAACTAGCGCGTCGATCCGAGGCAAGGGGTAACAATCCTTAGGACAAGCTTTATTAAGAAGGGAAAAATCGATACACAACCGCCAGCGGCCATCTCCTTTTTTGACCATCACAACGTTTGAGACCCAGCAAGGGTACTGGATTTCGGACACGAAGCCAGCTTTGAGAAGTTTCGCCACCTCCTCCCTGATGGGTTCTGCCAGCTTGTCCGCCGTGGATCTCTTTTTCTGCTGAACGGGGCGTGTCCCCGGGTCCAAGTTGAGGCGGTGGCAAGCCACATCCGCGTCAACCCCCGGCATCTCCGCGGCGTTCCAGGCGAAGATGTCCACGTTCTTCTGGATGCACTCCAGCATCCTGCCCTGGTCTTCCGGGGTCAGCCCCCCGCTGACGCGGACCTTCTCCATCCTTCCTCCTCGGGTGAGCACCTCCAGCTCCACCACCTCCTCAGCTGCCTCCAGCCTGGATTGCTCCGCCCATCCTTTGGCGTCCCTTTCCTCCGGAGCGGGGACCTCTACCTCCATCGCTTCCTCCTCGACCCTCACCTCGGTCACCTCCTCCAAACTTCCTCCGGCCGCTCCCTCTGCGCAGCCCTTCTCTCCCAGCTCTTCCCCCTCTGCTTCCTCTTCGACCTCCTCCATCCTTCGCCCCATCTCCTTGGCTCCCTCCTGCCAAGAGATGGTGTTCACCGCAGTGACATAACACTCCCGCGCCACCTTTGGGTCTCCCCTAACCCTGACTTGGACCCCCTCGGTGTTGAACTTCAAGCATTGATGAAAAGATGAGGGGACGCAGCGGAAGGCGCTGATCAGGGGCCTTCCAAAGATGGCGCTGTAGCTGCTGAGGGCGTCAACAATGACGAACATGCAGTTTCAGGACTGCCCCCCCAAGGTGACATGGAGTCCGACTCCTCCTTCTACCTCCTTCCTCTCTCCTGAAAACCCGAACAGGGGGCCATCCGAGGCCAGCACCCTTCTCGTCTCCACCTTCATTGCGTCAAACGCCTTTTTGAAGACGACGTTGACGGAACTCCCGTTGTCTACGAGGATCCGTGAGACGGTGAAGTTCTCGATGACCGTCTTGATAACCAGCGCATCACAGAACGGGTCCTCGTGGTCTGGTAGATCACCCCTGGAGAAGGTGATCCTCTCCTCCGGTGTCGGGGTTTGGGATGTAGAGGCGACGCTTCGCCGGTACATGGTGTGGAGACTAGCCTTGCGGGAGGCCTCGATCCCCGCTCCCCCGTGGATCATCCCGATCCCTCCTCGGGTCCCCACATCCACCCGGTCTTCACACCGATCCTCCTCCGCCCGAGGCAGGACCTCCTCGATCCTCACTTCCTGTCGCGCCCCCTGCTGCTGCTGCTCCCTGTTCCCCCTCATCTCCAAGAATTCCGGGCACGTGGCCGTTGCGTGCCCTTCTTCCTGATGGAAGTCGCAGTAGGGCAGCTCCACCCTAACCTCCCTCCTTCTTCTCCTCCACGCTCCTCTCCTGGCCCCCAAGGCTATGGCCATGGCCTCCTCTTGATCGGGGAGCCGGGGCCTCTGGCCCTGCCTCCAACCTGGGGGGTGGAATTGGTCTTGCCTCCCCTGAAAGTGACCTCTTCCGAAGTTCCCCCTCTGTGGCCCTTGCCCCTGCCACTCTGGCCTCCAGCCTAGCCGACGGTCGGGCTCCTGACGCCCCCACCCCGGCTGCTGCGGCCCTTGGAGCTGCCTCTGCTCCCTCTGCCTGGGCTCCCCTCTTCTCTCCTCCTGGCCTCTTCCTCCCTTCGACTCCCTCTCCTCCTCTGTGGCCCACCTGGCCAATTTCCTTGCAAACTCCGGGTTTGACGCCTCCCCGTCAACCTCTCTCGCCGCCCTTTCCATAAACTCCTCATAGGAGAAGGGGGGAACTCTCTTCAGCTCAATCCGGAAGAAGCCCTGCTGCAGGCCTAGGGTGAAGGCCATCATCAGACTATGGCCTGACATCTCCTGAACCTGAGCAACTTTCTCCTGGAATCGGTCCACATAGCATCCCAACGTCTCGTTTACCCCCTGCTTGATGTGAAACAGGGACTCGGACTCCTTCTTCCTCTTCTTCGAAGTGGTGAATCTCAGCATGAATCCTCGGCGCAAGTCCTCGAAGCAATAGATGGAGCTGGCCGGTAGCTGGTGGAACCATTCTCTCGCTTTCTCCCGGAGGGTGATGGCGAAGAGCCGGCACTTGAATCCGTCCGACATCTGACGGATGGAGACCACGTCCTCGAACCATTGGACGTGATGTACCGGGTCTCCCTTCCCAGTGTAATAGGACATCTCGGGCTCCCTGAACCCATCTGGAACTGGAGCTGAAGAGACCAGCTCACTGAAAGGACTCCCTCCTCCCACTGGGCGAGCTGGCGAGTCTCGCGAGCCCAGCTCGCCGAAGCGACCTCGGCCTGCCGAGCCTGGGAAGAGCTCGCGCCCGGGGAGCTCGCACTGTAACACCCCCTATCCGTCGCATAGTATATAGCAGTAGGTCCGGCCGGGGCCCGGCGCCATATACCACAGACAGACCGGGTGGTTACGTATGGAAACCATCCAACCAATCTCAACGTCCTATACAGAGCATTCTAGCGGAAGCAGTTTGTATAAGTTGTAAACAAGAACCCAGCATTAGAGCACGAATGTCCACTATTACAATAATTAGGAATGTATACAAAATACCCAAAATCGGCCTTAAGGCCTTACAAAGTGTTTCACTTGAAAATTACATGTTTTACAAACCACGGCACGCAGGCCGGTCATACATGAATAAAGCAGTAAACACTTCTACTTGGGCCTTCGAGGGCCAGCTTCGCAAAAAGGGCTTTAGCCCGCTATTGACCGCTTGGTCCAGCTGCACCTGCAAGCAACAATCCACCGCACGGTGGCAAAACAAGGCAACGGTCAGCAATGCTGACCAAATTATAACGATCCCGCCCCCAACTCGGGGCGGCGATGCTCCTTCCCTGCATTTCCTTAGCATAAGCGAGTAATATAAAACCATAGCCATAACATCACAGACGTTGGCTTGTAAGGCCAACGCCCCGTGCACTCAGGGCACATTCTCGGTGAACCGGTCGATGTTACGTCAATTAAAGCCATTAACATTCCGGACTCACCACCGCCACTTACACGGCCATTCCTATGAGCAATTCGTCTTCTTGGTATTGGTCACGTCAATTTAAGCCATTGACCACCGAAGACTCCCATTTATGCCAACGGCGAGTTCCACGTAACCTTAGGTCGCTCTAACCGGACGACATAAAGCGGGTACGGCTCCATCTAACCCGTGCTCACTTCGCAACGACAATTTAAGCCATTTGCGCGGGTCAAACTTTCACCGAGTCCCATTCTACCGCAAGTCACATAACTCAGTTATGTTCGAGTTGGCTCTCAGGCCACCAAGTTGGCAAGATCTCGTATCCGCCCAGTTTTCCGGGTGCACCTTTGGGTTAGTCCCCAAGGCTCCCTGCTGCATTCTACCGCGTAGAAAACCCGAAAACAACCAATAGCACGGAGTCTTCTCCGGCCTTATGCAATGCAACATCACCGATCCGGACTAACATGTCCGGGTAGGCTTCAACCAAAATGCCTATGTCCGTTCTCGCATACGGACTCTAAACAACGGGGACTTTACATATCTACCCGAAGGAACGCCTCCAACTCTCCGCAAACTCGCAAGAGCGGGCTTCCTATGCTAAGAAAGAGAGCTATTAGTGCTCAAGATGAGGATCGTTACCCTTACGTTCCTCTTTGGCGCCATCGAAAAGTAATCAGATAGAAATCACCGCACTTGCGTTGCCTCCGTGGATCCGGAGTCGGCTTGCGATTTGGAGCTCCGAAGCTCCTCCAATGGCGGATCTAGCTCCTCTTCCTCTTGCCTTAGCTCTTCTTTCTCCAAGGGTTTGGAGAGATGAAAAGGGTGAAAAGTGATGGATTTTCTAAGTCAAACCCGGGTATATCCTCTCAGGAACCATCCCCAGCCGTCGGATCTCAACCTAAGAAAACGAGCGGCTTTGATTCGGGGCTGAAATGCCCAAACTGGACCGAACACGGCCTGGCACACGCCCGTGTCCAGGGCCGTGTGCCGCATTCGCCGTCAAAATCGAATCTCCTGGACACGCACACGGGTATCGAACACGCCCGTGTTCGAGCTGACACGCCCGTGTTCCAGCTGACACGGCCGTGTACCCCATGATTTTTCCCCGTTTCCAACCCGAGCACTGCACGGGTTCTAGGACACGCCCGCGTCCTTGCCCGTGTCACCTTGACACGCCTGGCCCCCCAGGCCGTGTACACGGGACATTTCGTCGAGTGGAGATCGACGAATCGATGACACGGCCTTGGACACGCCCGTGTCCTAGGCCGTGTGCCTTGTCTCGACGATCGTCGAGTGAATCTCGACGACTCCCCGGGACGATCGTCGACACAGGTCGACACGCCCTGCGACACGCCCGTGTCGCAGGCCGTGTGCCCATTCTCGACGAATCGTCGAGTATGACTCGACGATTTCACGGCTAAGTGTCAACACGGGTCGACACGCCCTGCGACACGCCCGTGTCGCAGGCCGTGTGCCCATTCTCGACGAATCGTCGAGTATAACTCGACGACTTCGCGGCTAAGTGTCGACACACGCTTGACACGCCCTGGGACACGCCCGTGTCCCAGGCCGTGTGCCTTCAGCCAGAAACCAAAACTGGCCCAAAACGTCCCCCTTCGCTCCTTTGAGTTTCGGGGCGTTACAACTCTCCCCCTCTTAAACGAATTTCGCCCACGAAATTACATAAAGGAAAGATATACAAAAACAACATTTGTACCTGAGCGGAACAGCTCCGGATACTCGTCAAGCATAGTCTGCTCTCGCTCCTAGGAGAGCTCCTCACGGCCGCAATTGTCCCACCGGACCTTGACCATCCTGATCTCTTTATTGCGTAGCCGTTTGATCTCCGAGTCCTCAATCCGCACGGGCTTGACCTTTGTCGTTAGCCCACTATCCACCGGCACTTGATTGACCACGATCACTTGCGTAGGCTCTTGCACCGCCTTTCGAAGCACCGAAATGTGGAATACATCGTGTAAACCACTTAGCTCCACAGAAAGCTTCAACCTATAGGCCGCTTCTCCAACTCGCTCCAGAACCTCAAACGGTCCAAGGTACCTCGGGCTTAGCTTTTTCAATCGTCGCACCCGCGAGACACCCTTGAATGGCTTGATCTTTAGGTACACATAATCACCCACAGCGAACTCCACGTTCCTGTGCTTGGCATTATAGTATTTTGCTTGCCGGTCCTGAGCGATGAGCAACCTCTCCCGAATGGTTCTCACCAAAGAAGTAGCATCCTCCACTTCCGATCGCTTATACAACTTTGACTCGCCCGTTTCTAACCAAGACAACGGCGTGCGACATCTTCTACCATAAAGGGCCTCGAAAGGCGCCATCTGAATACTTGCTTGGTAGTTGTTGTTGTATGCGAACTCCACCAAATAAAAGTGGTCCTCCCATTGCTTTCCAAAGTCCAAGACACACATGCGAAGCATGTCTTCCATGGTTCTATTGACCCTCTCGGTCTGCCCATCCGTCTGCGGATGGAAGGCTGTGCTAAATTTCAGCTTTGTTCCCAACATTTGCTGCACCAGCCTCCAATCATTGGACGTGAACCGCCCATCTCGGTCACTCACGATGCTGCGGGGCACACCATGAAGCCGCACTATGTTATCCACATAAAGCTTTGCTAGCTTCTCCACCAGATCATCCTTCCTATGCGGAATAAAATGCGACACCTTCGTTAATCGATCCACGACCACACAAATGGCGTCGTTTCCCCTTTTGCGACCTTGGCAAACCGTGCACAAAGTCCATAGAGATGTCGTCAAATTTCCACTCCGGAATAAGCAAGGACTTAAGAAATCCTCCCGGCTTTTGGCACTCCGCCTTTACCAAGGCGCAGGTTTGGCACTTCGCTACGTATAGCGCCACATCCTTTTTCAAACCCGGCCACCAACATAGTTTTTTTACATCGCGGTACATCTTCGTGCTCCCCGGGTGAATCGAGTACTTGGTATGGTGTGCCTCGTACAACAACTCCACCCGTAAATTGCCCACGCTTGGGACGCACAGACGACCGTCTTTCCAAAGCAATACGTCCTCCACGACGAATTGGGAATTTGACTCATCCAGAGCCTCTACCATGAACTGCTTCAGCACTTGATTGCTTGTTCATACAAACGATCCCCAACGCCTCCAACTCTCGCACCAACCGCTCATCTTGCACCGATAGCCAATTGGCTCGAGCTGGGGATTGGCGACTCACCGCGTCAGCAACCGCATTCCCTTTATCAGGCGCGTAGTGGATCTTGAATGTATAGTCTCCCAAGAACTCCATCCATCTACGCTGTCGTATATTCAGATCCTTCTGATCAACCAGATGCTTCACGCTCTTGTGACCGGCGTAGAGATCCACTTTCACACCGTATACAATTATGCCTCCATAGCTTCAAGGCAAAACTCACGGCCATACGCTATTATGCTTCCGTGTTGCAGTAGCACGCAACCCAAACCGCTGCCCTACGCATCATTAAAAATCTCATTGCCTTCGATTCCACTTGGCGAAGTCAGCACAGGCGTCGTAGTCAGCCGACATTATAACTTCTCAAAAGCTCGCGCGCACTCCGACGTCCAAAAGAACTTATGCTCCTTCCTCGTCAAAGTAGTGAGAGGTAACGCTATCCGCGAGAAGTTCTCCACGAAGCGCCTATAGTAGCCGGCAAGCTCCAGCAAACTCCGGACTTCCGCTACCATAGCCAGCTCAGGCCACTCTCGTATCGCAACAATCTTCGCCGGATCCACCGCAATACCCTCTCCACTCACTATATGCCCGAGGAACGCCACTGAGGATAGCCAAAACTCGCACTTCGAGAACTTGGCATACAACTGATTTATCCTTAGCGTCTCAAAACTAAGAGAAGATGCTTAAGGTGATCTTCCTTACTCTGCGAGTACACCAGACTATCGTCGACGAAGACGATCACAGAATGGTACAAATACTCCCTGAACGTCCTGTTTGTCAAATCCATGAACACTGACGGCGCATTAGTCAGTCCAAACGGCATGACCGTAAACTCGTAGCGCCCGTGTCCTGTACTGAACGTTATCTTAGGGATATCACTCTCCCCTATCTATTTAGCGTACGTCGTTGACCCTACCAACTGATCACAAAGATCATCGATCCTTGGGATTGGGTACTTGATCTTTTCCGTCAACTTGTTGACCTCCCGATAATTAATACGCAGCCTCAACCTTCCACCCTTCTTCTTAATAAAGAGGGTCGGTGCGCTCCAAGGCGAAGGACTTGGACGCGCATACCCTTGCTCTAACAACTCTTGCAGTTGAGCTTTCAGCTCCGCCATTACCTTAGGCGTTAGCCGATACGGAGATCGTGACACAGGCTTTGCACCTGGCACTAGCTCGCTCTTAAAATCTATCTCCCGCTGAGGCGGGGCTCCAGAAAGATCTGCGGGGAACAGATCAGGGTATTCCGATACCACTGAAATACAATCCAACGCGGGCTTCGGCTTTACAACCTCCACTAGTGTACAGAACAGCTCTACACTAGCACAAACCGCCTTCACTACCTGAAGAGCGGCCATCATCGCCTTGCTCGACCTCTTTGAGCTCATAAGGGTCGTCTCACGACTTGCTCCCAAGTTGACTTCCTTGCTATCGCAGTCTATGTAGGCTTGCTGCTCCGAGAGCCAGTACATGCCAAATATAACGTCAAACTCCACTAACGGAAGTAACGACGCTTGCAGATCGTACTCCTAATTCCCAAACCACAAACTAAGAGCAATGAATTCTACCCTCGCCGAATGAGCACCATTGGACTATAACGCATCCAATTTATCTCTTTCCATCGAAGGAGGTACTCCAAGGCACAATAAAATTCCTAATAAAGGAACGCAAAGCTCCCTAAACGAACGGTGCTCTCGCAGATAAAGTAAAGTCGCAACAAAGCTTAGCACAGTAGTCCTAAGCTAATATGCATAACAAGTGTTTAAAGCAAAACTATCTTTAAACCATACCTGTCGTCACGACGACGGGCTTTCTCCAGGGCTTTAGGCACTCCCGAGCATAATGCCCCGGCTCCCCACAGTTGTAACATGTGCCCGGGGTCCAACCCGTAGTCGCCCCAGAAGTACCAGAAGGAGCTGGACCCGAAGTCCTATGCTTCTTATACCATTTTCGATATGCCGACTTTGAGGTGTTCGGCACTTTGAATGTCGTTTCCTTTGCACTGACATCCTTGACTGCTCTTGACATAGGTTTCTTACCCTTCCGAGCACCATTCCAACAGTCTCGGGCAAAGTGCCCTTTCTTTCCACACGTATAACAAGTGTAAGAAGCTTTACTAGTCGATTTCATAGCCCCTTTCTCCAGCATTCTGCCGGATGCAGCTCTTATTGGGTTTGTATAGTTCGATACCATGGTCGCTGGCATCGGGAGGGTCTTCCTCAACTCTGCCTCCAATGATCTAGCTGATTCCACCAAGGCTCGGAACCCCAATAACTTTGGTCCTAGTAGTAGAACTCGTAACTCGGCACGCAGGTCCTTATAAAATCTATCGACTGTAGTTTGCTCGTTATCCAACTCGAAGCATGGGTAACGACTTATCAGAAGAAATGCTTGCAAATATTCCTCAACCGTGTGCGCTCCCTGCACTAAATGCATATTCAGCTGCTGCCCCAATGGTCTACCAAAGGTCATCTGCTGCATCGCGCCCACCGGCGTTGAAGCCACAACAGGGGCGCAGGGTTGTACATTTCCTCCTAGCTGTGCACCCGCCATAGTAAACACCGCTTCTACGATCCTTCTAACGGTTTCATACGAAGGAGGAGGCTCAAACACCTCACTGGGTGCACTATGCTCCTCAAAAACCGGATATTCAGGCTGTCCAGCACCGCTTCCGGTCACCTATAGTGGTACAAAACACCGTTAAGCGACCAAATAAAATTGCGAACAGCAATTATAGGAACACGCAGGTTCCTCAAACACGAGTATTTTCATTCCTAAGTGGACATTCATGGGTTCTTTTACTGTTATAACGATGACGCACACAATGTGCTCACCACCCCTTAAAAAGAATTCGTCCACGAATTCAGCTTAAGTCCGACCAAAACCCATTGTCTGATACCAAATTGTAACACCCCCTATCCGTCGCATAGTATATAGCAGTAGGTCCGGCCGGGGCCCGACGCCATATACCACAGACAGACCGGGTGGTTACGTATGGAAATCATCCAACCAATCTCAACATCCTACACAGAGCATTCTAGCGGAAGCAGTTTGTATAAGTTGTAAACAAGAACCCAGCATTAGAGCACGAATGTCCACTATTACAATAATTAAGAATGTATACAAAATACCCAAAATCGGCCTTAAGGCCTTACAAAGTGTTTCACTTGAAAATTACATGTTTTACAAACCACGGCACGCAGGCCGGTCATACATGAATAAAGCAGTAAACACTTCTACTTGGGCCTTCGAGGGCCAGCTTCGCAAAAAGGGCTTTAGCCCGCTATTGACCGCTTGGTCCAGCTGCACCTGCAAGCAACAATCCACCGCACGGTGGCAAAACAAGGCAACGGTCAGCAATGCTGACCAAATTATAACGATCCCGCCCCCAACTCGGGGCGGCGATGCTCCTTCCCTGCATTTCCTTAGCATAAGCGAGTAATATAAAACCATAGCCATAACATCACAGACGTTGGCTCGTAAGGCCAACGCCCCGTGCACTCAGGGCACATTCTCGGTGAACCGGTCGATGTTACGTCAATTAAAGCCATTAACATTCCGGACTCACCACCGCCACTTAGACGGCCATTCCTATGAGCAATTCGTCTTCTTGGTATTGGTCACGTCAATTTAAGCCATTGACCACCGAAGACTCCCATTTATGCCAACGGCGAGTTCCACGTAACCTTAGGTCGCTCTAACCGGACGACATAAAGCGGGTACGACTCCATCTAACCCGTGCTCACTTCGCAACGACAATTTAAGCCATTTGCGCGGGTCAAACTTTCACCGAGTCCCATTCTACCGCAAGTCACATAACTCAGTTATGTTCGAGTTGGCTCTCAGGCCACCAAGTTGGCAAGATCTCGTATCCGCCCAGTTTTTCGGGTGCACCTTTGGGTTAGTCCCCAAGGCTCCCTGCTGCATTCTACCGCGTAGAAAACCCGAAAACAACCAATAGCACGGAGTCTTCTCCGGCCTTATGCAATGCAACATCACCGATCCGGACTAACATGTCCGGGTAGGCTTCAACCAAAATGCCTATGTCCGTTCTCGCATACGGACTCTAAACAACGAGGACTTTACATATCTACCCGAAGGAACGCCTCCAACTCTCCGCAAACTCGCGAGAGCGGGCTTCCTATGCTAAGAAAGAGAGCTATTACTGCTCAAGATGAGGATCGTTACCCTTGCGTTCCTCTTTGGCGCCATCGAAAAGTAATCGGATAGAAATCACCGCACTTGCGTTGCCTCCGTGGATCCGGAGTCGGCTTGCGATTCGGAGCTCCGAAGCTCCTCCAATGGCGGATCTAGCTCCTCTTCCTCTTGCCTTAGCTCTTCTTTCTCCAAGGGTTTGGAGAGATGAAAAGGGTGAAAAGTGATGGATTTTCTAAGTCAAACCCGGGTATATCCTCTCAGGAACCATCCCCAGCCGTCGGATCTCAACCTAAGAAAATGAGCGGCTTTGATTCGGGGCTGAAATGCCCAAACTGGACCGAACACGGCCTGGCACACGCCCGTGTCCAGGGCCGTGTGCCGCATTCGCCGTCAAAATCGAATCTCCTGGACACGCACACGGGTATCGAACATGCCCGTGTTCGAGCTGACACGCCCGTGTTCTAGCTGACACGGCCGTGTAGCCGGCCGTGTACCCCATGATTTTTCCCCCGTTTCCAACCCGAGCACTGCACGGGTTCTAGGACACGCCCGTGTCCTTGCCCGTGTCACCTTGACACGTCTGGGCCCCCAGGCCGTGTACACGGGACATTTCGTCGAGTGGAGATCGACGACTCGATGACACGGCCTTGGACACGCCCGTGTCCTAGGCCGTGTGCCTTGTCTCGACGATCGTCGAGTGAATCTCGATGACTCCCCGGGACGATCGTCGACACGGGTCGACACGCCCTGCGACACGCCCGTGTCGCAGGCCGTGTGCCCATTCTCGACGAATCGTCGAGTATGACTCGACGATTTCACGGCTAAGTGTCGACACGGGTCGACACGCCCTGCGACACGCCCGTGTCGCAGGCCGTGTGCCCATTCTCGACGAATCGTCGAGTATAACTCGACGACTTCGCGGCTAAGTGTCGACACACGCTTGACACGCCCTGGGACACGCCCGTGTCCCAGGCCGTGTGCCTTCAGCCAGAAACCAAAACTGGCCCAAAACGTCCCCCTTCGCTCCTTTGAGTTTCGGGGCGTTACACGCACCCTCGGCCTTCCTCGGCCACTTCCTTCCCAGCTCGCCTGCCGGGCGCGTCCTCGCCCAATGAGGGGTCGGCCGCGATCTGGTTTGCCGGAGTCGAGCACTCGGCCCGCGTGCCGAGTGCGAACTTGACCAGATTCAGCACCTCGCTTCTGAAGTCTTCGAACATTCCCACCGTTGCGAGAGGCGGGGGGGGGGGGGGGGGGGGGGGGGGCGAGCTCGGCCTGTCGGATCCTTGTCCCGTCATCGAGCTCGCGGAAACTTTTCTGCGCTGACCACGCTCCACGCTCACCGCACCAAAATGTTGAAACCGGAACCCGGCTTCCTGTGGAGCTCGCCCTTGGGGAAAGGGGTGGTCTCGCGGCTACTTCGCTCCTGCAAGAAAAACAACAAGACAAGGAGAAACAGACCCAATGGCTCGGCGGGGAGGTCCCACCACAAACCCGGAAGATCTCAGAGCGCTTCCCCTCCTTAGCCTGAAGCCGAGCTAAGGTACCCACAGAAAGCACTTAGAGAATTTGGGGAGAGGAGCTCAGGGAGAAAAAACCTGCCTTCTGGGGTACCCCTTGGGTCCTATTTATAGTTTTTGAAACCCGGACTGCCAATAACCAAAATAGCTGACCTGAAATTACCAGGAAACCCTTGGCTGGGCCTGCCAACAGCCAAACTCCGCTGTTTTGAAGGGCTATGAGCAGACCAGCAGGGGTAAAACAGTAAAAAGTACCTCTGATCCCCAGGCGAGCTGGGACCCCTGGCCACCTCGGCGTTCTTTGCTCGCCAGCTGCTGCCGAGCTCCACTGCGGGGTCGCGAGCCTCAGCCCGCTCGGCGAATGCCGGGCTCGGGGTCGCCGATTCGACGAACTCTGGTCGACGGATGCCGAGCTCAGCCTCGCCCCTGCCGCTGCAGAGCTCGCCTGCTGCTCCCAGTCTGACCTACTCGCCCCTTGATGACCTTGCTCGCCGGACACGGGGTTGTACAATATACAAATCATATTAATTCAAAATCGGTTATATGTAGATCAAATTGTTATATGCAGGCCAATATAATAATAAAAAAAATCAAATTTCTTATAAGCAATCAACTACTATTATATTAGGAGAATAAGTAGAACAAATTATATTAACAAATATTACAAAAAGAGGTAATTCAAGACATAGAATTTCTAATTCTTCCAAAAAATCTTGTCGTTCGTCATCTCTGCCAAGTGAAGAGACCCTGCAATCAATAAATAAAATTTAAATATCGGATTGAAATGAACTTTTATTACGTACAATTTTAAACTTCAAAAAACAAAAAAGCCCTTGGAACATTAACACCCACCATAGTTCACGAAGAGGAAGGAAAAAGAAGGTGCTCGAATAATGGAGGAAATGGAGGAGAAAGCGCCTTATCGTGAACCCTTACGAATAAATGAAGCTCGGCCTTGTGGTGTGAAAGGTAGAGGGTATGAAGGTAGAGAAAGAGGCTCAAAATGTCCAGGAAGTGAAGAGGATTTCTACCCTACAAAAGTTGGATTTGACATTTCCACAAGCACTTGGTGTGCGGAACTCTGAATTGTAAATTTCATCATGGAAGGAATCGATGAACCGAATCCTATCCCGATTAACAACAGACTTCCTTCCAAAGAACCATGTTAAAAACATCATTGACCCTAAAGAAAAGGAGGTTACCTGCAGACCGAGATTCACCAACCTCCAATTAATGCATCTTCAATATTCACGAAGGAGGAGGGCCTTGCCGTCGAGCTAAAGCTCTGGCTGTCAGAACAGAGTTTCGAGGAGGAGACCTCAAACTCCTGCCGCATGATCCCTGCCCAGAATATGTCGACCAAGTCATATTTGTAGCCAAGGTCGTCGGCCTTGAATAAGGTGCCTGAAGTGGCCGCCAGAGACTTTCAAGGAGACATTTGCCCGTCGGCGATGGGGAGCGTGACTATGGGAGACAGGATCAGGACGATTTATGTGAGAACAACGAACGGGAACGGCTAGGGTTGAAATCAGAAATGATTTTTTTTAGTGAGAGGGAGTTAAATATTGGTTTGTATATAGTAGAAAAAAAGAATGAAAAAAGTAATTTTTTGGCTTATATATAGCCAAACATGATATATATATAACAATGCCTTATTTTTACTATGTAAAAATGAATTGCCTCGGTCAAAAATGGAAAGGGCTCTTGTTTAAATATGTATTGTCAAACTTGGGCTTGTCTGCAAGCTCTGACTTCTCACGTCAGGATTATGTCTCACAAACAACAAACCGATGTTAAGAACCCTTGCTTGACCCCACCCGCTCGTGGGCTTCATCGCCCGGTCTTGTCCAAAACTTGACATTCTTGTCAGTTTCACGGAAGGGGACTTGTCTCGTCTGTGTGTGCTTGAAATCTCGTTCCGTATTTATTTTGTGTTATTGCTTATGCTCGATTAAATTCCGTTGAGCTACCGCGGACTCGGTCCGATTGCACAACAGTTTTGTTCAAGAAGGAGCACTTTTGTAAGCCCGGAGCCCATTTTTTTGTACGCCTGAAGCACACTTCTGGAAAACAAAAGTGGGCTCTCAGCAAACAATACGTTGATTAGAATAAAACCCACGCGGCGCGCGTTCATACAGGCTCATCTGGAGACAATTTGAAGACGAGCCCGTTTTCAAAAAATTCTCTTTTCGAAGGCGGAGGAAAAGAGGGGGGAGCTGGCCAACCAATGCGGTCCGAACCCAAGAATGGCAAATGATCGAACCGAACCGGGGAGGGAGTGGAACACGGGTCGGCTAGGCCGCGGCCGCAGGAATAATTCCATTTTAAGACGAAGCTGAGGCTGAGCCCCCACCGGCATTAAAGGGGGTTGATGAGCCCCGGCCACCCAAAAGCCAGCATCCAAACCCCTCGGCCGGCCCTACCGCAGTGGCTGCCAGCTGTTCCTTTTCTCTTTCCTCTCTCTCTCTCTCTCTCCCCGAGTTGGAAGTTTCCGCTTTCGACACTCTTTTACTTTCTCTCACTAACTTGATTACCTACATCTACAGGCTGCTCTACAGCTGGGCTTGCTTCTTCACTTCTCCTTCCTCTCTCCCTCTCTCCTCTTTCCTGTTTCTCTCTCTTCGGCGCAATCATTTGCTTGGTGCTTCCCACACCCACCATGCATGCCATGGCTTCGCGGATACTCTTCTCCGCGACGTCTGCGATCACGTTGTTAGGGCTCTGTTTGAGGGACTTATTTTACCCATCAAGTGGTTACGATGATATCAAGATCCGGTTTATGCGGTCGTAACCGTTTGACCGGTGAAAATAAGGGTGTGTTTGGCGCGGCTTATCGCGACTTATTTGCTCTGATGTGGTTGAACAAAAATGTTATTGTCATACCAAATTTTTATGCCTCAAACTTTTTTTTTAACATTTGTGATCTCAAACATATATTCTATGACAATGCCATGTTTATCCAACCTCACAGGAGCAAATAAGTTGCAATAAGCCGCGTCAAACACACCCTAAGTCCCCCAAACGGAGCCTAATTAGATCCATCGCCCAGAATTAAAAACGGTGAGCTATGGGCGGCAGATTTTGCAACCCGCCGATGCCTAACGGACGGACGGGCGGCAGCCTCTTTGCCGGGGGACGGGGAATCCGACAAACGGAGAGCGGCCACGATCTCGTGGTCCTGGATTCCGGTGGGACATCTTAACGGACCGGACCTCGTTGAATAATTTGCTGGTCATGTTAGATCCTATTATTAGAGCAATGTTAGAACTATAATGATTATTAAAGGTCCATTGACATTTGAGTTCAAATTATTTATTCGCAGTCAAATATATTTATTTGCAGTTCAAATTAATATTCAAAAAGTAAAAAAAAAAACTTGATTTCAAAACAAAATGCTAAAAAAAGGATTTCTAAAAAAATAGGATATCAAAACAATAAGTGCATAAGATCGAGATGACATCAAGCCAGCAATCATGTGAGCAAGAGGCGACTAGAGAGGACTTGACGCCACCGGCAGGAAGGAACTCAACCACGACGGCCCCTCTCCACGACGACCCTTCAGAGACGAAATGAAGTGCGCCGTTAGGGCAGGAGTGGGGTGTGGCGGTTGTCCCTGAGTTCACGACAGGAATGTTAGGGCGTCGAAGTGTGCCGGTTGTCGGCCTGAAAATGGTGAGAGCCAGATACGAGAGAAGCCTAGCAAGATAGCAGAGGAGGGACGATACCTGCAGGAACGAACTTAGGGCCGGCGAAGCATCTCGACGACGGCGGAAGAACTCTGATGCGGGTAACTTGGGCGAATGGAAACATCGCCAGGAATGACATGCGAAGTTAGGGTAGGAATCTGGTTTTTAAAATAGGTTTGCTAACAGGATTTTTTTAGATTAGAAATAAGAGGAAAAAAAAATCTAAATCGGATTTAGTAAGATTTATTAACAGCCATTTATGATTTGCTAGTAATAACATCCTAATCTTATTTTATTGATTTCCAAATGATAGGTGTTTTTACCTATTTCTTTGGCACCAAGCGCCATTAATGGCTTGCTTTGAAAAGCAGCCAGTTTTGTTTTGAAGTTGCTTTGAACAGCAGCCAGTTTTGTTTTGAAGTTACTGTCGCGTTTTTTTTACTTACGTAATAGTTCTATCTGACTCCATGATTAAGGTGGCGTTTGGCGCGGCTTATGAAGTCCGGTGCGGTGGAAACGCACCGTAATTTTAAGTGAAAGCTGCGTTTGGCGCGACTTATGTGGAAAACGGCGGTTGGGAGAGAGCGCTATTTTTAGGTCTTGACCCATCCGCTCCTTTTTATCGCGTTTAAGCGGAGAAGCAGCCAAACCTAACTCGCGCGATTTCTTCCGATACAGGTGATTCTCCTGCGATTTCCGGCGATTCTTCCCGTAACCGGTGCTGCGATTTCCGGCGATTCTTCCTGTAACCGGTCCCGTTCGATTTCCCAGCCTCCGGCGAATCTTCCCGTTCGATTCTCCTGCGATTTCCGGCGATTTTCCGCCGCTGTTCTTCCGCCCGATTCCAGTCCTTTTGCCGGCGTTTCTCCTGCTCGCGACGATTCCCGGCTTCTGTTCAATTTCCCGTAAGGTTTGGGTTCTTCCTCTCACTTGCAAGCAATTTCCTGTGTGTGTGTGTGTGCAATTTCTGTGTTTGTAATTTCCTGTATGTGTGTGGGTGTGTATAGGTGTTGTGTGTGTGTGTGCAAGCAATTTCCTGTGCAATTTCTGTGTGTGCAATTTCCTGTGTGTGTGTGGGTGTGTATAGGTGTTGTGTGTGTGTGTGTAATGTGTTGTTCTTATATGTGTGTGTGTGGTAGATGTGTGTATGTTTGTGTATGTGTGTGAGTTATATGTTTGTGTGTAAATGTGTAGGTGTTTGTGTGTATGTGTGTGTGTGTATATGTTGTCATATGTGTGTGTGTGTATAATGTGTTTGTGTGTATATGTGTAGGTGTTTGTGTGTATGTGTGTGTGTATATATATGTTGTTATATGTGTGTGTGTATAATGTGTTGTGTGTGTGTGTGTAATGTGTTGTTCTTATATGTGTGTGTGTGTGTGTGTAATGTGTTGTTGTATGTGTGTGTGTGGTATATGTGTGGGTGTGTATAGGTGTTGTGTGTGTGTGTGTAATGTGTTGTTCTTATATGTGTGTGTGTGGTATATGTGTGTATGTTTGTGTATGTGTGTGAGTTATATGTTTGTGTGTAAATGTGTAGGTGTTTGTGTGTATGTGTGTGTGTGTGTGTGTGTGTGTATATGTTGTCATATGTGTGTGTGTGTGTATAATGTGTTGGTGTTTGTGTGTATGTATGTGTGTATGTGTGTGTGTGTGTGTGTGTATATGTTTGTGTGTGTATAATGTGTTTCTGTGTATGTGTGTAGGTGTTTGTGTGTATGTGTGTGTGTGTATATATGTCGTTATATGTGTGTGTGTATAATGTGTTGTGTGTGTGTGTATAATGTGTTGTTCTTATATGTGTGTGTGTGTGTAATGTGTTGTTGTATGTGTGTGTCTGGTATATGTGTGGGTGCGTATAGGTGTTGTGTGTGTGTGTAATGTGTTGTTCTTATATGTGTGTGTGTGGCATATGTGTATATGTGTAGGTGTGTATAGATATATTGTTTAGATTTCTATTTGTAATGTTTTTGAATGCTGTTTGTATATGCGTATGTTTGCCTTATAAAGATGGGGAAAACAAAAGATGGTGGTGTGGCCGCAATGTGGGATAATGCCGATGTTCTGCTCTTCTGTGATATTTGCATAAAGGAAATCGAACTCGGGAATCGACCAACGACGCATTTTAATAAGAAGGGGTGGAGTAATATTATGAAGAAATTTGAAGAGTCAACTGAAAAGAAATACGACAAGGTCCAATTCAAAAATAAATGAGATCATCTGAAGAAGGAATGGAAACTCTGGATGGAGTTGAAACGAGGTGAGACCGGGCTAGGTTGGAATACGTCAAGGAAAACTATCGACGCCTCCGACGAGTGGTGGGATGAGCGATTGAAGGTATTTTTTTAAATAGTCAGTAATTTCTTTAAATAAATTTTTCTTAATTAATGTTTACCAAAATGTTTACTTTTTCAGGTTGTCCCGGTCGCCAAGAAATTTCGGTATTCAGGCATACATCCAGAGTTAGAGGAGAAACTCACCCAGATGTTCAGTGCTGTTGTCGCTACAGGACATCATTCATGTACCCCCAACACCATCAATGATCCACCAGAGTCTTTTGATGAAAGAGTGATGTCAGATGGTGAACATGTAGACTTTGAGGTCAACAAGGGTCCTGCGACTCATGATGATACATCAGCAGTTTCCAAAAAAAGAAGGAAAGTAAAAAACAAACCTGTTAGCTCTGTATTAGAAGATCTGGCGGAGTCTTCTAAGACCATCAGCAGATGCATCCAAGAGCCACCACCAAAAGCTTCTTCTGAGTTTAGCATTCAGCGAACATTAAACAAATTGGCCATGTACCCGGAAGTGATAGCTGATGAAGAATTCAATGACTTTGCCATCACATATTTTATGGATAAAAGTCATAGAGAGACTTTTTTGTGCCTTCCAGATTCCCAGAACGTCAAGTGGCTGCGTAACCGTTTCGTTCGTGGGGGATTATCTTAGATGTTATGTTTTTGGATTTTGTTATCTGTTAGCTTATATTATCTGTTCCTTGTACTCATGATTGTGTTATCTGTGGCTTATATTTTGTAATCTGTTAGCTTATATTATCTGTTGCTTGAACTCATGTTATCTTATCTGTTATGTGTTGTTTATCTATTTTATATTGTGGATATCATTATGCTAGTATTCGTGGTTGTGCTAATATCTTGTTTGCAGTATCTGTAATTATTTCTCATGTATATTAACAGGAAATGTCTACTGATGATTCTGAATACTCGACGGAAGAGCAGGAGACTAGGAGAAGAAATTATGCTATTGCAAGTCATCAAAATGTGGTAGCAGCAGTATGTTTAGTATCAGAATATACTGGTCTGTTAACCGGTCCAGTTCCTCGAATGACATCAAAACAAACAGGCGACAAATGGGTTGGCGAGCTTCTTCGTGCGCCTCGAGTTCGATTTCATGACTCTTTTATGATGAGTCAAGAAATTTTTATGGATTTATTACTGTCTCTGGAGGAGAAATGTGGCTTCCAAGGATCTCGAAGAACTGCATCAAGAGAAATCTTAGCATTGACGGTATACATATTATCACATAATGAATCAATGAGAAAATCGTACGAGCGATTTCAGCACTCAACAGAGACAATTAGCAGATTTTTTTCTCGTGGTCTTCGCGCATTGATGCAGTTATCGAAGGAAGTGATACAACCATCAGATAGAAATTTCAGTGGAACACCACCAGAGATTCTATATGACAGACGTTACATGCCTTTTTTTAGAGATTACATTGGAGCGATAGATGGGACACATGTTCACGCGTGTGTGCCAGTTGGAAGTCAAGTACCGTACATTGGGAGGCGTGGTAGTCCAACTCAAAATGTCATGGCAGCTTGTGATTTTAATATGTGTTTTACTTTTATTATGGCTGGTTGGGAAGGATCAGCACACGATAGCCGTATATTCAATTTTGCCCTAAGTGATCCCCGTTATAATTTCCCTCATCCACCTCTGGGTAACTATTAAATTTGTTTTATCTATTTATTTCTTATAATACTTGGGCAGCTAAATAATTATTATTAATGTGCAGGAAAATATTACTTGGTTGACTCTGGCTATCCACTGCAAAAGGGTTACCTAAAACCTTATCAGGACACGCGATATCATCTACCAGACTTTGCTCGTGGTGGTCGTCGAGCAGAAGGACGTCGGGAGATGTTCAATCATGCACACTCATCGCTTAGAAGTGTGATAGAGCGCTCATTCGGTGTTTGGAAGAAGAAGTGGGCCATACTACGGGACATGCCCAGCTATAGCTTCGACAAACAAGCACGTATAGTGATCGCCACGATGACACTGCATAATTTCATTCGTCGTCACCCTTCGCGTGTAGATATAGATTTCATTGATTCTGAGCAAAGGGATCCATATCTTGAGATGACCTCTCAAAGGCGGCAAGAAGATTGCTCTGACACTGCGTCTGGTGTAGAGGAGATGATCGCACTGCGTGATATTATAGCAGATCAGGTGTTTGAAGCTAGAGCATAGACCTAAAAATGTATGAATTGAATTTTATTTTGTGTTATGTTTGAAAAAAAACTTTTATTCAAAACTCCATTTTGTATCCAAACAACTTTTTGAAAACTCCGTTTTGTAAACTCTGTTTCACCCAAACAGTTTTCTAACAAAACTCTGTTTTCCAGAATCAGCACTTTTTCTATCAGCAACAGTTCATCAGCAGCTTTCCATCAGCAACAGCCCAACCAAACAGACCCTAAGGCTTCGTTTGGTTGGGCTGTTGCTGATGGAAAGCTGCTGATGAACTGTTGCTGATAGAAAAAGTGCTGATTCTGGAAAACAAAGTTTTGTTAAAAAGTTGTTTGGATACAAAACGGAGTTTTGAGTGAAATTTTTGTTCCTAATAAAAAAAACTGTTTGGGTCAAATTTGGAAATGTTATGCAATTTCCTGAATGCAAAATGTTTTCTAATGCAAATGTTAAGCAATTTCGTTCATCCTGAATTTTCCTGTAATTTTCAGATCTGAAACAAACTGTAATCCGTGAGCTAGGAAGTAGTAATTTGAAGTGCTTCATGATTTAAAATTCGTTCCAAATCTGCTGTAGCTAATCTAGTATTCGAATTCTCGTGAATCTGTGGTTGATTTAGCAAGCTTTGACTCGTCACTGGAGCTTGGCACCCTCACCGGTGAGTTAGCGAGAATGGGCAGCTGATGGGGAGAGATCAGTGATCAGGGATGCCGCTGCTACCGCTCCGGGAATAAGAGGAGCGATCGAGGAAACACCGGGAAGAGGGAAGAAAGAGGCGCGACCGGGAAACATCGGGAAGAGGAGGCGCACAGGGAAGCGAATCGGGTCTGGACAACCTGCACGGGGACGCCGCTGCTACTGCCGTCGTCGATCCTCGACGTCAATCCGATCGGGGAAGGGAAGGGCCGGTGCCATCGCGCCTTAGGTCAGGAGATTTGTTGCGGCGGAAGCGGAACGGGGATTGTTTTCGCGTCTGGGGCCTAATGTAAAACCGCGGAAGCTAGGAAACGGAATTTTGTAAATCAGCCGAGCCAAACGCTGCTTTTTCACAAAATTGCGTTGCGTTTCCACCGCACCACAGGCCATCAGCCCAACCAAACGCCACCTAAGGCTTCGTTTGAATTGGCGACTCGCCGCCTCCGTTTGAATCAACGCCGCCGGACGGCAAAGTAAACAAATAGGTGTCGTCGACGTTTGCTCCGTTTGCACCCGCTGGACAGAGGAAAAGTCACCAAATCGGAGCTTTTCCAACACCGCATCCCCCCTCCGGTTTGACACATCCGTTTGGACCCACCGGTTCCACCCGCACTGATCAATCAAATGGACCCTAAGCACAAAGAAGATCTGCTCAGGAGAAGAAATCAGAGTCATGAAACATGGATTTTTGGACTACTTAGAAGATTTAAGTTTTTTTTGGGAGTATGAGAAGCCATTTTAAATTAAAAGAACAACTATAAAAAATTTAAAGAGCAAGGAATAATAACTGATGTGATCTCATCATTAAAGCGACCCCCCCCCCCCCCCCACCCCCCCGGTCGGGCCTCACTCCGGTCCAACTTAATCGGACTGAAATTAGGTTGTTCCCGAAATACCCTCCCGCTTTCTCGCCATTCTCGCGATTTGCCCCGATACCCTGCATACCCCGCTCGAGTTTCTCCCTGTCGCCTTTCATCTCCCGCACCTCCTGCTCGACGGGAGCCCCCGACGCCCCCGCAACATCCCGTCGCGTGCCCTCCAGAAGCCACCACCGCTGCCTCCGCTTCCCCCCCTGCTCGACGGCGTCTCCTCCAGGCGCTTCACCGGTCGGGCCGCCTTCTTCCCGGACGGAAGAATTTCAGAGCAGCGCTCCCTTTCTCTCCCGCAGCATCTCTCTCTCGCTCGCCCTTTTTTCTCCCGCAGGTCGAAGGGGCGAAGTCCTCCAGATTAGCTCCATCGAGGTGGAGAGGGTGCTTCTCTTTCACAGGATGGTGGATGCAGCAGATGTTCTTCTCTTTCACAGGGACGGTGGAGGCAGAGCGTGCTTCTCTCTCTCGCTCGTTCTTTCACAGGACGGTGCAGGTCAGCCCTCTTTTTGTGTGTATCCGACTTCCGATTTCAGGTGTTCTTCTATGTATTGTGAGTTGTGACATTATTAACCTAACAAGTGCCGATAAGATATTTTCTCAGCTTAGAAATAGGATTCTCAAAACGTCGAACTACTGAGATCATGAGTGTCGTGACCTCAGCAGTTCGATTCAAAATAGGATTCTCAAAACTATTTTTTGATGGAACTGCTGAGACGCTCTGTAATGATGCAAGTATTTTTTTTCATCCAACTACTGAGAGGCTCTGTAATATTGATTAGAACGAACTGCATCATTAATCTAACAAGTATTTTTTGATCTCAGCAGTTCGATTCAAAATAGGATTCTCAAAACATCGAATTATCCAGGTTTTTTTTTCTTGTACTAAGAAATTCCTTGTATTTTATTAGTCATTTTAATTTCATTAGTTATTCAAATTGTTGATGCCTCTTTCAGTCGATCACCTTCACTCTTTTCATTAGTTTTTTTCCTTGAAGATGAGGATTATATCTTTGGGTTTTTGAAATCTTGACAATACATTTATGTTTATCAATCAAATGTTGTTGTATTTTTGCATACCTACTGTAAATTTTGGCATTTTTGTTGAGGGTATGCTCTGTGCACCTGAAAGAAAAAAATTGTTTTCAATCACATTATTTTTAGGTTAAGGTTATGCTTGTGTTGTATTAGAACAAATATTGTTTTTAGATTAAGGTTATTTTTGTGTTGTTTTAGAACAAAGATTTTATGAAATGTTGTTTGTTGAGTTGTGTGATTGTTGACCAAAATTTGGAAGAAAGAACCACTTGATGCTTCTATGACCGTGTAAAGTGATAATTCTTCTTGATGACGGAGCAATTTGCAATGTATTTATTCTCATAACTTGGTAGAACAATTTATATTTTCATTGTTATGTCTAAATATGTCGTGTAATATTTTCATTTAAATATTTCAATATATTATCATTGGGAGGCTTATGTGCTGGTGCGACTTTATAGTAGTCAGCACTCAGCAGATCCATTGCTAGTGCCCAACATTTGAATATGTACCTTCTTCGATTCTTCCATCAATAGTTCAATTATCCTCTTTTGGATTTGTGATTCCATTCAGCAGAGCCTACATTTAATCTTCTTCAATTTGAGGCAATGTTGTTTCATTTCACCTCGGGATTTCCTTGCTCTTACTTCTCATTGGTATAATCTTAATACTTTTGGTTTTGTGAAGACTGACTCCGGCGATCTCTCCTCTTCCAGGCATGTTTCGCACCTCTGACTCTGGCGGTTCTATCCTCTTCCCCACACCGACTCGCACCTCCGACTCCAACGGTTCTCTCCTCTTCCAGGCCTGTTTCGCACGTCTGACTCTTGCGGTTCTCCCCTCTTACCAACACCAACTCACGCTTCTCTCTTCGTGATGAATTGCGCTGTTTGGGATTCACGACTCCTTTGATTTCCACCGCCTCCCCCTTCGTTTGCCGTCTCAAACGCAGGGTTTCAATCGCACACATCCATGGCTCCTTCAACTCCAAATCAACAGGTGAGTCTAGGATATAGTTAGTGTAAGGTCTGGTGAAGAGAAGAAAATTCGGCGGATCTCCCAAAACAGAGCAATTTTCAGAAGCTACAGTAAAACAAAAGTTGGACTCCATGGTTCCTCTCAAATCCAAACTCTTTTCCGCTGAGTATACATCTGTAAACGAGCGGTCACAGGAGTAGGAGTAGGCAAGGATGTAGACACGAGCAACATCATTCCGTTCCTCTCAAACCCAGGTAATTTCTCCACAGGTAACATGTCTGCCGAGATCATGAAGTCAAGAATTTTCCTGTCAAGATTCATTTCCCCGTTTCATTCTCTGGATCTTGCCTCGCCCATTGCTCTACCACCATGTCATTATACTTGACAACATCACATGTCTGATCGTTTGATCTTATTCACCACTCTAATTCATATTCTTCAGTTCTCAATTGCTAGTGTCTCAAGTCACCGTGAGCCTCAGACGTATCAAGATATTGTTGTTATAACTAAGTGAAAGTTGCTATGGACGTAGAATTGAAGCTTATTCATTTGCCTACATCGGGTTTGATCTTTTCAAGATCATGAAGTCAAGAATTATGTCATCATTGATTTGCTAAATTTGAGCTTTTTCTGCCAACTATAAAATTGACCTTATTGTTTGCAGTGATTGCAATTTACTGAAAATTGTTTATAGACACTATATAAGCTGAAATCTTTACATTGAAATGTACAAAAGAGTCCAAAATTCTTAAACTTTATTTTCTAATTTCCCTCGCCTATGTTATAGGAATTGTTCTCTTTCTCAAAAATATATTGAATGAGTGTGTTAACGCATATGCATATTTAGCCCATATATATACACTCTTAACCTAATTTTATTTCAAATCAGTTTACCTTCTATAATTGATTTAGTTGAAACTCTATTCAGTTGGTTTGAAAACACCATTTCTTTGTGGATAAAGTAAGTAGACCTCGATTTTTTAGAAGAATGATTTGGAGAATGACTGAAAAAAGAGGCTTTTATGAAAACCTGACACTATTAGTTTTCATAAACTTGTGATTTGAAGTCATGACCTTTTTCTGTGGGTGTGCTATTCTAATATGATTTTTATTTAATGCAGGGAAAAACTTGAATTTTTTTAATTTCTATTTAAATTTCCTTCATCATCTTCATCCAGACAACTGCCCTTATCATTTTCGGTGCTGAAGGAAGTTTTTTGTCCATTGATGAATAATGGCCAACCATGAACTTGTACTGGGTCAGAACCCAGACTTAGCTCTAGGCCAGAGCGGTGATCTTGTCATTGGGCAAAACCATGGTTTAGTAATGAGTCATCAGCATGGACTTGGCCTCGGGCATGCTCACGAAGATGATCTTGGCCTGAGTCAGGGCCACAAACACGATCTTGTTCTAGGACATCCTCATGATAACATGCTGGTTTTGGATCACCACCATCATCATTCTCACGATGAAGATCATGATAGAGACCATGATTACAACAGTGAACTGGCTCCCCACTCCAAGACGCGCCGCCGCCACCCCGACTCCTGATCCCGCACCTCCAAACTCCCGATCCTGTTTCCCAGCAGCCTCATCCACCACATCCCGCAACCAATCGCCACTCCGCTCCTCTTCAAATTCGACAGATCTTCGAAAACAGAGTAATTTTCAGAAGCTACAGTAAAACAAAGTTTTATTAAAGTGCAGCGGGACTTCAAATTGACGGAGCTTTGGAATCAAACGCTGATCAGGGACAGGAGGGCTTCCGGTCCCGGAGAAACGTCGAGCACTGTGAGAGTGGCGGCGGTTGGTGTTGCCGGTATATTGAGGAAGGAGGGAGAGCACCGATAACAGCATGCAGGATGCTTTCCAAGATGGGTGAACTGTTGGGCAACGTTTTTTTCATGTAGATTAATGCATTTTATAATCATATTTCTCTTATTGATATTGGGGGCTGCAGTGAGACTTTTGCTGGGTTTATGGCTTGGATGCTATGGATTAGGAGATTTCTGCATTTGATGTTGGGGGTTGTGGTGATAAAATGAAATTTCTATGTTGATGATGTTTGTTCAACTAATACATGACAAAAAATGTTTCTAAAATGTTAAAACTAAAGCATGGATTGATAATTTACTGACTATAATCACTAGATATGACTAAGCATTTGTGATTTCCATGATTAGTGTTATTGACATAAATAGTGTCTTTAAGCATCATCAACTTGGTCATTTGGTAATCAAGCCCTGTTAATTTTTTCAATCCTTTTGAGTTCATCAAAATGATTAACGTTCTCGTGGCTTTTGAAAGCATATACAAAATTTTAAGGATGGTTTCCATGTGACGTCTGAATAGTTCCTTATGATTTCTCACAACCAAAACTGCATAGTTTGCCGCAACAGGAACTTCACGATGTCCCGATCACAGCTTCTCCGGCGAGGGTAAGAAAAACGAGAGAGGCGGTGAGGAGGAGAGTGATGGAGAAAGCCATCTTCTCCGGCCACCGCACCTAAATTCAAGATCTTGCAGTTGTGAACTTGTGATGGTAACCTTTTTCTTCTCGTTTAATTTGTTTAGATTTTAATCCATCTTTTATAGTCACTTTTTTGTTTAGAATGATGAAGAGCTCTCTCTCTCTATATATATATTTGTTAATTTTTTATTAATGTTGCTGCAGGGGAAGCTGAAACCTTTAGTGGAGAAAGCCGCTTGGGAGAATGAGGTTTTGATTATTTGTTGAGATTCTAGTTTTCTGGCTTGCATTTTGGTGTAAATTGAGTAGATTTTGTCAGTGTGTTGTATGCTACATGTTTATTTTTTACTATCTTGAACTTTGCCTAAGGTTATCTCTCCAAAATTGCATCCAAGCTTATAACCCATATTGTCTATGTGATGAAAATTTTGAAACACAATAGATATTCATATTAGGGATCAGAAATCATTGGCCTTTTGTTTTTTATCTTACTCATTTTTCACTACATTTAAGAACAACTAATTTTGAAACACAACAAATATTCTCCTCCAGTCGCCGCACCAGTCGGGCCGCCTTCTTGATTCTTGGGCGGGACATGTGAGTGATTGAGAACTCAAGCTTTAAATGTTTTCAAATTGATTACAACTTCAAATATCAAGAACTACCTTTCTAAAATATATTTGCACTACTTTGTGCCTACTGCAAATGTCAAGAACCACCTTTCTAAAGTGTCAAGAACTAACTACCTTATGTCAATAACTACCTTTCTAAAATATATTTGTACGACTCTATGCTATATAATCTCCATTAACGAAGCTTATAGTAAGCTCTAAACTTCTTGTTTTACTAAAGGTTTCCCAATAGTTCCATCTGAGCCAATTACCAGGGTTTTTTTGTTGTTTCATATTCACTATATCAATCATTTATAAGTTATTAATTAAAGATTTTATCATTTGTTTCCCTTTATTAGGTATAATTTTCTTGATAAATGTTAATCTATTACTAACAGCATGAGGATTTCTAACAATATGCCAAGAATATGGAGCTTTGTCTTGTAAGAGTTTTTGCGCCATTTTAGCCTCATTGACTTAATTTATATGTTAAAATTTGTGAATTCTGATCATCAAGAATTGAAATTAGGGTCATCATTTTAATCCATAAATATGTTAGAAGTTGAGATCTATTAATAATCTATAAGATAACATCTCTGCATACAATTTCAATTGGATTTATATGTTCACAGCGACTCCACAAGAGGGAGAGGAGTTCGTCCAGGCCCTGCTTCTATCCACCTATGCTTAATGGTTCTATGTTTTTTTTGTGGACTTGGCTTGGGTTATGCCATTTGTACAAGGTATGACAGTTCTCTCATGTCTTAACATGAATCTGATTTGGCCTTCTGCTTTTTCATCTATAGATTTGTAGCTCATTAGAATGTTTTTTCACATTGGTCAATACTTTTGTTGAATCCAACAAAAGTTCAATTCAGATTTTTAGCTAGTGCTCTATAAATTTTTGAATCCAGACTTTGGGAGTTCATGAATCATGATGTTCATGAGTTCATCTTTTTTTTGAAATATCATTTTTGTTTGCCGTAGATAAAATGCAGATTTTATAGTTATTAACATAGAGTTTGAAATTTGAATGAATGTCGATGATATCTCAAAAATATGAAGGGGAAGATTTCATTTATTTGTTTTTGTATACGAATTGAGTGAGAAAATAGTATTTTGTTTTCTACTAGGCTTTATTTGGCGTGGCGTTTTCACGCCGGTGGCGGGAGCAAGCACCGCTAGACAGCGGTAAAACAAGCGGGCTTTGGTGGCGTTAGCTCTCGCAAATAGGCAGAAAATCCCCACATCCGCCCCGTTTCCAGTCCCGCCTCCCCCCTCTGGTCCCAACCCTCCCTTCCCAGCTGCCGGTTGCTCCCGCCACCGTCCTACCAAACAAAGCCTTAGAATACAACCAAGCAAACTTCTTCTAGAATGGTAGAAAAGTGTAGAGAAACAAGTGAGTTTTATTGTTGTTTGGAATGAATATATTTTTTTAGATATTGTTTTGATTGTGGTGGCCGAGAAAAATATCATATGAAGTTTTCCATTTAAAATTTGTGCTAGATCAGAGATATCATTGTGTAATGATGATTTTCATATATTGCTCTTCCTGTTTATTCTTTTATCTGGACTTAATTAATATGACTCACGCTCAATAAAATGATTTCTAGATGGAAATCTCAGATACATGGTTAATTGGTTAGTTGTTTCTTTGGAATCCTTTTGTTTCTCAAAAATCTTGCTTTGATGCGGGCGCAGTTCGCTTGCAAGCGGGCGAAGCTTGCCCGAGAGCATCGAGTGCGGGCGCAACCCACTTTGATGCGTGCAAAATGGTTTACATCAAAGCATCTTATGCAACTAGACTATATCAGTATTTGTATTTGCATGGAGAGGAACAAGGAGCAGTGGCATATGGGGCTTTTGCTCTTCAAACCCGAGGAACTGCGACCATGCTCGAATGTTTGTTTCTCGTGTTATCAAATAAATTTGAGCTCTTTGATATATCTGGATATTTAATTCGTTGTTGGTGAGAGCAGCTATGATTCCTCGCAATTACATTCTTGATCAAACGAATGTTTACAAGTGTGCACGAATTCGTAAATTAAAGTCATTCGTGAAATATCTCAATGTGGTTCTGCAATAAGATATTAGTATATTATGCTTGCAATTTTTAATACTGAAATTTCATCTTATGGTTTAGTTATTTGATTGAAATTGAAAATACATGTTTGAATTGAAATGTGATAAGCTAGCTAAATTCCTTCACTTGGATGGATGGTATTGAAATCATTATGAGACGACTGAGAGCGACGAGGAAGATCGCAATGGTGAACTAATCCGCCCCCTGGCTCACACTTTTTCCTCTACGACGTCAACGGTTTCTCTGCTCACAGTTATAAGGTACAAAGATTTCTTTTTTCCTTCTTCTTCCTCTGCTTGTTTGGATTGTCATAAACTAGTCTCCGACTATAAGCTTTTTGGAGGTCAGTAGAATTGCTTCTAATCTTGTTATCATTCATCCATTTTGTTTTATTACCTTAAAAGATTTGCTATTTATCTCTAATTGATTCTTCGTCTTCTAACAAAGCACTACTTCGAAGATGGTTTCAGACAAAGAATGGTGGGAAGCCACCGACAAGAAGTTCCAGGCCTGGCCTCGCACCGCCGGACCGCCGGTGGTGATGAATCCGATCAGCCGCCAGAACTTTATTGTCAAGTCGCCTGAGTCTTCTTAAAGAACCGAACCTGCTTCATTTAATTATAGTTTTTTGTAAGCATACTTTTTTGTGTGAAATGTTTTTCACCACTTCATTTTTGTACTTCTGCTGTTGTTTTGCCATGAAAGTAATGCCAAGGGCTTGATTCGATCGATCAAATGCCTTGAAGAACGCATATCAAGTGTAAAATAATCATCGAACTCGCTGTTTTTGAAGGAATGATTGAGTTTGGTTTATTTGTTGTGTGTTGTGTCAACTATCAATTTGTCTCCTTGAGCTGTGCTGAAGCTTTCGCCATGCTATGATGCGCACGAAAATTGTTTAGTCTCGCGTTGTGGATGCAAATTATATGTTGGAGCTCGCCCATGGGATTCAAATTTTAGGACTGCATGAGTTTGATGACTAGATTAGTGATGCATCCTTAGTTATTATTTTTGTAGTTTTAGGTTCATTCATTTTCATAATTATTTGAGCTTCATCAAACTGATCGGAAATGTGATTTTATGGCCATTTTGAGCTTCATCAAACTAACCTTAATTTCATAATTATTTCAGACATCGGGCTTTGTTAAAATCCGATCAGACATTTATGTTTTTTTTTTAATTTTGCTAGCGGTAAACAAACAGATCAGATGGACAAAATCTCACTCACACGATTCTCACATACCTAAAAATCTATCCCTTAGCCTATGCACCTTTACCACACAATCTTTTTGTGTACAAAAGACGGGCCAAAACCGAGCCTGCCAGACCCAGGCTTTATGAACCAGGGCTAGGCCTGACTTTTGCATGGCCCAGACCCTCCTTCAAAGGGAGGACCTGATAGAGGCTTGATTGCTTGAATATTAGGCACTACCAGTCATGAATCCCTCATTATAATAATCCTAGATCAAATTTGATTACTAATTTAGGCTTAAAATAAATTTAAATATCCGAAGTTTTTTTGTTTTAAATTTTGTATTGATTTGAGGGAAAAATTATGGTCATAGTCATACAACAATTTTCTTTTTGTTGTGAGCCGCAAATAGTAATCAAATATCATTATTAACACATGATAATTTTTCATATTTTATCACTCCAGTTGATTAAGTTTCATGGTGTATTAATTCATAATGTTATAGCTATTTAGGATGATATTTATTTCATTTTTATGGGGTTGAGTTGAGTTCTAACTCTATGGCCTATTCTCTTGATCCATGGATGCTTTGATTATTGCTCCATTTGGCATGAGAGCAGCGGTTGTGATCACATTTGTTATGAATTGTATGTAATAACGCGAAGGTCAAACCTCGCCTAAGGATCTCGATTTACTTTTTTGTTCAAAATTATTAGGCTCTGTTTGGCATGGTGGCGGCGGTCGTAAACGCATGGGTTAAGCCGTCATTCGTTACGGATCTCATCTAACAAACATCATTTGCTTGAACATAAAAATGAATGAAGTTCATTAAGTGGATGCTAACGAATGACAATTTCTCCTTGGTTACATCTCCGTTTGGCACAGTGGCGACGGTGTTGAAAGAGGTGGTTTTGAATTATAGTTCGTGAATGCTTGAACTAGTTTTGAATATAAAAGTGGATGAAACTTTCTTGGCTCCTCCACCTATAATCAATTGGTTTAAGATTGGATACACGCATACACATTCTAATATGATACCAAAATGGGATAAGCTAAACAACACACTTAGACGTCACCAAAATTATTTTTTAAAAAATCACGTTTTAGAGACCAAATACCCTTCACATAAGGGATATAAAATTGTCAATATGGGCGTTGAAAGTGGGCCCACCGACCATAGAAAGGTCAAGGCCGATCATATAAAGGTCGACTTGTGCCCACAGCCCGACTGCAGTCGGTGCACCCAAATCCGCTCTTCGCCCCGCCCCCCTTTCCTTCTCCTCCCCCTCTTTTTCTTTCTCTTCCCTCCCCCCTCCCCCCTTTTCCCCCCTCATACTAGAGTAGAACCCGGCGGCCCCCCCTCCCCCCAACGGAAAATTTTTTAGGACGGTCTCGTTCCTAAAAGTAGGAACGGGTGTAAATAAGTCTGATCGTGGGCCCCACCATCTTTTCGCTCTTTCTCTTCCCCGGTAGCTAAATTTGCAGAAACCTCCATCGACATTCATTTTCCGCCATTACCTTTTACCTCCATCGACCTTCATTTTCCCGCCTATTTCACCAGATTCATCAACTAAGTCTCCATCGCCGCCAAGCTTCCGTCGCTGCATCCGGGATCAATGGAGCAGGGGAGTAATGACTTGGGGGCATGCAGTGGCGAAATGGATAAAGAAGAACATGTAAGTTTTCCATATTATTGTTTCTGCAACTGTGGTTAAATGTTGTGTGAAATGAAGTTGATCGGCGGTGAAATGAATGTTAAATGTTCAAGTATTTCCTCAAGCTTGTTCCATGAACTGTTAGGTTGCCTAAATTTTTTTGCGAGTACATGTCATTTTCTGTGAGTTGTACATCTCTACAACTGTATTTTAATGTTAAACTTCAAATGTGATTCTTTTTTGTATGGTCTGTACTGTATGTAGTGTTTCTTAGAATAGCACTGCATCTGAATTACAACTGTATTTTAATATTGAAATTCAACTATATTTTTAAAGTACGATTGTATTCTAATATTGAACTTCAACTGTATTTTTAAGGTACAACTGTATTTTAATATTGAATTCAACTGTATTTTTAAAGTACAACTGTATTTTAATATTTAACTTCATATTTTTCTGCAGATTCCAATTAAATATCATACTTTCCATGTTATCCAGTCAGAAGAAGAGGCTTATGATTTGTATTGTGAGTACACCCACAAAATCGGATTTAGTGTTCGTAAGGAACACATAATTTACTGGACACACACCCGAATTATAAAAGTACGGGAATATACCTGCTCCAATGCTGCAAAGAAGCACACAAAACCGTCACCGATTAAGTATCGTAAATTAGACACTCGAACAGGTTGTCTTGCTTGTTGTCATTTTAAAACTGATACAAAAGGGCAGAATTGGACTGTTTCAAAGTTTGTGGAGGAGCATAATCACCTCCTTGCATTGGAGAAAGAGAAGCATTTGTTGAGGTCAAATAGAAAGGTATCAGATTTGCAGGGCGATCTTATAAAAAATATGACAGAGCCTGATATTAAAACAGTGCATGCGTACAATTTTATATCCGAAGAAGTTGGAGGTATTGAAAATCTCGGATTTAGCAAAGCTGATGCCTATAATTATGTCCATCCTAGTAAAAAGACTTTAATTGAATCTGGTGACTCGATTAATTGACCAATTTTTTTTGGATGGATGGGCGTGCTAAGATTGACGATGATTGTTACAGGGATGTTATTATTTTTGATACTACCTACAGACTAAATAAATATAACTTGGCATGAGCTCCTTTCATTGCTGTTAACAATCACTGGCAAAGTATTTGCTTCGGTTGCACTTTCATAGCAGAAGAAACCATTGTTGGGTACATTGGTTCAAATGTACCTGATTTGAAGAAGCCTCACCCAACTCAATGATATACATCAAAATGTATTTGATGTATTTTGAGTTACTTGTGCAGGTTAAGTATTTGCAGGAAAGATGGAAAAGTTTCTAAGTCCATGTGTCGACACCCAGAGGGAAAGTGTCGACACTTAAGAAGACTTGTGTCGACACCCAGGCAAGCAGTGTCGATACTTGGAGTATTTGTGTCGACACCAGAGATGCTAAGTCGACACCAGACACAAAGTGTCGACACAAGGAGCTGTGTCGACACTCAGTGAAGAAAAGCCAGTGAAGCAGTGTCGACACTTAACAGTTGTGTCGACACCCAGTGAAGCTGTGTCTACATCAGAAAGTGTCGACACTTGGAGCTGTGTCGACACTCAGCAAAAGTTAGCAGAGACTAAATATAAGTGTCGACACCCAGAACAATGTGTCGACACTCAACAGAAGAGTCAGCACTTGAAGTAAGTGTCGACACCCAGAACAATGTGTCGACACTCAACAGAAGAGTCAACACTTGAAGAAAGTGTCAACACATGGAGCTGTGTCGACACTTAACAAAGAACAGCAAGATCAACAAAATATTCTAAGTACAAGTGTCGACAATAAGGGGATGTGTCGACACTCAGCTGAAGTCTCAACAGAAGAATCAAGTGTCGACACAAGGAGCTGTGTCGACACTCAGCAAGTATCAACACTGAAGACAAGTGTCGACACCAAGAAGCAGTGTCGACACTGACAGATTCAACACATGAAGATGTGTCGACACAAAGGAGATGTGTCGACACTTAGCAGAATTCAGCAAAATACAGAAGATCAAGTACTTGTGTCGACACTCAATTTCAGTGTCGACACATGAAGAATAAACTGTGTCGAGACATAGAATCTACAACACAAGGAGTTGTGTCGACACCTTGTAGACTTGTGTCGACACCTTGTAGACTTGTGTCGACACTTACACAACTTGTGTCGACACTTGATCTATAAGTGTCGACACTTAAAGATAGAAAGTCTCGACACTTGCAGACAGTTACAGTTATTTCAAGAACTGACTGGATGACTTGACAGCTGCCATCCCAGCCGGTCTACAGCACCTGTCAGAGTTGTCAGAATTCTGTTATGGACCGGACCAGCCGGTTACCATGAAGAAGGCCTATAAATAGGCATATACAGTCTACAGAAACTGTTGTTGAATTTATTGAAAAACATCAAGTGGTTCAGATTTAAAGAAGATCTAGCTATCAAGTGAAGATCTAAGAAGTTGGAGAGAGAGAGCTCCATCCAAGAAATCAGTTGTTGGAACCAGACTGAGAAGAAGGGTTCAGGTCTACTCTGAACCTTAAGTAGCAGAGATCAAGGATCAACTGCAGAAGGAGTCAATCTTATTGAGTTCTACTTTCAAGAAGCTTTGAAGAAAGCTAAGTCAGATTGAGTCCAACTGAGTTCTTCCAAGAACTCATCAAGAATCTCACAACTTATCTCTCTTTTATCTAAGTTGTTGAGTTTATACTTTTTGTATTCATTATAACTTGTAGGATCCTTTGGATCTGAGTTTTGTAAGCCTGAAATTATAAAGGCTGAGGGTAGGAGAGTTAAATCTCTGAGTGTAGGCCTTGGTGGCTGAGTGTAGGCCTTGGTGGCTGAGTGTAGGCCTTTGTGGCTGAGTGTAGGCTTTGAGGAAAAGCTGAGTTGTAGGGCTTTGGGCCTGAGGTGTAGGAACCAATTTTGGATTCTGAGTTAGTGGAGAAGTTTGGCCGAATCTAGTACACTGCTAGATAGGAGAAGGGGGAAAGTGGATGTACCCAAAGCTTGGGGAACCACTATAAAACTCTGTGTCTGCTGTGATTGTGGTTTGCTGTGAATGATGTGCAATAGTAGATTAAATTCTGTGTTAGAAACTGATTGCTGCCATAAAAAGTTAAAAAGAATTTGGTCACCTATTCACCCCCCCTCTAGGTGTTTAGGTACTATATCTTTCAAGTGGTATCAGAGGGAGGTTCCTCAAAAAGGACTAACAGCCTGAGGACATCCTGTTGGCAGATTCAGTCTAAGTCAAATTACAGATTCAAGAAAATCAAGAATCATGGGTTCCTCTGAGAATCACAAGGAATTAGGATCCATGAAATTACCTATATGTAGGAAAGAGATATTTGGGATCTGGAAGGAAAGGGTAAGGCTGTTTATGGAAGCCTCAGACCCTAGAATTTACATCACAGTAAAGGAGGGGTCATATGTGCCCATGAAGACATCAGTTCTAGATGCAAATCAGAGAACACCAAAGGATTTCTCTGAAATGACAAAGGATGAGATTGTCCTAGCCACCATGGACAAAAGGGCTCAAAACATTATAGTGAGTGCCATAGATGATGCAACTTTTCAGAATCTAATACACTGTAAGACAGCCAAAGAGATGTGGGATACTCTTATTGTGTATGTGGAGGGTTCTGAAAAAGTAAGACAAGACAGAAAATCCTTGCTAAATCAAGAGTATGAAAGTTTTAGACAAGGAAAGGGTGATAGTATAACTGAGTGCTATAAGAAGTTCTATAGGATAGTGAATGAACTCATGTCTTATGGAAGAGAGTTCAGTAATTATGAACTAAATGACAAGTTTCTAAGGTCCCTAACTAAAGATTGGGACACCAAGATCTGTGCCATTAGAGAAATGACAAAGCTGGGAGAAATTCCTCCACATACACTGTTTGGCAAATTGTTGTCATATGAAATGCAGTTGACAGTGAGGAAAGATGAGGAGAAATCAACAAGAAATGAACATAAGGAAAGAACAGTAGCTTTCAAGACAGAAGCACCCAGAAAGTACAGAGGTAAGTCACCTTCTCCACCTCCAAAAGCAGCTGATTCTGAGTCAGATGAGTTAGTCAACACAAAATCTGAAAGCAGTGAAAGTGATGAGGACTTTGCTGCCTTCACAAGACATTTTCAGAAATTCTTGAAGAAGAAACAGTGGAGGTCAAGGCCATCTACTTCACAGGGAAAGGAAGACTCTTATCAGAACAAAAAGTCTTCAAAGAAAGACAGGAAGAGGACTAAATCTAGCAAGGCAACTGTCTCAAAAATAGTGTGCTATTGCTGCAATAGACAAGGCCATGTTGTTGCAGATTGTCCAGAAAAGAGAAAGGAGTCTGGTGACAGGAAGAAGACTCATTTCAAAGGCAAGAAAGAAAAGTCATTTGTTGCCAAAAAGGAGAAGACTCTGTCAGATATTTCTACTTCAGAAACTGAGTCAGATGCTGAGGCATATATAGAGCTGTTTGCTGAAGAAGAAGAAGAAGAGTTCATGCAGATTATGGAGTCTATATATGAACAAGAAGACTGTCAGTGCCAAGGACTGATGACATTGACTGAAAATGACAAAATCCTGGAGCAGCCAGGACCCAGTAAGGTACAAAGTTCAACTTTAAGTTCAGTTTCTTGTGCCTGTACAGAATCAGATTCATCATCATCTAGTGATGAGAGTGTATCTGAGTCTGAGGAAGATATTCATCAGCTGATAGATGAATATAAAGTTCTGTTACAAGCTTATAAGAAGAGCAAGTCCCTAGCCAAAAGTCAGGCAAAGGAAATTGCTGATCTCAAAGCTGCTGCAACAGATTCTGAGAAGTTATTTGATCAAAAGCTTAATGAGATAGCCAGACTGAAGCACATAACAGTGATTCAGATGGGGACTATCACCTATAAGAATGATCAAATCAAGAGTCTGGAGTTTAATCTTCAGAAGGAGAGAGAGCTTGTTGCAAGGTTTTCTAAACCTAAGTCAGTGCTACCTTTAATTGATGAATTTGTTCATCACAAAGGCAAGGCTGGACTGAGTTTTATTAAACCTGCAAGGACTGAGCAGTCCAAGTCCAATCCAAGGACAAAGCCCCAACACTCAACAAGTCAGCCGTAGATAAGACAACAAAGACATTACCTAAGCAAAGGTACAATAAGTTTGAATGTTGGTGCTGTGGCAAGGTTGACCACTTTGCAATGGACTGTTGGCACAATGCTAGTGCCAAAGTGAGTAACAAACTGCCTATTGGAAAACCAGTAGGTAGCTTTGTCAGGTTGAAAACTAACAAGTACCAAGGACCCAAGAATACTTTGGGTTCTAAAGTTCACTAATCTGTTTTGCACGTGAGTCCAAGTTGCCATGCCCCAATATGGTACTTGGACAGTGGATGTTCCAGACATATGACTGGAACTAGGGGACTACTAAAGGACTACATTCCAATCAAAGATGGTCCTAAAGTCACCTTTGGTGGTTCTGAAAAAGGAATCATCAAAGGGTTTGGTAACATTTCTAGCAACTTGGTTACCATTACTCAAGTGGCTTATGTTAAAGGGTTGAAACACAACCTAATAAGTATAAGTCAATTAAGTGATGTAGGGTATGACATCTCATTTGTTAAGAATGGTTGTCATATCAAGAGGTCAAGTGATCAAGAGATCATTTTGACAGGTTATAGGAAGAGGAATGTCTACTGCCTAGACATTATGTGTGAGACCAATGATTCTCAAGTGTGTCTTGTAGCAGATGAGAAAGTCTCTCATTGTGTCAAATGGCACAAGAGGCTAGCCCATCTAAACTACAAGACAATTGGCAAACTCTTTAGCAAAGAGTTAGTGAGGAATGGTCCTCAAGTTAAGTGTGTTAAAGATGATATTTGCTCAGCTTGTCAAAAGGGCAAGCAGACTAGATCCATCTTTAGAAGCATAGAAAACAAAGATGCTGTGAGGTGTTTATACCTCTTGCATATGGATCTCTTTGGTCCAATGCCAGTTCACAGCCTAGGTAGAAAGGTCTATACCTTTGTAGTTGTAGATGACTACTCAAGGTTTTCCTGGGTGTTCTTCTTAAGACAGAAATCTGAAACACCTAGTGTCTTTCATAGCTTTGTCAAGCAAATTCAGAATGAATTAGACAGTACAGTGGTCAAGATTAGAAGTGACCATGGTACTGAATTTCAGTCTGATAGCATGACAAAACTATGTGAAGAATTTGTAATATTTCAAGAATTCTCTTCACCTAGAACACCTCAGCAAAATGACATTGCTGAGAGGAAGAATAGAACCTTGATTGAGGATGGTAGGACCCTATTAAGTGATACATCATTACCAGAATACTTATGGGCTGAAGCAGTTAATATTGCATGCCATGTTATTAATAGGGCTACCATTACTAAAGGCCTCAACAAGACCCCCTATGAGGTTGTGAAAGACAGGAAACCAAACCTATCATACTTCAGGATCTTTGGTTGCAAATGCTTCATACTTAACAATGGAAAGTCTTACTTGACTAAGTTTGCTGCCAAGTCCCAAGAGGGAATTTTTGTTGGGTACAACAACAATAGTAAGGCTTATAGAGTCTACAACTTGTCTACTCAAGTTGTAGAAGAGACTGTACATGTAGTATTTGATGAGACTAAACTTATTAACAATGAGTTGTCTAGTAATGTATGCAGCCCCACAGGTTTAACAAAGAAGATGGACAAGCTCACTCTAGAAGAAGAATCTACTGCAAGACAGCAAGTAGAAGACAGTGGCTATTGTCCAGGGGGAGTACTACATGTACCAAATGCAGAAGAAGTACAAGGAGTACAGAAAGATGAAGAAAAGAAGAGGTTCAACCAGAAGTCAGGATGCCTCCAGCCAATAGGCATCTTAGAGATCATCCAGTAGAGCAGATTATTGGAGATCCAAGACAAGGGGTACAGACAAGGAGCAAAAACCTGAATGCATCAATCTACTCCAATTTCCTATCCCAAGTTGAACCTAAGAAGTTTGAAGAAGCCATTCTAGATCCACAATGGACTGAAGCAATGCAAGAAGAGCTTAATCAGTTCAAGAGGTGCAAGGTGTAACACCCCCTATCCGTCGCATAACATATAACAGTAGGTCCGGCCGGGGCCCGACGCCATATACCACAGACAGACCGGGTGGTTACTTATGGAAACCATCCAACCAATCTCAACGTCCTACACAGAGCATTCTAGAGGAAGCAGTTTATAAAAGAGTTGCAAAACAAGAACCCAGCACAAGCATGAATGTCCACTACTATGAGAATAGGAATGTTAATACAAAATACTCAAAAATCGGCCTTAAGGCCTTACAGAGCGTTCAACTTGTTTAACACATGATTTACAAACCTCGGCACGCAGGCCGGCCATACATGAATAAAACATAAAACATTTCCATTCGGGCCTTCGAGGGCCAGCTTCGCAAAAGGGCTTTAGCCCGCTATTGACCGCTTGGTCCAGCTGCACCTGCAAGCAAACAAACCACCGCACGGTGGCAAACAAAGCAACGGTCAGCAATGCTGACCAAATTATAACGATCCCGCCCCCAACTCGGGGCGGCGATGCTCCTTCCCTGCATTTCATTAGCACAAGCGAGCAATGCATATAACCATAGCCATTTCAACACAGACGTTGGCTCGTATGGCCACACGTCCCGTGCACTCAGGGCACATTCTCGGTGAACCGGTCGATGTTACGTCAATTTAAGCCATTAACATTCCGGACTCACCACCGCCACTTGGACGGCCATTCCTATGAGCAATTCGTCTTCATGGTATTGGTCACGTCAATTTAAGCCATTGACCACCGAAGACCCCCATCTATGCCAACGGCGAGTGCCATGTAACTTTAGGTCTCTCTAACCCGAACGACATAAAGCGGGTACGGCTCCATCTAACCCGTGCTCACATCGCAACGACAATTTAAGCCATTTGCGCGGGTCAAACTTTCACCGAGTCCCATTCTACCGCAAATCACATAACCTCGTTATGTTCAAGTTGGCTCTCCGGCCACCAAGTTGGCAAGATCTCGTATCCGCCCAGTTTTCCGGGTGCACCTTTGGGTTAGTCCCCAAGGCTCCCTGTTGCAATCTACCGCGTAGAAAACCCGAAAACACCAAATAGCACAGAGTCTTCTCCGGCCTTATGCAATGCAACATCACCGATCCGGACTAACATGTCCGGGTAGGCTTCAACCAAAATGCCTATGTCCGTTCTCGCATACGGACGCTAAACAACGGGGACTTTACATATCTACCCGAAGGAACGCCTCCAACTCTTCGCAAACTCGCGAGAGAGGGCTTCCTATGCTAAGAAAGAGAGCTATCATGCTCACAAGTGAGGATCGTTACCCTTGCGTTCCTCTTTGGCGCCATCGGAAAGTAATCGGATAGGAATGACCGCACTAGCGTTGCCTCTGCGGATCCGGAGTCGGCTTGCGATTCGGAGCTCCGAAGCTCCTCCAATGGCGGATCTAGCTCCTCTTCTTCTTGCCTTAGCTCTTCTTTCTCCAAGGGTTTGGAGAGAGAACAAGTGGAAAAAGTGAGGGTTTTCTAAGTCAAAACCCGGGTATATCCCTTTAGGAACAACCCCCAGCCGTTGGATCTTCAGTCAAAGAAATGAACGGCTTCGATTCGGGACTGAAATGCCCAATCTGGGCCGAACACGGCCTGGCACACGCCCGTGTCCAGGGCCGTGTGCCTCATTCGCCGTCAAAATTGAATCACCTGGAACCTCACACGGGTCTCGAACACGCCCGTGTTCGAGCTGACACGCCCGTGTTCCACCTGACACGGCCGTGTAGCTGGCCGTGTACCCCATGATTTTCTCCCGTTTTCAACCCGAGCACTGCACGGGTTCTAGGACACGCCCGTGTCCATGCCCGTGTCACCTTGACACGCCTGGGCTCCAGGCCGTGTACACGGTCTCGACACTTCGCGGCTAAGTGTCGACACGGGTCGACACGCCCTGCGACACGCCCGTGTCGCAGGCCGTGTGCCATGTCTCGACACATTGTCGACACCAAAGTGTCGACTTCGCGGGACGAGTGTCGACACGGGTTGACACGCCCTGCGACACGCCCGTGTCGCAGGCCGTGTGCCGTGTCTCGACACAACGTCGAAGCACTGTGTCGACTTCACGGCTAAGTGTCGACACGGGTCGACATGCCCTGCGACACGCCCGTGTCGCAGGCCGTGTGCCCAGTCTCGACACAATGTCGAGACCAAAGTGTCGACTTCACGCCTTAGTGTCGACACAGGCTTGACACGCCCTGGGACACGCCCGTGTCCCAGGCCGTGTGCCTGCAGCCAGAACTCAAACTGGCCCAAATTATTCCCTTCTGCTCCTTTGAGTTTCGGGGCGTTACAACTCTACCCCTCTTAAAAGAATTTCGCCCACGAAATTACATAAAGGGAAAAACATGTACAAAACAAAATTTGTACCTGAGCGGAACAACTCCGGATACTCGTCAAGCATAGTCTGCTCTCGCTCCCAAGAGAGCTCCTCACGACCGCAATTGTCCCACCGGACTTTGACCATCCTGATCTCTTTATTGCGTAGCCGCTTGACTTCCGAGTCCTCAATCCGCACGGGCTTGACTTTTGTCGTTAGCCCACTATCCACCGACACTTGATCGACCGCGATCACTTGCGTAGGCTCTTGCACCGCCTTCCGAAGCACCGAAATATGGAATACATCATGTAAACCACTCAGCTCCACTGAAAGCTTCAGCCGATAGGCCGCTTCTCCTACTCGCTCCAGAACCTCAAACGGTCCAAGGTACCTCGGGCTTAGCTTTTTCAATCGCCGCACCCGCGAGACACCCTTGAATGGCTTTATCTTCAGGTATACATACTCACCCACAGCGAACTCCACGTTCCTGTGCTTGGCATTATAGTACTTTGCTTGCCGGTCCTGAGCGATGAGTAACCTCTCCCGAATTGTTCTTACCAAAGAAGTAGCATCCTCCACTTCCGATCGCTTATACAACTTTGACTCGCCCGTTTCTAACCAAGACAACGGCGTGCGACATCTTCTACCATAAAGGGCCTCGAAAGGCGCCATCTGAATACTTGCTTGGTAGCTGTTGTTGTATGCGAACTCCACCAAATAAAGGTGGTCCTCCCATTGCTTTCCAAAGTCCAAGACACACATGCGAAGCATGTCTTCCATGGTTCGATTGACCCTCTCGGTCTGCCCATCCGTTTGCGGATCGAAGGCTGTGCTAAACTTCAGCTTTGTTCCTAACATTTGCTGCACCAGCCTCCAATCGTTGGACGTGAACCGCCCATCTCGGTCACTCACGATGCTGCGGGGCACACCATGAAGCCGTACTATATTATCCACATAAAGCTTCGCCAGCTTCTCCACCGGATCGTCCTTCCTATGCGGAATAAAATGCGACACCTTTGATAATCGATCGACCACCACCCAAATGGCGTCGTTCCCCTTCTGCGACCTTGGCAAACCGTGCACAAAGTCCATAGAGATGTCGTCAAATTTCCACTCCGGAATAGGCAAGGACTTAAGAAATCCTCCCGGCTTTTGGCACTCCGCCTTTACCAAGGCGCAGGTTTGGCACTTCGCTACGTATAGCGCCACATCCTTTTTCAAACCCGGCCACCAAAACAGTTTCTTTATATCGCGGTACATCTTCGTGCTCCCCGGGTGAATCGAGTACTTGGTATGGTGCGCCTCGTACAACAACTCCACCCGTAAATTGCCCACACTTGGGACACACAAACGACCGTCTTTCCACAGCAATCCGTCCTCCACAACGAATTGGGAATTTGACCCATCTAGAGCCTCTATCATGAACTGCTTCATATGAGCATCCATATCCAAAGCCTGCCGAATCCGATCAGCCAGGTCATATTGGACTTCAGTCCAATTCAGCACTGCTTCAGCACTAGATTGTCTATCTACACAAACAATCTCCAACGCCTCCAGCTCCTGCACCAACCGCTCATCATGCACTGATAGCCAATTTGCTTGAGCTGGGGCTCGGCGACTCAACGCATCCGCAACCGCATTCCCTTTGCCAGGCACGTAGTGGATCTTGAAAGTATAGTCCCCCAGGAACTCCATCCACCTACGCTGCCGCATATTCAGATCTTTCTGATCTATTAGATACTTTAGGCTCTTGTGATCGGTGTAGATATCAATCTTCACACCGTACAAATAGTGTCTCCACAGCTTCAAGGCAAAAATCACGGCCGCCAACTCCAAGTCGTGGACCGGATAATTCCTCTCGTGCACTTTTAGCTGTCTCGAGCCATAAGCTATCACGCTTCCGTGCTGCAGTAGCACGCAACCCAAACCGCTGCCCGAAGCATCGCTATATATCTCATAGCCTTCGGTTCCAACCGGCGAACTCAGCACAGGCGCCGTGGTCAACCGACACTTCAACTCCTCAAAAGCTCGCGCGCACTCCGGCGTCCAAACGAACTTATGCTCCTTCCTCGTCAAAGTAGTGAGAGGTAACGCTATCCGCGAGAAGTTCTCTACGAAGCGCCTATAATAGCCGGCAAGCCCCAAAAAGCTCCGGACTTCTGCTACCGTAGCAAGCTCAGGCCACTCCCGTATCGCAACAATCTTCGCCGGATCCACAACAATACCCTCTCCACTCACTATATGCCCGAGGAACGCCACTGAGGATAGCCAAAACTCGCACTTCGAGAACTTGGCATACAACTGATTTCTCCTGAGTGTCTCCAACACCAAATGGAGATGCTTGAAGTGATCCTCCTCACTTTGCGAGTACACCAAAATATTGTCGATGAAGACGATCACGAAATGGTCCAAGTACTCCCTGAACGTTCTGTTCATCAGATCCATGAATACTGACGGCGCATTAGTCAGCCCAAACGGCATGACCGTAAACTCATAATGCCCGTATCTCGTACTAAACGCTGTCTTCGGGATATCACTCTCCCTTATCCGCAGCTGATAGTACCCAGCCTTGAGATCTAACTTCGAGTACACCGTCGACCCGACTAACTGATCAAAGAGATCATCGATCCGGGGGATCGGGTACTTGTTCTTCTCAGTCAGCTTGTTTAGCTCCCGATAATCAATACACAACCTCAAGCTTCCGTCCTTCTTCTTAACAAAGAGGACCGGTGCGCTCCAAGGCGAAGAACTCGGGCGCACATACCCTTGCTCCAACAACTCTTGCAGTTGAACTTTCAGCTCCGCCATTTCCTTAGGCGCTAGCCGATACGGAGATCGTGACACAGGCTTTGCACCTGGCACTAGCTCGATAGTAAAATCTATCTCCCGTTGAGGCGGGGCTCCAGGAAGATCTGCGGGGAACACATCAGGGTATTCCGATACCACTGAAATACAATCCAACGCGGGCTTCGGCTTTGCAACCTCCACTAGTGTAAAGAATAGTTCTGCTCCAGCACGAACCGCCTTCACCACCTGAAGAGCAGACATCAACGTCTTGCTCGACCCCTTTAAGCCCGTAAAAGTCGTCTCACGACTTGCTCCCAGCTTGACTTCCTTGCTACCGCAATCTATATGGGCCTGCTGCTCCGTGAGCCAGTCCATTCCAAATATGACGTCGAACTCCACCAACGGAAGTAAGGACGCCTGCAGGTCGAACTCCTGCTCCCCAATACGAACTTTAACGTCGCAGATCCTATCCGCTCGCATCGAACACCCATTGGGCAACAACACATCCAACTTATCCTTCGCCATCGAAGAAGGGACTCCGATGCGTGATATAAATCCTTCGGACAAGAAGGAGTGTGAAGCTCCCGTATCAAAAAGTGCTCGTGCCGGATTTTCACAAATCAACACAAATCCTAAACAAGTAGTGGTAAGGTAACATGTGCATAACAAGCATATAAAGGAATTGACTTGCTATAAATTAAACCGTACCTGTCACCACGTCAGCTTGTTTAATGGCCTCCTGTTGGCCAAGATTGTAGACCCTTGGTTGGGCCGGAGCATAGTGGGATGCGGTCGACTCCACCGCCTTTCCCTTCTCTTCATAAGTGGCTCCCGGCCTCCTCTCGGACTTAGGACGTCCGCTCCAACAATCACGGGCGAAATGCCCCATCTTGCCACAAGTGAAGCACGCGCCCGGGGTCCGACTCGTAGTCGCCCCAGAAGCACCAGAAGGAGCTGGACCCGAAGTCCTATGCTTCTTGAAAGTCCTCCGATATCCGGACTTTGAGGTAGTCGGCACTTTAAACTCAGATTTTCTATCAGCCAAGCCTTTCTTCGCTTGTACGTTCTTCATGTCCTTCTCCAAGGACCGGGCAGTATTGACCAAGGTTAAGAAACCCTGCGTCAGTGGCCCCGACAGTAACAATCTCAGCTCATCCCTCAAGCCTTCATAAAAATGATTAGTCTTGCGCTCCTCATCCATGATGGTGGAGCTCGCATAACGACTCAACCACGTAAACTCGTGGAGATATTCATCCACGCTCCTCTCACCCTGCACCAACTTCAGGAACTCATTCTCCATTGAGATCCTCTGAGTAGAAGGGAGGTATCTGGCCAAAAACAATCTCGAGAACTCCTCTATCGAGACATCACCAAGTTGCCTACCTCTCAGTAAGTGTAGCTCCAAACCTTCCCACCACATCCTCGCTTCACCGTCCAGCAGGAACGTAGCAATGGTGGTCATTTGCCACTCCTCCGTCTCCGTCGCTGTCATGACTCTCTTCACCCTGGAGAGCCAGTCTTCAGCCTGAGATGGAGTTCCCAACCCCGAGAATAACGGAGAGTTAAAGCTCATTACATGCTTCAACTGCCTCTCAGTTGCCCTCCTTGGCACTATTGGTTCCACAACCACTTGCTCCACCCTCCTCGGCTCAGCCTCTTGAAGAGGTACTTGCTCCATCACAGGAGCGGGCTGCTGCGCTTGCCTCCCAGGCTGCGCATTGATCACGGCCAACACCGCTTCAGCCACCAATCTTATATTTTCAGCCGACAGAGGTGTTGCGGGAGCAACATCCGGTGCACTACTTGCCTCAGAAACTCGGCGTTCTGACGGCCCAACACCACTTCGGGTCACCTATAGTGGTACAAAACACCGTTAAGCGACCAAATAAATTGCAAACAGCAATTATAGGAACACGCAGGTTCCTCAAACACGAGTATTTTCATTCCTAAGTGGACATTCATGGGTTCTTTTTACAGTTATTACGATGACGCACACAATGTGCTCACCACCCCTTAAAAAGAATTCGCCCACGAATTCACTTTAAGCCCGACCAAAACCAGTAGTCTGATACCAAATTGTAACACCCCCTATCCGTCGCATAGCATATAACAGTAGGTCCGGCCGGGGCCCGACGCCATATACCACAGACAGACCGGGTGGTTACTTATGGAAACCATCCAACCAATCTCAACGTCCTACACAGAGCATTCTAGCGGAAGCAGTTTATAAAAGAGTTGCAAAACAAGAACCCAGCACAAGCATGAATGTCCACTACTATGAGAATAGGAATGTTAATACAAAATACTCAAAAATCGGCCTTAAGGCCTTACAGAGCGTTCAACTTGTTTAACACATGATTTACAAACCTCGGCACGCAGGCCGGCCATACATGAATAAAACATAAAACATTTCCATTCGGGCCTTCGAGGGCCAGCTTCGCAAAAGGGCTTTAGCCCGCTATTGATCGCTTGGTCCAGCTGCACCTGCAAGCAAACAAACCACCGCACGGTGGCAAACAAAGCAACGGTCAGCAATGCTGACCAAATTATAACGATCCCGCCCCCAACTCGGGGCGGCGATGCTCCTTCCCTGCATTTCATTAGCACAAGCGAGCAATGCATATAACCATAGCCATTTCAACACAGACGTTGGCTCGTACGGCCACACGTCCCGTGCACTCAGGGCACATTCTCGGTGAACCGGTCGATGTTACGTCAATTTAAGCCATTAACATTCCGGACTCACCACCGCCACTTGGACGGCCATTCCTATGAGCAATTCGTCTTCATGGTATTGGTCACGTCAATTTAAGCCATTGACCACCGAAGACCCCCATCTATGCCAACGGCGAGTGCCATGTAACTTTAGGTCTCTCTAACCCGAACGACATAAAGCGGGTACGACTCCATCTAACCCGTGCTCACATCGCAACGGCAATTTAAGCCATTTGCGCGGGTCAAACTTTCACCGAGTCCCATTCTACCGCAAATCACATAACCTCGTTATGTTCAAGTTGGCTCTCCGGCCACCAAGTTGGCAAGATCTCGTATCCGCCCAGTTTTCCGGGTGCACCTTTGGGTTAGTCCCCAAGGCTCCCTGCTGCAATCTACCGCGTAGAAAACCCGAAAACACCAAATAGCACGGAGTCTTCTCCGGCCTTATGCAATGCAACATCACCGATCCAGACTAACATGTCCGGGTAGGCTTCAACCAAAATGCCTATGTCCGTTCTCGCATACGGACGCTAAACAACGGGGACTTTACATATCTACCCGAAGGAACGCCTCCAACTCTTCGCAAACTCGCGAGAGAGGGCTTCCTATGCTAAGAAAGAGAGCTATCATGCTCACAAGTGAGGATCGTTACCCTTGCGTTCCTCTTTGGCGCCATCGGAAAGTAATCGGATAGGAATGACCGCACTAGCGTTGCCTCTGCGGATCCGGAGTCGGCTTGCGATTCGGAGCTCCGAAGCTCCTCCAATGGCGGATCTAGCTCCTCTTCTTCTTGCCTTAGCTCTTCTTTCTCCAAGGGTTTGGAGAGAGAACAAGTGGAAAAAGTGAGGGTTTTCTAAGTCAAAACCCGGGTATATCCCTTCAGGAACAACCCCCAGCCGTTGGATCTTCAGTCAAAGAAATGAACGGCTTCGATTCGGGACTGAAATGCCCAATCTGGGCCGAACACGGCCTGGCACACGCCCGTGTCCAGGGCCGTGTGCCTCATTCGCCGTCAAAATTGAATCACCTGGAACCTCACACGGGTCTCGAACACGCCCGTGTTCGAGCTGACACGCCCGTGTTCCACCTGACACGGCCGTGTAGCTGGCCGTGTACCCCATGATTTTCTCCCGTTTTCAACCCGAGCACTGCACGGGTTCTAGGACACGCCCGTGTCCATGCCCGTGTCACCTTGACACGCCTGGGCTCCAGGCCGTGTACACGGTCTCGACACTTCGCGTCTAAGTGTCGACACGGGTCGACACGCCCTGCGACACGCCCGTGTCGCAGGCCGTGTGCCATGTCTCGACACATTGTCGACACCAAAGTGTCGACTTCGCGGGACGAGTGTCGACACGGGTTGACACGCCCTGCGACACGCCCGTGTCGCAGGCCGTGTGCCGTGTCTCGACACAACGTCGAAGCACTGTGTCGACTTCACGGCTAAGTGTCGACACAGGTCGACACGCCCTGCGACACGCCCGTGTCGCAGGCCGTGTGCCCAGTCTCGACACAATGTCGAGACCAAAGTGTCGACTTCACGCCTTAGTGTCGACACAGGCTTGACACGCCCTGGGACACGCCCGTGTCCCAGGCCGTGTGCCTGCAGCCAGAACTCAAACTGGCCCAAATTATTCCCTTCTGCTCCTTTGAGTTTCGGGGCGTTACACAAGGTCTGGGAACTTGTTCCAAAACCTAAAGACCACAATATAATAGGAACCAAGTGGATCTACAGGAATAAAATGGATGAACAAGGGGTCATCATTAAGAATAAAGCAAGATTGGTTGCTAAAGGATATAGGCAGGAAGAAGGTATTGACTTTGATCAAACCTTTGCTCCAGTAGCCAGACTGGAAGCCATAAGGATGTTCTTGGCCTATGCAACCTTTCAAGAATTCAAGGTTTACCAAATGGATGTCAAATCAGCATTTCTGAATGGTAATCTTAAAGAGGAAGTCTATGTGGAACAGCCTTCAGGTTTTGTTGATTCAACTCTACCTCATCATGTCTATAGACTTAGGAAAGCTTTATATGGGTTAAAGCAAGCCCCTAGGGCTTGGTATGAAACCCTATCTAGTTTACTCATTGAGAACAAGTTCTCAAGGGGGAAAATAGATAAGACTCTATTCCTTAGGGAATCTAGAGGCAAAGTTATACTAGTCCAAATATATGTAGATGACATTATATTTGGGTCTACTGAAAGCAGCCTTTGCAAAAAGTTTGCAAAACTTATGCAAGGTCAATTTGAGATGAGTAGTATGGGAGAGCTGAAGTTTTTCTTGGGTCTCCAAGTTAAACAGACTGAGAGTGGTTTATCCATATGTCAGTCCAAGTTCACCCTAGAACTCATAAGGAAGTATGGTATGGATTCATCCAGTACCATGAAGACTCCTATGAGGTCAAGTATGTCCCTTAGCAAGGATGATGTAGGGAAACCTGTAGATGAAACCTTGTATAGAGGGATATTTGGCTCCCTATTATACTTGACTGCTAGTAGACCAGATATCATGTATGCTATATGTGTCTGTGCAAGGTATCAAGCCTGCCCTAAAGAGTCTCATTTGACAACAGTCAAAAGGATATTGAGATATCTAAAGGGCACTCCCTATCTAGGCCTCTGGTACCCTAGGAATGGGGATTTTGAACTAACAGGTTATTCAGATGCAGACTTTGCAGGATGCAAAGAAGATAGAAAAAGCACTACTGGAACCTGTCAATTCCTAGCTGGGAGACTAATTTCATGGAGTAGCAAAAAGCAAACAAGTGTGGCTATCTCCACTGCAGAGTCAGAGTATGTGGCTGCAGGAAGTTGCTGTGCTCAACTTCTGTGGATACAACATCAGCTTGAGGACTATGGATTTCAGGTAAGTAGAACTCCACTCTTCTATGATTCTACAAGTGCTATTTCAATAGCTAATAACCCTGTATCCCATAGTAGAACAAAACATATTGAAATTAAATATCATTTTCTTAGGGAGCATGTAGAAAGAGAAGATATTTTATTGGAATATGTTAAAACTGATAATCAACTAGCTGATATGTATACTAAGCCCCTAGAAGAAGCTAAGTTCAATAGATTTAAAATTGAACTAGGAATGATAAACTTAGAGTAAGTTTACAGAATTGGAAATGGCTAAGTAAAAAGGTGTCGACACATAGAGATTTCCGTGTCGACACAGAAAGTAAGTGTCGACACTTCAGGAAAAAGGTGTCGACACATCTAGGAAGTTGGTGTCGACACTTCTGACTATTAGTGTCGACACATGTCAAGTAGGTGTCGACACATCCAAAGTGGTGTCGACACTTAAGTTTTACTCAGAATTTTCTAAGTAAAGTCTCGACTATGTGTCGAGTTATGTGGTGTCGACACATAAACAAGTGTCGACACATATTATCTGTTGACTAAACTTGTGTCGACACACATGTGTCGAGACATTATAAGTTAGTGTCGACACTTATTGCCAGTGTCGACACAATTTAAGTTAGCTGTCCCGCCTGTTCATTTTCAAAATTAGAAAGGTATAAATAGGGTTTTGTCTTTGTTTGTCGACACGCTTTCAAAAGTTTCGAGACCAAACTTCTGTGTCGACACCTCTCTTCTCTCAAGACAAATTCTACAAACCCTAATGGCGCCCAAACTTGAGGAGAACGTTAATGAAGGATACGAGCTGGTGCGCGATGCTTTTGAGGATGCCGATCAAGAAATCAAGCACGTGATAACCCTAGTCGCAGATTCAGGGTTCGAATATCTTGTTTCAGAACCTACTAAAATATGGAAGAAAGAGCTACTAGAATTCCTCAATGGAGCTAAGATAGACGAAACTGGATTCAAAATCAAATCCAAGGTTCATGGTGAGAAGGTGAAGGTATCACCTAAAATTCTGAGGAAGATTCTACAGCTACCAAGAACTAAAGAGGAAGATGAGGTTACTGCTTCAAAGACCAGGGAAGCTCTAACCTGGTGTGGACTGGATCCTAAGATGAAGCTTGGATCAGTGTTTCTTAGAAAGGGCATGAATAGCCAAGGGAAATTTTTGTCTGAGATAGTTGGCAAAGTAATTCTCAGTAAGCCATGAGGATATGATAGGGTATCTGCCTCAATGTTCAGTATAATGACCAAGATTATATTCAATCTGAAAACTGATTGGTCTGTTATAGTTTTTGAAAAGATAAAGGAAAGCTTGAAGAAGCCCAACTTAGGCAGAATTTTAAGTCTTTACCTAGCAGGTGTTATACCTGAAGTAATGAGTACAGCTGCTGGAAGTAAAATAAACCACATGAGAAAAATGGATATGAGAATATTCTCCAGATGGGACAGGGTGTTGTCAAAAGAGATACCAACACCTGAGAAGATTACTTCTGAGAAAGAAATTCCTCCAAAGAAGAAAAGGAAGACTGCTCCAGTGACTCAAGTGTCCTCTAGCAGCTCAGACAGTGAAGAACAAGTTGTCTTCACTCCAAATGAGAATGAGGAAGAGCCTGCTGTGAAGTCACCAGCTCCTCAAGAGGTTGCTGAAATCCAGGGGGAGCTACCTCAAGCTAGCCCCATCCACAAGGATCACATCCAGGGGGAGTCTCTAGTTATAGAAGAACCAACTACACTAGAAAGTGAACAAGCAACCAACACAATCCTAGAGGTACTCTCTGAACTAAATACTTTAGATTTTCCTATAGAAGATACTGATTTGTCTGATGTTCATCAGCAAATTCAGCTGGATAGACAAGTTCCAGATGTTGTCATGGAAGACACATCTGCTGCAGCTCAGTTTGTATCTGATCCAGTGGTTGAAGAGCCAAGACTTTCTCCAGCTCATTCACCACAAGAGTATACAATGGAAGATTTATTTCTTAATCTGGATCAAGTAGATTTTGACAAGGAGACTGCTGCTGCTGAAGTAGAGAATGCTCCAGTTGAGGGGGAGCAAGTATTACTTATTGAAGAGACTGCAAGACAAGAAACTGAGAAGGCATCAGCTGTGGAGACTGAGAGGCCCCCAAGCCCTAAGGAGAGGGTGGAAATTGCTAGCTCCTCAGCTTCAGAAGATGAGGAAGCTGAAAGGGCAAAGAAAAAGAAACTCTATGTCTTCAAGAGAAGGAGTCAAAGTTATAAGAGGGCTTTGCAGACTGTTGCTCCACAACCTATAGTTCAGCCAGCACCATCAATAGACTATAGTGATCTGATGGTTGCCATGCAGCTCAAGTTGGATGAGCATAGAAAAGCACTAGAGACTTATGTGGATATATGGCAGAAATCATTGCAATTTGATCTGGCCCAGGACATAAAATCTATAAGGTTTGAAATGAACCAAAATAAGAAGGAGATGACAGAATGTTTCCACAAGGGTGGAAATGCTGTGGTGTACTTGGCTACACACCAAGAGAAGATAAAAGCACAGGTGGATGACATAGCTGTGAAGCAAGGTTATGTTCTTGAAAATCAGATAAGAATGAATGACAACCTTACTGCATCTCACAATGCAATAGTCACAGAACTAAAGAACATAGCTGCTGGACCTTCTACCTCTACTGCTACTGTTAAAGCTGAGTTTGACAAAGTATTCTTAGAAGAAATCACTGCTCTTAAGACTGCCATCCAAGATTCACAAAAGCTAATCACTGATAAACTCCAAAGGTTAAAACCTTTCTTTAAGGATGAAGTCAATTATTTGGATAATCAAGTAAGATTTCAGAAAGATGATGTCAGAGATCATATTGAAAGAGAAGTCATAAAGGGGGAGAGGGTTTTAGTCAAAGCTAGCTCTGATCATGCTAAGTGGATATCCAATTCCATCAGAGCTACACTGGGTTATCCTCCTCTTTGTGATGATGACAATGTTGCTGAATCTGGAATTCATCCTGCATATTTAGGAGGGGAGCAACCAGAAGTGGCTCAAGTTATCTACCCTCCTCCAGATTTTGACATGATTCATGCTGACATACAGACCATGTATAGCCCACCTGGGGGCAAGGACAATGTAATTATTGAGAAAGTTGTTCAGCCTATTTCTGAAGCTATGCAAGAGGCACTGCAGAAAGAGAAGAGACAAGATTGTCTAAGAAGAGGTTTAGGGAACAAGCTGAACAGAGACCAGACTTTGAGCAGTGGAGCCCTACCTCAAGAAATATTATATTGACTGCCTGGAAAGCTGCCAAAGATAACATTCAAGACATGAATAAGTGGTTCTCTGAGGCTGAATGGAGAAAACATGAGACTAGACAGGAGGCAATAGTCTAATATAGAAGGAAGGCCAAGATGGGAAAGCTACCTCCTACTGCCCAGGAGCCTAGCAAGTACTTTCCAAAGCCATACCATTATTTTGAAAGGCAGAAGATTAAAGCAGAAGAGCTTAAGAAGAAAGATCTGAAAGGCAAGAAGCCTGCTGATGCTGAAGTTGCTGATGCTCCAGTTCAAGCTAAAGTTCTAGCTGGCAAAGGAATTGTGATTAAGGAGCCAAAACTGAAATAGAATTAGAATTTTCTTGAAGTTTACTTTGTAATCTTTTTGATGTAAAACATTTTATGACTTCTGGAAATGAATATGACAGATATTAGAACAATGTGTTATATGTTAAAACTATTTCATATTTGTTCTGTGATGATGTCTATGTCTATTTCATATTTGTTCTGTGATGATGTATTTGTATACATGTGTAATTGATACATGTTTATGTTTACCCTGCTGTATATAATCCTACTTTACATCATTTTGTAATTTTAATTATGAATGGTGTATATCATTGACTAAGGGTTATGACTTCTCCAAATAGGGGGAGATTGTTGGGTACATTGGTTCAAATGTACCTAATTTGAAGAAGCCTCACCCAACTCAATGATATACATCAAAATGTATTTGATGTATTTTGAGTTACTTGTGCAGGTTAAGTATTTGCAGGAAAGATGGAAAAGTTTCTAAGTCCATGTGTCGACACTCAGAGGGAAAGTGTCGACACTTAAGAAGACTTGTGTCGACACCCAGGCAAGCAGTGTCGACACTTGAAGTATTTGTGTCGACACTAGGGATGCTAAGTCGACACCAGACACAAAGTGTCGACACAAGGAGCTGTGTCGACACTCAGTGAAGAAAAGCCAGTGAAGCAGTGTCGACACTTAACAGTTGTGTCGACACCCAGTGAAGCTGTGTCTACATCAGAAAGTGTCGACACTTGGAGCTGTGTCGACACTCAGCAAAAGTTAGCAGAGACTAAGTATAAGTGTCGACACCTAGAACAATGTGTCGACACTCAACAGAAGAGTCAAGCACTTGAAGTAAGTGTCGACACCCAGAACAATGTGTCGACACTCAACAGAAGAGTCAACACTTGAAGAAAGTGTCAACACATGGAGCTGTGTCGACACTTAACAAAGAACAGCAAGATCAACAAAATATTCTAAGTACAAGTGTCGACACTAAGGGGATGTGTCGACACTCAGCTGAAGTCTCAACAGAAGAATCAAGTGTCGACACAAGGAGCTGTGTCAACACTCAGCAAGTATCAACACTGAAGACAAGTGTCGACACCAAGAAGCAGTGTCGACACTGACAGATTCAACACATGAAGATGTGTCGACACAAAGGAGATGTGTCGACACTTAGCAGAATTCAGCAAAATACAGAAGATCAAGTACTTGTGTCGACACTCAATTTCAGTGTCGACACATGAAGAAGAAACTGTGTCGAGACATAGAATTTACAACACAAGGAGTTGTGTCGACACCTTGTAGACTTGTGTCGACACTTACACAACTTGTGTCGACACTTGATCTATAAGTGTCGACACTTAAAGATAGAAAGTCTCGACACTTGCAGACAGTTACAGTTATTTCAAGAACTGACTGGATGACTTTACAGCTGCCATCCCAGCCGGTCTACAGCACCTGTCAGAGTTGTCAGAATTCTGTTATGGACCGGACCAGCCGGTTACCATGAAGAAGGCCTATAAATAGGCATATACAGTCTACAGAAACTGTTGTTGAAGTTATTGAAAAACATCAAGTGGTTTAGATTTAAAGAAGATCTAGCTATCAAGTGAAGATCTAAGAAGTTGGAGAGAGAGAGCTCCATCCAAGAAATCAGTTGTTGGAACCAGACTGAGAAGAAGGGTTCAGGTCTACTCTGAACCTTAAGTAGCAGAGATCAAGGATCAACTGCAGAAGGAGTCAATCTTATTGAGTTCTACTTTCAAGAAGCTTTGAAGAAAGCTAAGTCAGATTGAGTCCAACTGAGTTCTTCCAAGAACTCATCAAGAATCTCACAACTTATCTCTCTTTTATCTAAGTTGTTGAGTTTATACTTTTTGTATTCATTATAACTTGTAGGATCCTTTGGATCTGAGTTTTGTAAGCCTGAAATTATAAAGGCTGAGGGTAGGAGAATTAAATCTCTGAGTGTAGGCCTTGGTGGCTGAGTGTAGGCCTTGGTGGCTGAGTGTAGGCCTTGGTGGCTGAGTGTAGGCCTTTGTGGCTGAGTGTAGGCTTTGAGGAAAAGCTGAATTGTAGGGCTTTGGGCCTGAGGTGTAGGAACTAGTTTTGGGTTCTGAGTTAGTGGAGAAGTTTGGCCGAATCTAGTACACTGCTAGATAGGCGAAGGGGGAAAGTGGATGTACCCAAAGCTTGGGGAACCACTATAAAACTCTGTGTCTGCTGTGATTGTGGTTTGCTGTGAATGCTGTGTGATTGCTGTGCAATAGTAGATTAAATTCTGTGTTAGAAACTGATTGCTGCCATAAAAAGTTAAAAAGAATTTGGTCACCTATTCACCCCCCTCTAGGTGTTTAGGTACTATATCTTTCAACCATTGATTCCTTTTGTTGGGTTTTGGATACTTTTCTTAAGTTCGTTGGTGGTAAACAACCCATCATTATTTTCACTGACCAAGATCAGGCTATGGCGGTGGCTATTGAGCGGGTTTTCACCACCAGCCGGCATCGATTATGCCAATGACACATCTCAAAGAAAGCTCCTTCGAAAGTCCATTGTTTCAACCTTGACAAAGGTGTGCGAGGTTTATTCTATCAATGCATGAGCAAGTGTGACTCTGAGTTTGAGTTTGAACAGTATTGGAATGAGATGATGTTGAAAGGAAGCTTACATGACAATAGATGATTGAAGGACTTATATTCAGTTAAGCAAAAGTGGTCAACTTCCTACAACAAGGATGTTTTGGATCTCGGCATTTTGTCGACTCAAAGGAGTGAATCGGCAAATAACGGGTTGCATGGTTGTTCCAAAGCAACAAACTCTCTTGTAGAGTGTTTCATCGGTTTTGAGAAACTTGTGTCAACATGACGGAGAGCTGAGCTTGATGAAGATTTTAAGTGCATACAGGGGAGTGTTAGTTTGAAATATAAAGGTAGCAACTTACTTAAGCAAATTTCAAAGATTTATATCAGGAAGATGTTTTTTATTTTTGAGAAATCCTTCATGGAGGGGGCTATTGAGGTTAGCATAGTCAATGAGACGATGTACGATGACAGTAGTATTTTATATGAGACCGCACAGTGTGATGAAGTTCAAGATGGTAAAAATTGGTTCGTAAACCTCAATACGAGTACCGGTGAAGCAAAATGTTGTTGTCGAGGCTTTGAAACCAAAGGTATTCAATGCAAACATGTTTTGCGAATATTCATACATAGAAATGTAAAGCAGGTTCTCGCTCAATATTTACTCAAAAGATTCAATTTGAATGCTAAAAGAGGTATTTACCTTCTCTACTCGCCTTCAATGGCCCAAAAGGAATCAAATGTGATTTTCAGAAATCATTTAATAAGGTTTACATATGATTTATCCCTCCAAATTGAGAGCTGTCAACCAGCAAAAGAACTTGTTATGACTGCAATGAATGATTTGGCTAGGAGGGTTGAAGCTTTAGTCATTGAAGACGCGAATCATAACGACAAAAAAGAATCATGTTTAAGGGACCCTCCCAAGAAGCGGCCGAAAAGCATTTCGAACGCAAGACTTAAAGGACATTGAGAGAAAAACATCAAAAAGTCAAGTAATGTTTTAATTTATTTCAATGTTTACAAAATATTCGATGTTTTTACTTTATGTCATAAAAAATTAATAAAAATTATGTTTCGAAATGTAGGAAAGAAAGTTGAAGTAAATACAGAAACAATCTCAGTGTACAACTTCCTGAATTCTCCAGCTCATGCGCACCAGTCAACTCCACCGACCAATAATAGAGATTTTGATTCTCAAGAAGAATTTGACTTGGATTTGTCGTTTAATTTTTCGAGCATCCCTGATGTATTCAAACCATGATTAAGTGCATTCATATGATGTGATATGATATGTTCTCATATGGTCGTTAATTTTAGACAGGATTAATTCTCAGCATTTATATGATTCCCAAAATTTTTTTCCCACAAAGAGCTTGTTGATTTTAGACAGGATTAATTCTCAGCATTCATATGATTAACCTTCACAAAATAATCAGACTCTAATTATGTGTATTTGCGGAAGTATATAGAACATGTGTCAGTATACGTGAGAAGCATTCATATGATCAGTGCACTACCATAATCTGTCTTATAAATAATTACAACATTGTCAATTGTCGTTAGATTCAATTACGTTTGAAAAAGCCCGGAATATGTTTGCTGTTATTTCAGCGTGAAATCTAGGCATCCCTCACACCAATTCTTTAATTCTTTCCAAGCAACTGTCTTGATTGACAACACCGCCTCCATGAACTTCATCACGAAAACACCACAATCATTTACATTGTCTTGCTGTGGCAGATCATCGACATCATTGATAGACCAGTGGATTATAGCTTCTTGCAAAGCATCACTAGCATCCTCGTATAAACACCTAACCTGCATGAAAGGTAAATTGTCAGGAAGAATGAAACCTTAACCTTCATATGGTTGTGCGAGTGTACCAAATTTTGAAGAGTGACGCGATGACGGCTACTTCTAAGCGAATCATAGAACTCCCAATAATGTTCCTTGAGACGACAAACAAGCAATGTCCAATGGCCAGACATGTGACATGACATAAGTATTAGATCAACTGCCTGTACACGGGTCAATGTTATGTGACTCAACAAGGTCTGACAATTTGGGACATTGTTGGTTTTATAATACTGCACAATGAAATGATAGGAGTTCAAAATTGCAATAATAAACAACATGACTCACGTTAAAAAGTGGACACATGCAAAAAACATACTGCGTGATTTGGTGAAACGTATATGAAACTATTCATTCCTCCCAATGACCGCTTTTGCTTTGACCCGAGGAACACTGCATAAGCATCCAGATGAGTGTCAGATATCCAACCAGTTCCTAACAGATCATCTGCTGCCCCTCTTGTGAGTTGAAGGTTCCCGCTTGAAAAAATAACTTTGGAGCTGTAACAATACTTAAAATCAATACAGGATTGGAAAGTAATTATTAGTGTGAGACTACGTGCATGACAATCAAAATTTACCTCTCGTCAAACCAATTAAGAACAAAATCAACGGTATCTCGAATACGAGGTGCAATATGCGGTCTGCCGGGATAGCTAGGCACATTGACAAGCTCTTTGTAAAATTGAGAGTTGAGCACTTCTTTCTTCTTCCTGTAAGTCTTCAGTGGCCCTTGCACTGGCTCCGAACAGTCTACTTTTGCAAGGCTTTCCAGGTTGATAAGTGCGAGATCGAGGTTTGGTTAGGTGAAAAAGGATGTGGTGGGGGAGACTTTTTGATGGGGAGTAGATGGTTTGGGTGATGGTGTACGTCGATGGGATTGGGGCATGTCAGCTTGCAGCCTCTTGAACCAAGTTTCACATAAGGTCTTCAAAGATCCTTCAGCCTTACTAACCTCCTCTCGTATAAAACCACGAAGGCGAGCTTCCATTCCTCTCTAATCTTCACTTGTTTTGCCTATCTTATCATTCTTCCTTTCCTTCTTCTTCTTCTCCATATCCACCTGCCTAATTAATATCTTTTCATTTTTTTTAAACCTTTCTAGTAACCTCCTCCAACTTCATCTTCTCCTTCTCTTTCTCAATATCCTCAAAGTTGGAGTCATCATCGACAGTCATCTTCTTCCTGGCAGCCTTCACTCCTCTTCCCTTTTTCTTGCTTTTCATTTCTTCAAAATCAGACTCCTCCTCCGACGACCCTAGGAGCGGCTTCTCAACCTCCTCTACACTACTAAACTTGAATCTAAGCTACAAGATATAACAAAAAGTAGTATACGTGACAAGCTCTTTGTATAATTGGGAAAACAAATTAAATAAATATACCTGATTTGGTTTCATAAGCTCACTACGCAAGTCCAAACAGAACTTTGCACTGTAACTTAGTTTGTTTGACCATCAACAAATTCGAGGCCGAACATGGAAATGTACTACTCTCTGCACACTGGTGTGTTCAAAGAACCACACCTACAAAACACATTTAAGTTGGAAACTTATAATTAGTAAATCATTTTTTCAGATATAAATGTATCTCTTACCAATAATACTATCGAGCAGCCTTCAAAGTAGCCTAAACATGTGTCAGCCTCTCGAACAACGTTGGCCCGACTTAGATAGTCTAGCTGTAAATGCAAGAAAGCATGAATGGCCTTGGGCCAATTGTAATCTCTCAATGCACCCACGCCATCATCCAACACGCCCAGACATTTTGCGATCTTGAGGGTCTTAAGGGGTATAAAAAGACAATTAACAAATACCTAATGAGTAAATTTACTCGTTTATGCTCGAGATTCTCTGACCATTCCTCATTTACAAGAGTGTGCATTTCATTAAGCAAATCTTTGTGAGAAAGCTCCATGAAAGGGAGTTTAGAAAAAAGGAATTCCCTACCCCTGTTCGGTAGCCCAAGAATCATCGCTACTTCATTAACAGTTAACTTTAGGTAATGATTTCCTAATAAAAAACACCTCTTGTCCCTTTTGTACATCTTCACTAGGATATACAATTGAGGAATGTTCTGCGGTAATGCTGGCATAGAGAATAAAGACAAGACATTGTCTTACCGTAGAACAACCTTCGAATCATCTGAAATCACATCTAGTAAGGGACGAGCATTTGCCACGAAAGTCGAGACTGCGCAACGACAACTCAAATATTTACTGCCCGACATCTGAGTACAACAAAAGAAATCCAGTTGTACAAACTAAATTAAATACAGTTGGACAAGAAATACAAAGAACTTGAAATACAATTATATTTCAGATAGATATATATTGAAATATAGTTGGATTTAAACAACACAGAACTTGAAATACAGTTGGATTTCAGACAGATAGAACTTGAAATACAGTTGGATTTGAACAATATCGAACTTGCAATACAGTTCGATTTCAGATAGATAAAACTTGAAATACAGTTGGATTTGAAAAACATAGAACTTGAAATACAGTTGAACAAGAGAACCTCACACCTTCTTTATCTTCTCCTTCCGTGTTTTGTTCTGACAAAGTACTGAGGGTTGAGGGTGTCGCTGTCGCCTGAGATTATAGCGTCGGCAGAGATTAGAGGAGGCGTGCGCAGAGTGAGGAGTACCAGGGTGAATGAAGAAGGCGTTACAGTGTCCTAGGGTAAGACTGACGAAGGGGAAAAGTCGGGAAACGGCTGGTTTCGGGGGTTTGAAATGGGGAAAATGTTGAAATGATGGTGGGGCCCGCGATCAGGTTATTTACACCCGTTCCTACTTTTAGGAACGAGACCCGTCCCCAAAAATCCCCCCCCCCCCCCCAACTGGTGTTCTGATTCTCTTACAAGTTATGTGTTCAAAAGTGGGCTTAGAAAGCTCGCACGTGGCAGACCTTAAAAGGCGATTATAAAAGGGGGCCCGGGCGGGCCCAAATAGGCCTCAGTGGTATAAGTAGACCCCTTTTAGGCCAAATGCCTGGCTTGGCCCGAGATTGCCCGAGGAGGCCGTCAAGGCCCCAGCCGTTGGCATTGTACTGCTTTGAGGAAAGGACTGACAGCAGGTCTAGGTGGGCCGCAGCCCAAGCCCATCTAGGCCCTAGGCCATTGTTTTTAGGGTGGGGTGGGGGGATTTAAGTTAAAAATTTACTCTCTAAATTTATCTCATTTTAAAGTTTATAAATATTTATTTAAGTACAAAATTGTAATAATTTAATGTACATAATCATTTTTAATTTTATAAATATGAGTATATGATCTTGTGGTGGAGAAATATGTAGGCCCTGTGCGCAGGAAATCTGATCCATTCAATTGAAATCCAACAATCCAAAATAAGTCGGACAGTTTGGAATTAGACCATGCATTTGTCAATATCCGTGCAAAAAATAGATGAGCAGTCTTAATTTCTCGTACACGCACCATTCTCTTGTGCGCAGACCGAAAATTTTTTTCCTTCAGGAGAGGATGGAAAGTTCTTTGCTCTTCATCTCTCATCTCTCCCCCTTATTATGTCTCAACTGCTAACTACTATCTATCACTTTCTTATTATGTCTCAACTGCTAACTACTAGTTAAAAAAAAATCTATAATGATTACAAGAAAAATTAATTATTTTAAAGAACATGCTTTTTAAAAAACCATAAATTTTAAAAATAAAAAAAATAAACAATAAAATATCCAATAAATAAAGTAAGAGAAAAAAGAAATATATATATATATATATAAGTGACAAAATAAAGTAATATATATATATATATATATATATATATATATATATATATATATATATATATATATATATATATATATATAAAGGTTAAAAAAGCCAAATAAATAAGAAAAGGAGGAACCTGAAATCATAGATGAAATAACATGTTCATATTTCTGCATAGATCTGAATCCATCTAGATATCACTTACATTGAACCAAACATCAAACATGAAATTACAGAGTTGATGGCGGGACTTAAAAGATTCCTTTGGAAGTGCGGTTGTGATTGTAAATGAAGGTTTGTAAATAGAGTTGTTGGAAATTGATTGCTGCAAAAGAATATCTGTTTGATTAGTCTGTATTTGCATATTTGTTCAGAACAAAGAACCAGTTGACAAAACAACGGTGTGATATTATTGTTATGATTTTTGTATGATATCAATCAATAATGATAGATAATTTGACAAACATGAATTTCAGAATAATGATATATAATTTGGAACAAAATTTCTTGTTCTCACGTTAATCCTGTATATGGGTTGATATTCACTCACAAAAAGGGGGATTAACAGAAAATGAGATTAACAGAAAATGATAGTGATCTTTCATTCACAGAAAAAGCAAAGTTAAAAAATCATTCATAGAAATCTGCTATACCTCAAAATGAATCCAAATGATTCCAGATCTCGAGAAGGAAAGGAAGGAGGGAAGGTCGTCGTCTCTGGACAACAGGAAAGGAAACTATCAGCTTTTTGTCGATGCAGAATAGGGAAGAGGATGGAAATAGGGAAAAAAGGATCAACTAACTTTTGACGGAGAAACGGGAAGAAGAAATGCAAGCTCCTCTGATGCTTCTCTCTACAGTGGAGCTCACGTATTCGGATTGGGGAAGAAGATGAGAGGTCGTCTTTCCGGGAAGAAGATGAGAGGCACGCAAGTGAGATCTGCTCACCTTTTCTCTTCCGAAGAGCAGAACAGAAGAAACACGCTAAACTGGAGCTCGGGTGTAGGGGCAGCAAACGACAAAAATTGTAGGAGACAAACGCTAACGTTCCGAATAGATGGCGGAAAAACAAACAGTTTCATATGCAACCTTGTGTTTATCTTAAACACACTGAAGTTAAAAAGCTTAAATAGTTTCATGCACACGTTATTAGATAAATGTGGTTTAAAACAAAATTTCTACGTTTGTAAAATAAGTGAATTCAAAGTCTTTGATTAAAAACAATATAAAAAAACAAAATGAATAAATAAGTATTATGACAAAAATAACATCACCAAACATTACTCATTTTCTTGATAAGTCTTAATGAACATTATGAACTTGAGCATCTTGAAAAAATTGTAAAGTGTCTTATACAAATAAATTTTACACTTCTCATAATAAAAAATAATAATATATGTGCTTTGATATTTGTGGAAGATTATTCAAGTCTAATTAATGTTGTGCTCTTACATTACATGCTTTCATGCTGTTTGATTTATACACTATACTTTATCAACTCATTCTACTTAAAATGTTTTTACTTTCGAAGACGTTCAATTTCTAAATAATTATATTGTTTTCACTGTGTTTAATACTTGGGCTAAATATCAAATTTCTTTCAACTCCACATAGTGCAAAATTCAAACTATACCCCATCTTCTTTTGATAATATCAAAAAATGGAGAATAAAAAGAAGAAATCAAATTATTTAGGGAGAGTTATTTAAAAAAAATTATAAAATGCATATATGTAGGGGGAGCACTTGCCCATTTATCACGTTTATTTTATACTATAAACATCAATCTAGTTATAGTTGATTTTTTACTATATGATTTGTTATTATCATAAACGTCAATCCAATGAGGAGATTGTTAGAGCATGTATTCTGCATCCTTTGGTTTGAAAATAACAAATCCTATTATATATTTGATCATGCTTGTTTATAGCGCGCAGAAACAACAGGTATAATACCCATATGAGTGTGATGCTGAGTAAAGACAATAAGCTCTGGAATTAGAGATATCGCGGGCGATAATAACTATCCATGGGGATACAAGAAATGACGGCAGAAAAATGATAGATACATGGTAGACTGATGACAGGCGGTTTCGCAAACGACGTGTCAATAATTATTGCTTGACAATATTAGTATCGCAGGGCGATAGACCACGATCGGCCACATTTGCCACATTCACTGCCACGACTCGCGCGATCCAGGCCACGACGCGCACGATCTTCCAATATCGCGGGGCGATATCAATATCGCGGGGCGATATCAATATCGCGGGGATAGACCATGATTGACCATTGTTGAAGCCAAAAACTGACCCCAACGAGAGTTCAGACCTTGGGGTATAGCTTCCGCCTATTTCTCTCAAACTTCGACCCAAGACTAGCTATAAGGACCAAGAACTGACCCAAAATCTCAGCTGGGAGGTCTCTCCTCTAACTCGGAAATTCTCTGATCGCTTCCCCTTCAAAGCCAATTACTGGGTTAGGAGTACCTCTGAAAGCTCTAGAAGGAAAAATGAGAATATGAGATAAAATTTCTGTCTTCTGAGGTATCATGTGGGTCTATTTATAAATTTTCAATATCTGGTCAGCAAAAAACGTACTTTTTCTACCCTAAAATTACTAAAATGTCTATGTGTCGGTCTGCCAATAGTCAAACTCCGATGTTCTGAGGAGCTAAATGCAGACCAGGGGTATTTAGTTAATTTCAGGTCTGGGTTCCATTTGGCGGAAGCTCTTCCTGCTGAGCTCTATGGGAACCCTGAGTGCGAGCCTTCCCGCCTACCCCAGGCGGGAACCAAAAGACTGAAGGGGCGTTGAATGGAGAGGCATCACTCAACGTCGAGGGTCGATGGAATTCCGCCATCCTGAGGCGCGAGCCCCTGCTCCTGCACAGGGCGGGAGCCTTCCCGCCCGCCCTGGTTCTGTCATGGCCTAAACCTAAAATCTGCTCGACGAAAATAACCTTAAGTCGAAGGCTCAGCTCGATGAATTTGAGTTCGACGAATAACATTTTCAGGTCGACAAATTGAGCTAGACGAATTAATGTTCAACGAATGGCGTTCGACGAAAAGGCATTACTCGGCCCCTGGGCGAGACCCTTCCCGCCCTCTTACGGCGAGAGCCTTCCCGCCCAATTTCTTATCTGACCCAATTTTAGGCCCAAAGCTAGCACAATCCGGGTTCTTAGGGGATCTTGGTCCCACCCAGCGAATATGAGGTTGTACACAATCCCCTCTCTTTGCGAGCTAGCCTTGCGCTCGGAAAGATACGTCAAACCCCCAATATTTGATGGGTACTTTGCTGACCTGGCAGGAAATCTTTCTGCTGACCCCACTTTTGCCTTATATACATCGCTAAGTTTGTCTCCCGTGTCATCTCTGTCGTCATTACTCTCTGCTTGAGCCTCTGCAAAGTCACGAAAATGCATACCAAAAACATTGAAAAACTGCTCTCGGAAGAACTTCAGGCCCGCCTCGTCGCGGCCCAGGCGCGGGCTCACGCCAACTGCGCCAAAGTTTCCCCTTGGCTAATGGGCAAGAGGCCAGCCGGCGAGAAGCCAGTGGACGAGAGGTCAGCTGGCGAGAGCTCCCGCCCAAAGAAGAAGAAGGCCAAGTCGGTCAGGCGAGACCTTTCAAAAGAGAACCAAGCCTCGCCTACCCCAACTCCTAACCGCGATGAGATCCCTTCTTCTCTGCCGGAGGTGTTTTTCTCGCCTTTCGCCTCGCCTTTCGCCTTACCCATTAGCGCGAACTGTTAAAGAGTTGAAATGTGGTTGCGTACTGAAGTACCACTCTTCTCGCAGGGGACGGTGCCAAAAGATGTCGCCGACTTTCTACTGGCGGACACAGAGGTGACCCGCCTTGACAATGAGGATCCACCGTAAGTTTCGGGGGTTGCACCGCCGGCCTCGGGGGATGCCCCGACCGATCGCACCGATCTGGCGCCTGATTTCGCCATCCCCGCCGGAGGGGTTGTCATCGAGCCATCTGCTCCTGTGTCGGGATCCCAGCCCCTGGCGAGAGAGGGTGTCTCTATTCCCCCCGGGCGAGACCGAGACCCTAGAGCACAGGACGTTTCGTCCGTGCCGGGGCAAGCCGCTCCATCTGCTCTTTGGAAAAAGTTCAGAGGACCAACCCGACCCTTCTCACCAACCATCGGGGGAGGCTATACATCTCTCTTCAGGTATGCGAGAGCCTCCCAACTCTTCTTTCGCTCCCCTCCCATTCTGACCAAAATCTGTCCTCCAGATCCGAAGGAGCAGGAGGCGGAAGGGGAAGGAGATGAAGACGAAGAAGACGGGGAAGACTCGCCCCTCCCCTCCGCTGGTGAGATGAAGGACTTTCTCGAGGCTTCCGGAAGCGTCAAGGTGTGGAGGCAGAGGATTGCGGCAGTCTTGTCAAAACTCACGCGGCAGCAGCGGGACAACTCTGCAGCGGTGAAGAGAGTCCACGAGATGATGGAGCGGCGGCTGGCGATCGTCGAGCGGGACTGTGCCTACCTCATTGGCGGGGCAAAATCCCAGGACATGCTTTCCGTCGAAACCTCCCCCGGAAGATACGTCGCGCGGGTTCGAGATCAGCTCCGTCTGGCCAACCAGGGGCTGACTGCCTTGACGGCCTTCTTCGACCCGCGAGTCCCTCCAAGGTCTGGCAGGCGAGAACTGAGTCATTGGCGGTGGGAGCCGTACTGAGCCCTGTAGGGCTAGCCTCTTCTTTAAACACCTCCTCAGCCTACCCTTCCCCCTTTGTACCACATGCACCTTACGGCAACAGACAATTATTATTATTAGTATTATTATTTTTTATCATCATTTTTTATCATTGCTGTTTCGTGACTCTCGCCCAGCGAGAGCCCCTTTATATTTGTGTCATTTCCGTCTGTGTTTTATGCTCTCTTTGATTCTTCGCGAATGCCAGTCACGCACAGCGAGATCCCCTTTATATATCTGTCCTTTCCGTCTGTGTTTTATGCTCTCTTTGATGCTTCGCGAATGCCTGACTCATACGCCTTGCTCAACACTTCTAGCGCACTGCGACCGTTTGCATTTTCCCTAGCCCTCCCTGGAGGTTCTCGCTTTCTGCAGGCCCAAGGAGAGCTGACGAGGCAGGACAAAAATCGAGGAGTCAAGACATCAAGATTTGTTGACTTGTTGACTGTCCCCCGCCGTATTTTTTAGGAAAAAACTCATAATTACCGCATCTTCTATAAATAGGCCGATCCACCTACCACATTTACTTCTCCGCATTTATTTTTTTCATTCCAAACCTCCGTCCCCCTGCCGACTGCTCTCGCCAATTTCTGAAGCACAAAGGCACTCGCCTCCCCGATCTTCTTCTTTTTTCCCCTCGTCTTCCCTTCAAGATGCCTGGCGAGAGCGAAGGCCGCTCCAAGTGCGCGCAGACCTTCCTGGACCACACCTTCCCGCCCTGCCGGCTCATGCAGGCGGAATTCCTCACGATCACCAAGAACTTTATCCCGTCGGGGTTCGTCGCGCGGAAGCCTGAGAGCGACGACCGGGTTAACCTCGCGCCGGAAGGGGAGCTCGTCATCCCCTTGGAGCATTTCGAGGTGGGCTTCCGCCTCCCCCTCTGGCCGGAAGTGCGCCAGGTCTTGCGCTATTATGGGGTAGTGCCGACCCAGCTCAACCCTAACTCCATCGCCCTCCTGGTGGCTTTAGCCTTCTATATGCGGGCGGAAAGGATCGAATTCAGTCTACCCATTTTCCGGAAGCTATTCAACTTCCGGGCCAAGTGAGGGTCAATCTTCCTTTCCGGACAGTCGGTGAAGACTGCGGGTCTCGCCAACATACATCATCATTTTGCGGAGAGATTCGTCTTCGTCTCAGGACCCTTCGGTAACATCCCTCTCGCGCTCATTCAGTATGACGACATGACCTATAAGACCCCGCTCTCAGGGAGCGAGAGGGTGCCCTTGTCGAGTTCTTTGGATCGAAGGCTTTCAACGTCCATTTCCTCTGGCGAGACCTGGATTCCCTCCAACCGGTACCCCCGGCGAAGGTAATATTTTGGACTAAACTTGCAACCTTTCGTTTCGAGAGATTGGACTAATTAACTATGAGACTCGCAGGTGAGCGAGACATTCCCTCCATCAACCTTTTGACGAGACCAGGGTACTCGTCGACCCCTTGGCTCTCGCCAAGTCTGTCGCCGTCGCTTGTCGGGAGGAGCCGAGATCCTCTTTCGCACAAAGTGTCCAGAAGTGGAAACAAAGTTCCCACTCTGCCCCTCTCAAAAAATCAAAGCCGTCAGCAGCGAACAAGGGTAAATCCGTTGTTTCGGCTTCCGCCGAGATCCCCGCCGAGACCCCTTCAGTTGCAGGCGAGACGGGTGCCGCCCGGCCTGCCGTAGAGGCCCCTGCCGAGACCTCTTTAGTTGCAGGCGAGACGGGTGCCTGCTAGCCTGCCGCAGAGACCCCTGTCGAGTCCTCTCTCAAGCCGGTGCCAAAAGGAAATCAAAATTTCGGCTTCGGCGAGAAGTACAAGGATACAGAGGGCCAGCCCTTGATCCAGTGGGACCATACCACCAACCGCATCGCGGTTTCCACACTTCTACCCTCATGGAGGGAGAGAGACTCAAGCACCGGCGATGCCTTCACGCTGGGTTATGGGCTCTACGATCGGGAGGACGCCGACACGTTCGACCGAACGACTACCCGGGCCCTCGTCTACGACGCCGCTCAGGCCCAGCTTCGTGCAGTCCAGCTCTCGCACATGGCTGGGCGCCGCACCCTCACCATCGAGTGTAACCTTGTCGACATGCTCAAGGCGATGGATGCCGCCGCGGCCGAAGTGGTCACCCTGAAGACCGACTTGGCGGCTGCCCAACAACTTCTCTCCTCTCGCCCGGTCGCCGAGGTAAGCGGGACCCTTCAATATTTCTCGTCCTCTTTAATATATATATATATATATATATATATATATATATATATATATATATATATATATATATATATATATATATATATATATGTTTTTCATTTAACCGGACCGTCTCGCAGGATTCCGCAGAGGCCGAGCTGTCTTGCGCGAGGGTGGTCGACGTCGAGTGCGAAAACCAGCTGTTGCAGGCTGAGGTGAAGCGCTTGGAGGAGGCCCTGGCCCGGCCGTCGCTGGAGGAGAGACTCGAGCGCCGTCACTATTCCGCGTACGAGATCGACATGATTGTTCAGGAGAACGCGCAAGCCACCGCCAAGATGGTCATCGAGGTGCTGCAGGAGTCGGCGCTTTTGAACGAAGGAGGCGAGACCCTCACGACACGAGGGGTCTTGCCTTGGTTGGTCGAGCCCATACCTAAACCTACGGGAGAGGACGACTCTCCGATCAATGATGTGGCGGAGCTTGTCCGGAACAAGGAGTCTGGAGGCAGCTCACCCGACGAGTCCTCCGGCTACACCCCCAGCGAAACCTACAGCGGAACCTCCAGTGGGGCCTCCAGCGGAACCTCCGGCAGGACCTCCCGCGGTCCTGCCCAATAGCCTCCACATCTTGCTTTGTTTATTGTAACCTTAACTTTTTTTTTGTACATTAAGTTTTGTAAACTTATCCTTTGTAACTTTTGTAAGGGACGAGATTCCTCCGTTGATCCTTCCCCTTTTATATTGTATTGAAAGATCTGCCTTTTCGCTGGAATGTTCATTACTTTTGCGCAAACCCTAGGATCTTAGGTGATAACCGCCACCCGTTGGAAGAGTTGTCTGAGCAAAACCTGCCGGAAGGGGCCAGCCGAAAGCCATGCCAAAAGGGCTGTGCCGGGAACCCTGTCGAGAGGTGTTTGTCGGGATCCCCGACGAGATGGCTATGGCGAGATCCCAGCCGAGAGTCCAGCCGAGAGCCCTGCCGAGAGTCTGGCCGAGAGCCCTGCCGGGAGGGTTATGCCGAGACCCATGCCGAGTGGGGTATAAGTCAACCCATCCTTACTTAGGACTGGTGTTAGCCGATTGTATACTTGTTATCAAGAGATTCGTGACTCCGTCATGATTTCAACAGCCCTGTCTGCTTGGTGTGAGTTTGGTCATCGGGTCCACCTGGGACCACTTAAACAAAACATCCCCTTTTACCTTCTTTCCTCCTCAAGAGATCACACGGCCCTGTCAGCTAGTGAGAGCCGGACAGCGAGTCTACTTGGGGTCTTGCAGGATATTACCACAATCCTTCCTTTCCCCACAGGCGAGCCTACAGACCTGCCAGCTAGTGAGAGCCTGGACAGCGGGTCTGCCCGGGGCCGAGTGCGTCTTCCATCCCTGCCAGCTAATGAGAGCCTAAGCAGCGGGATCCTCTCGGGGTATTCCCTTACCCCCCAGGTGAGCCTACAGACCTGTCAGCTAGTGAGAGCCTAGACAGCGGGTCTACCCGGGGCCGAGTGCGTCTTCCAGCCCTGCCAGCTAATGAGAGCCTGAGCAGCGGGATCCTCTCGGAGTCTTGCAAATTTTCATCTCCCTTTCCCCCCCCAGAAGAGCCTACGGACTTGATAGCTAGTGAGAGCCTGGACAGCGGGTCTACCCGGGGCCGAGTGCGTCTTCCAGCCCTGCAAGCTAATGAGAGCCTGAGCAGCGGAATCCTCTTGGGGTATTCCCTTACCCCCCCAGGCGAGCCTACGGACCTGTCAGCTAGTGAGAGTCTGGACAGCGGGTCTACCCATGGCCGAGTGCGCCTTCCAGCCCTGCCAGCTAATGAGAGCCTGAGCAGCGGGATCTTCTCTGGGCCTTCCCTTACCCCCCAGGCGAGCCTACGGACCTGCCAGCTAGTGAGAGCCTGGACAGCGGGTTTATCCGGGGCTGAGTGCACCTTCCAGCCCTGCCAGCTAATGAGAGACTGAGCAACGGGATCCTCTCGGAGTCTTGCAAATTTCCACAATCCTTTCTTCGGCCACCGAGCGAGCCTACAAACCTACCAGCTTGATGGGATCCTGGGCAGCGGGTCTACTCGGTGCCGCCCAAAATTACAAACACTTCAGAATCTGTGAAGAAACAATATTTATAATAACTATCACAATAAAACATACAATCAACTCATGCTAAGGATAAAAACGCTTCAGGTCGTCGCCACTTCATGCGTGACTCATGGATACCCCTTCCATATTCTAGAGGTGGTATCCCCCCGACCCCATGATTTTTTCAACAATATAAGGTCATTCCCAGTTGGGGTTGAGCTTACCAATGGGGGCCGATCTTCCGGCAGCGTCAACTTTCTTTAGGACTAGATCTCCTTCGGCGAATTGTTTGATCTGTACGTTCTTGTCAAAGTACTTTGCCATCCACCGCTTGACCTTCTCTTGCCTGACGGCGGCCACGTCGTGAAGTTCCTCCACCATGTCCAATGAGAGTCGTAGCTCCTCTTCATTTCCTTCCCTCCATGCCTCGCCTCATTTATTTGCGGCCGCAACCCGTGGAGATTGGACCTCGAACTCCACGGGTAGGACCGCCTCACACCCATGCGAGAGTTTGAAGGGGGTTTTGCCAGTGACCGTGTTTGGGGTTGTTCGCAGAGCCCACGACACCGAGGGGAGCTGTTCCACCCAACTCCCCCTCAAGTTCTCCGCCTTCTTCTTGAGCAGGTTCACTATGATTTTGTTTGCCGCCTCCACCTGGCCGTTGCTTCTGGGGTGGTAGACGGAGGCAAATCTGCGGTCGATACCCAACTGAGTGCAGAAGTTAATGAACTCCTCGCTTGCGAACTGTGGTCCATTATCCGTGACAATGGCCTGAGGCAACCCGTGTCTACAGATGATCTCTCCGCAAACGAAGTTCCTGATGACCTGAGAGGTTACCTTGGCCAACGTCTTGACCTCCAGCCACTTTGAGAAGTAGTCGATCATAACCAAGAGGAACCTTCTCTGTCTGCTCACCGGGGGAAACGGTCCGACTAGGTTCATTCCCCAAATGGCGAAAGGTCATGATGTCGTGATGCTTCGAAGCAGTTGAGCGGGCAGGAGTTGGAGGGGGGGGGGGGGGTAGAGTTGGCACTTTTGCCACCTCCTCGCAAACTCCGCCGCATTCTTTCTCAGGGTGGGCCAGAAGTATCTCTGTCTGACCACCCTTACCTCCAACATTCTACCTCCCGAATGGCCACCGCATTCTCCGGAGTACACCTCTTTCAAAATTCTTGGGATCTCTTCCACCACCACACATCGCGCCAAAAGGCCCGATAACATCTTCCGATGTAATCCCCCTTCATGCATAAGATAGTGAACCGCTTTATGTCGAAAGCCCTTTACCTCCTTGACCCCTTCAGGGAGGTTGCTTGAGGTGAAGAAGATCACGAAGGGATCCACCCACGAGCATCGTCGATCCACTTCCATCAACTCCCCCTCCTCGATTGCTGGATGAAATAACTCGGTCAAGGTCCCCCCCTCAGGGTCCAAACTTGGTCAATCGGTCCGCTGTTTCATTCTCTTCCCTAGGGACGTGCTAAATTGAGAACGATCGGAACCCACCGATGATCACCCTCGCCTTGGACAAGTACTTCTGGAGGGTGGGCTCCCGGGCTTCATATTCTCCCATGATCTGCGACACTACCACCAGCGAATCTGTGAGCACTTCCACGTCGTGAACCCCGAGCTCCTTAGCCAACCGCAACCCGGCAATGACAGCCGCATACTCCGCCTGATTGTTGGTGACGGGGAAGTGCAGCGCCACTGCTTTATCTATGGTGATCCCGTGGGGGCTCACCAACACTACGCCTCCACCAAGGGAGTGCTTCCCCGAGGCTTCGTCAACATACATCTTTCATGCCTCCCTTGACAGCGCTTCCTCCCCCTCCAGTTCTATGACGTAGTCAGCCAAGAAGTCAGCCACCACCTGCGCCTTGATGGAGAGCCTTGGTACAAAAGAGACGTCGAACTCGCTGAGCTCAATGGATTACTTGGCCAACCGCCCGGAGTGTTCTACCCATTCAAAGATCTTGCACAGTGGGTGATTGGTCACCACCTTGATAGTGGGCTTGAAAGTATGGCCTGAACTTCCTGGCCGAAAAGATCAGAGAGAAAGCCAACTTCTCTAAGATGGAGTTGCGTAGCTCAGCCTTCTTTAAGATCTTACTGACATAGTAGATGAGTAACTGTATCTTCCCTTCTTCTCTTACCAACACAGAACTTACAGCCTCGGCCTCTACCCAAGGTACAAGGCCAAGCCCTCCCCCTCCTTCGGGCTTTGTAGGAGTGGTGCATGGGATAGTTGAGCCTTCAATGTCCGGAAAGCCTCCTCACATTCCTCGATCCACTCGAACTTTTTATTCCCCTGAAGCGTTTTGAAGAATGATGAGCATTTCTCCCCGGCACAAGAGAGAAACTGACTCAGCTCGGCCAGCTTACCTGTCAAGCGCTGAACCTCCTTGGCATCGCGAGGCGATTCCAATTCCATGATGGCCTTCACTTTATCCGGGTTAGGCTCGACCCCCGCCGGGGTTAGAAGGTGTCCGAGAAACTTGCCTCGGTTTGCCCCGAAGACACACTTTTGGGGGTTTAACATCATCTTGAACTTTCGCAGGGTCACGAACGTCTCCTCCAAGTCAAGTAGGTGTGAACCCACATCCCTGCTATTTACCATGAGGTCATCGACATAAATCTCCAGGTTCCTTCCCCTCTGGTTTTTAAACACCCGATCCATCATTCGCTGGTACGTGCCCCCGCGTTCTTTAGCCCGAAGGATATCATTTTATAGCTAAAACATTCCTCCCTTGTGATGAAGGAGACATCTTTGACGTCAGGGGGATGCATGCGGATCTGGTGATAACCTGAAAAAGCATCCAAAAAACTCATAATAGAAAAACCGACGGCTGAATAAACCAACGCGTCGATCTGAGGCAGGAGGTAGCAATCTTTAGGGCATGATTTGTTCAATAAAGAGAAATCTACATACATGCGCCACTTTCCATCACCCTTCTTTACCATTACCATATTGGAGACCCAACCTGGGTACTGAATCTCCGAGATGAAACCTTCATCGAGAAGCTTCTTAACCTCCTCGCGGATGGGATCCTCCAGCTTGATGGCGATGGTCCTCATCTTCTCGCGAATGGGACACGTCTTGGGATCCAGGTTCAGGTGGTGGCAATCCACATCAGCGTCAATGCCCGGCATGTCCGCCGCGCTCCAGGCAAAGATGTCAACATTCCATTTGGATGCACTCCCGTATCTTTGCCTGGTCTTTTGGGCCCAAGCTCCCGTTGACCCTCACCTTCTCTACCTTCCTTGCCTTGCTGCTGACCTCCATCTCCACGACTTCCTCCGCCGGCTCCAGCCGGGATTGCTCCCTGTCAGCTCTTTCCTCCTCTTCTCCCAACTCCTCCTCACCTTCTACCCTCTTAACCTCCATCGCCTCCAACAGTCCTTCCCCAAACAACTCCACTTCTTCACCCCTCCGGGTCTCTCCCCCAACTTCTCCCTCTATCCCTTGCTCCCCTGCAGTATTCTCTCCAGCCTCACCTAGGCTCACCACTCCTCTCTCCATAACCTCCTCTTCAGTCTTCTCTCCAGCCGCACCTAGGCTCACCTCTCCTTCCCCTGTAGCTTCCTCCTCCATCGCCATCTCCTTTTCTAGCTCCCCCGCCTCCGCCATCCAAGATATGGTATTGACGACAGTCACGTAGTACTGTCTCGCCACCTTCAGATCCCCCCTGATTCTGACATGCACCCCTCCGCTGCTGAACTTTAGGCACTGATGAAATGAGGAGGGGGCACAACGAAAGGCGTTGATAAAGGGCCGCTCAAAGATTGCGTTATAGCTGCTCGAAGCATCAACGATGACAAACCGACAGTTCCTTGATACCCCCCCCCCAACGTCACATGCAGCCCTACCCCACCTTCAACTTCCTTTCGTTCCCCCAAGAACCCAAACAACGGTCTATCTGAGGCTAGAATCCTCCGAGCTTCCACCTTCATCTCGTCAAAGGCTTTCTTGAAGATTACATTCACGGAGCTCACGTTGTCCACCAGAATCCTGGAGACCGTGAAATTCTTTACCGCCGTCTGGATCACTAAGGCGTCGCAGAACGGGTCTTCGTAGTCAGACATGTCTTTCACTGAAAAAGTGATTTTTTCCTCATGTGGAGGGGGGGGGGGGTCTGGGAGGTCGAGGCGACGCTCCTTCGATACATGATTTGGAAGCTCCCCTTACAGGTGGCTTCGATCCCCACACCCCATAGATCACCCCGATCCCTCCTCGGGCCCTCACGTCCACCCGGTTTTCACATATATCCTCTCCTCCTCCTTGCAGAACTTCTTCAATCCTCACGGTGGGTTGTTGTTGAGTCTGCCCTCTAGCCGCTCTCATCTCCAGAAACTCAGGGCAGGTGGCCGTTGTATGACCCACCTCCTGGTGAAAGTCACAGAAGGGCAACACCACCCTGCCTTATCTCCTCCTCGCTTCTCCCCGAGCTCCTCTCCTTCCTCCTCTTCCCCTCACTATCTCCATAGCTTCCTGCTGCGGTGGGAGAGGGACCCTCTGTCCCTGCCTCCAGGCCGGCTGGTGGAACCTTCTTTGCTCGCGGTGGTTGTCCCTTCCTTGAAAACCCCCACCCTATCCCTGAGTGTGACCTTTCTGGGGCCTCCAGCCCAACCTATTGTTCGGCTCTTGCGGCCCCCAACCTTGCTACTGCCCCTGCCCTCGGGGTTCCTCTCTCCTTCTCTCTCCTCTCTGCTCTCTCTGCCTCCCTACTCCTGATTCCTTCTCATCATCCTCCGCCAACTCGGCCAACCTCATAGCAAACGCCGGATTGGGCGCCTCGATCTCGATTTCCTTCGCCGCCCTCTCCATCAGCTCCTCGAAGGAGAGGAGGGAACTCTCTTCAGCTCCATGCTAAAGAAACTGGGCCTCAACCCCATAGTGAAGGCAAGCATCACCGTGTACCCCGACATCTCCCGAACCTGCAGAATCTCCTCCTGAAACCTATCAACATAGCGTCACAGCGTCTCCTCCGGCCTCTGCTTGATAGCGAACAAGCACTCTGCTCCCTTCCTCCTCTTCTTGAACGTTGACAACCTCGGCAAGAACCAGCGCCACAGATCCTCGAAGCAGTAAATCGAACTCGCAGGCAACTGGTGGAACCAGTCCCTAGCCTTCTCCTTCAGAGTGATGGCGAAGAGCCTACACTTGAAGGCATCCGACATTTGCCTTATGGAGACATCATCTTCAAACCACTGCACATGCTGCGTGGGGTCGTCCCTCCCCGTATAGTAGGTCATGTCCGACTCCCGGAACCCCTCCGGAACCGGAGCTGAGATGATGAGCTCACTGAAGGGGCTCCCGCCCCCTGCCTGCCGAGAGGGTTCATCGCGCGACCTCGGATCGCTTGCCCTGTCCGCACTGGTCTATCCCAGGAACAACTTTTGCCTGGGGACATCCCTTTCTGCAGCCTCTGCCGGAACTTCCTTTCCCGAGCATTGCCCGGGAGCATTCTCGCCCAACGACGGAGCAGCAGCCATCGGGACCTGAGGAGTCTCCCACTCGCCCCTTGTCGAGAAGGCCAAGTGGATGGTCTGTAAGACTTCTCGCCTGAAGTCTTTCAACATCCCCAACGTCACCCCACTTCCCCGAGAGGGAAAACCTCCCGAGCCAGCTCCTTCTCCTTCACCTTCAGCCATGAGACTTGGCTTAAGATTTTCTTGTATCAGCTACGGTACACGCTCACCGCACCAGAAATGTTGAAGCCAAAAACTGGCCCCAACGACAATTTAGACCTTGGGGGGTAGCCGACGTCTATTTTTCCCAAACCTCGACCCAAGACTAGCTATAAGGACCAAGAACTGACTCAAAGCCTCAGTTGGGAGGTCCCTCCTCTAACCCGGAAATTCTCTGAGCGCTTCCCCTCCAAAGCCAATTGCTGGGCTAGAAGTACCTCAGAAAGCTATAGAAGGAAAAATGAAAGTATGAGATAAAATCTCTGCCTTCTGAGGTATCCAGTGAGTCTATTTATAGATTTTCAATATCTGGTCTGCAAAAAACGTACATTTGCTGTCCTAAAATTACTAAAATACTCATGGGTCGTCTGCCAATAGCCAAACTCCGTTGTTCTGAGAAGCTAAATGTAGACCAGGGGTATTTAGGTAATTTCAGGTCTGGGTCCCATCTTGCGAAAACTCTTCCTGTTGAGCTCTGCAGGAACCCGGAGCGCGAGCCTTCCCGCCTACCCCAGGCGGAAACCAAAAGACTGAAGGGGCGTTGAATGGAGAGGCATCACTCAACGTCGAGGGCCGATGAGCTTCTGCCATCCTGAGGCGCGAGCCCCTGCTCCTGCCCAGGGCGGGAGCCTTCCCGCCCGCCCTGGTTCTGCCATGGCCTAAACCTAAAATCTGCTCGACGAAAATAACCTTAAGTCGAAGGCTCAGCTCGATGAATTTGCGTTCGACGAATAACGTTCTCAATTCGACAAATTGAGCTCGACGAATTAATGTTCAACGAATGGCGTTCGACGAAAAGGCGTTACTCGGCCCCTGTGCGAGACTCTTCCCGCCCTCTTACGGCGAGAGCCTTCCTGCCCAATTTCTTATCTGACCCAATTTTAGGCCCAAAGCTAGCCCAATCCGGGTCCTTGGGGGATCTTGGTCCCACCCAACGAATATGGAGTTGTACAGCCACGTTCGCCACATTTGCTGCCACGATCTCGTCCGCGTGGGCCACGTGTCAATGTGGCATCCTTTCGCCAGGCGATATCAATATCGCTGGCGATATCTGCCGAAGTCTACTTAAAGCCGAGTTTTCATTGTCCAAGGTTATGCTTTCAAAAGCCATAACTCTTATTATTCGCGTGAGCCTTCTTCCCGAATTCAAAGCACTCCCAACATCTACTTTGAAGACCAAGAGTGAAAAGGAGATCTTTGCACGCTTCAACTTGAATGATATTCATGGCGATCTTCCATCTCTTTCAGAGCTCTTCACTTTATGGAGTCTTTAATTTAAGTTTTTAATTGTATTTTTTCATTTTCACTTGTAACGGTAGAGAATTCGCCGTCTTGTGAGTGACGACTAGGACTTGTGTGATTTATGGGGTAATTCGCCGTCTTGTGTGCAACGACTAGGTCGAGGTGTAGATCTAGAGGGGAGGCTAGAGGCCGTATCTGAGACAAGATAGACTATAGCTCCTTGGGCGAAGGACCGGTGAGGAAACAAAAAAGATTTTTTTCTTACAAGTCTTTCATTCATCTGTTTCTAAGAAAAATCTTTCTGACAATTTTTTGAGAAGTTTCAATTTCAAAACAAATCAAAACTTAATTATCATCGTAAAAGCTCTAAAGCCACCCCCCCCTAAGGGGGCATAAGATCCAAACAATGAATGCCCGAACTCATCCAACAATGAATGCCCGAACTCAACTAAGGAACCCCATCCAAAAACTAAGGTTTTTTTTCTTGGTGAAGGTCGTAGCCGTTGACCAAACGGAGCTTTAGTTTTCATGCAATTTTTTGTAGTGCTCTAGTACTACTTGTCAGCCTCATTCAAATTGTTTATAATTAATTGTGGCTATATGTTTAAAATACTATTAATACCACCCGAGAAGTTGATATCGATATAGAAAAGTTATTTAATTAATTGTGCCTTGAATATTTGCATGTTCTAGTATAAAATGAGTTAATTGTTAGGTATGTTAGTCGACTGCATGTTTGTCTGGACTTTCACATATAGTTAGGTCAGAGTCGGCATCTATTAGTTCTCTTCTACTTCAAGTCGTCTCTTATAGCAGAGAAGAGGAGTATTGATGCAACATAGTGAAAGCAAGAAGATTTATCAGGAAGAGAAAAGATATGATCATGGCGGAGGGGCAAAATCAAGCTCAAAACAAACAGCAAGTTCAAAGGCAGTGGTTGAACTCGAGCGGGTGGGTTCCTACTAAGCCTACCTAGAACACCTGAAGATTCAAGCCTAGAATGGTATTTACTTATTTGATTTTCATTTTACTTCTTGATTATATATCCTTTGCCTCTTAATTATTTACAATACATTTGATTATTGATGTAATTGTTGAAACCGGGATGCCGGTTCAATGGAGTTCAGACTAAAAAGGAGCAGTTCGCGTTACTTGACTCGCCATTGAACGCTCTAGACTGGGGTATTCTGAGCGCAGAGATGAACCTCACTAAAAAAGAAGTGGTTTGCCAACACACAGACCCGTGAGCTGCTATGAGGAGGTCCAACCGTACATCCGGAAGTTCTTTTCACTTCTCCCAAAGCCAAAGATGAGCTTGGCACCTCGGACAACAAGGAGAAGAAGCTCAAAAAAGAGAGCTCTAGGAGGCTGGGTATGTGATGCAGGACGGACGTCACACTCGTCTGCCACCCTGGATTCCCACCAGGGGGCCCACCATGGCGTCGCATCATGGCGGCTTTATCAGGGTCGCGACCCGTACACCTCTACCCATCTCCGCCCCCACAACAGGGCCGATGTGTTGTTGACGTCAGAGCTCGATCCCCTGACCTCATTGATAAAGAACTCTCATGCTGCACTTTTATGATGCAGGACGGACGTCACACCCGTCTGCCACCCTGGAGTCCCACCAGGGGGGCCACCATCCGCAAATCAGTTGATGATGAGAACTCACATGAGAGTTCTTTATCAAGGAGGTCGGGGGATCGAGCCCCGACCTCAACAACCTATCGGCCTTGTTGTGAGTCCGGGGATGGGTTGGGGTGTATGGGTCGCGGCCCTGATAAAGTTGTCATAGTGCGACGCCATGGTGGGCCCCCTGGTGGGACTCCAGGGTGGCAGACAGGTGTGACGTCTGTCCTGCATCAGTATGCCTTCTTCGAGTTGCAATGAGGTCTATTTATAAGCAAACACTTGTTGAGGGCATAATGGTCTTTTTTGGCATGCGGACAGCAACCTCCGCCTTTTAATTTGTGATACTAGCAGCCCAAACTAGCATGCGGGCAGCAGCCACCGCCTTTTTGAGAGTACTATAAGCAGACCACGATGGCCGGCGAACAGCTGAATACTAATAGATTAAGACCAACTGGGTCTGGGCGAGTACCAAGACCGGGAAGGCTTGTACTCGCCTGTCCAGAGCTCACCTCTGGCTGGGGCTCGCCTGGCTGTGAAGTCATCGATCCCGAGATTGCTCGGCCTGAAGTCGCCCGGTCTAATCACTCTGAGCTGGAGCTCGCCCGGCTTGGGCTCGTCTGGTCTGGGCTCGCCAGGCCGGAGCTCGCTCGGCATGGGTTCGCCTGACTGGAGCTTCCCTGAATGCGGTTTGGACTGAGCTCGCAAAATATGGATTGAAATATTTTAGTGGCTTTCTAGGATTTCTTACCTTTAGGACGCTGAGCATTCAGATCTTCATGTTTTCAGGGTTCATCACTTTTCCTTGAGGATTCACCCACAACGGCTTGAGGAATCAACGCATTGTAGTCCGGGATGACTCAAAAGCTCAAACCTAGCAGAGAGAATCAAGACATTATAGTCTGGGATGACTCAAAAGCACAACCCTACCAGAGAGCATTCATTCTCCCTAATCAAACCGTGCCTGGAAATGGAAGAGGAGATAACTGGAGTCTTACAGTAGCATCTGAAACAAGAACTTTGGATAGAGTTACAAAAGACTTAACTGCAAACAAGTGACTGACATTTGAATTGATTGCAAATACACCCTACAGATAAACATGCAAATAGAGCACAATACTAATAGGTAATTGTTGAAGCCCAGATACCGGTTCAATTGAGTTCGGGGTAAGAGTGAACAGTCCAAGTTACTTGACTCGGTGTCTGGCACACAAGACTGGGGTGTTTGAGCTCGGAGTCGGCCCTCACTAGATTGAAGGTGGTTGCCTACACACAGACCCGGTGAGCTGCAGCGAGGAGGTCTCATCACTCACCCGGAAACGCGACTAGCGTCTTTCCCTCCCAAAGCCAAAAGCTGAGATCGACACCTTGGATGACACAGAGCAAGAGCTCTTGAAAATCCGGAGCTCAAGGATGGTTGAGTCTGCCTCTCCAAGGTGCTTTGAGTGTCTATTTATAGGCAAACTCCAACTCAGAGGCAGAACAGTCTTTTTAGCATGCTAATAGCGGCTTCCACCTTTTCGCTTTTGTTATCAGCGCCCCTGATTGGTCTGCGAATAGTGGAATCCCGACGTTTCAGGGGGATATAGGCAGACCTTAAGGGTCTGCAAAGAGCAGGATAGCCGAAACTGTAAATTCTTCTTACTTGGACGAGTACTCCGACCATCAGAGCCGAGGACTCGACGGGCTGGAGCTCGTCTCCCCCTGGGTGCGCCTCAGCGCGAGATCGAGAAGGCAGGTTCTGCCTAGGGCTTGTTGGGCGTGCGACTGTCTGGTATGGCGAGGGAGCCAAGCGGCTGCTCGATATGTTGATGCCCGAGGTCGCCTCGCTAGGGCCTGCTCACCCGGCTGGGTCGAGCCAGGCCTAATCCATTCCTTCCCCCTACTGAATTTCATCTAGCCTCTATTGGGTGCGAGCTGGGCCGAACTCGATAAATTGATGTTGCACACGATCTTTGCTTCTTTGTGAGCTTGCTAGAGGTCGGGAAAAAAATCATCCAACCCTAATTTATCGAGTGTCTAAACGAGCCTTCGGCAGACTGGAACGTGTTGGGTCTTTGCCTCTATAAATATGGGGGAGGGGGTGAGCACGACTTTTTCCAACTGAGGCCCTTGAACGACGCGCTCCTCCTCTGCGCTTGATGGACCCACTAGACCCAGATGATGACGAGATAACGGCCCTGCTCGGCCTTATCGGCGAACTCCCTCTGAAGTAACAGCGAACACCTCGGGGTGATGGATCTAGCAAGAAGCGCAAACGTAAATCTATCGTGGAACCTATCACGAGGTCAAAAAATCCACAAACGGGTTCATCCATGATGCTTGCTGGTCGATTTCCACGAATTCTCCCTCTTCGATGGAAGGTCGAAACAATTCTGTCACCACCCCACCTGTCGGGGGACGTACTTGGCCAGATGGTCCGTTGTAACTCCCCTAAATTTCTGATAATTAATTTTAATCTTCTAATTGTGTAATTTTGAAGTAAGGGCGTTACGCAAACGCGGAATTAACGGAGTGTCGTCGTTAGGGCATTTTCGTGTCTGTTTGATCAAGACGACCGGGCTACGAGCTTGTCGGAATTGAGATTTTAAGATTTTAAGATAAATTTAGGGGATTGTTATCCGCATACCTTAAATGGCTATTCGCAGAACAAAAAAAAGTTTTTTTTAGGTTTAAATCCACAGCCCCAAATCCATTTTCTTTATTCTCAAACCTAAAACCCTAAATGCTTCTTCTTTGACACCTGCGTCCTTTGCCGCTCGCCCGTAAATCGCAACCTTTAGCGCAGGCGTTCGCCGGCAAATCAGGAGCCCTCTAGGTCGCTGGCGAAGAAGAATCCTCTTGTTCGAAGCCCCCGATCCTTCGCTTTTCACTTTGTTCGAAGGAGCCAACCGTTCGTTGCGCCTCTCCCGCTGTGAGGACACCATCTTCCGCCGAATGTTAAATTTTCTCAACGTGGTCAGCAAGATAGCCCAAACGCCAAATTAATATCTTCGGAACTACCCAGTTCGCACGTTGAACCAGCGGAAAACCGAGGAACAAAGATTAAACCCAACAAACAATGGAAGCACAAGCAGGTCTATTATTCATTCACTTCTTTACACCACGAGGCATACAGAGTGAGACATGATTTCGCTAGTATAACAGCTGTAAACAGAAAGCACCAAAAAACAAGCCGGGCGGACAGCACCGGAGTCCGCCGAGACCGCGAGGTCGCCGAGTACGCTGAGATCGCCCGCACTTAGCTGCAGTCCGCCGAATCACCACGGAGTCCGCCGAAGCCGCGAGGCCGCGCGGACACACCGTTATTCGTCTCCTGCTGAACCTGAACTGAGGAACACGCCCTACCCGCCTGAAGCCGGCGGACAGGTTATTGAAGCTGGCAAAGATGAAACAGAACTGACAAGCCGCAGAGCGACCTCCTGCTAAGTCCGCAGAGACGCACACTTCCAAGACTTGACCGAAGTCACAGCCAAACTCCTGGCTCCTTGAAGCTACCCGCGCGACCTGCACACAGCAAACGTTAACACTGAATCAAACCGCGCTGACTGACAAACACAGACCGCAACGCTTCGCTCAACCCAACTTACTGTTCACTTAAGTTACTTAGGTTACTGTAGATGTGCCAGGGGGGGTCCTATTTATAGGCAAGGTGAGGAGTGTGGTCACCGCCCAAGAGATAGCGACACCACCCCCAGCCCGCGCGATAGCAAACCTCCGTCCGCCGAGTCCGCAAGGACTTAGCCGGATACCAAGGAAAACCGCCAGGATCAAGGCAACCATTGACGAACCCTCTTTAGTCCGCCCAAGCTATGTGGACAAGGCATCAACCCGCAAAGCTTCAACCACTGCAGGACAGCAACCCCCTTCAATGGCAGTCTGCACCAACCCAAGGCAGTCCGCAAGACTCACACCTCAATCCGCCACAAGTCCACGACCAAAAGCAGACAGCAACAGTTCGCCCGGTCACAGCGGACTTGGCGGATACCGCGGACACCATGGTCTTGGCACAGAGTGTGACCAAGTCCAAAACCATCAAGGGCAAATGCAAGCATGGCGGACACAAACTTCCGTCCGCCAAACACCGCTTCACAGACCGCCAGCAGTCCGCAAGCTCCTCGCACTCCTGTCCATCGCAGCAACCAACCCCGGACTCCAAAACCAGGCCGCCAACCAATCTCCACAGCAAAGCACCTGCTGTAATCACCAGAGCTCGACAAGGCCTCAGCCAAGCTCTAAGCTTAGTCCCAACAACCCACACCGCGAACACATCAGTCCGCAAGCTTCCCGCGGACACGAGCCAACCCTCATATCAGCACAAGCTTGCAACCGCGGCCACTGAGCAATGCACCAGTCCGCAAGCCTCCATCCGCTCAGGCCGCTACTTGGCAAAGCCAATCAGCAAACACCCTATCCGCAGAAACCAGGCTGCATAGTCCGCGGACTCCATGCAACAACCCGCTCAGAAGACAGCCGGCTTCTCACCAGACCTTTCACCAGGCCGCACATCACAGTCCGCCCAGTCCGCCTAGTCCGCCAAACCTGTCCGCCCAGGCCGCCCGGCCTGTCCCGTCAACCACTTCCACTTCACAAATTTCAACACTCCCCCTTGAAGTGGGAAGTGGTGACCAAGCCCAGCAAACTGCATAAGCGTTCAAAGGGCCCCTTCGACAGTGGCTTCGTGAAGATGTCAGCAAGATTATCTTCACTCCGAACATGCCCGACCAGCAGAGACCCCTCCAACACCTTCTCCCTGATGAAGTGGTGATCAATCTCTATATGCTTGGTCCTGGCGTGACACACTAGATTGTTAGCCAGTTTGAGAGCACTCTCATTGTCACCCCGGAGTAAAGTAGGCCCTTGCACTTCTTCATGAACATCCTCTATAAGCCTCCTCAACCAAACGACTTCCCGAGCAGCCAAGGCCGAAGCCTTATACTCCGCCTCCGTGGTTGAAACCGACACCGAGTCCTGCTTCTTGCTACACCACGAGATGCTAGCTGAACCGCAAGTGAACACATAACCTGAAGTAGACCTTCGATCATCCGAATCACCGCCATAGTCAGCATCCGTGTACCCGAGCAATGCAAACTCCGCGTCCCTTCTATAGAGGAGTCCCATATCAGAAGAAGCCTTGACATACTTCAGAATTCCCTTAGCCACCACTAGATGAGATTGCCTTGGTTCAGCCATATACCGACTTACTCGGCCAACAACATAAGCAATATCCAGCCTTGTAATCGTCAGGTAAATCAAGCTCCCAACAAGAGCCCTGAACACCAAGGGATCAAGAAGAACCCTTCCCTCATCTCGTCGAAGCTTAAGCCCAGATTCCAGTGGAGTAGAGCACTTCTTCCCTTCGCCCATGCCGAACCGCTTCACAATGCGATCAGCATATCCTTTCTGGCTAATGAGAACCCCACACTCCTTCCTCTCCACTTCCAGACCGAGAAAGTGATGCAACTCTCCCAAGTCCTTCATCTCGAAGCGTATAGCAAGCTCAGCCCTGAGCCTTACTACTTCCTCCTCCGAATTTCCTGTGATGATCATATCATCCACATACAGTAGGACCAAGACTCGTAGCTCCCCCTTCTTCTTGACGAACAAGCTTGAATCCGAGTTGGAAGCAAGGTATCCACAGAATTGCAAATACTCTGCAATCTTCCCATACCACGCTCTAGGAGCTTGTTTCAACCCATAGAGAGCCTTCCTGAGTTTACAGACATAGTCCGGATGCTTTTCAGAGACAAAACCAGTCGGCTGATCCATGAAGATGTCCTTGTCAATCTCTCCGTAAAGAAAAGCATTCTTCACATCGAGTTGCCACAACCTCCATCCTTTGCTAGCTGCCAAGGCGATCACCACCCTTACTGAAGTCATCTTCGCAACTGGACTGAATGTCTCCTCATAGTCTTCTCCATACTGCTGTGAGAATTCTCTAGCGACCAGGCGAGCCTTGAACCTATCAATGCTCCCATCAGCCTTCTTCTTCAATTTATACACCCACTTGCAAGTAACCAGAGTAATGCTATCAACCTTGGGCACAAGGTCCCAGGTTTCATTCTTCTTCAGAGCATCAATCTCTTCTTTCATGACACCTTCCCACTCCTTCACTCCAGTGGCCTCGTTGAAGTTTGCAAGCTCTCGCTCATCCAGAGGACCTGCAAAGAAGCAGGAGACAAAGCTCACTGCATTCCCATCACAGTACCGAGCCGGTGGCTTAACCACCCTCTTCGATCTCCGAAGAACCGGCTCCTTGCTCACGACTTCTGTTGCTTCTTCGGGCTCCACTCCTACCTGGGGCAAGCATTGAGCAGTGCTCCCCCTGCTTCCTGAGCCAGAAAGCTCAGCCTCGGAGTTCGAAGAAACAGGAGCTGCTGGTGAAACAACAAGCTCCTCTTCCAAGCCTTCAGCAGCCACCACCGGTGCTTCATCAACCTTGCTACTTCCGGTTAGCTCAACCGAGCCACCTCCATATGACGTCAGCTCGTCAAAGACAACGTCTCTTGATACCACGAACTTCTTCGTCACAGGGTCCATGCACTTCCATCCCTTCTTCCGCTCATCGTAGCCGATAAAGACAAGTTTCCTTGCCTTCGCATCCAGCTTTGTCCGTGAAGCATCCGGGACATGCACGTAGCAAGTTGAACCGAACACCCTAAGGTGTCCCACACTCGGCTTCTCCTTTAGCAACAGCTCAACATGAGTCTTCATGTTGATAGGGCTGAGTGGCATCCAGTTGATAACATAAGCAGCACAAGACATTCCCTCCGCCCAAAAAGACCTTGGGATATCTTTCGCATGAAGCCAGCATTTGCAGGTCTCCGTCAGATGACGGATTTTCCGCTCTGCTACCCCATTTTGTTGTGGAGTGTGAGCACAAGTAAGCTCTCGTTGGATCTCGTGCTTCATGCAGAAGTTAGAAAACTCGGAGGAAACAAATTCACCCCCGTTATCAGTTCTAAGCTTCTTAATCCGCAAGCCAAGCCGGCCTTCTACCAACTCCTTAAACTCCACAAACAAACGGAAGGCTTCCGACTTCTCCTTTAAGAAGTACACCCAAGTATACCTTGAGTAGTCATCAACCAAGACAAGCATGTATCTGCTTCCACCAAGGCTGGCAGTAACCGTCGGTCCCATCAGGTCGCCATGAATGCACTCCAATGGCTTCTTGCTCCTTGTTTGAGATTTATCAAACGGAAGGCGATGTGCCTTACCGTATTGACAGCCCGCACAAACATGCCCATCACCAAAGGAAGACAACTTCGGCAACCCCCTCACCAGACTTCTACTAGCCATCGCCTTCAGCTTGTCCATGCCAACATGCCCCAGCCTCTCATGCCAGATAGCAGCACTATCATTGGCTCTCATTCTATCAACATAAGCATTGGTGGAAAGAACAAACAAGTTCTTCACCCTCCTCCCAACATGAGCAACATCAGCCTTCACTGCTGATACGTTGCGAAGGAACCTCACGTCTGTTGGCCCAAACAGAATGTGATACCCAGCGTCCACCGCATTGGTCACCGAGAAGAGGTTCTTCTTCATGCCCGACACGTGATACACACTCCTTAACGTGAGTGGCCCCTGATCACTACCCAAAGACACGACCCCCTCTTTCTCTACTGCATAAACAGTATTATCAGCAGTGATAATAGCTTCATTACCTGAGTAAGCCTGCATGGAGGTGAAATTCGATTTGTCTCCGGTGAGGTGATGACCACACCCGGAGTCCACGATCCACTCGCTGTTGAAGTCCTCAGTAGACAAGGCCCGGACACAAGTGCCCGTCATGAAAGCTCCGCCCCATTCTGCTTCTTCACTTCTCAAGCAAGCTTCCTCCTTTCCCGCAGCATGCCCAGACTGCAGTTTGACCTTGCAGTCCCGCTTGAAGTGCCTCGCTGATGACACCGGTAGCACTTCAGATTCTTCTTCCAGTCCTTAGGAGCATTGCTCCTCTCTGACGGATATGAAGTTGAAGTCTCTTTCTCACCAGCGGCCTGCACCTTCTTCTTCTTCTTCCCTTACCATCCTTTCTTCTTGCCTGAGAAGAGAGCTTCGCTGCCTTCCTGATTCAGGTTCACTCCAGCCATCTGCCTTGCTAAGCTCTCCTGCGAGGCAAGCAGATTCTCCAGCTCCAGCAAAGACGGCTGAGTAGCCCACCCTTAAACAGATGTGACAAAGGCCACATACTCCTTCCGCAAGCCGCGGATAATGTGCCTTTTTATCTTAGCCTCAGAGATAGGCTCATCAGGATCCAGTGCCGACAGCTCAGCGCACAAGATCTTCATCTTTAAGAAGTACTTGGAGATGGAAAGGTCTCCCTGAGTTGCCCTGGCCAACTCATTCTCCAGGAACTGAAGCCGCGCCACATTCTTCCTATTGAACAACTCATCAATGGTTGTCCAAATATCAGCAGCCGACTCACACCCAACGATGTGATCAAACAGTTCCGGAGACACGGCTCTCTTCAGAATGAACTCCTCCTTAGCATTTGTCCTTCTCCAGAGCCTAACCTGCTCAGCAGTACCGAATGCAGCAGTGACTTCCTACCTGTCGTCACCACCGACGACTTCCCACAGCTCCTCGCCAAGAAGATAACTCTTCATGCACGACTTCCACTTCTTGAAGTTAGTCGGCGTTAAGAGTTCAATGCCTAGACCTCTTGCAAAGCTCCCTTCCATTGCAACACCTGTTGGCACCCTTTCAGAAGCTCCGAGCAACAACACTGGTTGATCACCACTCAATCCCTGAGTAACAACACTGCCTCACTTCCGCTCACGCAAATGAACCTGGCTCTGATACCATGTTAAATTTTCTCAACGTGGTCAGCAAGATAGCCCAAACGCCAAATTAATATCTTCGAAACTACCCAGTTCGCACGTTGAACCAGCGAAAAACCGAGGAACAAAGGTTAAACCCAACAAACAATGGAAGTACAAGCAGGTCTATTATTCATTCACTTCTTTACACCACGAGGCATACATAGCGAGACATGATTTTGCTAGTATAACAGCTGTAAACAGAAAGCACCAAAAAATAAGCCGGGAGGACAGCACCGGAGTCCGCCGAGACCGCGAGGTCGCCGAGGTCGTCGAGTCCGCTGAGATCGCCCGCACTTAGCTGCAGTCCGCCGAATCACCACGGAGTCCGCCGAAGCCGCGAGGCCGCGCGGACACACCGTTATTCGTCTCCTGCTGAACCTGAACTGAGGAACACGCCCTACCCGCCTGAAGCCGGCGGACAGGTTATTGAAGCTGGCAAAGATGAAACAGAACTGACAAGCCGCAGAGCGACCTCCTGCTGAGTCCGCAGAGACCGCACACTTCCAAGACTTGACCGAAGTCACAGCCAAACTCCTGGCTCCTTGAAGCTACCTGCGCGACCTGCACACAGCAAACGTCAACACTGAATCAAACCGCGCGGACTGACAAACACAGACCGCAGCACTTCGCTCAACCCAACTTACTGTTCACTCAAATTACTTAGGTTACTGTAGATGTGCCAGGGGGGTCCTATTTATAGGCAAGGTGAGGAGTGTGGTCACCGCCCAAGAGATAGCGACACCACCCCCAGCCCGCGCGATAGCAAACCTCCGTCCGCCGAGTCCGCAAGGACTTAGCCGGATACCAAGGAAAACCGCTAGGAGCAAGGCAACCATTGACGAACCCTCTTTAGTCCGCCCAAGCTATGCGGACAAGGCATCAGCCCGCAAAGCTTCAACCACTGCAGTACAGCAACCCCCTTCAATGACAGTCTGCACCAACCCGAGGCAGTCCGCAAGACTCACACCTCAATCCGCCATAAGTCCACGACCAAAAGCAGACAGCAACAGTCCGCCCGGTCACAGCGGACTTGGCGGATACCGCGGACACCATGGTCTTGGCACAGAGTGTGACCAAGTCCAAAACCATCAAGGGCAAATGCAAGCATGGCGGACACAAATTTCCGTCCGCCAAACACCGCTTCACATACCGCCAGCAGTCCGCAAGCTCCTCGCACTCCTGTCCATCGCAGCAACCAACCCCGGACTCCAAAACCAGGCCGCCAACCGATCTCGACAGCAAAGCACCTGCTGTAATCACCAGAGCTCGACAAGCCCTCAGCCAAGCTCTAAGCTTAGTCCGCAACAGCCCACACCGCGAACACATCAGTCCGCAAGCTTCCCGCGGACACGAGCCAACCCGCCTATCAGTACAAGCTTGCACCCGCGGCCACTGAGCAATGCACCAGTCCGCAAGCCTCCATCCGCTCAGGCCGCTACTTGGCAAAGCCAATCAGCAAACACCCTATCCGCAGAAACCAGGCCGCATAGTCCGCGGACTCCATGCAACAACCCGCTCAGAAGACAGCCGGCTTCTCACTAGACCTTTCACCAGGCCGCACATCACAGTCCGCCCAGTCCGCCTAGTCCGCCAAACCTGTCCGCCCAGGCCGCCCGGCCTGTCCCGTCAACCACTTCCACTTCACAAATTTCAACACCGAATCCATTCCTAATCTGAGCCACCTATAAGTAAATAACATTCCCTAATACAGAGACGTGGAGCGTCCTTAGCAGTGCCTCATGTTCGAAGACCCCGTCCTTACCCGTCGAGAATGCAGTGAATGGTTGTTGAGTTGTGCCTCCTGTTCGAAGCCCCCGTCCTTACCCGTCGAGAATGCAATGCCTCATTCTCCATATTTTTATGTATTTCTATGTAGCTGAACCTCATTATCCAAATTTTTATGTGAGTTAGGAGTAAATTTTTATGCAGTGCCTCCTGTAAGATAATTTGTATGTAGCTTTGCCTCATTCTCCATATATAATAAGTGATGTATGCTTGATATTTTTTGAGCACTTGTGTGCTGGTGCTTCATATTTTTTAATGCAGGTTATGTATATTTTGATGTACTTGATATTTTATGAGCACTTGTGTTGCTGGTGGTTCATATTTTTTGATGCAGGTTATATATATTTTGATGTAAGCTTCAATTTTGGTGGTAATAAACTATGCCCTTGCTGGTACTTATGGTGCTGGCGCACTTCTTGATATTTTTTTTACTTTTAATGTTGGTCTGCGAATAACAATAATTTATGTAAATAATAATTTTAATTATCTTTGGATCTGCAAATAGTAATAATCTGCGAATAGCCATTTTTGATCTGCAGATAACAATCCCCTAAATTTATAAGAATCAGAATTCCTAAGTCTTAATTAAAACAAACTTAATGAGAATTTCTTTTTGATAATTTCGGATCAATTAAGACAAAACTAGCCTTGGAAATGACCAAAAACAATAAAATCTCATCTTAGAAGTTGATCCCTTCATTAATTAATAAGTGGGAGTCGGCTATACTTTTATTTACCAAAGTTTTTCTTCTTCCTCAAGCCAACCCGAGCCAGAGAGTGAGAGAGACGGAGAAATTATTCTCCTGAAGCTTTTTAGTCGCGGATTTGAGAGCTCCGGTGCTCAAAATTCTCGACGGAGCCTATATTCGGGAATCTCTCGTCGAGCTCTTCACGTGCGTGGTAAGTATTTTTGTTTCGTGGAGTTATAGCTTTATGGTAAGCGGCCCTAACCGTTGTTTCTTGCCAAAACTTCTCATATTTTCTTGACGAGCTTTAGTTTGGGCCGATCCTCAGCGGTCAGCGTGGAGGGCTTGAAAGGCAAAAGGCCTGGTGAAAAGGTTCCGGCAAGTGGTGGTTTCTTTTCTACTTGCATATCCTTTGTACCTCTATTTTTCCTATAAATCTACTTGTAGAAATTTTGCTTAAACTTAATTATGTGAAGGAAATTTCATAGGCAGTGGTTTTGATTAAATCTCCTTCTTAATTGTTTTCATTATTAGTTTTATTTTTTCCTGTAACATCAAATTTCTGCTCCTCCTTCCTAATAATTAGCAATGTATGGTAATGCTCTACATTTGTTTCCCTCTAGATGTTCTGTATTTACTGTATTCTGGTCAAATTTTGTACGCCCCATTTCTGCACTAAGTCAAAATTCAACTGCATCGACTGCATGGGTCAATATTTGTGAAAGTCCAAATTCGACTGCATCGACTGCATGAGTCAAAATTTGTCACAGTCAAAATTCGACTGCATCGACTGCATGGGTCAAAATTTGCCTAAGTCCAAATTCGACTGCATAGGTCAAAATTTGTCAAAGTCCAAATTCGACTGTATCGACTGTATGAGTCAAAATTTGCCTAAATCCAAATCGACTGCATGAGTCAAAATTTACCTAAGTCCAAATTTGACTGCATGGGTCAAAATTTGTCTAAGTCCAAATTCGACTGCATTGAGTGCATGGTCTAAACTTGCTTAAGTCCAAATTCGACTTCATCCATCGACTGCATAGTTAAATTCGACTGCATAGTAAATTAGGCTACATAGATCAATTCGGTTGCATAGTCTAATTTTGGCTGCATAGTTCATGTCTAATGATAACATACAAGTATCTTCTACTCAGGAACCCCTGTGTTGTTCTTTTTCAAATTCTTGAAATTTTGTGGTCAGTTGGTGTAAATGGGAAAGATGTCACCACCACGGTACTTGTTTTATGTTATGATATTGGTTGGACTGTGGGTGTTAGCGGATTATACCACTGCCATAGTGTCTGTTTGTGAATCATTACACCGGGTGATATTATTTTGGACTGTTGGGTTATGTTGGAAAGATAGTCACCACCACAGTGCCTTTTATGATGTCTTTGATTATTGGGTTGTATTGGAAAGATAGTCATCATCATAGTGTCTTTTATGATAATTTGGACTGAAGGTTTGTGTTGGAATATGAGTCACCGCCTCAATGTCGATTTATGCTCGGTGTTAATGATGCACTTTCTCGAGCTGATTGGTCTCAATTATTTATATAAAACAACAACAACACTCAAGCCTTTATCCCACTATAGTAGGATCGGCTATATGGATCCCTTGTTGCCATTGTGCCCTATCTTTTGTCAAAATCTCACTAATGCCTAAGTACATCATGTCTTTCTTTATAATTTTATTCCTAGTCTTTATTGGTCCACCCCTCCCTCGTCTAACATGCATAGTGACTAGATTCTCACAATGCCTAACAGGTCCTCTAATGGTCTCCTTTGTACGTGTTCAAACCATCTTAGACGAGCTTCTCGCATCTTCTCTGAAATTAGTTCTATTCCTGTCTTATCCTTGATACTTTCATTCCTAATTTTATCCAATTTCGTGTGTTCACACATCCACCTACGCATTCGCATCTCCGCAACTCCCATTTTTTGCTCATGTACACAATTCATTGCCCAACACTCAGAACCAGTCTCAATTATTTATATATATCTATAAAATTATAAGATAGATCTTATTGCACATAGTGCAAGCTTTTCTTTTGACTAATCATTTCATAATATTTATACTCACTCTTTATGTGGCTTTTGTTGAATAACTTTATGACTTTTGGTTTTTAGCTGTCACTTGTTCTTTCTTTGCTGAGCCGTTCTTTTCATTGAATGTCTCAGACTCTAAGCAGTAGCAATCTGAGTGGTTAGAGTTGGTGGTTCCAGGCCCAGTGGTAGCAGTTGTTGTTCCCCCCTCACCGTGTGAGGTAGTTGCTGGTTCTGTTTCGGATCAAACTTGTGTTTAGTTTCTATGAATTCGAGTCAAGTTATTGACGCTCATTGCTTCTATTTGCAGATATTAGACTACTTGCTTGTTTGTTTTGTCTTACTTGTTGGTTATTTCTATTACTTGCTCTATATGAATGTTTTATGTTACGATGCATGTTATGTATTTTAAATAAAAACGGTATTATAACTTATACTCATAACATTTCTTTCAACTAAAAATAATTCTATCTTTACGAATTATAACTATTTTTTTACCTACACTAAATTTAGAAACTTGCACATCATTAGCATGTTTGTTGGATCATCATGCTCATGTAGGATAAAATGAAGCAAGATGTGTGCTTTTTCATTGCAATTATATTTTCTTACTTGTGCTCTAGTTGATCCACTAAAACGAGGAACACGGTTCGTTAAGCTCTAAATTTAAATTTATGTTCTTAAATCATAAAACATTAAAACTTATGTCTTACATAAAAATAATTAAAAGTGTGATTTTTGCATGAGCGTCTACAGTTGTCCCCTGCACGGCGTAGCATCACGATGTGTAATGTATCTTACTCTGTTAACATTTATAATGTTGAGAAAATGTGGATCGTGACATCCGCTGTTGAGTTCTCCTCCCTTGGCACGCGCTGGATGGAGAATGAACGAAACACGTTCTCTAACTCTATTACCTTTACCAAGTAGCGCTGCAGCACCGAATCTCAAGCCTCGAACTCTCCTCTGATTTGAGAAGCCACCACCAAAGAATCTGAGTGAACTCGGAGATCTAGAATTTCAAGCTCGTGGGCGAGTCGGAGTCCAACGATCGCCGCTTCGTATTGCGCCTGATTGCTCGTGACAGGAAAACGAATGTCCACCGCTTGCTCGATCCTGACTCTCTGAGGGCTCGTCAAGACGATCTAGGCTCCCATTGAGTACTTCTCGGAGCCTCCATCCACAAACATCTCTCAAGCCTTCCATTCTTGCGGCTCCACTCCTCCAGTCTCTATCGTGTAGGGGCCAAGAAATCGCCCACCACTTGTGCATTCATCGCCATCCAAGGAACAAAAGAGAGGTCGAATTCGTTGAGTTCCACCGACCACTTGGTCAGCCTTCCTAAATGCTCGACCCCATCCATTATATCGTGAAGCGGATGGTCCGTGACCAAGTTCATTTAGTGGGACTGAAAATGGGGTCAGAGCTTCCGAGTCGAGATGACGAGTGCAAAGGCCAGCTTCTCCAAAATGGGGTAACATTGCCCGGCCTTCCGGAGAACTCTACTTGCATAATACATGGGAAGTTGCTTTTTTTCTTCTCTGATTAGGACCGAGCTCACCACCTCGGTTCCCACCCCCAGGTAAAGGTAGAGGCCTTCTCCCTCCTGGGGCCCTTGCAGAAGAGGGGCTCGTGTTAGCTGGAGTTTCAAGTTTTGGAATGATTCTTCGCACTCCGCCGACCACTCAAACTTCTTGTTATCTACATGGATACACAATGCCCGAAAGAAAGGGGAGCACTTCTCTTCGGCCCTCGAGAGGAACCTACTCAATCCTGCGAGTCGACCTGCCAAGCGTTGTACCTCCTTCACATCCTTGGTGTCTCCATCTCCATGATTGCTTTGACCTTGTCTGGATTCGGTTCTACTCTCGCCTGGGTCAAGAGGTGGCCCAAGAACTTCCCCTTCCCCGTGCCAAAGACACACTTGGCGGGGTTGAGCCTCATCTTATACTTCCGGAACGTGGTGAAGGTTTCTACCAGGTCCCTGAGATGTGTTTCAACACTCTTGCTCTTCACCAATAGGTCATCTACATATACTTCTAGGTTGCGTCCTTTTTGTTCCTTGAACACTCTATCCATCATCCGCCGGTACGTTGCTCATGCATTCTTGACCCCGAATGACATCATTTTATAATAATAACATCCGTCGCTTGTGATAAAAGAAACGTTTTTATGTCATGTGGGTGCATACGTATTTGGTGAAAACCGGAGAACGCATCTAAAAAACTCATAGCATGGAATCTGACGATTGAATCTATCAGCGCGTCAATTCTAGGCGAAGGGTAACAATCCTTGAGACAATATTCATTAAGCATTGAAAAGGCGATACACAGCCTCCACTTCTTATCCCTCTTCTTGAACATTACAACATTGGAAACCCAACCTGGATACTAGATCTCTGACACAAACCCTGCGTCGAACAGCTTCCACACTTCTACGCGGATGGGTTCGGCTAGGGTGGTGGTCGTCTTCCTCTTCTTCTGTCGAATTGGGTGGGTCTCCGGATCAAGGTTGAGATGATGACATGCGATGTCTGCATCGATGTCTAACATGTCCTCCGCGCTCCATGCGAAGATGTTCGCGTTCTCCAAGATGCACGCCAGAATCTTCTCCTTGTCTTCCCCCGAGAGCTCGTCGTCGACCTTGACACTTTCGGGCCTTCCGCCCTTGGCTTCGATCTCTTTCTCCTCGACTTCCTCCCCTGCCTTCAGTATTGTCATCTCCTTCATCACCTTGTTGACTATCTCGACTTCTTTCTCCCTTCTTTATCCCAACTAATGGTGTTGACTACATTGAGATAACACTCGCCACCTTCGGGGCGCTCCTGATCCGGATCTGTAGCCCCCAATGCTGTATTTCAAACATTGGTGGAACGACGACACATATTAGAAGACACTAATGAGGGGCCTCCCAAAGATAGCATTGTAACTGTTGGGCGCGTACACTATCACGAAGCGACAGTTCTTTGAGGTTCTACCCGGGGTGACAAGGAGTTCCACTCCTTCGACTTCCTTCCTATCTTCCACAAAACCAAAGAGGGGACCGACGATTGAGGTCACCCTCCTCTCCTCCACCGCCATGGCGTTGAATGTTTTCTTGAAGACAACATTCACTGAGTTTTCGTTGTCAAATAGAATGCGAGAGACCGTGAAATTGTCCGCCGCCACCTAGATCACCAAGGCATCATGAAAGGGATTTTTGTTCCCGAACATGTCCTCCGTCGAGAAGGTGACTTCTCCGATCGGGGGCGGGGCTTGCGAGGTAGAAACCACACTCCTACGGTAAACCGCATCCAGGCTTCTCATCCGGGTTGCCTCCACCCCAGCCCCTCCACAGATCGCATCGATCCCAACGCGGGCCCCCTGATATACTCGGTCCTCATACCCACTAGGTGCCCGTCCTTCTGCTCCATTGTTTCTTCCATCTTCTCCTGCTCTCTGCTCTCGCTTCCCCTCCTGAGCTCCTCCCTCTGCTTCTCTTCTTAGCTCCAAGAACTCTGAGCAAGTAGCGGTGGCGTGGCCCTCGGACTGGTGAAAGTCACAATAGAGGACCATCCTCTGCCCGTCTCCCCTCCTCTGCTATTGGGGTCTTCCGCCTCGTCCTCGACCTCTCCCGATGGCATAGGCCTCCTGCCGGTGTGCTTGATTCTGCCTCCACTGCTCCTGTCTTATTACGGGTGAATGTCGTCGATTCTGCCGCTCTAGTGAGAGCCACTTTCCCGATCCCCCCTGGTACCCTCCCCCGACCATCCTCTGCATTGGTCTGGCAAGAGGTCCTCAGAACCTCCTCTCCTGATCCCTTCGATCTCTATTCGCCCGCGCTCTTCCTTCCTCTCGCCTCTTTGGCTCCTCCGCTTCCTTCATCCATCTCCTCCACCTCCTCTCTGGTTAAATTAGCTAGCTTGGTCCCGAACCCCTTGCTCGTCGACTCCCCCTTGATGTAGCGGGTTGCTCGATTGATCAACTCTTCAAAGGACACCGGGGAGATGCGAGTCAATTTCATCTTTAAAAACCCTCACTGTAGACCCAAACCAAAGACCATTATGAGGGTATGGTCGGGAACCTCCAGGCACAAGAGAATCTCCGCCTGGAAACGATCGACATACGATCCCAACGATTCATGCGGTCCTTGCTTGATGAGGAAGAGGGCCTGCCCCCCCTTCCTTTTCTTTGAGGTGGAGAAACAGAGCAGGAACTCCTTGCTAAGGTCTTCGAAACTGTAGATCGATCCTGCTGGCAGTTGATGGAACCAATCCCTCGCCTTTTCCTTAAAGGTAATATCAAACAACCAACACTTAAAAGGGTCTGCATTGGCTGGATCGACAACATATCTTCAAACTATTGCAGATGCTGGAGGGGATCATCTCTCCCATAATATAAGTTCATTGGCGGCTCGACGAACCCAGCTGGAATGGGGGCCGTCATCACCAACTCGAAGAAGGGACTCGCCGACGCGAGTTGACCGCTGGGGCGAGTTCGTTCATACTCCCCCTCTGATACGCGAGTTGCAGGCGTGCTCGTGAAGAGTACTCGCGACTGCAGCACCAGGTCGCGACCCTCCTGGGCTATCTCCTTGTTGGGAAGCTGGTCGCGACTCAGCTCACCCTGCAATGCGACACCCAAGCCGGGTGCCGCAACCTCGCCTCGTTACGCGAGTAGTCCCTTCACTATAACTTTCATTGACTTCATGAACTTAGTGAGTTCGGCGAATTGTCTCTGTGTCATGAACCCGCTAGCCGGATGCGAGATCCCCTGTCCGTCTCCTTGCTCTCCATGCCCTGTCATGGCACAATAGGTTGAGTTTTTCTTCAAAAACTGTTAGTTTACGCTCACCGCACCAAAAATATTGAAGCCCGGATACCGGCTCAATAGAGTTTGTACTAAGAGGGAACAATCCAAGTTACCTGACTCATTGTTTGGCACAGAAGACCGGCGTGTTCGAGCTTGGAGTCGACCCTCACTAGGTTGAAAGTGGTTGCCTACACACAGACCTGATGAGCTGCAGCGAGGAGGTCCCGCCACTCACTCGAAAGTGCGACTCACGTCTTCTCCTCCCAAAGCCAAAGGATGAGCTCAGCACCTTGGATGGCACGGAGCAAAAGCTCTCGAAAATCCGGAGCTCAAGGAGGTTGGGTCTGTCTCTCCAAGATGCTTTGAAGGTCTATTTATAGGCAAACTCCAACCCAGGGGTAGAATAGTCTTTTTGGCCTGCTGATAGGGGCCTCCGCCTTTTTGCTTTTGTTATCAACGCACCTGATTGGTCTGTGGATAGCATAATCCCGCTGTTTGAGGTGGATATAAGTAGACCTTAAGGGTCTGTAAATAGCAGGATAGCTGGAACTGTAAATTCTTCCTGCCTGGGCGAGTACCCCGGCCATCAGAGTCGAGGATTCGCCAGGCTAGAGCTTGTCACCCCATGGGTGCACCTTGGCGCGAGACGGGGTAGGCAGGTTCTACCTAGGGCTCGGTGGGTGCGCAACTATCTGGTATGGTGAGGGCGCCTCGCAGCTGCCCGGTGTGTTGAGGCTCGAGATCGCCTCGCTAAGGCATGTTCGCTCGGCTGGGTCGATCCAGGACTAATACCTTCCTTCCCCATGCTGAATTTCATCTGGCCTCTCTTGGGTGCGAGTTGGGTCGAACTTGATAAATTGAGGTTGTACAATCATTACAATAATAATACTACAACCATAACACTATACAACGACCATAGCACGATACTGCGACCATAGCACGATACTGCGACCATAGCACGATACTGCTACCATAGCACGATACTGCGACCATAACACGATACTGGGACCATAACACGATGTTACGACCATAGCACGATACTATGACCATAGCATGATACCAAGGTTGTAGATGTCGGATGTCGGGTTCATGTCGGTTTGGGTTTGAAATATCGTATGTCGTATTGCGGGGGATATATCGGGGATAATTTACAATATCAGATTTTAATATTTAAATAAAGATTACATTATTTATAAACATATTTTTTGCAAATAAGTAAAAATGTACAGACAAATAACTATAGGAATGTATAGACAAATAAGTATTTATAATATTTTCTTTGAAATAATTTTGAAAGATAAAAGAGAAGCCCATGTAATTATGTAAAGTTCGAGGGGAGTTTTTCTTAGCACAAGAGAAACAAAAATCACTGTAGATTTACACAAGGAAAGTTATAAACTTAACTATTGCAATAAAGAAACCTAACTATAGCATAAGTAAGAATCTTACAGTAACACAAGTTTAATAAAACTTTTAGATCTTATGACTTGATCAATATAATAACTCCAAATAAAACTTTCAATTGTCGCAGAAAAAAAGAAGAAAGAAGAAAGAAAAAGGGGACTTATAGGGGAGTGAAGTAGCAGAAACCCTAAAGCCCGACATCGACTCCTCGCGTCCTCGCCTGCGATGCCAATTCGTAGAAAGCCCGGCGTCGTCGTCTACTCCTCGCCTGCGATGCCGATCCGTTGCCTCGTCACCGGAGAAGGAGCTGTCGAGTGTCGACCACTTCGCCAGAGCGACTCTCCCGTAAAATTTAGGGTAGAGCGAGAAATGATGAATGCGTGAAATGGACTCGTGAAGTAGAAAAATATGGGTCTCATAAACTTTGTTTATATATATATTAAATATAATAACCGAAATATCGGGTTAGAGATATATCGATATATCGGGATATATCGCCGTTTTTTTACAAAACAATATTTTTGTCAAACAAATCGGTTTCGTTGCGGTTTGCACCCAAAACCTTTATGTCGGCCGACATGTCGGACATGTCGGCCGATATCTACAACACTGCATGATACTATGATAGCACGATACTACGACCATAAAACGATACTAGGACCAAAACACAAAGTTTGGATACACTTTCTTGCATTTCCTTTATAAATTTGATGCATACCTTATGTTGTCCCAACTCTTGCCCCTAAGGCAGCTGCGATATTTTGGCTTACATCTCATTGATACAACACGAGGATATGCTTAGCTAGATGGATCATGTCATATCCCGTTTGTTCCAAAACATTGCAACAAACTAGCTTTTTTAAGTCTAAGACAGATGTGATCAGCCATCTTAATAAGGCATGAACACCATCCCATGGATGCATGCCTTATAACCTCAAAAGTCATCTTCCAAGTATTTTATTCCTCGTCTTCTTCTATTCTACTACTATGATCCTGAAGTAATCTAGTTATACTATCGACAACCTTCATTCACATCACTTTAAGGCTGTTTATTAATAAGTGTAAGCAAACACTTTTACCGTGAAATGCAGCATGAGACATTTTCAAGGAATTAGGTTTCAACTAATTGGTTGTTTGAGAATAATAGATTTTAAACCCAAAAATCTAAACCTTAAACAAGAATAATGCTATTTCATCTAAAGCATTAGCTCAGAAGAAGTCAGTAAACTAATGGTCAATATGGGAGGTGATTTTGTCAGATCCATATGAAGATACAAAATCATCTAGTTGAAACAACAGGGGTGAGAACTGAAGCAGAAGCATGCCTGAACAGAAGACAACTTCTAGATTTTAGGTGACGATGAAAAGACGTAACAATAGGAGAATGGAAGTGGTGCCTTGTGACTCTATGGTCATTGTTAGAAGATTGTAGAAAAGTATGTAAAAGCCCATTGTAATTGTGGCCTATTTATGAGCTCAAGTTTGTCTTAGAATTAGTCTCACATTGTATTTTGGTATTTCTCTGTTCCTCTCTTCCTATATATATGTACTAATACTTAAATTTTATACAAGAAATACAACCCACGAGGTTCATTATTCTCATTTTCTACACAGTATCAGAGGGATACGATCCGTTTTGTCTGTTTCTGTACGCCTGGTTCTCCTGTTAACCGGACGGTTTGGTCTCCGGCTTATCCGCTCTTTCTTGCGGCCTTCCCTGTTTCTAACCGCGGCTTCCTGCGCGGTCAGTTGTTCTTTTGCCACTCCTCATGCTCTCTCTTGTGGCTTCCACCTATTCTTAACCCCCCTCCGTTTCTATAAACCTCTCGGTCGGGTGACCCCCCCGCCCTCTCGCCGCAGTCTCTTCTTCTACCCGCAGCCTCACCTTTCTCCTTCTTGTATCGCGCGACTTCTTCCCTTGTCCCAACGACCTCTTCTTCTCGCTTCGGCTTTCCGAACCGCTGCGAGCACCGCATCTTGGTCGCGACACCTTTCTGTGTCGCTGGTGTTCTCACCGAGACCATGCGGTCTCCCTTGCTTAAGTCGTTGTGTCTTCCCTTCCCACTGCTGTTTTACTACCCACTGCGACTTTCCCACCAGCTCCTGTCTTTTTCCCGGGTCTCTACGGGTTTTCCGCGCGGCCTTCTCTTGTCGTTGTGGCTTCTTTACCCGCTGCGGGTTCCGCAACTTGGTCACGACCTCTTGTCGTTGGTGTATTGACACCGAGACCGTGCGGCTTCTCTTCTTCTCCTCCGACCGTTTTCTTCAGGTTGCGGGTTGCCTCTCTTAGCTGATGCGGCCTCTCTACCAGATGCGGGCTCCGCATCTTGGTCGCGGCCACTTGCCGCTGGTGTAGTGTCACCGAGACCGCACGGCTTCTCTTCTTTTCCGCTCCGCTTTCTTCAGGTTGTTGGTTGTCTCTTCTCGCTCGGCTGCCTCTTAGTGCGCAGCTAGTTCTGTCTGCTGCGATTTCTCCTTGCTGCTGTCTCCTGTCCGCTGCGGCTAGCTTCTTCTTGCGGCTTCATGGATTCTACCACTGCCTCTGGCGAGTCCGCTGGTGCTTCATCTCTGCCACCTCGGGCTGCTTCCTCTGATACTCATCTTCTGGATGAACTCAGGATTATCATTATATCTCTCACTGGCAAAAGGAACTTTGTGGAATGGGTACATTCAGTTCGTCGGGTGCTCCAGACAAAAGAACTGCTTCAACACTTGACCCGGGCTACTCCTACCCTTCCTAGTGACGAGTGGCTTCGTGATGACGGCCGTGTGCAATCCTGGCTTCTCAACTCCATGGATACCGAGCTATCCAGGATGATCATGTATCATGACACGGCTAAGTCCATGTGGGAGGAACTCCACTCCTATTCTGGCCAAAACAGCCTCCAGCATTTGTTTGACATCATCACAGATCTTCAATCCTTTGATCCCGGGATACCTGGCGATATGATTTTCTTCGTTGTCAAGGCCAAGACACTTGTTGAGGCATGGATACAACACCAGCCTCCTACTACTGATCTGGTTACCCAACAGGCACAAAAAGAAGTTGTCGGGATTGCCATGATGATGGCAAAGGTTCCTCCGCATCTGCACAATGTTCGAGCTCAGATACTCTCCTATGTCACTACTCCCTCTCTCTAATGTCTGCTCAATGCTTCTAAAGGTCACTCCGCCACCCGAGGCTTCTCTGCCTCCCACTCCAGCTCTTCTCTAGCTACCTTCACCACATCCCTCCACTCATGCTACCTCGACCCGTGGGGGTCTCCATTCGTCTCGGGAACGAGGACGTACTGGACCCCCCCCACACCTAAATGCACTTTTTGCGGTCGGAAAAATCATTGGAGGCTACCTGCTATCCTAAGCATGGTCTGTGACCCCACCTTGCTGCTTCTACTCACTAAAAAAACACAGGAAGCAGAAATCCACGCTAACAAAGTAACAAAGGGGAATTAAATGGATATGTTTGTGCTTCATCAAGTTAAACTCGCGTGCAAAAGTTAAAGAATATTGACAGATCTAGAAACGATCTATAAAACTATGGATAGAATCTCGATAGTTGTGAAGTATATGAAAAAAAACTAAAGGAATTAACGAACCTGAGGGAAATTTTGAATAAAATCTACGGTGTAATCTTCCAATTGCAATCGAATGTAACCCTAGTGACCCACTGGATTCGAAGAGTCGGGAGAATCATGCGTCCCTAGGGCACCAGCAATGGAGAAGAGGTTATTGTTTTTAGGGCAGAGATCCTAATGCGCCTTGTTCCTCCGCGGTTGCTTATCGGTAGCTAATCGATAGATCCAATAGACCTAAAAAAACACAGTATGAAATTATTAAAAACTGAAAAAGAAGGGAAAATTAAGAGTGGGTTTAGATGGGAAGAGATGAAAGGAAGAAATATAGAGAGGGAGATGGAGACCAAGGCGAAGACATGGGCAAGTATGAGGATGACAACAATGAGGGGAACCAACTCCAGGATCCATGGCCGCAGGATTGGCTCTGCGTTTTTCGACATCTTCTTGCGTGCAGGAGAGAAGAGGGGAGAGGGATTTTTTACTTTCTAGAAGAAGACGGTAAGACGTCAGAATTTGATATTAGTATTTTACTCCGCTTGATGGAAATTAGAGGCATACGAAAAATAAAAAAAAATACGACGTCAGAATTTGATATTAGTATTTTTGGCGGTGGTGGCTGTATCCAACGTTACTTTGTAACTAGAAAGGAAAGGGAGAGGTGGAGGTGAAGGTGGAGGTGGAAAGGGAGAGGTGAAGGTGGAAACAGAGTGAATTGGGGTTGCTTCCTCTTTGTTGCGGATATAAACGGAGCAAACGACGACGTCAGCTATTTGTTTACCCTCCGTCCGGCGGTGTTTGCTTCAAACGAAGGCGGCGAAACGTTGAACCAAACATAGCCTAAAGCTCTATTTGTTTGGGCGTTTTGCTGCTCCGTTTTGGGCAAACGTCGCCGAAAGGAGGATAAACAAATGAATCTTCGGCGGCGTTTGCACCGTTTCCACCAACCCGCCTTGAGAAATGACCCAAAAAGTTCTGTTTGGAGCAGTCACCTCCCCCCTCTGATTCAAACACTGTGTTTCCACCCGCTGAATCGACCCGCCACCGCTAAACCAAATAGGGCTTCATTTGGTTCGGCGGTGGCGGGTCGATCCGGCGGGTGGAAACGGAGTGTTCGAAACGGAGGGGAGGTGACTGCTCCAAACAGAACTTTTTGGGGTGTTTCTCAAGACGGGCGGGTGAAAATGGAGCAAACGCCGGCGGAAGGTCATTTATTTACCCTCCTTCCGGCGGCGCTTGGACAAAACGGAGCAGCGAAACACCCAAACAAATAGAGCCCAAGTCCCCCCCCCCCCCAAATAGAGCATAAATTACAAAGGAATACACACACGATTAAATTAGAATCGATAGCAAGATCATTCTGTGGACAACCTTAATAGAAAAAAAATCACGGGGTCTAACTTATGCTTTATTTGTTTGGGCGTTTCGCTGTTTCGTTTTGTGCAAACGCCGCCGGAAGGAGGGTAAACAAATGAACTTCTGGCGGCGTTTGCTCCGTTTCCACCTGCCCGGCCGCCTTGAGAAACGCCCCAAAAAGCTCCGTTTGGAGCAGCCACCTCCCCCATCCGATTTGAACACTCTGTTTCCACCCGTCGGATCGACCCGCCACCGCCAAATCAAATGGAGCCTTAGCCAGAACAAATTCAGTAACAATATTGTCTCAGTACACAGACTGATTTAGCGAATGTGACAAAACACCTCTTGTTCTACAATGTTCAAAGTGTTTTTTTGATGGTTGGATGTGTCAGGAACACCATTTAGCGAGTTGTGTGCAGGGGCACCTCCCGCGACAAAATGTTTTGAAGAGTGGAGCAACTCGTGATGCTCTTTCTGGAGAGCGAAGCCTAGGGTCTTGCACATTAGAGAGTGAAACGCGACTGTGCTCACAGAAGAGCAGAACGCTCTCTGAAAGGCGAAGCACCTTCTAGTGAGCTGTGCGCCTTCTGATGAGTTGAAGGTCTTCTAATGATCAAACATGGTACAATACTAACCAAAAGCTCTACATATGAAAAATTTTATTTCTGAGTTAAATGAACATGTGATCATGATCGTGCCTAGTTCATAAATTGTGTTGCTTCGTGGCAGTGGCGGAACTAGGATTTTGAAGTCGCACGGGCACAATCTAAGTACTGTCAATTCGGTGGGTTCGGGGGGCAGCGCACCCTGAGCGGGGGTTCGGGGGCCGCGCCCCCCAAATTTTTTTTTGCAGGAGGGTGGCCCTCCTAACTCCTAAGCAAACTAAAACAGAAAACCGGGGAACAAGAGTAATTACCAATAGTGTGTTCCAGCAACACAAGACGATTAGAGCTCCAAATCAACCCTTCACGATGGATTCCAACAACACAATGATGCGTACCTAACATTAAAATGCTCGAAGATTAGCACAATGGTGCGTTCAAATCAACCTTTCACTAAAATCTGAACTGAAATTCACAGTGAAGAAGAAGAACCTCCTGTCCAGGGCTAGTTCCGCCAAAAACTGGTCGAGCGCGTGCCCGAAGAAGAAGAGGAACCTCTTGTCCAGGGCTAGTTCCGCCCAAAACCAGTCGGACACGTGCCCTACCGTGCCCAGGGCTAGTTCCGCCCATGCTTCGTGGGGTGGTGGAGTAGAACATTTTTCTCCTGTGCAAGTAAAGTACTAATTTATTCAAAAAAAAATTAATCAATAAATAAAAAAACATGCCTCTATATTATATTCATGCCGCAATTTTTTTGGCATTGTCTATATTTTTAATGATTTTTAAATATAATTGGTGGGGTAGACCCAATTTATAAAAAAAATACGAGCAAATAATGAGGTTCTCTCTCCCCACTAGCGAAATGGAGAGTTACAGGCGTAACCATCGCACACATAATATGCACGCCGATCAGCATAATAACCACCGCGCACGGGATCCCAACCTCCATGCGGGATCTAGTGCGCGTTCCTCAGCCGCCCAGCGGCCTCGGCCGGCACCAGGAGGGCCGGCTGTCCCCTTTAGTAGCCCGGCACAGGCGGCCTCGGTCATGGTCGGCCTCATGTGGGTTGTCCGCCCCCTTTAACCGCCTGACATGGATGGCCTCGGCCATGGCCGGCCCTGCAAGAGATGGCCACCCCTAGCTCTAGTCGCCTGGCACGGGCGCCCACGACAACGGCCAAACCCGCAAAGGCCAACCACCCCTCTAGCCACCCGGCAAGGGCCATGGCCGGTCCCGTGAAGGGCCAGGGTCGGTCGCCCCGCACAAGCAGCCTCGGTCGGCCCTGCGAGGGCCGCGAGCCCCTTTAGCCACCCGCATAGGCGGCCTCGACCGCGGCTGGCCCTCCGAGGACCGGCCGCTCCTTTAGCAGCCCGGCACGGGCGACCTCGGCCGCGACAAGCCCCGAGAGGGCTGGCCTCCCCTTTGGTTGCCCGGTCGTGGGCGGCCTTGGCCATGGCCGGCCTCTAGGGGCGACCACCCCTTGGCCCCCCAAGCCATGGGAGGCCTTGGCCGACCTCACCAAGGTCAGCCACTCCCTCCCGGCCGCTCGGCATGGAGGAGTGGGGCAGCCGCCGGCCTCGGGCCGCCTGTTTTCTCGGTCGGGCCTTTTTCGACCTAGGGGCAGATGCATAATTTCTCTAAAAATGGTGATTCACGTGCTCAAATTCGGGCGTTCGTATTTGTCCAACCGGTATTTATTGGGCAAAATTACCGGACTGCCCTTTTAAAAGCTTATAAACACCCCTCCCCCTTCTCTACTTCATTTGGATCTTTTTCCCGAGACTTTGAACTCTCTCTATACTTCCTGTCTCTCTCTACCCCCTCTCCTCTCTGCATGATGTCCACCAAGGATTGCTTCCAAGGAACTCCATCAAGGACCGTCTAAACGGATAAAGTCGCCCCGAGATTCGTTAAGCACTTGGAGGTGGACAAACTCGCAACAGTCACCCACTGTGTGACGAACCAAATATGGCGCACCGCATATTATAATGTTTGCTTTTATATACATAGTTGTTTTACAGTCCCCGATGATGATAACATAAAGGCAGTACGATAATTTTTCTCGAGATTTATTGTTTTTTTTTCGCATTTTCCGTTTCAATTGATTTTATTTTGGGGTGCCAACAATTTGTTAAGATAATTATAAGTAGGCTGGCCTTGTACTTTTGGGATTTGTAATGGGCTGAAGTGGTGGTGGGCTAGCTGGTATTATGTTGGTTGGCTGGAAATTAAGGTATGTTGGCTGGATATGTGTGCTAGCTAGAGATATGTGCTGGTTGGATTTGTTGTGCTGGCTGTTATGGTGCTGGATAAAGTGGCTGAGTAAGTCTTTTGTGTTGACACATGGCTAGCCAAATTGAGATGGGGATTGTGAGCTGGGGCGGTGCTTTGGCCCGATGTTGTCGCTAACCGCTGAGTTTGCTGTTTATATAGAGTCGTCTGCTCTTCTTCTCCCACACTGTCTCCCTGCTTCTGCGATTTACGACCTCTTTCTGCTTCTCGTGTCGCGGTATCGGCGAAGAGAAAGCTTCTTCATCTTCTTCTTCTCCTCCTTTCTCGGTGCTGGGCGCTTTGCGTCGGCGTTGTCGTGTTCCTGTGCCGACGATTCTGCTAGGGCTGCTGCTGCTTCTGCTAGGGCTGCTGCTGCTTCTACTAGGGCTGCTGCTGCGTCTACTAGGGCTGCTGCCAGCTGCCATTCTTCTTCTCCTGCTACTGCTACTGCGTTTCTTCTTCTTCTCTCACTGGCCGGCTACGCCTCGCTCCTCGATTTCTGCCTGAGCCACCGCTACTCTATTCTCGGTATTTTTGTGCCCTTGTCGTGCCTTGCCGCTGCTCTTGCATATTTTTCTGGATGATTTCTCCTTCTCTTTTATTTCCCTCTCATTTGCTGTAGCCACTACTGTGCCTTGTGCCACTTCTGCTTTCCTCCCGGTGCCTTCGACTGAACTGAGCTGAGCTATTAGGGCATAGCCGCTGTTGCTACTTTGGAGTTCTAGGAAGGAGTTTGCTACACTCCGGCGATCCGTCAAGGATCGGTTGTGTAACATCCTTCTCCCTTCCTCTCCCGCTGTAAGCATGCTTCTTCCCCTCTCTTTAATTCCTGTTTTAGAAATTTGTGCTACATTGCTGCGATTACTGCTATACTTGTTCCTCAATATGGCTGATTTGTGTTGTTTTATGACTGGTTTACGCACAACTTTTGGGGTTGTTTTCTATAGCCGTCTAGTGGCTGTTTCGTGGTCATTTAATACAAATTTTGAGCGACTTTTTGCTGCTGGTTGTGCTGATTAGTAGCTGGACAACCGGTTAAGAGGACGGGAAGTCCATTTGGGGGCTGGTTTGGCCCATTCAAGTTATATCGTGGCTGTCCAGCACTAGTTAAGGGCTGATTTTGTGATTTAAACGTCTTTTTCCTCTTATTTTTCTAGTTTATCGATTTCGACTCTCCAAATTATCCTTCCGTATTATACTATGAGTAAAACAAGACGCAACCCAAATTATATACATCTTATTTCAGTGGTTTCCACGACTCGGACAAAAGAGGATGGCGTCTCGCGATAATCATGGTCAGAATACAGCAAAGGATAAGGGTAAAGATAAAACATTGGTGAGTATTTTATTTCTTGAATTATGTTTATTCAAGTATTTTCATTTATTTTCAAGGACACTGCCTGTGCATATGAGTTTAAAACTCAATGAAATAATCACTAATCAAATAACTGTGGGCGAGGGGAAAAATATAGCGATACAACCATTTTCTGAGGGGAATATTTAAAACTCTTATATGTTATTGTTTTACATTCAATAAAAATAATAAAACATAAAATCCGGCATAAGGAAATACGAAGGTTTTGAATCCTATGATGTAGAGGCATCTACTGATGGATTCACTAGTAGGGGTGAGCCTACAATTTCGCCCTTCGGGGGTGTGGCCAATTCAAGTTGCATACCTAAGTATTTCCTATTTTATGTAATTAAAAGGGTGGGATTTCAGGAAGAAAACATATATCTATATCTAAACTGTTTATTGTATTGTAAGCATATTGCTATACCCCCTTTCTCTGCATGTAGAACTGTTTCACGAAATAATTGTCTCACATAGTCATATTTGTATGACTAAGCCAGTTGATTTACATGTTTTTAGGCAACAGGAGCAAGTCCCAGCGCACCACAGAGGATTCCGCCGGAAGAGCTGGCGAAGGTATGGTTGAAGATCTTTATCGGTATCAGGGAATGCCAGGAGAATCATCGAATCACAAATCCAAACTGCGAATGCGATTATTGTATCTATTACTATTCTTAGATTTGTTGTCATGTGATGTGTTAATAAATAACTGCAAGAAATAAACTGGTGTGTTCTTTTCTGTGATACTGTTTATTGTATTATAAGCATATTGCTATACCCCCTTTCTCTGCATGTAGAACTGTTTCACGAAATAATTGTCTCACATAGTCATATTTGTATGACTAAGCCAGTTGATTTACATGTTTTTAGGCAACAGGAGCAAGTCCCAGCGCACCACAGAGGATTCCGCCGGAAGAGCTGGCGAAGGTATGGTTGAAGATCTTTATCGGTATCGGGGAATGCCAGGAGAATCATCGAATCACAAATCCAAACTGTGAATGCGATTATTGTATCTATTACTATTCTTAGATTTGTTGTCATGTGATGTGTAAATAAATAACTGCAAGAAATAAACTGGTGTGTTCTTTTCTATGATGTGTACTACTGTGACTCAATTTTTGAAAACTTATGATCTTTCCATATATCATTTGGAGGAAACTTGCGAAAGGGTTTCCACACAATGTCTTTGGTTGTTTGTGAAGCGTGAAAGCTAGTGACAAGCCCTCTCAGTGAAGTTAAGGTGATCTCGTCAAGACAATCAAGTTTGCACGTTCCCACTCGCGCGAAGGGACAAGAGCGTTGGAAAAGTGCAGAGCCTTGCCGAGCTCTGTGTGCACTCTCTCACCTCATCATGTTTAATAAGGAGCGACATGTGGCCATCGTCTTCACCCAAGCATTTTGTAACAAACTCTGAATAGTGGAAGTTAGGTCGACGCTGAATCGACCATGTGATTTTTCACCTCGATTGCGTGTTTTTCACGTAATCAAGTCTCCATCTTACAACTCTGCGGATCTCTGACTGTTTGTACGCTCGACCGCTTTGCGGGATAAGACGGTTCGGAATGTCCGGTCTACAAGGAGCCTTGTGTAACACCTCCCCTGTAATGACCGTATAATATGGGTCCGGCCGGGCCCTACAATATTCAGACACCACAACTTTAGTATTAGAAGATGATATAACTACCCAATCTCAAAACTCATAGACACAACACAGCGGAAACAGCAAACCGACTAGAAGTTATCCACTCATATAAGAATTTAGAAATGACCTTAAGGCCTTACAACAAAAGTGAGTCCCAACCTCCAATAATAACATCAGTCATAAACGTGCAAAAGCACTCCTAAACTACCTCGGCATGCAAGCCGAAAAACAGGAGCATCAAACATATAATGTCAAGGAAGTAAAGCTAAAACAAAGTGGTAACTCTTCATGAGGCTTAGGATTTTTTGGCCGGCGAGCTAGCTCCTGCTTGCGATCCTTGCCCTGTAAAAATTGGTGGTAACGTGGGTCAGCAAAGGCTGACCACAAACTGTGTAACAAACACATCTCCTCCCGGCCGCCCCTAACGGATCCCAGGGTACTGCTCCAACTTGCAAGTTAGCACTTCATATGCAATATTCATAAGCAAGAAAAGACACTAAGGAAACAGGCTTGAATGTCTCAAACATCATACATGTTATCTACTGTTGAGCATATAATAAAAGGGGTCTATCATGCAACATGAATGCAAAACCAGGGCTTCACCCCAGGCACCCTAAAGCGTATGCATCTAGCACAACATCACATCATTTGGGTACTCATCATTTCCCCATTGGCAAAAAGCCGCAAGCAAAAGGGGATACCACAATTCCCCCAACGGCATACAAGCCGCCACACGGAACTCTTGCCAAGGCCCCACCCGCTCATGGTCGTAGACCCGGGCTTGCCTGCAAGCTCTGACTTCTCATGTCAAGATTCCGTCCAACACACTTGATGGGTTTCTCTATGAGGATGGCACAACAATTGTGCACGCAGCGGAAGAATAAAAACATCAAGAAAAACCCAAAAGAGATGGGATCGGGCCATGGTAGTTGAATCAAGAAGTTAACATACAACTAGGCAAAAATTACCTCGGTGGCGTTGAGTCACAACTCAACGGAGATGCTCCAAGCTTCATGTTCTTGCTGGTGGCGAGTTCTACGTGGAATGATGTCCACGTCTCTGCAGAAATCCACACGAGCGGGAGAACACTGACTTTTCCGTTGCACGGATAATCGGGAAGGAGAATGACAACACCTTGCTTTTCCATGGACTGCTAGGTCCGCACCAAGGATAGCAACACCAGCGACAATCGCCGGAGAGGAGGTGGTCGACGGAGCGAGCACGGCGGCGGAACACTTCCGTCGGCGGGATTCGGGATCGGCGGAACGAACGAAGAACGGCGGAACACTTCCGTCGCTTTCGTCTCGGTCAAAGGACCGACAATCGCATCCGATTCAATCAGAACTCATTCCCGAAAACCCTAAGTATCTATTTATACCAAAGGCATAAACAGACTTAGGAATATCGCTATCCGCAGACCACCCAGAAAATTAGGGTTCCAGAATCGGCGAGAATCACCTAGCAGATTCGGTGAGAATCAATCGGCGAGAATCACCTAGGATCGGCGAGAATCAGTCGGCGAGAATCAGTCGGCGAGTATCAGTCGGCGAGAATCAGAGTACAATACTCGACGATTCACGTCGAACGTGGGTTGACGATAATCATCGATCTGCGGTCGACGATACTCGTCGACCCGCGGTCGACGATCGTCGACCGAACTATCGTCGACCCTCGGTCGACTATTCTTACCAATCCTTCAAGGCAACATTTGCCCAACTCGATGATCCTTTAAGGCAACACTTTGCCCATAACCCCATTCAGGTCGGTGATTGGTAACCTTTACCAACACAGTCAATCATCCAACTTCTCCACATCTCTTATGTGCGACCCTGCAGGCTCATATCGCGTTGGCAGTGAGATTACATGTTTGACCACTTCTAGATCACCATGGTAACTCCAACAGTCTCCCACTTGATCTTGAAAGTATCAAACCAAAAATCTCACAAACAATGAGCGGCATCTAGCAATGCATCATTGCTCCCCAAGCAATAAGAGTTTATAACTCATAAGCCTTTATGACCAATGTATCAGCGTTGTCTTTGTCCCTTTGTCCCTTACATCCGGAAAGAACTAGAGGCATGGACCGTATCACCCTCGTAATAGCTCAATCCAAGTTTCTTGATCCAGGACGGACTTCCAGAGAATCGTGAGTCCAATATCACATATTGACTCAACCAAGCATGACCATGCATTTCTCAGTCCAGTTCCATCAAGGGGCCCATGGATGCAACTTCTGTCATACAGGAGGACAAATCCCATATCTGCTCACACACAAACACCCAAATGATTCGTAACATGCCCAACAACCACCCGTATCATCAACATTTCTCAAGGAAGACTTTAGATGGCATCAAAGCACGCTCTTCCTCACTTGATGAATGCTGTGACTTCAGGTCAAAGGACCACAACACCATTGTCAATTGAGACCTACTCGTGACACAATTCGATGACAATCCACAGAGTAGTCTCAGGTTGGGTCTGTCCAGTACAACTTGTTCACTAACAAGTACCCACGTGATGACTTGATATCACAATATCATGACCTATGAGAACCGGTCATCAGTCAACGCATGTACTAGCCTTCATGTACCATCATCACCCTTAGCTTCTATGATGATACTCGACCAGGGACCTTTTAAGAATGAAGCTTCAAATAAATCATAGGCTCTCACATTCAAGTCACGTACTTGATGTCCCATGGAAGCGAACATTCTAAGGGTATCTATTATGTTAACATTTAACTATCATATAGAAAAAAAAACTCATAATAAAAGAACTTGCCATTAATTGTAAGAGAAAAACAAGGTACACTGTTCATCATATGAACAAATGGCCAACAAAATACATGTTTACATGCAATCCACAAGATTCTCACTAGAGTTGATCATTTAGGTATCGTATACCCATCGATCTAGTATGACCATCATGCTTTCTCTGCGCGAGAGGCTTTGTTAGTGGATCCGCAATATTCTCCTCAGTCGGCACTCTGCAAATGTTCACATCTCCTCGTTCGACAATCTCACGAATAAGATGAAACCGTCGAAGTATGTGCTTGGAGCGCTGATGGGATCTAGGTTCCTTAGATTGTGCAATTGCACCATTGTTATCACAGTAGAGAACTACGGGACCAACAATGCTAGGAACTACATCAAGCTCGCCGATGAATTTCCTAATCCATACAGCCTCCTTCGCCGCATTAGCTGCGGCGATATACTCGGCCTCTATTGTAGAATCAGCAACTGTCTCTTGCTTGGAACTCTTCCAGCTCACAGCTCCTCCATTCAGGCAAAACACAAAACCTGACTGATACTTGGAGTCGTCTCTATCAGTTTGGAAGCTAGCATCCGTGTAACCACTTACAACGAGCTCTTCCTCTCCACCATACACCAAGAACACATCCTTAGTCCTTCTCAAGTACTTCAGGACATTCTTGACTGCAATCCAGTGACACTCACAGGGGTCTGACTGATACCTGCTAGTCATGCTCAAAGCAAAGGAGACGTCGGGTCGAGTACATAACATCGCGTACATGATTGATCAAATTGCCGAAGCATATGGAATCAACTTCATGCGGTCCTTATCTTCACAAGACTTTGGACACTGGTCCTTAGAGAGATTCACACCATGAGACATGGACAAAAATCCTTTCTTGGACTCAAGTATGTTGAACCGCTTCAACACCTTTTCAATGTACGTACTCTGGGTCAAACCCAGCAACTTATTCGATCTATCTCTATAGATCTTAATACCGAGTATATAAGTCGCTTCACCCAAATCCTTCATTGAAAAGCAGTTCCCTAGGTTGTTCTTAACAACTTTCAGGGTAGGAATGTCATTCCCAATCAACAGTATGTCATCTACATACAATATTAGGAAGACAACAATGCTCCCACTGATTCGCTTGTAAACACAAGGCTCATCTTAATTCTTGATGAAACCAAACTCTTTGATTTTCTCATCAAAACGAAGATTCCAACTTCGAGAGGCCTGTTTCAGTCCATAGATGGACTTATTCAGCTTGCATATTTTAGTGGCTTCATCTGGGGATACAAAACCCTCGGGTTGTGTCATATACACTTCCTCAAGGAGGTTTCCATTAAGGAAAGCCGTTTTGACATCCATCTGCCAGATCTCGTAGTCATAATACGCAGCAACAGCAAGCAATATCCTTATGGACTTTACCACGGCAACATGGGAAAAGGTCTCATCATAGTTGTTGGGTATTGTATCCACAATTACCTGGATTTGAGGAAGCCACCTGTCAAGCTAAGATGAATTCACAATGTATCTGATGAAATCTTTTAAGTTGTGCTTGCAGTTATTCCACGCGAAGTACACACCAATGTCAGGGTGCAGTAGGTCAATATACACGGGTCTGCACGACGTAATCCCTCGTTGAGCAGATCAGTGTGTTGGCCTACGTGTACTCTCTCTATTGGAATGTACTTATTTTCAAGTACAGGGCTGTGATAATGCAAGAGCAGACAAGGAGCAAGGATGGGTCGAAGAGCAGCTCATGGGCGGAAAGACGAAAAATCGTCTAAGTATTAATCGACGAGAATCACCAAGTGATTCTCGCCGATTCGGCGAGAATCACTGGCTGATTCTCGCCGTCTCTATCCGGCTACATCAAAGCGTGCAAATCTGTCGCTAAGTCATAATCATCGAGAATCATCAAGTGATTCGGCGAGAATCACTAGTGATTCTCGCCGAATCGTCGAGAATCACTGGCTGATTCTCGCCGACTCGTCGAGAATCACCTTCGATTCTCGCCGATTTTGACTTGGGCGATTTTCTGGATCCCGTTGGACCGGATCAAATGTTAAGGCGCTGTTTTGAACCGGTTTTAGGGTTTCTTCTGGTGGGACCCACAACAGTCATAAAGAGGTATACTACTGTATAAATACACGCGTATTTTGAACAGTAAAAAGGAGACACACAAAAAAACGAAGCCGAGCCGCCGACCTTGACCTAGATCGTGAATTCCGCTCCACCGCCGTCGCCGCTCGTGCTAGTAGATCGCCAGCTTTGATCGTGGTTGCTTCCAGATCTCCCGGCGACAGAAGCTTAGCCAAGCACAGCGTCTCACGCGTCTAACCAGAGATCCCTTGTCTCTTGGTTCGTTGATCGGGAAAACCTTCCCCTTCTGAATCGATCGAGACGATCGATCCTAGTGTGACCGTTGGTAGACCTTGCTAGCTTTGCTACGAAGATTGAGTCTCCAAAGTACAGCAGCAGCACTCCGTTGTCGCCGCCGATCCCGAGAACCAAGCCGCCGCACTGCTTGCCACCGCCGGTTTCGGGGAGATTCTCTCCAAGTGAGATCTAGGGTTGTGGACTCTTCGTTGACTTCAAGAATACGTCGTCGAACGAAGAGGGACACCTTAGTCTCCATAAGTTGTTTGTATTTCTTGTACATTCTATTTTCAATTTTGTTGTAAAGGAACGTTGGTTCCTAGTTGTAAGGGTTGGGTGCAACCCTTGTTGTGGGAGTGGTGACTCCTACATGTGGAAGGGTTCCTTCCGTTAGTGCAAGGATTGGATTTCAATCCTGTTGGTGAAGTGACCGAGTCGTCCCTGGTTGGGAGATAGGTCGAAGGGGGAAAGTGGATGTACCCAAATCGGGGAACCACTATAATTTGCTTGTGTCCTTTCTGTACTGTGCTGTTTTGTTTTCTTGTGCAGGTACAATTTTAATTCCGCAAAAACGCTACACGTCACCTATTCCCCCCCATAGGTGAAGGTAGTTGACACTAGGTGGACTTTCAAGTGGTATCAGAGGGAGGTTACTCATCAAATAGGTTAACACCTTGAGTAGAATCCTGCCACCAGTGTCAAAAGCATGGAGCTGGACCATGGGATCTCTCCACTAAGACTTCCCACGTGCACAAAGGAGTATTATCCCATCTAGAAGATGAGAGTGTCCTATCACTTGGAGGCTATCGATCCTCGAGCATCTCTCATCTTGGAAGAGGGTCCATTCATTCCTATGAAGACCTCCGGCTCTGGAAAGGATATCCAAATTCCCAAGTGTACTACTGAGATGTCGGAGACTGAACTCTCATTATTCAATCTGGACAAGATAATTCGTCAAATCATCATGGATGTCTGGTCTGGACCTTCTCGATCTAGATTGAGAAAGTGTGGGATGGCCAAATCTATGTGGGTAACCATCTCAGATCTCATGGGGGGATCAGAGAAAGCAGGGATCTGCTGTCAGCAAGAGGATGAAGCCTATGCGGGGGTCCTCGCCTCTGAAGATGAAGGCAAGGATCAATCGGACAGCATCAGGGCTCCGGTGTCCTTGTCAGAGACTGAAGAAGAAATTGAGGAAAGCAGTTCTGATGAAGCTGACACAACGGTCTCTGGCGATAGTGACAATAACTCTGAAGAGCAGGTAACTTCTTCATCTTGCCCCTTTTCTCTTGAAGTTCCTAAAGACAGGAATTGTCACCCTTCAGAAAATCCTGATTCCCTGAAGAAAGCCCTTCAGAAAAGCAATCTACTTGTTGAGGAGCAAGCTCAGGAGATTGCTCGGCTTAAGATCTTGTTGGTTCTCCAATTGGCATCCAACAAGGTCAAGGACTCTAAAATCTCAGATCTAGAGAGTAGTCTAGAGAATGAGAAAAGGATAGTATCCAACTTTTCCAAGGTTGATGCTATCAAGAGAAAGGAAGAAAATGGGTGGATCTCCCGAATTATCAATTCTTGGAGAAATGGGGAAACGGTATTCAGACCCCCCACTCCAGGCAGGAAGGGTACTCATCATGCCTTCAGGTATGATCACAGGAAAAACCATGGTCACTGCAAGGGTGATCTGCCCTCATGTGGAGACACCCATAGTGCAAGGGATGTCATGACCACCCATGAGAGAATACCTAAGGCTCATTCTGAGCCCTTTGTATTCTCGGCCACTGCCCCAACTCGGCATGAATCTGCTGGTATCAGCTCTCAGAATGCTTCTCACCACCCTAGGACACAGGAAAGGGAGGTTAGAAGTCATGCAGTAAGTTCTCATGGGGCCTCTGGAAGGGTGCTGACTGAAAGGAAGGCACCACCTCCCAGACCTCATGACGCTCGCTACATGCATTCCTTCCACCATTCCAAGTGTCACGGTGGAAGAGGCAATTTTGGGAGCAGATCCAGATCTATCCCGTTTGGACCTAGGACCATGACTACCTCAGTCACTGGATCAGGTCAGAAATGGAGGTACAACATTCACACGTGTTGGTGCTGTGGCAAGGTGGGACACTTTGCCATAGACTGTTGGCACAACCCCTCTGTGTCAAGGGCAAGGGCCTATCCACATCTTCTGGGCAGAGGTAGTCTTCTTGACAGGATTTCTGAGGGAAGACATTCGAGTTTTTATGCTAACAAGAACCTAGGACCCAATACATATTGGGTTCCTAAGGTAAGGTAACCTTCTTTTGCAGGGTAGTCTAGGTTCCCGTAAATATGATGGGAACTAGACAGAAGATGTTTCAAGACTGAATTGGAACAAGTATCTGAAATATCAGAAGTACTATCTACAATGGTATACTCACATTGAACACCTGGTATGCTTTAACCAGAGGGGCTAAATGATAAATCTTATAATCCCAGGTACTTTTGATCAGCTCCAATACTTGAGTCATATTGTGTCGACATTTACATATATATATTTATATATATATACACATATATGTGTGTACACCTAAGAAAAGGTTAACACTGTAAAAATAACCCTTAGATACATTATTAAAGATTTATCTGTAAATTCACTGGTAGATTCGAGAATAAACATCTACAGGCATAAATCAGTTCACTGAAAATTAAAGAAGTTACGTCATTGGAAATCCCTAAAACTTACAATTGACATCAAGAAATGTATGGAAAAACCCCGTTCAACCCTAAACAGATTGGTGTTAAGAAATATATATATTTAGAAGATTTTTAAACCGTCTTAATATCAGAAGATTTCGAGAATCCAGCATGCCTCTTAATCCGTAGATTCATATTGAAGAATCCCTTCGATTTCGATTTAGAAAAACTCCCGCCGATCCCTCGTATTTCGCATTTCGCACGAAAACCCATCGATATCGTGCAGGAATCCCGCCGACCCTTCATATTCCTCATTTCCGTCGAAGTTCCTCATTTCCGTCGATATCCCGCAGGAATCTCGCCGCTTCTTCCGTCGATATCCCGCAGGAAACTCGCCGATTCTTCGTTCCGTGGATCACTCCTCTCGCGTCCAGGGTGCTCGTCCAGGGATTTCTCCGCGGTTTCGATCAAATAAAGTCGTGAGCGCCTCCAGGTCTTCCGTCGTTTCCGTCGATTCTCACCTCCTACGCTTTTGGGTAACCACATCCTCACCCTTACAGTGACTTACTGTTAGTGTAGCTTCCCTCTTGATTTCTGATTAGGCGTAGTCTTGGGATTCCCTCCCTAGGTTTGCAATGGCTCCAAGGACAACCACCGACCTGGTCACTGGATGTGAGTTGGTTCGAACCGGGTTCTCACATGCCTCAGATGAGTTCAGAAACATCATCATCATGCTTGAAGAGGCTGGACTCTCTTTTATTCTGGAGCACCCCTGCAAAATTTTGGACAAAGAAGTGTTGGAGTTCTTCGCAACCGCCAAACTTCAGAATGAAGACTCTATCATCAAGAGTAAGGTTGCAGGTGCAAGGATCAAGTTGTCTGCAAGCAAACTGACCCAATACTTGCAGCTCACTAGTTCTGAGCACGAGGATTATCTGGAGGAACATGATAAAGCCAGGACATTGTTATTCTGTGGACTAGCTAGAGGGACCAGATCGATAAAGCGAAAGGAAATGAATGAGGAGGGGAAACTTTTGTCCGACATCATTGGGAAGGTACTGATATGCAAACCCGGATCACATGACCACATCTCAGCTGACATGTTCAAGATCCTTGTGGCGATAGTCTGCAGAAAGAGATTCAACTGGGGGGCTATGCTTTTTGAGAAGATTAAGGACACTCTTAGATCTCCAAGTTTTGGAAGAATCATCAGCTTATATCTTAATCAGTTGAATGGAGATAGGTTCGACATGAGTAAAGGAGTTCCATTGCATTATTTGAAGAAAATGGACTCCAGCGTATTTGACAGATGGGAGCGATGCATCGGTCAGGCTGCAGTGGTAGTGGAACAAGAAGAATCGCCTGCCGAGGACAGAATTGGAGCAGATTCCGTGGTTATTCCCAGTGAAGTTCCTGACGCACTGACTGCAGGAATTGAGGGGGAGCCTCTACTCGCTTCTGCTAATGTCATATCTGGCATCTCTTAGATAGCTAGAGATGCTGTTGCGGATCTGCAGGAAGACAGTGAAGATGTGGTGGAACATGAGGCGGCCCTGAACGTGAGTGATCCAAGAGCCGGAGGTGATGTAGAGGAGAATGATGAGGAAAGTTTGGAAGATGATGCAGTTGAGAATGACGTCATGGATGATGAGGATGAGGAAGAAGGAAATGAGAGACAGGAAGTAATGGAGTCTCAGGACGACACTGAAGTTCCATCTGAAAAGCAAGCTCCTGAGCTAGTGCCTGAGAAAACTAGTGCAACAGTGGAGGGGGAGTCCTCTCAGCAGAGACTGCTAAGTACTTCTGAGAAATCCACTGAGGCTGCAAATATTCACCCTATAGAGACTGTGCAAGTGTCCAGCTCTACAAGTGAATCTGCTGAAGAGCAAGGCCAAGGAATGCATCAGGGTCATCCACTACGAGCTGATCTAGCTAATCACACTGTGAATGCTATTCAAGGTATAGTGGATGAGCTCAAAGCGTCTTTTGAGCAAGCTCAAAATAAAATGTTAAAAAGAATTAAGAAATCTGAGAATCTAATGCTCAAGAACGTTGTGGAAATTAATCACAAACTGGATTTGATGGAAAAGAAGTTCGAAGACAAGTATACAGAAGCCGGCAAAGCTGTAACTCTTCTTATGGACGAATTGAAAAAGAACACATATACTCTCGTAGTAGTTAATCAGAATGCTCATGTAGTGGCAAATAACATCCAAAAATTTGATGCCAACATGGTGGTTCTTAACGAAAATCAACAAGCCTTGATTATCGAGTTCTCGAAGACAACAAAGCACATTGATGAGTCACTGCATTCTTATGCAAACTCCATTGCCGTCGAAGCCAAAAAGAGGGAGGAAGAATATACAGCTAAGATGGCCGGGCTTCAGGAAATCATAATCAAAAATTTTGACCAGTCAAACTTATATGTATATGACAGTTGCTGGTGGATGCTCAAACAAGTGTTAGGCACCAATATCCCTGAAAATCCTGAGGGTCACCCTGCTCCTGGAAATAATACTGCGGCTGATGAGGGAGCAAGTGCTGAAGAAGTTCCTTTGAGTGAAGTTGATGCTCAAAGGGCTGCTAGGGCCACTTCCAAAGCAAAACTGATGGCCATGTTTGACCCAGGAGCCCTAGCAAAAGCTAGGGACAAGAGAAAATCTCAAGAAGGGACATCTAAGGAAACGTAAGCTGAAAAGAAAATCAGATTGAAGGAGGATGAAGTAAGGAACGAAAAGTGGAGTCCGGTATCAAAGAGTATTATCTTGGACACGTTCTGGCTACAAGAAAAAGGGGAAATCAATCGGAACGACGTATACAGCCAGTATGAGTGGGAGTTGCACAAGACATATGAAGCTAAACGGAACATCTTCTTCAGGACCAACACTGCGGCAGATAAAGCTCCTCCTCCCAGATACTATCCAAAGCTCAAGGAGTACGTTGAAAGGCAGAGAAAGAAGTTCCTGGCTCAAAAACATAAGGATGACCTAGCCAAAGAGAAATAGATATAAGTTTATAGCTTGTCATTCTCTCAAGAACACATTTATCTTTTCTTATTGTTATATGAACAATTTTTGGGAATATATATATATATATATATATATATATATATATATATATATATATATATATATATATGTATATGAATTTATGATTGACTCAAGCTTTGATCTGTTTGCCTTTATTTCCTTCTACCGTATCTTTAAATTCTATATGCTGTATAGATTATCTGGATGGTGGTATTCATCTTAGCTAGTAGGATTTTGGCTTCGTCAAATAGGGGGAGATTGTTGGGTATTGTATCCAAAATTACCTGGATTTGAGGAAGCCACCTGTCAAGCTAAGATGAATTCACAATATATCTGATGAAATCTTTTAAGTTGTGCTTGCAGTTATTCCACGCGAAGTACACACCAATGTCTGGGTGCAGTAGGTCAATATACACGGGTCTGCACGACGTAATCCCTCGTTGAGCAGATCAGTGTGTTGTCCTACGTGTACTCTCTCTATTGGAATGTACTTATTTTCAAGTACAGGGCTGTGATAATGCAAGAGCAGACAAGGAGCAAGGATGGGTCGAAGAGCAGCTCATGGGCGGAAAGACGAAAAATCGTCTAAGTATAAATCGACGAGAATCACCAAGTGATTCTCGCCGATTCGGCGAGAATCACTAGTGATTCTCGCCGAATCGTCGAGAATCACTGACTGATTCTCGCCGTCTCTATCCGGCTACATCAAAGCGTGCAAATCTGTCGCTAAGTCATAATCGTCGAGAATCATCAAGTGATTCGGCGAGAATCACTAGTGATTCTCGCCGAATCGTCGAGAATCACTAGCTGATTCTCGCCGACTCGTCGAGAATTACCTTCGATTCTCGCCGATTTTGACTTGGGCGATTTTCTGGATCCCGCTGGACCGGATCAAATGTTAAGGCGCTATTTTGAACCGGTTTTAGGGTTTCTTCTGGTGGGACCCACAACGGTCATAAAGAGGTATACTACTATATAAATACACGTGTATTTTGAACAGTAAAAAGGAGACACACAAAAAAACGAAGCCGAGCCGCCGACCTTGACCTAGATCGTGAATTCCGCTCCGCCGCCGTCGCCGCTCGTGCTAGTAGATCGCCGGCTTTGATCGTGGTTGCTTCCAGATCTCCCGGCGACAGAAGCTTAGCCAAGCACAGTGTCTCGCGCGTCTAACCAGAGATCCCTTGTCTCTTGGTTCGTTGATCGGGAAAACCTTCCCCTTCCGAATCGATCGAGACGATCGATCCTAGTGTGACCGTTGGTAGACCTTGCTAGCTTTGCTACGAAGATTGAGTCTCCAAAGTACAGCAGCAGCACTCCGTTGTCGCCGCCGATCCCGAGAACCAAGCCGCCGCACTGCTTGCCACCGCCGGTTTCGGGGAGATTCTCTCCAAGTGAGATCTAGGGTTGTGGACTCTTCGTTGACTTCAAGAACACGTCGTCGAACGAAGAGGGACACCTTAGTCTCCATAAGTTGTTTGTATTTCTTGTACATTCTATTTTCAATTTTGTTGTAAAGGAACGTTGGTTCCTAGTTGTAAGGGTTGGGTGCAACCCGTGTTGTGGGAGTGGTGACTCCTACATGTGGAAGGGTTCCTTCCGTTAGTGCAAGGATTGGATTTCAATCCTGTTGGTGAAGTGACCGAGTCGTCCCTGGTTGGGAGATAGGTCGAAGGGGTAAAGTGGATGTACCCAAATCGGGGAACCACTATAATTTGCTTGTGTCCTTTCTGTGCTGTGCTGTTTTGTTTTCTTGTGCAGGTACAATTTTAATTCCGCAAAAATGCTGCACGTCACCTATTCCCCCCCATAGGTGAAGGTAGTTGACACTAGGTGGACTTTCAATAGTCAATACGATGAATTTGCTTGAAACCCTTAGCCACCAGTCGCCCTTTGAATGTCTGTACATTCCCATCCATGTCGGTCTTCTTCTTGAAGACCCACTTGCACCCTATGGGTCGTACCCCTTCAGGTGGTTCCACCAAGTTCCAAACTTGGTTTGCATACATGGAATCCATTTCGAATTTCATAGCCTCAAACCATTTGTCGGAGTCCAGTCCATTCATAGCCTCTTGGTAGGTTGCTGGTTCATCATCATGATCTATAAGCAACACATTACCTATTTGAGACACGAGAAATCCATATCTCTCAGGCTCAAATCTCGGTCTACCAGATCTACGTAAGACTTGTGTTCCTTGAGCAGGTTCTCTAGCTACAATATCTTGTAGTCCTGTCTCAGAATAAAATTCCGGTTCATTCACTACATGTGGTTCTTGAACTTCTTCAAGCTCTACCTTTTCAGTCTTTCTTGATAAGAACTCTTTCTCCAAGAAGACACCAGTCCTTGCGACAAACACTTTGCCCTTAGACGGTAGGTAAAAGTAATACCCTTTCGTTTCCTTAGGATATCCCACCAGATAACATTTATCCGATTTGGGTTCCAGCTTGTCAGGCATTTGACGTCTCGCGTATGCCACACGGCCCCAAATTTTAATGAACGACATACTAGGACGCTTCCCAGTCCATATCTCATATGGTGTCTTCAGAACCGTTTTCGTTGGAGCGCGATTCAATGTCATTGCAGCAGTCTCTAAAGCAAAACCCCAAAAGGAAACAGGCAAGTCTGCATGACTCATCATCGAACGTACCATGTCTAACAGAGTACGATTTCTCCTCTCAGACACACCATTATGTTGTGGTGTTCTAGGTGGAGTGAGCTGTGATACAATACCACACTCTTTCAGATGATCACGGAACTCATGACTCAGGTATTCGCCACCTCGATCAAATCGGAGTGCTTTAACCCTTTTACCCAACTGGTTTTCTACTTCATTCTTGAACTCTTTGAACTTTTCAAAGGTCTCGGATTTGCACTTCATAAGATACACATATCCGTATCTACTGAAATCATCAGTAAATGTAACAAAGTAGAAATACCCACCTCTAGCCATGGAACTCATGGGTCCGCATACATCACTATGTACAACACCCAAGAGATCCTCAGCCCTCTCAGTATAACTAGTGAAAGGAGCTTTAGTCATCTTGCCTAACAAACAAGATTCGCATCGCTCAAATGATTCATAATCAAATGAGTCCAAAAGTCCATCTCTATGGAGCTTGGATATGCGCTTCTCGTTGATATGGCCCAAACGACAATGCTAGAGAAATGTAGGGTTCGAGTCATTTGTTCTTAGTCTTTTATTATTTTCTACATTACAGATCAGATGGTCTAAGTTCAAAACATAAAGACCATTAAACAATTGGGCTACAGCATAACAAACATCATTCTTAAATATAGAACAACAGTTGTTCTTAATTATAAAAGAAAATCCAATCATGTCCAAACATGAAATAGATATAATGTTTCTAGTTATGGCCAGAACAAAATAACAATTATCTAGTTCTATTACAAGCCCACTGGGCAAAGAAAGACGGTAAACCCCTACGGCTACAGCAGCAACTCTTGCTCCATTGCCGACGCGGAGGTCCACCTCCCCTTTACTCAGCAATCTTCTCCTTCCCAGTTCCTGCACATTTGTACAAATGTGAGAACCACATCCGGTATCCAATACCCAAGATGAAGGAGCAGAAAGGTTTATCTCTATAATGTGAACATTTGAAGCAGAAGTCATACCTCCCTTCATTTTCTGCAGACCTTCAATGTACGAAGGACAGTTCCTCCTCCAATGACCAGCCTTGCCACAGTGGTGGCATTTCCCTTCCTTCACCGTGCTTTTCTTTTTCATCAGTGCAGAAGACTTGGGCTCAAGATATGACTTAGGTCCCACCTTCGTCTTCTTAGAGCCCTTGGCCTTGCCCTTGCCCTTATGCACCATCAGTATGGGGCTGGCAGGCTTGGCCTTCTTCATATTGATTTCGGTAGTTCTCAACATGCCTAGGAGTTCGGGCAGTGTCTTGTCTATTTCATTCATGTTGTAGTTCAAGACGAACTGCTCATAACTGTCCGGCAACGATTGCAGGATCAGATCTGTGGCCAACTCTTGACCAAGAGGAAAACCCAGCCTTTCAAGGTTCTCTATATACCAATCATCTTGAGTACGTGAGTCCCTACTGAGTCTCGAACTCCCATCTTGCACTGAAACAACACTTTTGTGACGTCGAACCTCTCTTGACGAGCCTGCCCTTGAAACATTTTCTTGAGATGCTCGTCAATCTCCTTGCACCCCATGTTCTCATATTGCTTCTGAAGCTCAGAGTTCATAGTGGCAAGCATAAGGCATTCGACATCTAAAGCATCATCAGTATACTTCTTATAAGCATCCTTCTCAGCACGGGAAGAGTTCCCGGTCGGCACCTCGGGGGCTTCTTCTTCCAAGACATAGAGCTTTCGCTCTTGCCTGAGAACAATTCTCAGGTTCCTGTACCAGTCCATGTAATTAGTCCCACTGAGCTTATCCTTCTCAAGGGTGGCTCTCAGAGACAACGTGGAGTGTGAAACACTTGCCATGGAATTCTACAAGAATTTATGCAGAATAAAATCAGTACCAAAATTTCAAATACAATTTATTTTAATTTGGACTTCAATTAAAACACTCCCACTATTTTATTCGAAATGATAGCCCTCACTAACAATTCGGAGAGTTCATGCGAGCTACTCTCTTAGTGGACAAGATCCGTATTTCACCAACACAATGAGTCAGATTTGGCTTTCCTCTCACGATGCGGTTATTTAGGTAGGCAACGCTTGCCAATTGCATTCTCATGCAATTCTTGTATGGTTGGTGAATAACTCATTACTCGCATCCATCATATGGTGCATGCCAACCCTATGCCTTTAGGCACTCAACCTTTGAGGTCACCTAGTTAAGCTGGACCCGATGTCGACAGTGGGATATCACAATTATCCGCTCGCACCCTTACCAAGATAGATTAATGCACCTTGCTTTGGCAAGCCCACACTTCATCGATCGAGGCAGGAAGAGTGTCATCCATCAGAAGGCATCCGAACACTTAATATTTGATGAAGGGATTTTGATTATAGGTTAACAGTTAACCATGATCAACATTTGATCAATGTGCACATCCAAAGAAAAACAATTTTTCTAAAACCACATGCATCCCTTATGTGCACAACCTGACACCATCAACATTTGATAGAAGGAAGGGCTAAATCTGAACATCCAGAAACTTCCAAATCCTCAGATTTACATACATTGGACAAAAGCAAAGACAACTCAACTTAAAGCAGTAGACAAGCTCATCTCTCTATGTTAGATTCAAAATCCAAAACAATCTCGAGGGATGGTTACTGCTAAGGAGACTACAATTTCTAACAATTAGAAATTTCCACGAAATCCCAGACGTTCTTGGCGGGGTACCAAGACTAAATCTAGACATTTAGAACACTTCTAAATCCCTAAGTTTACACGCACTGGAATAACAAAACTTCCAATACAACAATCATGGCCGCAACCTGGCTCTGATACCACTGATGGGTTTCTCTATGAGGATGGCACAACACTTGTGCACGCAGCGGAAGAATAAAAACATCAAGAAAAACCCAAAAGAGATGGGATCGGGCCATGGTAGTTGAATCATGAAGTTAACATACAACTAGGCAAAAATTACCTCGGTGGCGTTGAGTCACAACTCAACGGAGATGCTCCAAGCTTCGTGTTCTTGCTGGTGGCGAGTTCTACGTGGAATGATGTCCACGTCTCTGCAGAAATCCACACGAGCGGGAGAACACTGACTTTTCCGTCGTACGGATAATCGGGAAGGAGAATGACCACACCTTGCTTTTCCACGGACTGCTAGGTCCGCGCCAAGGATAGCAACACCAGCGACAATCGCCGGAGAGGAGGAGGTCGACGGAGCGAGCACGGCGGCGGAACACTTCCGTCGGCGGGATTCGGGATCGGCGGAACGAACGAAGAACGGCGGAACACTTCCGTCGCTTTCATCTCGGTTAAAGGGCCGACAATCGCATCCGATTCAATTAGAACTCATTCCCGAAAACCCTAAGTATCTATTTATTCCAAAGGCATAAACAGACATAGGAATATCGCTATCCGCAGACCACCCAGAAAATTAGGGTTCCAGAATCGGCGAGAATCACCTAGCAGATTCGGTGAGAATCAATCGGCGAGAATCACCTAGGATCGGCGAGAATCAGTCGGCGAGAATCAGTCGGCGAGTATCAGTCGGCGAGAATCAGAGTACAATACTCGACGATTCACGTCGAACGTGGGTTGACGATAATCATCGATCTGCGGTCGACGATACTCGTCGACCCTCGGTCGACTATTCTTACCAATCCTTCAAGGCAACATTTGCCCAACCCGACGATCCTTTAAGGCAACACTTTGCCCATAACCCCATTCAGGTCGGTGATTGGTAACCTTTACCAACACAGTCAATCATCCAACTTCTCCACATCTCTTATGTGCAACCCTGCAGGCTCATATCGCGTTGGCAGTGAGATTACATGTTTGACCACTTCTAGATCACCATGGTAACTCCAACAGTCTCCCACTTGATCTTGAAAGTATCAAACCAAAAACCTCATAAATAATGAGCGGCATCTAGCAATGCATCATTGCTCCCCAAGCAATAAGAGTTTATAACTCATAAGCCTTTATGACCAATGTATCAGCGTTGTGTTTGTCCCTTTGTCCTTTATATCCGGAAAGAACTAGAGGCATGGACCATGTCACCCTCGTAATAGCTCAATCCAAGTTTCTTGATCCAGGACGGACTTCCAGAGAATGGTGAGTCCAATATCACATATTGACTCAACCAAGCATGACCATGCATTTCTCAGTCCAGTTCCATCAAGGGGCCCATGGATGCAACTCCTGTCATACAGGAGGACAAATCCCATATCTGCTCACACACAAACACCCAAATGATTCGTAACATGCCCAACAACCACCCTTATCATCAACCTTTCTCAAGGAAGACTTTAGATGGCATCAAAGCACGCTCTTCCTCACTTGATGAATGCTGTGACTTCAGGTCAAAGGACCACAACACCATTGTCAATTGAGACCTACTCGTGACACGATTGGATGACAATCCACAAAGTAGTCTCAGGTTGGGTCTGTCCAGTACAACTTGTTCACTAACAAGTACCCACGTGATGACTTGATATCACAATATCATGACCTGTGAGAACCGGTCATCAGTCTGTGTGCACTCTCTCACCTCATCATGTTTAATAAGGAGCGACATGTGGCCATCGTCTTCACCCAAGCATTTTGTAACAAACTCTGAATAGTGGAAGTTAGGTCGACGCTGAATCGACCATGTGATTTTTCACCTCGATTGCGTGTTTTTCATGTAATCAAGTCTCCATCTTACAACTCTACGGATCTCTGACTGTTTGTACGCTCGACCGCTTTGCGGGATAAGACGGTTCGGAATGTCCGGTCTACAAGGAGCCTTGTATAACACCTCCCCTATAATGACCGTATAATATGGGTCCGGCCGGGGCCCTACAACATTCAGACACCACAACTTTAGTATTAGAAGATGATATAACTACCCAATCTCAAAACTCATAGACACAACACAGCGGAAACAGCAAACCGACTAGAAGTTATCCACTCATATAAGAATTTAGAAATGACCTTAAGGCCTTACAACAAAAGTGAGTCCCAACCTCCAATAATAACATCCATCATAAACGTGCAAAAGCACTCCTAAACTACCTCGGCATGCAAGCCGGAAAACAGGAGCATCAAACATACAATGTCAAAGAAGTAAAGCTAAAACAAAGTGGTAACTCTTCATGAGGCTTAGGCTTTTTTGGCCGGCGAGCTAGCTTCTGCTTGTGATCCTTGCCCTGTAAAAATTGGTGGTAACGTGGGTCAGCAAAGGCTGACCTCAAACTGTGTAACAAACACATCTCCTCCCGTCCGCCCCTAACGGACCCCGGGGTACTGCTCCAACTTGCAAGTTAGCACTTCATATGCAATATTCATAAGCAAGAAAAGACACTAAGGAAACATGCTTGAATATCTCAAACATCATACATGTTCTCTACTGTTGAGCATATAATAAAAGGGGTCTATCATGCAACATGAATGCAAAACCAGGGCTTCACCCCAGGCACCCTAAAGCGTATGAATCTAGCACAACATCACATCAGTTGGGTACTCATCATTTCCCCATTGGCAAAAAGCCGCAAGCAAAAGGGGATACCACAATTCCCCCAACGGCATACAAGCCGCCACACGGAACTCTTGCCAAGGCCCCACCCGCTCATGTTCGTAGACCCGGGCTTGCCTGCAAGCTCTGACTTCTCATGTCAAGATTCCGTCCAACACACTGACCGATTCTAAGAACCCTTGCTGGACCCCACCCGCTCATGGCCTCATTGCCCGGGCTTGCCCCATGCTCGGCATTCTCGTCAGTCTCACAGAAGGAGACTAGTCTCGCCTGGACACTTTCCACGCATGACTTGCATGTCACGGGATAGCCAACCGACCACGGAGACACAGCCACGCCTTGGCACATCACAAACCAAGACAATTCCACCCTAATCCCTCATTCGTACTACAGCATCCCCATGCACCAAGGAAACCATCTACCGCCAATGCGGAGCTAACCTTGTCCGGTTCCGGCTACACGTACTCACATGAGAAAAAGGGGAAAGCATCACAAACATCAAAACGATCTCTTGCCGCAACGGATTTCTACCAAATCCTTAAAGCTCGTATGCAACATCACCGGGTAGGACTAACGGTCGCGACCACGGCTTCACCCACCATGCCTAATCCATTAACAGAGCGGATCTCTAATGCAAAATCATATCGGGGACGGACTCAATCGACCCGGAGTTTCCTCTTGAACCTTGGCGACCAAAACCCCTCTTATTTGAGAGATTGGTGCCCAAAAACCATGAAAATAAGAGATGTTAAACACGCATCCTAAAACCAAGAGGAGAAATGTCGTTACCTTCCGACCCCTCTTCCTAGCCATGGAAACTTAGCCGGATGAAAACCTTCGCAATGATCTTGCCTCCACGGATCCGAACTCGGCTCGCGATTTGGAGCACCGAAGCTTGTCCAATGGCCGGATCTCTCCTTCACCTTCTTCCTTGCTCCCCCTTCTCTCTAGATCTTAGAAAGAGAAAACTTGGAAAAGAATGAGGGTTTCTAACCCTATTCCCGGGCTTAACCCAGCATGAACAGCCCTGGACCATCAGATCCCAAAAGGAGGAATTGAACGGCTGCAAACCGCACTGAAAAACAAAATACCTGGACCGAACACGGCTTATGACACGCCCGTGTCACAGGCCGTGTGCCCCAAACGACATCAAAACCGTCGCACCCAGAGCAGGACACGGGCTCTGAACACGCCCGTGTCAAAACCGACACGCCCGTGTCACTTAGTACACGCCCGTGTACCTGGGCGTGTGCCTCCATCGACATAGCCCCAAAACCACCCGAGAAGGACACGGCCTGGGACACGCCCAGTGTTCCCGGCCATGTTCGAAGTCTCGACGATCGTTGACCGCCAAATCGTCGACCACGCAAAATCGTCGAACATGCAAAATCGTCGAACACGCGCACGACACGGCCTTGGACACGCCCGTGTCCTAGGCCGTATTCACTGTCTCGACACATCATCGAGCGCAGATCGTCGACTCGAACACGACACGGCCATGGACACGCCCGTGTCCTAGGCCGTGTTCATTGTCTCGACACATCGTCGAGCGCAGATCGTCGACCTCCCGGGCTCTTCGCCGAACCCGACCAAGACACAGCCTTGGACACGCCCGTGTCCTTGGCCGTTTCACCCCTTACCAAGACCCTACCTTAGCCGAAAACGTTGATCGTCCCTCTTTCGAAAATTGGGGCGTTACAACTCTCTCCCCCTTAAAAGAATTTCGTCCCGAAATTATAGAAAATAAAAGGGGACAAAAACTTAAATGGTACCTGAACGGAAAAACTCTGGATACTCCTCCAGCATGGTCTGTTCTCGCTCCCAAGAGAGCTCCTCACGACCGCAGTTGTCCCAGCGAACTTTAACGAGTTTGACCTCTTTGTTCCGCAACTGCCGAATCTTTGAATCCTCTATAGCAACTGGACGTACTCGCGTCCTCAAGCTTTCCTCTATTAGCACCAATGCCGGCTCGATCACCACACTAGCCTCTACCAAGGCTTTCCTCAGGGCGGAGACATGGAAGACGTCGTGTAATCCACTCAGCTCTGCGGACAACGCCAACCGGTACACTGCTTCTCCCACCCGTTCAACAACTTTGAAGGGTCCCAAAAACCTTGGACTCAACTTCTTGAGTCGGCGAATCCGTGAAACGCTCTTGAACGGCTTGATCTTTAAATAGACCAAATCGCCTACCGCAAACTCCAGCTTCCTATGACGAGCATTAAAATACTTTGCTTGCCGATCTTGCGCCACCTTCATATGCTCTTGAATGGTCCGCACCAACTCACAAGTGTCAGCTACCACCTCTTTTCCCAATAATTTGGTGTCTCCCGCCTCTGTCCAAGACATCGGTGTTCGACACCGTCTCCCATACAAAGCTTCGTATGGCGCCATTTTTATACTTGCTTGGTAACTGTTATTGTACACGAACTCCACCATGAAGAGGTGATCCTCCCACTTCTTTCCGAAGTCAAGAATGCACATTCTCAGCATATCCTCCATAGTACGGTTTGTTCTCCTTCCGATTTGGGATGAAGTGGGCCACTTTGGTTAAGCGATCCACGATCACCCAAATAACGTCGTTACCCTGCTGCGATCTAGGTAACCCATGTACAAAATCCATGGAGATATCATCGAATTTCCACTCGGGGATTGGAAGAGGCTTTAGAAACCCGCCCGGCTTCTGACACTCGGCCTTCACCAAGACACAAGTTTGACATCGATTCACGTACAAAGCTACATTCGGTTTCAGCCTAGGCCACCAAAAGGATTTCTTCATATCCAAGTACATCTTCGTACTACCCGGGTGAATGGAGTAATTTGAGAAGTGAGCCTCAAACATCAACTCCTCACGGAGCTTGCCGAACTGCGGTACACAAATCCGTCTGTCCTTCCTCAAAATCCCATCAATTATCTCCCAGGAGCTGCTCTCTCCCTTTCGAGCCTCCACCACGAATGGTTGAAGCTCCACATCCAAACGGGTCGCTTCCCGGATACGATCGGACAAGTCATTCTGGATTTCAATCCAGTTCAACCGAGCCATGCTAGACTCGCCTCTCGCTACACATTCCACGCCAAGGGACTCCCAGTCCTGTACCAACCGCTCATCATGAGCTTCGATCCAATTCCCTTGCCCCGAGTACTTTCTACTCAAGGCATCCGCCACCACATTGGCTTTGCCTGACGTATACTGAATCGCCAACTCATAGTCTCCAAGGAACTCAACCCACCTGCGTTGCCGCATGTTCAAGTCCTTTTGATCTAAGAGATACTTCAGGCTTTTATGATCCGTGAAGATCTCCACCTTTACGCCATAAACATAGTGTCGCCATATTTTCAATGCAAAAATTACCGCCGCCAACTCCAAATCATGGACGGGGTAATTCCTCTCATGAGGCTTCAGCTGCCTAGACCCAAAAGCTATCACCTTGCCATGTTGCACCAAAACGCAACCCAAACCGCATCCCGAAGCGTCACTGAAGATCTGAAATCCTTCGGTCCCTGTCGGTAGACTTAGGATTGGAGCTGTCATCAGTCTTCCCTTCAGCGTCTCAAATGCCTGACTGCACTCTTGAGTCCACACAAACTTCTGGTCTTTACAAGTGAGTGAGGTGAGGGGTAGAGCTATCCGCGAAAAGTTACCACGAATCTTCGATAATACCCGGCTAGTCCAAGAAAGCTTCGGACTTCCGCCACGGTCCTCAAATCCGGCCAATCTCTGATGGCTTCCACTTTTGTTGGATCTACCGCCACCCCTTCCCCACTAATCACGTGGCCCAAAAATGCCACCTTCTCAAACCAGAACTCGCACTTTGAGAACTTTGCATACAGCTTATTCTCTCTCAACACCTGCAAGACTACTCTCAAGTGGGTCTCATGCTCCACTTCCGATTTGGAATACACCAAGATGTCGTCAATGAAGACAACTACAAAAGAGTCCAAGTATTTTCGAAATACTCGATTCATCAAATCCATGAATACAGATGGTGCGTTTGTCAGCCCGAACGGTATCACCGAGAACTCGAAATGACCATACCTCGTGCCAAATGCTGTCTTGGGTATGTCCTCGTCCCGAATTCGCAACTGATAGTACCCTGACTTTAAGTCCAATTTTGAATACTCCACAGACCCCACCAACTGGTCGAACAGGTCGTCTATCCGAGGTAATCGGGTACTTATTCTTGATAGTCAATTTATTCAGCTCTCGGTAGTCTATGCACAGCCGTATACTACCACCCTTCTTCTTCACGAACAACACCGGCGCGCTCCACGGTGAGGAACTGGGTCTGATATACCCATGTTCCAACAGTTCCTACAACTGCACCTTGAGCTCAACCAACTCTTTTGGTGCCATTCTAAACGGAGGCCGTGACACCGGCCTAGCCTCTGGCACTAACTCAATCGAGAAGTCGATCTCCCGCCAAGGAGGCGCTCCAGGAAGAGCATCAGGAAACATGTCCTCGAACTCTGTCACCACTGGCACTTCCCCAAGTGATAACTTGGAGAGGCGAGCCTCCAATAACGCCGCAAGTGCTACTCCACCCTGGTTAACTGCCCGCACCAACTGCAAGGCCGAAATCAGGGAACATGCCACTCCACTAAGGCCCTCAAACTTGACTTCCGACCGCCCTTTGCTCCTTAGGGTCACCACCTTGGATAGGCAATCAATACTGGCACGCTGTTCTGTAAGCCAGTCCATTCCCAATATCACATCAAACTCATCCAAAGGTAAGACCGCTGCTATCAACACGAAGTCAACTCCGTCTAGCTCCCAACAAATGCGCCCCTTTGCCCCGGTAGTCATGGATGACCCATTGGGCATGCGCACCTTCAGCTCCGCGCCCGCCGAAAATGTCTCAACTCCAATCCTCCGGATGAGGCTTTCCGCAAGAAAGGAGTGCGACGCTCCCGTATCAAACAACACCCTAGCGGGGTATCCGGAAACTAACATGAAGCCTATAACATAGACATCACACATAATGGTTTAAAAGTATGAAGCACAAAGTTAAACTTAAACTTCCTCATACCTGTCACCACATCGGGTTGGCGGATCGCTTCCTGCTATCCAAGGTTGTAGGCCCTTGGTTGCACCGGTTGGAATCGAGAAGCGCTAGACTCTGCCATCAAACTTCCTTTTTATTATTCTTTTTCTTTATTAGATCAAAAATGATCTGAGCCCAAGCCACTTGCTTCTTATTAATCACTGCACACATGACCAAAAATTGATGCCTGGTAATATAATCATGTGTAGTGTGCTTGCCTAGCAAGACTTTCCCAACAATATCTGCCAGAAACTTGTACTCTGCAGATAAGTGTTTCTTCAACAATTTATTGGGGTTGTTTCCAGTATAACCCATCAAACTTAACATCATATCATACTCTTCAGTATCTATTTCCAGTTCTTCTTCTCCATTATTTAATCCAAAAATATCAGTTAATACGGCGGGAGAGAGAGTGATAGTGTTACCCGCAATTGTTCCAGTCATTGTATTTTCCTCTGTGGTTGAAGATGTGTAAACCCATTCCCTAATCTCAGTTCCAGATAGCTTTATTCTTGTTGTCATCAGATTCTTTAGTTGCTGCTCTTCCAGAAGTTCCAGAATATACAAAAATATCGGGTCTGAATGTTGAAATGAATCGAAGTCGACATCGAAGCCGGTGTCGAACTTCATCACAGTTAGGGTTCTTGATTGAATCGCTATGAAATCACCTGCAAGGAATAAAAACGACGATCAAGTGCAAGGGAACAGAAAGCGCGGGACAGAAGTCGAAGAAAACCTAGATATAAGGTTTTCCAGAATATGAATCGACAAACTCCGTTCCATGAAAAATGAAACAGTTCTTCGAACTGAGTTCGACGAAAAATTTAGAGTTAAATAATTCGTTGATCTCATCCTGAAGAATTTAAGACAGTTCGTCGAACTTCGTTCGACGAATATCTTCTAAAGCAAAATTTGTCGATCTCCGGTCGACGAAATTGATTCACACACAGAGAATTCGTCGATCTCCGTTCGACGAAAGTCTCTCAAACTTTCCCCAGTTCGTCGAACTCCATTCGACGAACTTTGGAAAATTCGTCGAGTGCAGACAGAAATTAAACTAAGTCTTCTCCATTGATCATTCCAAGCTGATTTATAAAGAATAGATGATTTCTCTCATCCAGGGGTTTGGTGAATATATCAGGCCTTTGTAAATCAGTGTAGATATAGACAAGCTTAATTTTATTTTTGTCTACACACTCTCTTATGAAATGTCGTCTAATGTCTATATGCTTAGTCCTACTGTGATGGACTGCATTTTGTGCTATTAATATAGCACTTGTGTTATCACAGAGTAGAGTTTAATTATTTAAGTTGAGACTATAATCTAGGAGTTGGTTTTGTATCCATAACATCTGGGAACAACAACTGTCGGCTGCAATATATTCTGCTTCAGCAGTTGAAGTAGAAACAGATGATTACTTTTTACAAAATCAGGACACTAATCTCATACCAAGGAACTGGCAAGTTCCTGAGGTACTTTTTCTGTCCACCCTGCATCCAACAAAGTCAGCATCTGAGTATCCAGTTAACTTAAATTCTGACTCAGTGGGATACCATAGGCCTAGACTAGGACAACCCTTTTTATATCTCAAAATCCTTTTTAGAAAAATTAGATGAAAAAAACCTAGCACAAAGGCATGTGGCAAACATAATATCAAGTCTGCTTGTTGTGAGATATAGTAGGGACCCAACAATGCCCCTATATAGTTTCTGATCCACAGTTTTTCCATGTGCATCAGAGTCAATCACAGCATTTGTAGCCATAAGTGTCTTCATTGCTGAGGAATCAGCCATCCCAAACTTCTTGATAAGCTCTTTAGCATACTTAGCTTGGGAGATGAAGATGCCATCAGAGAGCTGCTTCACTTGGAGACCAAGGAAGTATGAAAGCTCACCCATGCTACTCATTTCAAATTTTGAATGCATGAGGTCAGAAAACCTCTTGCATAATTTGGAATCAGTAGACCCAAATATGATGTCATCCACATATATTTGTACTAACAAAGTTTGGTCATTATGATGTCTAGTGAAAAGTGTTTTATCTACTATGCATCTAATGAATTTATGCTCTAACAAAAAGCTAGCTAGGGTCTCATACCAAGCTCTTTGAGCTTGCTTTAAATCATAGAGGGATTTATGCAATTTAAATACATGCAAAGGATAAGTGGAGAGACAAAACCTGGAGGTTGTTCAACATAAACCTCTTCTTTTAACACTCCATTCAGAAATGCACTCTTCACATCCATTTGATATACCTTGAACTTCTTATATGCTGCATAGGCAAGGAATATTCTGATTGCTTCTAACATTGCCACTGGTGCAAAGGTTTGGTCATAATCTATTCCTTCCTCTTACATATAGCCTTGAGCAACAAGCCTAGCATTGTTTCTCACAATAACTCCTTGGGCATCCATCTTGTTTCTATAAACCCATTTGGTTCCAATAACTGTGTAGTTTTAAGGTCTTGGAACAAAATCTCAAACTCTACATCTCTCAAATTGGTTTAATTCCTCCTGTATTGCAATGATCTAGTGGGGATCCTGCTCTACATCATGGATGGATAGAGGTTCAACTTGAGAGAGAAAACAGGCATGCATCAAATCTTGATTGAGTTGATGCCTTGTCTGTACACCTGCTGATATGTCTCCAATCACTTGAGATCTAGGGTGATCCCTAAGTGTGACAAGATCAGTGGGTGGAGTTGGTTCTGCAACAACATTTGGAATTAATTCCTCTGGTGGAATTGTGTTTGCTGTTGGGAGAAGTTCAATCCCTTCAATGCCTTCAGTGTCTTCATCTTCACTTTCTTCATTGACTTGTGGAGAAGAATGTGTTGGAACCTCTTGGGTTAGGTTTATTCCATCCATATTCTCACACAAGTGAGGTACCTGAAATGTGCTATTGATAGAAATCTCTTTCTCCTTGCAAGCTATGTTAGTTTCATCAAAAGTAACATGAATAGATTCTTCTATTTTTAGAGATGATCTGTTAAATACCTTATAAGCCTTGCTTACTTAGGAATATCCTAGAAAAATTCCCTCTTCAGCCTTGGCTTCAAACTTTCTAATGTATTTTTTGTTGTTATTGTGTATGTAACATATATAACCAAATACTTTAAAATAGTTGATTTTAGGTTTCTTCCCTTTAAGTAATTCATAGGGAGTCCTATTCTTCAGTTTATGTATCAGGCTTCTGTTCAGGACATAGTTTGATGTGCTTACAGCCTCTATCCAAAAGTTTAGGGGCATGTAAGCATCTGCAAGTAATGTGCCTGCAGCTTCAATGAGTGTCCTATTTTTCCTTTCAGCTACCCTATTTTGTTGGGGAGTTCTATGAGCTGAGAAGCAGTGCCAGATACCTTCCTTCTCACAGAACTCATGTATAAGAAGAGACTCAAACTCTGTGCCATGATCACTTCTGATCAATGCAACATGAGTAGAGAACTCAATCTGTATGGTCCTCAGAAAATCTGTAAGAACCTTAAAGGTATCTGACTTAGATCTCAGAAAGAATACCCAAGAGAACCTTGAGAAGTCATCAACAATAACTAAAGTGTAGGATTTCCCTCCTAGGCTTTGTACAGCAATGGGTCCAAAGAGGTCTATGTGTAATAAATATAAAATCCTAGGTGAATCACTTTTATTAACAGATTTAAAACTAAATTTAGTTTGCTTGCCTAATTGACAAGCCCTGCAAACGCCTTCCTTCTTGTAGGGACCAGAAGGTAAACCTCTAACAAGGTTATCTTTTGATAGCCTAGCAATGTTTTTCAAGTTTACATGACCTAGTCTTTTATGTCATAAATCATTCTGATTACTAATTATATTAAGTAGGCAGATATCAGATTTGGTAGAAAGAAAATCAACTAAGTATATGTTACCTTGTCTATTTCCAATAAAAATGGTTTGGTTTTCCATATTAGAAATAATACAAGAAGATGAGTTAAAGTGTACCTGATAACATTCATCACATAACTGGCTTATGGAGATGAGGTTATGTTTGAGTCCTCTTACATATGTTACTTTCTTGAATGTGACTGCTCCATAGCCTTCAAACTGGCCACTTTTTGAATCACCAAAGATCACCTTTGGCCCCAGCTTGGACTTGTAATTGATGAGATTGTCCTTGCTGTCAGTCATGTGTTTGGAGCAACCACTGTTCAAGTACCAAGTTTGATTCACACATGGACAACACTTCACCTGCAATGAAAAATAGTTAATGGTTCTTGACCCAGGTTACCTTGGGTCCTTTGTTTTGATGGTATGAAAAGCTAGAAATTACAGAAAATTCAGGTTGAGATTTATATCATAGAGGGTGATATCTCCTAGGTGGTATAACCCAATCAGCTATAAGATTAAATGCTTTCCTAGAATTATTTGAGTTGCTATTGTAATTATAGTTTTGATTAAGTCTTTCTGGGTTCGACGAATTGTTGTAAGTTCGTCGAACAAAGTTCGATGAATTGGGTTGAGATCGTCGATCTCTGCCCAGAGAATGAACATATTCATTTTCTGTGTCTCACGTTCGTCGACCTCTACTCGACGAACCATACAGAGTTCGTCGATCACAGTTAGACGAATAATTATAGCTATAGGTTTCGTTCAGAGTTCGTCGATCTGGGTTCGACGAACTGGCCGCATTTTGTCGATCTAAGTTCGACGAATTCTGCCGAACCTTGTTTCTACTTATGGTTTTCTGGTTTTTGGTTTTCTAACCTATTGATTTGGGAATATTTTCTAAGGTTGGTTTATTGTTTATTTTTTCTTTCCCTTTAGCAGAAACAAATTTGATTGGGGTTGTCAGAATGTTCTTCTTGAGAATGGGGGCAAACTTGATGAGGCACCCAAGCCTAGCTTGCCATTAAGTTTGGCATTTACAGTGCTTGTGATGTCCATCAGCTTGAGGCTTCTCTCATTGAGAGTTTCCTCAAGTTGTTTAGCCTCACATAACTCAGTTTTTAATAATATGATCTGTCCATTAGCTAGAGTTAATTCATCTTTTAATCTATTGTTTTCAGAATTAACATTCTCTAAGTTTCCTAATTTTTCCCTAAGAGTTTTAATCTCCTTTTCTGAATTAATTAAATCTATGCACATAGTTTTGAATTCAGATTTAAAAGAATCAGAGTTGTAATCAAAATAAGATAATACCTTGTCAGCATCAGAATCTGAATCTTCTTCTCTGTCAGAATCTTCTTCTTCTGAGTGGCTCCTGGAGGCATCAATGGCCATGAGGCAAACCTCTTTGGCCCTTGCCTCTTTCTCTTCTTCACTGGAGCTGGAAGATGATGATTCATTCTCAGTTTCACTCCAGGTTTCAGCCACAAAACCTTTCTCCTTCTTCTTATATTTGCTGGAGGAAGTTCTGCTGCTGTGCTGTCTTATGGTATATGTTTCTCTTCTCTTCTCCTTCTTCTGATTCTCTGGACACTCAGAGATAAATTGTCTAGGTTTCCTGCATCCAAAGCACACCACTTCCTTAGTTGGTGTCTTATCATACCTTGGTTTGTCATCCTGTCTGGATGACTTCCTCCTGAAATCTTTTTTTGCCATTTTGTAGAATCTTTTGGCAAAAAGACTAATGAGTTCTTCATTTGTTTAGGGAGTCTCTGTCTCTTCAGCTGCCTTGAAAGCAATGTTATGCTCTTTTCTTGCTGGAGGAGGTGTTCTCTGCTCAGCTGCCTCTCTGCATTTAATCAGCTGTTCATAGGACTTTAGTTTGCCTAAGAGAGATTCAGTGGATATCTCATTTAGGCTTCTGGCCTCCTTGATGGGCCAGATTCTTGAATCCCATGTGCTTGGGAAGCACATTAGGATCTTATCATTCACCTCAGTGAGGGTGATGTCCTTGTCCAAGGTTTTTAGCTCATTGATGATTGAGCTTAACCTATTATACATGTCAGCTACTGTCTCAACTTCTTCTTTCTTGAAATTCTCATATAAGGATATGAGATTGGATCTCTTATCCTTTCTTTCATCTGCTGATCCAGCCACCATTTGGTTAAGGGAATCCCAAATGGCTTTGGCTGAAGTGCATTCAGCAACCTTTTGAAAAATGTCATCAGACATTGTTTGTGCCAGTATATTCATTGCCTTGGCATCAGCAATCTTTGCTTTCCTCTGGGCTTCAGTCCACTCAGGTGGTGGGACTTCATTGTTGCTAGAAGATGTTGTAAATGTAGATGCCTGTGGGGGACCTGTCAAAATTGAGTTGTAGATGTCTTCATCAATAGAGTTCATGTACAACTTAATTCTTGCCTTCTAGATGGCAAACCTATTCAGGTTGCAAACTGGAGGTCTGGTGCTTGCATAGTCCTTGTTCTGTTCCATGCTGTGTTTATAAATCTGATAAGAAGGAAATGAAATAACTCAGATCTAACTCAGGATCTTTGGTTCAAGAGTTAACTTATACAACCAAAGGAACACTGCTCTGATACCAATTGAAAGTGATGTGTTAGATCTGAAATACTCTAGAGGGGGGTGAATAAAGTATTCTGTGCAACCAGGAATAACTTTTGAAGGGAGTTAAGAACCCTTTATACAGTGGCGGGGTTTGAGAGATGATTGTGTCTTCTCTTTTTCAATAAACAACTTAGAAGACTTAGTGGATTTGATTGTAGAAAATGACTCCCACTATGATGTAGAATGGTTCAGCGAAATCTGGAGCTTTCCTTCAGGGTGATAGGTCTTCAATCTTTAAGCCTTAACCAGAGAGATCTTCAGGAACTTCTTGACAGATGGAATAGTTGCTGTCCTTTGAAGTGTCCTGCAGAGATGAAGAATGAAGACTCTTGATATTTGATTGATTGTTCTTCTTCAGAAAGCATATATTCTTCTAGTCTAGGTCTTGAGTTGATGTATCAGATTTCTTATCTTCAGAGAGTGCCGAGAGAATACTTAATTCAGACTGATTGTCTAACTTGATTCAGTAACTAGTCTTCTTATCAGGAAAAGAGAGAAAATCTCTTTTATATTTCATGTCGAAATTCTCTTTTGAAATTTTTGAATTCCTCTGCAATCAATGCTGACGGACTTGAGAATAAACAACATTGATTTATTTCCCCAACTGTCCCATGGAAAAATGGCAAGCAATAATCTTGGAGAAGACCATAATCAATGCTCCGTCTAACAGTTATATTCAGAGAATATTGAAGCATTAATTACTCAGGAATTATTGCATTAAGATGGGGATAGAATGCTAGAAATGACTAAGTCTGGATTCGTCGAACAGATAATAGAAATCGTCGAGCTGAGTCTATAGTTCGTCGTGCTGAGAAGTTGTGTTCGTGGAACAGATAATGGCTGTTCGTCGAGCTGAGATCCAAGATCGTCGAGCTGAAAACAGACAACTATATTCTTCAGAACTTTGCTTATTCTGTGCATCAAGTTCGTCGAGCTGAGATTGTAACTTCGTCGACTAGAGTTCAGTCTGGACTTAGAATATTTCTGAATGAAATGTTGAAGTAAAGAGTCCAAAATTCGTCGAGCTGAGAATTGAGTTCGTCGACCTGAGAACTTCTAACTGTAACTGATAATTCTTATCTAGAAAATTTTCTAAGTCCAGAACTGAGAGCTAAGTTCGTCGACCTGAGTATGGTTCTGGACTTAGAAAATTTTCTGAATTTTCAGGACTTTAGATTGTTGAGGTACTGTCCAAGATTTCGTCGACCAGAGAACTGAGTTCGTCGAGCTGAGTCTAGAGAAGAACTGGACTTGGAATGCAGAAGGTAGAGTCCAAAGATCATCGACCAAAGAATCAAGTTCGTCCAGCTCAGCTCAGAGAATTTTCTCTGAGATCGTTGAGCTGAGCACGACTATCGTCGACCTGAGTTCGACGAACGTCAAACTCATTTTACTGAGTCTTTGAAATCTTCTAAGTCTTGAGTCTCTGGCAGTCTTGTTGATAGCTGGTTCATGTGATGTTGATTCTAAGGATTTGGCCTAGACTCTAGGACACAACTATGACCCTAGCTATACATGTTGGGTCACAAGATCCTAACTTAGTGAACCTAGCCCAAATCAAACTAGGGATCCAACACACACCTTCGTGTGTCCCGCTTTCAAAACCACCGCAAGTATTAAACGCCTTCAGCTCTGCAACGAGCCCACCAATCTTCAGCAAGCCAGCAAATCCTTTCTCCTTTAAGTACCACTGGAGACAATCCAGAGAGGATAGGACGCGCCCTGGGCGTCACACGAGCTTCTAAGTCTCAGAGATCTGAACAAGTGCAACAAGCTGTTCTCGCCTCCAAGAACTATCAGAGGACTCCATAATACAACGAGCGTATAACTCCCCGCAGCACAAGAAGAAATTGTTAGCACTGTGAACGGTGGTCTGTCACCCTCCGAGCTCTTCTCTCCCCCCCAATAATTATAATGAGAAGCATTTTTTGCCCTCGAGTTCTTGGAAAAGCCCTGTAACCAGTGGCAGAACTAGGATTTGAGAGTCGCCCTGGCATAATATATTTTAATATAAATTTTTTTTATTGAAAATAATTCTATTTTTTTTTGCTATTACTGCTATATAAAATCATTACACATGTAACACATCATAAAAAACAAAGTCATGTATTGAAACAAAATATCATCCATATTCACAACTTCATGCATTAAAAATTTCAATCCTTAAATAATGTTTATTTGTACTTTACTAATTTACCTTCCACCTTTTTGAAGCGTTCACTGTTCAAATTTTACTCCATTCATGTTTTCTTCTTGAGAATCCAAGTATTTTGGTTGAGAGTTTAACTAGCATGGTGAGAGATCCTTTCCTACTTGTTTATTATAATTGATCCCTCTAATTAATTCTAGATAGAAACAACGATCCAGATTCGAAGGGGATGATTTTCTTCTTCACCATTGGAGATTTTTGACAAAACAACTTCCCCTTTCAACACCCAATTCATCCATCCACAAATCTGATCTCGAAAAACCAAATAAGAATCGGGAATCCGGAGATCGCTACCTGCACCGAGTATTTGAGGGAGAGGGTTGTGACGGTGTCCCCGCGTAAAAGACGGTGGGAGATGGCGAATCGATTGAGGCCGGGGTAACGCCAGAAACCGACGGAGGAGGGAGAGCCCAGAAGCTTCCGAACTTTCCAAGGCTCCCGGAAAGCCCACTCCCGCACTTCGCGATCGGACGCCACCTCCTTCCAAACCCTGCATACGCAGGCGACACGAGCCAGGTTCGACGGCCGGAGAAGCTCCAAAATCACAAAGGGTCGAGGTCGAGCCGTCGAAGAGGAAAACAAAGAGGGATAGACAAAGCTTACTGCGTGCAGCATTGGCCGCTGGAAGGGGGAAACGAATCGCGAGACAGAGGAAATGCCCTTGCCCCCGGAGAGATTAAGCGAAATTTATGGTCGGGCATGTTGAAATTTGTGAAGTGGAAGTGGTTGACGGGACAGGCCGGGCGGCCTGGGCGGATAGCTTTGGCGGACTGGGCGGACTGCTGTATGCGGCCTGGTGGAAGGTCTAGTGGAAGCCGACTGTTCTTCTGAGCGGGTTATATGCAAGTAGTCCGCGGACTGTGTGGCTGGTATCTGCGGATAGGTGTTGGCTGATTGGTTTTGCCAAGGAGCGGCCTGAGCGGATAGAGGCTTGCGGACTGGTGCATTGCTCAGTGGCCGCGGTTGAAAGCTTGTGCTGATTGGCGGTTTGGCTCATGTGCGCGGGAAGCTTGCGGACTGATGAGTCTGCGGTATGGGCTGTTGCGGACTGGGCTTAGAGCTTGGCTGAAGCCTTGTCGAGCTCTGGTGTTACAGCAGCTGCTTTGCTGTGGAGGTCTTTGGCGGACTGGTGTTTGGAGTCCGGGAGGAGGCTGCTGCGTTGGGCAGGTGTGCGAGTAGCATGCAGACTGCTGGCGGTCTGTGCTAGGGTGTTTGGCGGACAGGTGTTTATGTCTGCCATGCTTGTATTGGCCTTTGATGGTTTTGGACTTGGTCACACTCTATGCGAAGACCATGGTGTCCGCAGTATCCGCGAAGTCCGCTGTTGAACGGGCGGACTTGCTATCTGCCTTTGGTCGTGGACTTGTGGCGGATTGAGGTGTGAATCTTGCGGACTGCCTCGGGTTTGTGCGGACAGCCATTGAAAGGGGGTTGCTGTCCTGCAGTGGTTGGTGGCTTTGCGGGCTGATGCCTTGTCCGCAGAGCTTGGGCGGACTGATGTGGGTTCGCCAATATTGTCTTGCTCCTGGGGTTTTCCTTGGTATCCGGCTAAGTCCTTGCGGACTCGGCAGACGGTGTTTTGCTATCGCGCGAGCTGGGGCGGTGTCTCTATCTCTAGGGCGGTGACCACACTCCTCACCTTGCCTTATAAATAGGACCCCCCTGGCAGGTCTATAGTAACTTGAGTGAACAGTAAGTTGGGTTGGGCAAGGAGCTGCGGTCTCAGTTTTTCTGTCCGCGCGGATTGATTCAGGGCTGACGGTTTGCTGTGTGCAGGTCGCACGGGTAGCTTCGAGGAGCCAGGAGTTTGGCTTTGACTTCGGTCAAGTACTTGGAAGTTGTGCGGTCTCTGCGGATTCAGCAGGAGGTCGCTCTGCGACTTGTAAACTCTGTTTCAACTTTGCCAGCTTCAATAACCTGTCCGTCGGCTTCAGGCGGGTAGGGGGTGTTCCTCAGTTCAGCTTCAGCAGGAGACGAATAACGGTGTGTTCGCGCGGCCTTGCGGCTTCGGCGGACTCCGTGGCTATTCAGCGGATTGCAGCATAGCTCGGGCGGCTTCAGCGGGCTTGGAGACCTCGGCGGTCTCGGAGGATTCCGGTGCTGTCCGCCCGGCTTGGTGTTTGGTGCTTTCTGTTTTCAGCTGTTTATACTAGCGAAATCATGTCTCGCTACGTATACCTCGCTTTGTAAAGAAGTGAATGGATAAAAGATCTGCTTGTGTTTCCATTGTTTGTTGGGTTTAACCTGTGTTCCTTAGTTTTCCGCTGGTTCAACGTGAGAACTTGGTAGTGCCGAAGATATTAATTTGCCGTTTGGGCTACCTTGCTGACCATGTTGAGAAAATTTTAACATGGTATCAGAGCTAGGTTTAGTTGCGTGAGCGGTAGTCAACCAGTATTGTTACTCAGGACTTGAGTGGTGTTCAACCTACGTTCTTGCTCGGAGCTTCTGAAAGGTTGCCAACAGGTGTTGCAATGGAAGAGAACTTTGCAAGGGGTCTTGGCATTGAAATCTTAACGCCGACTAACTTCAAGAAGTGGAAGTCGTGCATGAAGAGTTATCTTCTTGGCGAGTAGCTGTGGGAAGTCGTCGGTGGTGACGACAGACAGGAAGTGACTGTTGCGTTCGGTACTGCTGAGCAGGTTAGGCTCTGGAGGAGAACAAATGCTAAAGCGGAGTTCATTCTGAAGAGGGCCGTGTATCCGGAACTGTTTGATCACATCATTGGATGTGAGTCGGCTGCTGATATTTGGACAACCATTGATGAGTTGTTCAATAGGAAGAATGTGGTGCGACTTCAGTTTCTGGAGAATGAGTTGGCCAGGGCAACTCAGGGAGACCTTTCCATCTCGAAGTACTTCTTAAAGATGAAGAGCTTGTGTGCTGAGCTGTCGGCACTGGATCCTGATGAGCCTATCTCGGAGACAAAGATGAAAAGGCACATTATCTGCAGCTTGCGGAAGGAGTATGTGGCCTTTGTGACATCTGTTCAAGGATGGGCTACTCAGCCGTCTTTGCTGGAGCTGGAGAATCTGCTTGCGTCGCAGGAGAGCTTGACAAGATAGATGGCTGGAGTGAATCTGAATCAGGAAGGCAGCGAAGCTCTCTTCTCAGGCAAGAAGAAAGGGTGGGAAGGGAAGAAGAAGAAGAAGGTGCAGGTCGTTGGTGAGAAGGAGACTTCAACTTCAAATCAGCCGGAGAGGAGCAATGCTCCTAAGGAATGGAAGAAGAATCTGAAGTGCTACCGGTGTCGTCAGTGAGGGCACTTCAAGCGGGACTGCAAGGTCAAACTGCAGCCTGGGCATGTTGCGGGAAAGGAGGAAGCTTGCTCGAGAAGTGAAGAAGCAGAATGGGGCGGAACTTTTATGATGGGCACTTGTGTCCGGGCCTTGTCTGCTGAGGACTTCAACGACGAGTGGATCGTGGACTTCGGGTGTGGTCATCACCTCACCTGAGACAAGTCGAAGTTCACCTCCATGCAGGCTTACTCAGGTAATGAAGCTATTATCACTGCTGATAATACTGTTTATGCAATAGAGAAAGAGGGGGTCGTGTCTTTGGGTAGTGATCAGGGGCCACTCACGTTAAGGAGTGTGTATCACGTGCCGGGCATGAAGAAAAACCTCTTCTCGGTGACCAATGCGGTGGACGCTGGTTATCACGTTCTGTTTGGGCCAACAGACGTGAGGTTCCTTCGCAACGTATCAGCGGTTAAGGCTGATGTTGCTCATGTAGGGAGGAGGGTGAAGAACTTGTTTGTTCTTGCCACCAATTCTTATGTTGATCGTATGAGGGCCAATGATAGCGCTGCTATCTGGCATGAGAGGCTGGGGCATGTTGGCATGGACAAGCTGAAGGCGATGGCTAGTAGATGTTTGGTGAAGGGGTTGCCTAAGTTGTCCTCCTTTGGTGACGGGCATGTTTGCGTGGGCTGTCAATACGGTAAGGCACATCGCCTTCCGTTTGATAAATCTCAAACAAGGAGCAAGAAACCATTGGAGTGCATTCATGGCGACCTGATGGGACCGACGGTTACTGCCAGCCTTGGTGGAAGCAGATACATGCTTGTCTTGTTTGATGACTACTCAAGGTATACTTGGGTGTACTTCTTAAAGGAGAAGTCGGAAGCCTTCCATTTGTTTGTAGATTTTTAAGGAGTTGGTAGAAGGCCGGCTTGGCTTGCGGATTAAGAAGCTTAGAACTGATAACGTGGGTGAGTTTGTTTCCTCAGAGTTTTCTAACTTCTGCAGGAAGCACGAGATCCAACAAGAGCTTACATGTGCTCACACTCCACAATAAAATGGGGTAGCGGAGCGAAAGATCCGTCATCTGACGGAGACCTGCAAATGCTGGCTTCATGAGAAAGATATCCCAAGGTCTTTTTGGGTGGAGGGGATGTCTTGTGCTGCTTATGTCATCAATCGGATGCCACTCAGCCCTATCAACATGAAGACTCCTATTGAGCTGTTGCTGAAGGAGAAGCCGAGTGTTGGACACCTTCGGGTGTTCGGTTCAACTTGCTACGTGCATGTCCCGGATGCTTCACAAACTAAGCTGGATGCGAAGGCAAGGAAGCTTGTCTTTGTTGGCTACGATGAGCGGAAGAAGGGATGGAAATGCATGAACCCTGTGACGAAGAAGTTCGTGGTGTCAAGAGACGTTGTCTTTGATGAGCTGACGTCATATGGAGGTGGCTCGGTTGAGCTAACCGGAAGTAGCAAGGTTGATGAAGCACCGGTGGTGGCTGCTGAAGGCATGGAAGAGGAGCTTGCTGTTTCACCAGCAGCTCCTGTTGCTTCTAACTCCGAGGCTGAGCCTTCTGGCTCAGGAAGCAGGGGGAGCACTGCTCAATGCTTGCCCCAGGTAGGAGTGGAGCCCGAAGAAGCAACAGAAGCAGTGAGCAAGGAGCCGACCCTTCGGAGATCGAAGAGGGTTGTTAAGCCACCGGCTCGGTACTGTGATGGGAATGCAGTGAGCTTTGTCTCCTGCTTCTTTGCAGGTCCTCTAGATGAGCGAGAGCCTGCAAACTTCAACGAGGCCACTGGAGTGAAGGAGTGGGTAGGTGGCATGAAGGAAGAGATTGATGCTCTGAAGAAGAATGAAACCTGGGACCTTGTACCCAAGGTTGATGGCATTACTCCGGTTACTTGCAAGTGGGTGTATAAGTTGAAGAAGAAGGCTGATGGGAGCATTGATAGGTTCAAAGCTCGCCTGGTCGCTAGAGGATTCTCACAACAGTATGGAGAAGACTATGAGGAGACATTTAGTCCAGTTGCGAAGATGACTTCAGTAAGAGTGGTGATCGCCTTGGCTGCTAGCAAGGGATGGAGGTTGTGGCAACTCGATGTGAAGAATGCCTTTCTTTACGGAGAGATTGATAAGGACATCTTCATGGATCAGCCGCTTGGTTTTGTCTCTGAAAAGCATCCAGACTATGTCTGCAAACTCAGGAAGGCTCTCTATAGGTTGAAGCAAGCTCCTAGAGCTTGGTATGGGAAGATTGCAGAGTACTTGTAATTCTGTGGATACCTTGCTTCTAACTCGGATTCAAGCTTGTTCGTCAAGAAGAAGGGAGAGCTACAAGTCTTGGTCCTACTGTATGTGGATGACATGATCATCACAGGGAATTCGGAGGGGGAAGTAGCAAGGCTCAGGGCTGAGCTTGCTATACGCTTCGAGATGAAAGACTTGGGAGAGCTTCATCACTTTCTCGGTCTTGAGGTGGAGAGGAAGGAGTGCGGGATTCTCATTAGCCAAAAAGGGTATGCAGATCGCATTGTGAAGCAGTTTGGCATGGGAGAAGGGAAGAAGTGCTCTACTCCACTGGAACCTGGGCTGAAACTTCGACGAGATGAGAGAAGGGTTCTTCATGATCCCTTGGTGTTCAGGGCTCTTGTTGGGAGCTTGATTTACCTGACGATTACAAGGCCGGATATCGCTTATGCGGTTGGCCGAGTAAGTCGGTATATGGCTGAACCAAGGCAATCTCATCTAGTGACAGCGAAGGGTATTCTGAAGTATGTCAAGGTGACTTCTGACATGGGACTCCTCTATGGAAGGGACTCGGAGTTTGCGTTGCTTGGGTACACAGATGCTGACTATGGCGGTGATTCGGATGATCGGAGGTCTACTTCAGGTTATGTGTTCACTTGCGGTTCAGCTAGCATCTCTTGGTGTAGCAAGAAGCAGGACTCAGTGTCTGTCTCAACTATGGAGGCAGAGTATAAGGCTTCGGTCTTGGCTGCTCGGGAAGCCATCTGGTTGAGGAGGCTTATAGAGGATGTTCATGAAGAAGTGCAAGGGCCGACTTTACTCCGGGGTGACAATGAGAGTGCTCTCAAACTGGTTAACAATCCAGTATGTCACGCCAGGACCAAGCATATAGAGATTGATCACCACTTCATCAGGGAGAAGGTGTTGGAGGGGTCTCTGCTGGTCGGGCATGTTCGGAGTGAAGATAATATTGCTGACATCTTCACGAAGCCACTATCGAAGGGGCCCTTTGAGCGCTTGCGCAGCTTGCTGGGCTTGGTCACCACTTCTCACTTCAAGGGGGAGTGTTGAAATTTGTGAAGTGGAAGTGGTTGACGGGACAGGCCGGGCGGCCTGGGCGGACAGCTTTGGCGGACTAGGCGGACTGGGCGGACTGCTGTATGCGGCCTGGTGGAAGGTCTAGTGGAAGCCGGCTGTTCTTCTGAGCGGGTTATATGCAAGTAGTCCGCGGACTGTGTGGCTGGTATCTGCGGATAGGTGTTGGCTGATTGTTTTTGCCAAGGAGCTGCCTGAGCGGATAGAGGCTTGCGGACTGGTGCATTGCTCAGTGGCCGCGGTTGCAAGCTTGTGCTGATTGGCGGTTTGGCTCATGTGCGCGGGAAGCTTGCGGACTGATGAGTCCGTGGTATGGGCTGTTGCGGACTGGGATTAGAGCTTGGCTGAGGCCTTGTCGAGCTCTGGTGTTACAGCAAGTGCTTTGCTGTGGAGGTCTTTGGCGGACTGGTGTTTGGAGTCCGGGAGGAGGCTGCTGCGTTGGGCAGGTGTGCGAGTAGCATGCGGACTGCTGGCGGCCTGTGCTAGGGTGTTTGGCGGACGGGTGTTTATGTCTGCCATACTCGCATTGGCCTTTGATGGTTTTGGACTTGGTCACACTCTGTGCCAAGACCATGGTGTCCACAGTCTCCGCGAAGTCCGCTGTTGACCGGGCGGACTTGCTATCTGCCTTTGGTAGTGGACTTGTGGCGGATTGAGGTGTGAGTCTTGCGGACTGCCTCGAGTTTGTGCGGACAGCCATTGAAAGGGGATTGCTGTCCTGCAGTGGTTGGTGTCTTTGCGGGCTGATGCCTTGTCCGCATAGCTTGGGCGGACTGATGTGGGTTCGCCAATGTTGTCTTGCTATGGCGGTTTTCCTTGGTATCCGGCTAAGTCCTTGCGGACTCGGCGGACGGTGTTTTGCTATCGCGCGAGCTGGGGCGGTGTCTCTATCTCTAGGGCGGTGACCACACTCCTCACCTCGCCTATAAATAGGACCCCCTGGCAGGTCTACAGTAACTTGAGTGAACAGTAAGTTGGGTTGGGCAAGGAGCTGTGGTCTCAGTTTTTCTGTCCGCGCGGATTGATTCAGGGCTGACGGTTTGCTGTGTGCGGGTCGCGCGGGTAGCTTCGAGGAGCCAGGTGTTTGGCTTTGACTTCGGTCAAGTACTTGGAAGTTGTGCGGTCTCTGCGGATTCAGCAGGAGGTCGCTCTGCGACTTGTCAACTCTGTTTCAACTTTGCCAGCTTCAATAACCTGTCCGCCGGCTTCAGGCGGGTAGGGGGTGTTCCTCAGTTCAGCTTCAGCAGGAGACGAATAACGGTGTGTCCGCGCGGCCTTGCGGCTTCGGCGGTCTCCATGTCTATTCGACGGATTGCAGCATAGCTCGGGCGGCTTCAGCGGGCTTGGTGACCTCGGCAGTCTCGGCGGATTCCGGTGCTGTCCGCCCGGCTTGGTGTTTGGTGCTTTCTGTTTTCAGCTGTTTATACTAGCGAAATCATGTCTTGCTACGTATACCTCGCCTTGTAAAGAAGTGAATGGATAAAAAATCTGCTTGTGTTTCCATTGTTTGTTGGGTTTAACCTGTGTTCCTTGGTTTTCCGCTGGTTCAACGTGAGAACTGGGTAGTGCCGAAGATATTAATTTGGCGTTTGGGCTACCTTGCTGACCACGTTGAGAAAATTTTAACAGGGCACGTGCCCGACCGTGCCTTAAGCTAGATCCACAGGTTCCTGTAACAACACTTAGATCTAGTGGAGGTTTTGTCGACACAGATACGACCATGTGGTTTTTCACCCAGTTGATGGGTTTTCCACAAAAAAAAAATTGCATTGTCAATTTTTCTTTCTTTGTGACTATGTGTGTACGCGCTCGACCGCTCCGTGGGTTAATACGGTCCAATTTAATCCGGTTCATTCGGGGCACCGAGTTTGGTTGCAACAGCTTACATCGAGGTTCCGTGTACTTAGCAATCTTCCAAGCCGGAGCACTTCCATTTAGTCTCCGAGGACTTAATCTCTTTTTCATCATTTTTTGTATTTTGTACTTGTAACATAGAGGTGACCTGTCACCCTGCGAGGAATCATCCCCAAACTCTTGTAAACCCCAAGGAAATAGTGTATTTTGGTCCGACATAGATCCGACCACGTTTTTTCAGCGTTTCCGGGTTTTTCACGTAAAAAAAACGTTTTGTCACTTGCTGCTATTTTCCTTTGACTGTTTCCGTCCGGTCCAATTTCGAGCTATGACGGTCGGATTCTTCGGACCGGGAAAAACCGGGTGACCCGCAACAAAACTATTGGCCATTTGGACCGTTTGCATATAATTATATATATAGTTGATTTATCTGACCATATATTATACCAATATTAGAATTAGTTATTTGATTATTGGCCATTTGGACCCTTTGCATATGGTCAAAAATCCAACCACTGATATTCAAATCAGCTCTCTTGGGCGGCTTGGGCGGCTTGGGCGAACTCTTTTGCCTAGTCGCGACCAGTCTTTTCCCCTTCATATGTGCCTCAAAGTAACCGGTCACTCAGCAGTTATCCTCTCCTATAGTTCAAACGTTGTAACTTGATTGCACTTTTGGCATCAAAAAGCCCAACAATGATATTCACCTCATACCCTGTACACTGCATAGAACTTCTCTCCATGTGCAAAGCATAATGACGAGCTCATGACGGACCAACCATCATAACCGACAACTTGAAGCTTACTCGGTCGCCTGACATCATTCCACTCCATGGCCCTAGGACCCCATATATTCCGCAAATGCGAAAGCTTGCATCATTCTGATGTCCTAAGGCACGGACACCATCAATGGATTACGTATGAAAAGGCTCTATCTCAACATTTGATAAGAACAGACACCAAGTCCTTATGTGCATCCACGTGTGAGTGGGCACCATGTCCTTCAATATCTTCTAGCTAGAACAGACCCGCGGGTCCCTCCACGACATTAAGACAAGGGGAAGGATATCCCTCCACGTCACGTCCGAGAAACCTCCATCAGTACTAATTTCCCGCCGCAACCACACCAGCAAGTGCGCAGCACCATACTCACGCATTCATACGAAAAGAAATGTAAAAAACGGTGCGCTTCCACACCAGTGCAGCACATAAAGTGAAATGCGAAAGGACGTTCATGCATAGTGCTGCAGACATCACACAACAAGCAAGGACGATGTACGCGCGGTAAACCCCAAGGCAAGGCAGTCAAGGTTTGAAATTTTTGGGCTCGTCGCTTTGCGGTTTACGACCCGCAAAAATTTGGGGGGAATTTGATGGGGTTTCCCCGGAAATATCTGAGCCAAACCAGAAAGACAGAGATCGAGGACACGTGGGGAAAGCCCCCCCGATTGGACAAGTCATGCGCAAAAAGCGGCGCTCCCCCCAAAGGCTCAAAAACACCAAAGAAGATGGCAAAGCCAAACACGCACTCACGCAAGCGCACGCTTTGCACATGAGCATCATGATCACATACGCCTCGGGGGAGGGCAAGCGCGCCTCACAGGAACGTAGCGCACAAGCGCTCGCGCGTCCGTGTACAACGCTTGTTAGCGCGCGCACGCCTCCCCCGCCTCCATCCGCCTCTGGTCATCTCCGCCTCCTCTGGCCGCCTCGGCCGCCACCGACCATCGTCGTAGCCGAGCAACCTACCCGGGCCACCCGAACCGCCCGGCAGGCACTTTCATCATTCCATTAAAATTTGTGATCCAAGTGACCAAAATGGAGCGACATCATTCACCAGCACGAATTCCGTCCCGATGCAATTACTGTCCTATCCCTCCAGAAAACACTAAATAGGCCCTCGTGCCTTCATTTGAAGACAATAAATGCTAGAGGCTAGAGAGAGCTCTGAGATTGTCTGGCGAGGACGTGGATTTAGACCGATTGTCCACTCAAGAATTCGCTCCGCTCCCCTTCTAGCAAAAATGCTCCATCAAGCGTCCAAGGCAAGACGTTCTTGTCCGCGGGAGCGCTCCCACCAACGCACCGCTTCAGCAGGAGCGCTTCCATCGAGGCTCCGTGGACTTAGATATTTCTCCCAACTGGAACGCTTCCATCGAGATTCAGTGGACTTAGCAATCTTCTAATCTGAAGCACTTACATCGAGCCTCCGAGAACTTAATCTCTTTTTCATCATTTTTGTATTTTGTACTTGTAACAGAGAGGTGACTTTTCACCCTCCGAGGAATCATTCTCAAACTCTTATAAATTTCAAGGAAATAGTGGATTTTGGCTCGACACAGATCCGACCACGTGTTTTTTTCACCCTTTTTGGGTTTTCCACGTAAACAGTGACATTTGTCATTTGTTGCTGCTTTTCTTTGACTGTTTGCACCCAGTCTAATTTCAAGATTATACGGTCCTATTCTTCAGAGCAGAAAAAATCGGGTGACCTGCACTAAGTCTATTGGCCATTTGGACCGTTTGCATATGATTATATATATATAGTTTATTTACGTGACCATATATTATACTAATATTAGAATTAGCTATTTGATTATTGGCCATTTGGACCGATCCATCGCTGAAGAGTCCAACGCTAATATTCATATAGATTTAGACCGATCGTCCACTCAAGAATTCGCTCCGCTCCCCTTCTAGCAAAAATGCTCCATCAAGCGTCCAAAGCAAGATGTTCTTCTCCGCGGGAGCGCTCCCACCAAGGCTCCGCTTCAGCAGGAGCGCTTCCATCGAGCCTCCATGGACTTAGATATTTCTCCCAGCCGGAACGCTTCCATCGAGATTTAGTGGACTTAGCAATCTTCTAAGCTGAAGCACTTCCATCGAGCCTCCGAGAACTTAATCTTTTTTTCATCATTTTTGTATTTTGTACTTGTAACAGAGAGGTGACATGTCACCCTCTGAGGAATCATTCCCAAACTCTTGTAAATTTCAAGGAAATAGTGGATTTTGGCTTGACACAGATCCGACAACGTGTTTTTTTTTCACTCTTTTTGGGTTTTCCACGTAAACAGTGACATTTGTCATTTGCTGCTGCTTTTTTTTGACTGTTTGCACCCAGTCCAATTTCAAGATAAGACTGTCCGACTCTTCAGAGCAGAAAAAAATCGGGGGAGCTGCAACAAGTCTATTGGCCATTTGGACCGTTTGCCTATGATTATATATATATAGTTTATTTATATGACCATATATTATATCAATATTAGAACTAGCTATTTGATTATTGCTCATTTGGACCCTTTTCATATGGTCAAAATGTCCAACGCTGATATTCAAATCAAGTGCTCCCAATTTTGAAGAAGTCAAATCAGCTCTCTTGGGCGGTTTGGGCGAACTCTTTTTCCTAGTCGAGACCCGTCTTTTCCCTTTCATATGTGCCTCGAAGTAACGGACCACTCCGCAGTTATCCTCTCATATAGTTTGAACGTTGTGACTTGATTGCACATTTGACATCAACATGTCCAAAGAAGAAAAATAAAAATGTTATGGCCAAATTTGAAAGAAGCTTGAAATAAAAAAAAGGAGGTAAGGAAAAAGAACAAGTCTTTTTATATGTACCTTAAAAATTAAAAATGCTAAGGACTTGGGAGATTCCTTGCGCGCCTTCGCGCGCGCCGCCTCCTTGCAGTGTCTCTTCTTTGCGTGCTCCCGCCCGCTTCGCCTCCTTGCATGCTCTCTAGAACACAAATTCCAGGCGCGACACCATCGGCGGTGTCCCTGCCGGAGCGCTGCTGAGATACCCCTGACGGGTTCGCCAGGGTCCAGCGAGCCCGCCTGTGGGCTCCGGGCAGGCCGCCGGCGGCGGGCCTAAAAATTTACTGCGGGTTTACTGCCTGTGGGCAACCCTAATGTGTGGATCAAGTGAGGGAGGCACAGTGGATCTCGCGACAACGAGAGAGAGACGTGAACATTTCGATTCGTGATTTTTTTTCTCCTCACAAAACACCGACAAACAGAGCTCACAGGGAGGGTTTCGATCCGCAATTTTCTGTGCCTGCAATGAAACGCCGCCATTCAAAACTTTGGCGGAAAAACAAATGGAAAAAAGACGCACGATTGCGCTTAATCAAAACGCAACGCCCATAAACGCTCAGCCAAATGAAGCCTAAGGATTTAATGAAATTTAAAATATATTTTTAAAACTTTGAATGAAAAAATTTTACTTACAGTATTGTAAAGTCTGTTTGTTTCAACGATATTGGAATTCAAGAATTGGCATTAGAGAAATTAAAGCCAATTCTGTTGTTCAGATGGATAATTTTATAACGACATTGACATTCAAGACAAAAACCATCGAGATTCCTCGGGGCTGGGGTGAGTCTTATTTATAGCCCCACCCACGGCGACTAGGCAACTTCCTGGAGGAGCTCGCACGACTAGGCGAGTATCATGCTTAGTCGCCTACCTGGCGAGTATATGAGGGAGTTTGTCATACTCGCCCAAGCCTTCTGCTGCCTGGCGCGTTGAATTTGACCTCTGTCTTGACTTGCTGACTTTGACTTCTCCTGACCTGGCTTGGAGGGGTCCACCCTCGACGAATACGGGTTGTACAAAATCCCCGCTCTTTTCGAGCGACGTAGGAACTCGTAAAGAAACATCCAACGCTAATTCGGCGACTGCTTGGTCGAGTATCTGGGTTACTCTCCCTTGATGGATACCTGCTGAACTCTATAAATAGGGGGGTGGCTGGTCTTTGAGGCACACATTTTGAACTTGCACGCGATGTCAAAATATGCCGAGGAAGCCTGCCAAACCAGCCTCGTCGCTTTGTCCGGATTTCTCGAACCAGAGCCACCTAGGCCCAAAAGGCCGCAAGAAAATGAAGTCGTTGTCGATCTGCTTCCCGACAAGAAGAAGAAGCTGAAGAAATTGAAGAAGTAGCTCGCTTCCAAAGCCGACGATTCGCCTCTGCCGGCGAAGAAAATCGCCTCCTTGACCAAAAAAGTTGCAAACCCGGCCGACCAGCCCGTACCTTCGACTAGCACCCAACAACTCCTCGAGGATCTCGGGCTGGGCGACATTCATGACTCCTCCATCCCTGACATCTCTTTGCTCTCCTCGCCAGATACTTCTGTTGCGGAAGTCGTTAGGTCACCACCTAAACTGCAGGCAGATCTCGCTGCCTCGCAAGGTTGCCAATTTGGCGATCTTTATAGAAGTTCGTGCATCATCCTGTTCTCATACTAACTCGTCCTTGTATCTACAGTTACCCCGACTACTACTCCAGGCAAGATCCTAGATGTCACCCCGCTGCGAGGAGTTCCGCTGGTCGCACCCGGAGCTCGGCCTCCGCTCCGGATCGCGCACACTGTCTGGATCAACCTCGGCTCCAAGAAGGGGCTAGAAAAACAAGCTTCTCTGCCAACTAAGGGAGATTCTCCGGCGACCAAGACCACACCGGCGACTAAGACCTCACAGCCCGGGATGAGCAAAGTCCTTCTGGTCACTTTGACGCTGCCGACTAAGAGTATCCCACCACCGCGGCCTCCTCTACTGGCCAAAACCACGCTGCAGGCGACGAGTATTCTGTTGCCGCTGCCACCTCCTCCGGCAAAACCGCAAAAATTGAGGAGCACACCTTTGTCACCTCCACCTCTACTGGCGAGCTCGCGACAACCGGCAGGCACTGCCTAGCCGTCGCTGCCTCCTCTGCCTTCGGGCGGTGAACGTCGCTCCGAACTCTACCTGGGCACCTCGGGACCCCGGTTCCCGCCGGAGGGTTCAACGCGAGATCCGGAAAGGAGGCGCCCAAGCTACTTCCCACCAAGAAATGGGAGTCACGACTTGGGAGGTCGCGTCCAGGGGCAGCCCCCGAGCGCCGTGGCGGCTCGTCATCAGACCCGCGAGAACCAGCTCGTCGCAGCCCTTCTCCTCGGTAGTCTCGATCTCCACGGCTAGGTAGATTGCATTAGTGCTGATCTAATTTGACTTGTTGTCGTCTGTTAACTGATTTTGGCAATTTTGGTCTGCTTTGACAGGTCGCCCGTCCACGCCTGGAGGTGCCTTCATCGATGCCCTCGGGCTCTCCGGGAAGGAATATCGTCATGCTGTTGCTTGCGCCTACATCGAGCTGGTGGCTAGGTACAACCAACTCGCCATCTACGAACCTCATCGCCGAATCACGTCACTCGAGGTGAGGATGGCAAAGATGGAAGAGCTGCGAGATAGACTGAGGGCCTACGAGGCTCGCTTCCACATGATCCGGAGATGGACATGCAGCTAGCGATGACTAATCATCGCGTCCAGCTCTTTGGTGAGGAAGTGGCTGGCATAAGAGCGAGCAAGGGGTCTGCCGGTCAGCTGGCGAGGATGGAAGAGCAACTGCGGCGAGGCGATGACGCAATTGCGGTGGCGATCAAGTACTTTCGACGAGCTCACGAGATGGGATGGACAGGGCGACATCTGCATCCTCCTGATCGAGGGCCTCCTAGGACTTAGGAATTTTTTTCTTTTTCTTTCGTTCGAACTCGCCTACTGGAGACTATGTAAAGAACAATAGTTATTTGTAAAAAGCGAGTTTGAATCTCGCGTTGATTTTCCGAGATTGTACTTTCTGTGGTTGCTTTTTGCTTGTTCTTCCTACGATGACTTGATTTCTGTGAAGGTTCTTGCAAGCTGGCGAGATTTTGTATAGGTTTGTGCGAGATAGGGCTCGTGACTAGGATAGATCTAACAGTTAGGACGCGACTTAGGGGGATACTCGTTTGAGGATGAAATATACCCCCCCTGGCCTCTGCATATAAGTAGAAGGGATAAGTGAGACTTTAGTACGTTGTTGCGATTTCTGACTTTTGCTCGTGAGTAACTGCCCTTGATCGCGTATTCCTTTTTGTTCTCTCCCTACTCAAACTTCCTTTCTCGCACTCACAACTCGCTTAAGATGGTTGGAGACGATGTCAGTGCTCGCTGACAGGCCCATGCGACGAACTTTGTTGATGCGGTCTTCAAGAAGTCTGTCACCACGGAGCGAGATCTGGAAGATTTCCGCCAAAGACATCTTCCAGAGGGATACTCGTCCAGGCTCCGCGCCCGGAACGAGCGACTAAACACCTATGTTAACCCCGAAATCGGCGATCCTTCCCAAGGGAGCCAGCTCGTTCATCGCGGTATGCTCCGGGGTCCTCCCGGAGGCCGTGATTCCGTAGGTTGGGCGGACAGACTTCTCTGTCCGCACAGGCCGCGCGGCCTGCGCGGTCTCAGTGGTCTGACCACCCAGGCCACGCGCCTTCCTTTGGTCGGCAGGGTCCGCGGACTGCATCCGCAGTCCGCCTCTGCAGGCCGCCCTCTTTTCCAACTTAACCGCAAGGCTGTATCCGCAGGTATCTCTCTCTGCCGTACTCGACTTCCTATCCACCCAGGTCGGCAACCGATCGCACATCCCTTCACCCAGCTGCATGGGCAACCGACTCCTCCAGCTCGCCTACATGGCGCGGACTCCACCTCCGGCTACTCGCAGAGACCAACAGCAGTCCAAGTTCCTCGCGAGCTAGGCGGACTCGAAGTGCGATCAAGACTTCCAGTCCGCCTTCAGTAGTGAACCCAACAGCCTCAACAGCCAGGCTTTCCATCTCCAGCAAGCCGACTTAGCTTCGCAGCAGCCGCAGACTCGACGAGCTCGGTGGACTCTCCATGCAGTCCGCTCTTCCCTCAGCCCGCATCAGCTTCTCGGTAGCAGCAGGGCCAATTCCACCTCAGTCCGCAGGCCTGTCGCAGGCTCCGCCAGAAGTAGCAGCTTCCTCCTCAGTCCGCAGCTTCCTCCTCAGTCCGCAGCTTTCGTGCGGACTCGGTCAGTAGCGGTGGAGTCTTTCCAGCCAGCCAGGCAGCAGATCCTCAAGAAAGCAGTCCCAGGCCGCCCAGTCTTCTGCGGACTCTGCGGACTCAGCAGGCGCTTCTCAGCTCTCATTCCCTTCAGTTCAGCTGTGGCGGACTTCGTGGATTCGTCTCGCGGTCCGCCACATGGCTTTCGGCTCCCACTTCCCAGCAGCGGGCAGGCAGTCCTCCAATTTTGTAGGGGCGGACTCAGCGGTCTCCCTTTTCAGTCTGCCACTTGTTCAGCGTCCGTCAATCCAGCAGCAGGCGGACGATCTCAACTCAGCACCAGCGGGCTCTGCGGACTCACCTCGCAGTCTGCCATTCAGTTCGCCATCAGCAGCACCGGCCTCAATACCGAGTTCCAGTCCGCGCGGCCTGTTGCGGACTCGGCGGACTCCGTCTCTTTCTCGCTCAAGTTACCGTCTCACCGGGGGTAACGTCACCGCAAGCCGTTACCTCCTCAGGCCTATAAATAGCCCCCCCATGCCTCGCATATGGGCATCGCAACATCGAGGATCGCTCGGAGGGTCGTCGCCAAAGTGCTCCTGCGGACTCCATTTTCCTGTCCGCGCTCCCTCCTTGACTTAGTCGCGCGGCCTGCCGGCCTCTGATCCCAGTCCGCGCGGTCTCCCATTTTTCCTTAACTGCGCGGCCTGCCGATTAGGATCTTCAGTCCGCGCGGCCTCTGGCATTCCTCTTCCTTAGCCGCCAGCTTCCCTTTGTACCCCTTTATTGCTTTGTTGTGAAGGTGTACTAGCAAGTTGTACCTCTCGCTATTAATCAAAGGAAAGCACGTCGCAAGAGTGGCATTCAAGCCGCGGCGGGCGAAGTCTGCTGTTGTCGCTGCTAGCGGTCCCTTCTCTTCTCTCTAGCTTAGCTTAGCTTCTTTCTCGGCAATCAACCTGCAAGCGCAACCGTCCAATTAACCGTCTGCTCGACAGCTCCTGATCAACCTCCTCTTCCTCTCTTGGTCAACCTTCTCCGTTGATCAAGCCTACCCTCTCCTCTATCGCCGCAATCCTCCTAGACAAGCCGCTTTCTCCACTCTCGAGCACTCAGAGGCTTCCTTCCTTCCAATCCTCTCCTCCTCTCCTAGCCTGTGAGACTGAACACCCCCTCTGTGTTAGTTGTGCCCCCAGTGCCGTTTCGGCGCATCAACAGTTAACACGCGACCTTCAGATCCGATCAGACGATGAACAACAACAGTTAGCCATGTCCGACCGCCAACCCTCTCAGAACATTCCTCCTACCAGCGAAGACGCTCTATAGGAAGCCCTCTTGCTGTTATGTCAGGAAACTTCCCAGCAGATAGCAGCGATCAATGACACCCTAGCCATTATAGTTCAGCAACTAGACTCTCAACCTGTAGCAGCACCAGTTGCTACAGTCAACCCGGAAGTGAGGAATTCACATTTTAATATGCCGACTCTTCTGCCAGTTGGCCCTTATGCTTATCTGACAAGTTGTCCATCCAGCAAGACCACAGTCGCTGTACAATTTCCTGTTACCGAGCAAAAAGAAAGTGACTGCAAACTCAGCCCTCAAGCAACCGTGTACGCCTCCAATCACCCAGTGAAGTAACCTGAACTTCCCACTGGGAGGAAGGGAGGCCCAGAGGTTTTGCCCCCTGCCAAACAACCTCCAAACTCTCCCCCAAAATGTCTCCAATCGCAAGCAAAGAAAGGGGGATGTTTCCGAAGTCGTCTACATCTCTTCCAGCGCAAAAGACTTAAAATTGATGATACATTGGGTGGGACAGCTCACACCATCAAGGGAAAAAACTCTGACCGATACTGTGAGTATCACAAAGAAAAGGGTCATGAAACAGAGGATTGCAGAGCTTTTCGGCGATTAGTGCAAGAAATGCTGAAGGAGGGTAAAATTCAACATCTGCTCCGGAAGGGTGACCTATCACATTCATGAATCCTCAAAGCTCCTCACATCCGCTATCGGTTACCTTTACTTTTCTCTTCATGCTTTTCAGACATTTTCATTTTAACCAAACACTTCTCAGTGTTCTTTCTTGCTTTTCAGCAAAGCCTTTATCAGAGATCTCATACTGACACAATTCCTTGCTTGTGATGCTCCTTCTCTATCTTTTCTCTTTGCCAAAGGGATCACTACACCAATGAGATATCGCCAAGTCTTGCTATAGGCCCCCTCGAGATTGGATTCCGGTGTAAGGCCACAATGACCACATATTGTGGGTAGATTTCGCATATGTGTAGTGGGTGCCATCCAACTCTCATGCGGAGGAATACGGGACTTTGGATCCTAGCCGGCATCTGACACAGAGTGTGTGCTAGGGGAGCCCCATGTGTTAGCTCTGTTGTGCTTCGCAAGGATACATTATAGTTACGGTGATCTTTGCTTGACAAGAAATGGCGATCAAGCGTAGCCTTGTCTCTTTGATCATCTCACAACTGTGATGGCCGAACACTCTATGGTACTCTCGATCCGTGCCTTCGCGGGTTCCCACAACTCCACTGATCAATCCACAGACAAGCAATAGGCCTCTTGGCGCAACTAGTCTCATTGATCAGTGATGATTGTACCTGAGGCAAGAGAGCTGTGCATCTGTCGTTTCCTTCTTAAGATTTTTTGCGCATGTCTCCCTTTTGTGCTCTGTCAAGGGAGTATAGCTAGTTCTCCTCTTTTATCAATTGCCTTCTTTCACAGGTGAACAGGTTATTCCGACCTACCAAAAGGATTTCTAGCAATCATTTTGCTTATGCTTATTTCATATACATTGCTTGCTCAAGCTCTATCAGATGACGGTTCACGAAGCTATTCATTACTCTTGTCAAAATCTAATGACATCAAATATTGATTAAGGAATCTTACTCTCCGCGATCATCAAGCCCTGCTATTGCAATCTAGTTAAGATTGGCAGAATTCGTCAAGTTATTTCTCCGCTAATCTAACCATGTCCATCCAGCCAAATCAACAGTTAACGCTCGGTTCATTGATCTGAGCTTCATGATAAAATATTCGTCAGGCATTCCCCTTACTATTTCGTCATGTTGGCCTTATCTAATCAACAGTTAACACCTACAAGCCTCATCCAAGTACTTGCAGTTTAGTTCATTATGATATGCATGCTGCTCACTTTTTTATCTTTGCAGAGAGCATCAAACGCTTGCAAGTCTTCTCCCAGGTACTTGCAAGCTTCTTTCAATTACATGCTTTGCTTCTAACTCTTCTCCTTGCAGACATTAGCAAAAACTTGCAAGCCTTCTCCACAGGTACTTGCAAACTCCTTTATATATATATGTCTGCTCCTAGCCCTCTCCTTGCAGAGATTAGCAAAAACCTGCAAGTCTCATCCAGGTACTTGCAGTTTAATTCATTATTCTATGTCTGATGCTCACTCTTCTCTTTGCAGTGGTTAGCAGACGCCTGCAAGTCATATCCAGGTACTTGCAGCTTATTTTTGTATACAATACCTGCTCCTGACTCTCTTCTTGCAGAGATCAGCGGACCCTTGCAAGTTTCTTCGCAGGTACTTGCAAGTTGCGCGCATATATCATGTTTGTTCTTAACTCTCATTTTGCAGAGATCAACCGACACTTGCAAGCTCCATTCAGGTACTTGCAAGTTACTTTCATGTACTATGCGTACTTTTAACTCTTCCTTTGCAGAAACCAAGCAAACACTTGCAAGTCCCTTCTAGATACTTGCAAGCTTCTTTCATTTTTTCTTTCTCGTATACCTTTCATCCTTTCTTTTTTACAGAGGATAACAGGTACTTGCAAGCCTCTATCAGGTAATTGCAAGTTATTATGCTTCTATGTTTTACTCTCACTTTCATTTTGCAGAACTTAGTGGAAGACACTCCTTCGTTTTGTAAAGGCAAACCCAGTTACACACTCGATGTACCACCCATACATGTCTACCCTAACTTTCCTCTTGCAGGAAAATAGACAGGCAGCACCAAACTTCTAAGGAGAGGCTTCAGGTTCTGTCTCTCCTTGCCCCCCTTCTCTTTCCGTTGGGGTGGATCACGATTTTTGCGGGTCTCCAACTTTTTTGAAGTTCTTTTAGGAACTTAAAAAGTGCGGGGATTATGTTTACCCCGAAATCGGCGATCCTTCCCAAGGGAGCCAGCTCGCTCATCGCGGTCTGCTCCGGGGTCCTCCCGGAGGCCGTGATTCCGTAGGTTGGGCGGACAGACTTTTTTGTCCGCTCAGGCCGCGCAGCCTGCGCGGTCTCAGCGGTCTGACCCCCAGGCCGCGCGCCTTCCTTTGGTCGGCAGGGTCCGCGGACTGCATCCGCAGTCCGCCTCTGCAGGCCTCCCTCTTTTCCAGCTTAACTGCAAGGCTGTATCCGCAGGTCTCTCTCTCTGCCGGACTCGACTTCCTATCCGCCCAGGCCGACAACAGGTCGCACATCCCTTCACCCAGCTGCATGGGCAACCGACTCCTCCAGCTCGCCTACATGGCGCGGACTCCACCTCCGGCTACTCGCAGAGACCAACAGCAGTCCAAGTTCCTCGCGAGTTGGGCGGACTCGAAGTGCGATCAAGACTTCCAGTCCGCCTTCAGTAGTGAACCCAACAGCCTCAACAGCCAGGCTTTCCATCTCCAGCAAGCCGACTTAGCTTCGCAGCAGCCACGGACTCGACGAGCTTGGCGGACTCTCCATGCAGTCCGCTCTTCCCTCAGCCCGCATCAGCTTCTCGGCAGCAGCAGGGCCAATTCCACCTCAGTCCGCAGGCCTGTCGCAGGCTCCGCCCGAAGTAGCAGCTTCCTCCTTAGTCCGCAGCTTTCGTGCGGACTCGATCAGTAGCAGCGGACTCTTTCCAGCCCGCCAGGAAGCAGATTCTCAAGAAAGCAGTTCCAGGCCGCCCAGTCTTCTGCGGACTCTGCGGACTCAGCAGGCGCTTCTCAGCTCTCATTCCCTTCAGTTCAGCTGTGGCGGACTTCGTGGATTCATCTCGCGGTCCGCCACATGGCTTTCGGCTCCCGCTTCCCAGCAGCGGGCAGGCAGTCCTCCAATTTTGTAGGGGCGGACTCAGCAGTCTCCCTTTTCAGTCTGCCACTTGTCCAGCGTCCGTCAATCCAGCAGCAGGCAGACTATCTCAACTCAGCACCAGCGGGCTCTGCGGACTCACCTCGCAGTCTGCCATTCAGTTCGCCATCAGCAGCACCGGCCTCAATATCGAGTTCCAGTCCGCGCGACCTGTTGCGGACTCGGCGGACTCCGTCTTTTTCTCGCTCAAGTTACCGTCTCACCGGGGGTAACGTCACCGCAAGCCGTTACCTCCTCGGGCCTATAAATAGCCCCCCATGCCTCGCATATGGGCATCGCAGCATCGAGGATCGCCCGGAGGGTCGTCGCCAAAGTGCTCCTGCGGACTCCATTTTCCTGTCTGCGCTCCCTCCTTGACTTAGTAGCGCGGCCTGCCGGCCTCTGATCCCAGTCCGCGCGGTCTCCCATTTTTTCTTAACTGTGCGGCCTGCCGATTAGGATCTTCAGTCTGCGCGGCCTCTGACATTACTCTTCCTTAGCCGCCACCTTCCCTTTGTACCCCTTTTATTGCTTTGTTGTGAAGGTGTACTAGAAAGTTGTACCTCTTGCTATTAATCAAAGGAAAGCCCGTCGCAAGAGTGGCATTCAAGCCGCGGCGGGCGAAGTCTGCTGTTGCCGCTGCTAGCGGCCCCTTCTCTTCTCTCTAGCTTAGCTCAGCTTCTTTCTCGGCAATCAACCTGCAAGCGCAACCGTCCAATTAACCGTCTGCTCGACAGCTCCTGATCAACCTCCTCTTCCTCTCTTGGTCAACCTTCTCTGTTGATCAAGCCTCTCCTCTCCTCTATCCCCACAATCCTCCTAGACAAGCCGCTTGCTCCACTCTCGAGCACTCAGAGGCTTACTTCCTTCCAATCCTCTCCTCCTCTCCTAGCCTGTGAGACCGAACACCCCCTCCGTGCTAGCTGTGCCCCCGGTGCCGTTTCCGCGCATCAACAACCTACATCGAAGGTGGAATGGTCTTATCCCTTCGCCACTTCGAAGTCGGCATGCGACTTCCATTGTGGCCCGAATATCGCCAAATATTGCGATATTTCGATATTGCACCCGCCCAGATCAATCCCAATGGTGTGGCGATCATCATGGGCGTCCTCTGCTTCCTCCGGGAAGAGAGGATCTTGTTCTACCTCTCCATCTTCCGGAAGGTCATCGTCTTTGCAGCGACCTCTGAGGGGGTCGTCTATTTCAGCAGCCATGTCTACACGCAGGTCGGCACCGCGAACAAGGTCCATCGATGGAGTGAGTTCCTGGTCGTCGTCACCGACGACTTCGAAAGTGTGTTGGGAAGGCCGCATCAACCTGCCGACGTCGCCTTCTTGCCGCCGATTTTGGAAGGTGCTCGCGAGACTCTGTTTGAAGCTTTTTGCAGGTGACGATTCGACGTCATCCATTGGCGCATCAACGTCAATGTTCTCGAAGAAGTCCTTCCCTGCGAAGGTATAAATTCACGAGATTCTGACATACTCGCCAAGACGTCTCGGATAGCTGTTTGAATACAGCTGACTATTCTTCAATCTGCAAAGGCTCGCGAGCTCCCGCAAAAGTCGCTTCCTTCGGCAAAGGAATTCGCGTCCTCGTGTCATGACACCTCGAACCTTCCTATCGAGGTCAAGGAGATCCCGACTCCTACGGTCTAGCCGCTCGCTGGCGACGAAGTGGTGCGCGCAAGAGGAAGCTCGCCAAGGGGAAGAGCAAGGCCAAGTCCCCCGATCATGCGGGCAAGCTCGTAAGGGTATCCTGTCAGCTGTTCGATGATAGGGAGTCGCCCGCCGATACCGGGGCGCCCTACTTCCAGTCAAATTACAACCTCGGGCGAGAAGTCAAGGACGCATATGGCCTTCCGCTAGTGTCATGGTCGGAGAGCAAGCACCGGGTATCGTTAATCACCAACCTGCCCGCCTGGTCGGAAAACTGGGAGGACAAGGGGGAGACCTTCGATGTCGGCTTCGCGCTCTACGGGCGAGCGGATGCCGAGTCAATGTTGGAGCTCAGCCCGGAGGTGCTCGCCCACCAGACTTCTCGCTCCATCTTGCGGACCGCGGAGCTCCGGCACTATACGACGAGGAAGCTCCTCGAGACGCAGACGACGTTAAAGATCGTATCGCAAAAGGCAATCGACCTTGGGATGCAATCTGTCTGCTGGAAGGAGTACGAGGTAAGTCGCCTCCTCAACGCGACTTAGGCTTTGTTTGACGCGGCGTTTTGAGAGCAGTGGGCCGCTGATTTTTCAAACGCCACGCCAAATAAAATTTCAGCCTACAGCAGTGACATCCGCCCCCGCTATTAATAGCGGTGGCCCGCTATTTCCCAATCGCGACTGGGAAATAGCAGCAGTGGGGAAATAGCAGCAGCGCTGCAGCGCTGCTGTACTTTTTATTAAAAATTGTTATTATATAATAATTAAATAATTAAGTTATATAATATGTTATATTAATTTAATAATTTAATACGTTATATAATAAGTTATATAATAAGTTAATATTATTTAATTAAGTTAATAATTACTATAATTAATTTAATAATTGTTATATTAAGTTAATATTATATGTTATATTTTATTAATTAATTTATATGGATTTTATATAAATTATATATTAATAATGTTTTATTTATATAATATTTATAAAATAATATATAATTAATAAATATAGTATTATTTAAATAATATTTATAAAATATAATTACTAAACAGAACTACAAATGTTGTTCTTCCAAACAGATTCACAGATTCTGCAACCACTCTGCAAAACAACTGATTATTTCACCACTGCTTCTTCAGTCGCTGCAGCCACGCCAAACAGAGCCTTAGTCTCTTTTGTACTTGGAAATTTCTCTGACTGCTGGCTGATTGATCCTCTCAGGCCGCCGACAACGAGATGGCGAACAAGTTCTCTGAGCTCGAGTAAGAACTCGTCAACACCAAGGTCAAGCTGGAGGCTTCTCAAATCCGGACCGCCGAGTTGGAAACTCGTCTGGTCTCCTTCGAAGATCGCCCGGGTCCTTCCGATGCTCGCCCATCTGAGTCGAAGGAGGCGACGTCCTCGCATGGAATGGGCAAGAAGATCCGCATGCATGAGGACGAGATGCCCGTTATTCGTCGCGAGATAGCGCGAGCATCCGGAGAAGCCGTTCTCGCCAAGGTGAGGAGGGACGACTTCGTCGGTGCGGAGGCCGACCACTTGACGGTTCTGGACCTCATCCTGTTCCTTCCTGCTGAGGAGTCGAACTCGCCAGATCGCGTCCTGTCTTCGGCTACTAGCTCCAGCGGTAGCGACAACAACAGCGGAGAGAGAAGTGACAACATCGAGGACGACGCTGAAGGCGATGAAGATGTCATCATCGGGGACGATGAGTACAGGCCTGATCCCGGCGACGATGAGTCGTAGTCGGTCGGTGACCTCCTGCGTGCTCGTATGTAAAGAATTGTATATTTAGAATATTTGTACTATCATATTTGTAAATAATACAAGATTTTTTGTTACTGTTCTTCTTTTACTCGCAAGCTCGCTGGTAGATAAAAAGAATTAAACGCACCAATATTTATGAGAACTTTTAAGAAATTTCAAAAAGACGACAATCTTCTTTATAATGTTGGTAGGTTGGCATCTACACTTATTCCTGATAGTTCGTCCAATCAGAAGAGAGATGCAATCGAGATAGCTAGGCCGACATGCAAGGGGGAGCTGATCTCGGCCGTCAATGCAGGGGCTCGGTCTTACATGGATGCTTAAATCTGCAGGCATCGTCTCATCATCCGTCATGTGCTATTTAGGAGAAACAGGTCGAAAGCTCGTGTCTCAATCCAAACACGGTGATCTTTACCGGCTCTGCAGATCTTAACCTCCACGTTGCAGCACAGAGTCAGCTTTTGGTTCATAGCGACTGGTCAAGAGCCCAAGTTTGGGAGAAGTAGGTGTAAGCTACCCTCTTAGGTCCGAACTCTGGTTGAGATCAAGTTTTGGCTCCAACACCATCGAAAAGGAATTCTTAAAATTCTTTACTCAGTTATAGAGTGGGAAGAAGTAAGAGAGAAGAAGAAGAAAAGTCTTCTATGATGAGTCCTCTTTCAGCAAATATCAGTGGATTGTTTAGGCACTAAGTGTACTACATCTTATAAATCTTTGCTAGAAGAAGGTGCAAGGATTAAAAATATTTTGATCCACTTGTCTATCAGAGTATTCTTAGTTTTTTTAAAATTGCAACAGCAGTGAGGAAAAAGAAGAGTTGTTGTCGATAATTTTGAACGCACACAACGCTCGTCGGCGCGTGTACGCTGACGGCCGCCTCCGCCGCCCGCCGTCTCTGCCACCTCCGCCTCCTCCGGCCGCTGTCGACCATCGCCGTCGCTGGGCAACCTACCCGTGCCGCCCGGGAGGCACTTTCATCATTTCGTTAAAATTGGTGATCCAGATGACCGAAACAGAGCGACGTCATTCGCAAGCACGAATTCCATCCCGACACAATTACTGACATATCCCTCTAGAAAGCTATAAATAGGCACTCAGCCTTCATTTGAAGACAAACAACTGTAGAAGCTAGAGAGAGCTTTGAGATTTTTTGACGAAGTCATGGATTTAGTCTGATCCTCCAATCAAGAATTCACTCTGCTCCCCTTCTAGCAAAAGGTTCCATCAAACGTCCAATGCAAGACGTTCTTCTCCGCAGGAGTGCTCCCACCAAGACTCTGCTTCAGCAAGAGTGCTTCCATCGAGCCTCCGTGGACTTGAAGATTTCTCCCATCTGAAGTGCTTCGAGCGAGGTTCCGTGAACTTTGCAATCTTCCAAGTCGGAGCACTTCTATCGAGCCTCCGAGTACTTAATCACTTTTTAATCATTTTTGCATTGTGTACTTGTAACAGAGAGGTGACCTGTCACCCTCCAAGGAATCATCCCCAAACTCTTGTAAACTCCAAGAAAATAGTGTATTTTGGAGCGACACAGATCTGACCCCGTGCTTTTTCAATCTTTCCGAGTTTTCCACGTAAAAAAAGCCTTCTGTCATTTTCTACTATTTTTCTTTGAATGTTGGCGCGCGGTTCAATTTCGAGCTAAGGCGGTCCAATTCTTCTGACAAGGGAAAAACAGGGTGACCCGCAACAAGATTATTGGCAATTTGGACCATTTGCATATGATTTTATATAGTTGTTTTACCTGACCCTATATTATACCAATATTAGAATTAGCTATTAGATTATTGGCCATTTGGACCCTTTGCATATGGTCGTGACCAGTCTTTTTCCCTTCATATGTGCCTCGAAGTAACCAAACACTTAACAATTATCCTCTCATATAGTTTGAACGGTGTGACTTAATTGCACATTTGGTATCACATGTCCAAAGAAGAAAAATAAAAATGCTATGGATAAATTTGAAAGATGCTTGGAATTAAAAAAAAGGAGATAAGAAAAAAGAACAAGTATTTTTATATGTACCTTAGAATTTCAATTATATATAAAGATGTTAGATTTATAAGAGCCAACATCCTAAATTCTTCTTCTTCTATAACACAGTATTTAGGTTCGATCTTTACACCTCGATCACAATTACTCATGGCGTTTTCCCAACGAATGGCTCCGGTTGCAAAACTCTTAATCCTTCTCTTAGCCTTAGGTGACGAGTCTCGCACTTTCTCCCTATCCCTAGCTTAATTTGACTTTCTTTTTTATGTAAATATCCTATTTAGGTAGGACATTTTTGATAAATTGACGTACTTGTTCATTTATAGAAATCAATTTAACATTTGCATTTACTTTGGGCCAATGAACTAACAATTATAATTAATAATAATGTGTTGATCAGGATCTTTTGAAGTGACTGCCGCACGGACCCCATCAAACTCATCAAATGCTGAGGTCGTTGATTTTGAAAATGGCTGCAGAGAAATAACACATACCTTTTAGTGGAGAGTTAGATGTAAGGAAGTAAGTTGCAGATCTTATTGCTATGGTCAGGCAAAATTCATATGCAGGGTGGAACAATACGGCTGTCGCGACCGTTACAGATGCACCTGTCAGATTTGCCCTTTTGACCAGCCTTTTCTGGCTAAGTTGCCCCACTGCTATCGGCCAAAGCGCTATTGGAGACATAAGGATATTGGGCTTTAATATATGTAGCTGTCTGAATTAAAAAGTCTAAGGGGAGCTTCCATACCTTGCTGCATGTACTCTTTTTTTACTACTTTTTTCTTCTCAGTAATGATGCGGATGATGACGAAAATAATAATGACAATAATTTGAGCAAATTTATGCTATAGGCTTCTTCTGTAACACCCTCATCCGTTACATGACATATAACAGAAGGTCCAGCTGGAACTCGACGCCATATACCACAGACAGTCAGAAGGGTTACATAAGAATATCCAAACTATCTAATTAAGACTACTTGTCCAACACAGAGCATTATAGCGGAAGCTTTTAAATAGTTGAAAGAATCCAAAACTTATATCCATAAATCATGAATGTCCACATCCACACAATAGGAATGAAAACCAAATACACTGAAAGGGGGAACACGACCTTATGGCCTTACAATAGTTCACTTAACAAATAGTGTCTTACATACATCGGCTCGCAGGCCGGCCACACATGACAAAATAAAAACAACTATTCTTTACGGCCTTCAAGGGCCAGCACAGCAACATGGGCTCCAGCCCGCTATTTTGCACTCGGCTCCACAGCACCTGCAAGCAACATTCCACCGCATGGTGGCAAACATGCAACGATCAGCTAAAGCCGACCAAATTATAACGACTCTGCCCCTTTCTCAGGACGGCGGTGCTCCTTCCCTGCATATCATTAGCCCAGCTAAACAATTATGCAAAAACATATTTCGCCACAGGTGTAGACTCACCCGGCCAAACACCTCGTGCACTCGGGGCACATTAACGATGAATCCTGACACTTCAGCGTCTTCACCACCACCACCAAGATGGAAACCACGTGAGCATTTAGCCTTTCTGACCACTGTCTAAGGCTCCCGACTATGCCAACGGCCAGTCCCCTTTTCGGGTCTCTCGCATCGAACTACATAGCCCAGGTCTGATTCCACTTGCACGTTGCTCACAACCGCGTAGTTCACCTTAAGACGTACGCACGGGCCAAGCTTCTCTCGGATCCTGCCATTTCCAAACAATCACATAACCCAGTTATGTTCAAGGCCAGTTCCCAGACCGCCAAGTTAGCAGAACACGATTCCGCTCTGTTTTCCGGGTGCGCCTTGGAGTTAATCCTCAAGGATCCCTGCTGCAATCTACAGCATAGAAACCCGAAAACCCAAAGCACGGAGTCTTCTCCGGCAAAACATAACAAATGCAACATCACCGATCCGGACAGTACACGTCCGGGTAGGCTTCACACACAATGCCTTTGCCCGTACTTCGATTCCGGACTCTATATGCAACACAAGGAGGACTATTCACATCAACCCCAAGGAACACCACGCACTCACCGCACACTCGCGGGAGCGGGTTTCCCAATGCAAAAAGGAAGAGCTTCACATGCTCAAGTTGAGAATCGTTACCCTTGTAGTACGCTTTGGCGCCATGGAAAAACTACACGGATAGAAGTCTTCGCAACGATCTTTCCTCCACGGATCCGCTCTCAGATCTCAAAACGGTGCTCTGATGCTCCGCCGGCGGCCAGAATCCTCCTTCTTCCTCCTTGCTCTAACTCCTTGGAGAGAGAAAGCTTTGGAGAGAAATGAAGGATTCAACTCCCATTCACGGCCTTAACAGAGCAGGAAACCACCTGGGCCGTTGGATTTAAAATAAAGAAATCGAACGGCTCTGATCCGCTCAAAAATCAACAGACCTGGGTCGAACACGGCTTGGCACACGGCCGTGTGCCTCGATCCAGGCACGATCGTCGAACACAGAGACTCACACGGGCTCAAACACACCCGTGTCTCACTCGACATGCCCGTGTCGGGTTCCTCGACACGCCCGTGCTCGGGGGCGTGTCTCACATAACCGCCCCGCCAACCGACACGACCCTGTTGAACACAGGTACTGACACGGGTAGGCACATGCCCGTGTCAAATGACACGCCCGTGTCTGAAAGTGCAGCTAGATCTGATATACTCTAGAGGGGGGTGAATAGAGTATATGGTGATTTAAAAGTTTTTACAACAATTGTTATAATATGAGTGAGCAGGGAAGCAATAATAAATCTAATCACAGAACTAAACTAATCAAAAGCTAATCATAGAATAATCAAGGCCAGAAACCAAAATAAAGACAAGCAAAACCAGAAGACATAAGGAAATATAGTGGTTCCCCTAAACTTGGGTACATCCACTCTTCTACCACCCTAGGTAGGAATCCACTGCAGGATGAGTTGATCAGGTGTCCTGTGCACCAATGAGCTTTTGATAAGGTGCTCAAAAACCAAAGCAGATTTTTTGATCAGGTGTCTTGCCACCAATGAGCTTTTGACAAGGTGCTCAAAAACCCTTTACAGAGAAGACTATGTGGATTGATGGTGTCAAAGCTCCCCCTGAGTCCTTGAGATCTTCAGGAAAAGAAGCTTTGCTGAGGGTGATAGGCCTTCACAAGTTGAGCTCCAGCAAAAGATGATTTCAGCAACAGTGAAATGTTGAATGTCTGGAGTCTTGAAATATGTTGGCCTTGAACACTTGAAAACTAGAGAGATCTGAAGATTTCAGAAAAAGTTGATCTCCTTGGATGAGTGTTCTTGAGAATTCTTTGAGACAATATATTTTTGTTCTTGTTCTGAAGAATACTGATGTCTGTCTATGTGTGTCTGTGTATCTGTCTCTCTGAGATTCAAAAAAAAATTCTTCTCTTTTATTCTCTGATTCAGAATGGAAAAACATTCTCTGAGAAGAATAGCCGTTGGTCTGCATTAATTGCATCCTTAATTGCAAAATCTCTTCTGGAGGAAAGTCCATAGAAATATTCCTTGAAACTTGGTCCAGAAATGAATGAAAACGGCTAGAAAATCTTCAGAATTAATTGCAGAATAACTCCTTAACTGATTTGAATTTGAATCTAGAAACATCCTTGAAGTTATCTGAAAACGTCGAACTGAGCTCTGCTATCGTCGGACTGAGCTCAGCGATATAGACTAATACAACAGCAAAATATCGTCGATCTGAGCTCAAAGAACGTCGAACTGAGCTCAGAGATAGAGATCCAAAGCTGAGTCAAGATCGTCGAACTGAGCTCACCGATCGTCGAATGGAGTTCGACGATATGATGAAGTTGAGCTCAGCGATCGTCGAATGGAGCTCGACGATCTGTCGAAGTTGAGCTAGACGATCGTCGATCGGAGTTCGACGAATCGTCGTGCTGAGCTCGACGATATGACTTGGTCTCAAACTGAAAAAGTCTTGGTCTTCAGGGCAGCTTCCAAACTTAGACTTCTAACCCTTAGACTCAATTCTAATTGACCTATTGAGCTATACAGGAGGTCAAACAAAGGTTTCCTAGAGACATAGTGATCCTGACCCAAATTAGTAATAGGGTGTTCCAACAATCTCCCCCTATTTGGGTTAGGATTACTATTTACAGACTTTTGAAAAAATTAAATAACAACATTCAAGCAGCAATACAGAAAAGCAACAAGCTAGACATTTGTAAAACCACAGAGATATATAACATCAAGATAGTAATCAGAAATCACAGAGAATGTCACCTTACATTATCATTTCTTTTCCTTGCCCTTAACAAGTTTGATCTCTCTGTTGGGATTGAGGGCTTCTTTCTTTGATCTGGTATCATCTGCTGTACCTAAAGATGTTTGCTGTTTAGGCCTGGGAACTACAGCTTCAGGATGCAGTTCCATATACCTGTCAGAATCAAAAAATTTGCTTGATGCATATCTTTCTAGCTCTTTCTGTCTCTGTTCAGACATTGTAGAGATATTAGATGAGTCTCTTCCTTGCTCTTTAGCTTTCTTGATTTGATCTAGTGCAGCAAGTTCCTCCATTCTTGCAGCCCAAGCAGCTGGATTGTTCTCAGGGTCCTCAAAAGGTACTGGTGGCTCATATCTGTTAGAAGGATTGTCCTGAGGAGGCCTGGAAGACACAGTTTCCCTTAATTTATAGGGAAAAGGACCAGATGTTGTATCAGTTGAAAGTTGTCCTCCCCTGGATTATGGGTGTTGCCTTGAGTATCCTTTGGAGTAGACCTGGAGATCTCTTTGATTTCCTCTGTATCCTCCTCTCTTAGATTGAGAACCCCTGGATTGGCTTCCCCTATTATAGGATCTAGCATGAGGCTGATAGGGGGCCTGACTTCTGGCAGGGGGTTGAGCTGCAGAACTTCCACCTGCACCTGCATCAGGAGGAGGTGGTGGAGGAGGATGAGAGTGTTGGAATTGTGAGGAACCCTTTTCATATTTTCTCTTCTTTTTCATTGCTTTCAGTTGGTTCTTAGAGTACTACATCCAGTGCTCAGTGATAGGGCAGTCATGAAGAATGTAGTATGGTATATCATTGTTATCTTTGACCTTAGCAGGAGGTACTCTCTTCATGGCTTTGCTCCTTGCCTTTCTTTTCCTGGCAATGGTAGCAGAAGAGTCATCAGAGTCTGTTCTGTACTCATCACTTTCAGAACTCTGGTCATCATACAGGGCATCAATTTTCTTCATCAAATCCTTCTTGAGCTGTACAGAAGCAGATGAGGCAACAGATGGTGTAGCAGTAGATGTTGAAGCAGTAGCAGAAATGACAGCAGCAGATACAGTAGAAGCAGTAACAACAGCAACAGATTCTGGAGAAGTGACAACAGCAGAAACAACAGTTTCTGGAGAAATAACAGCAGCAGCAATAGTTTCTCTCACAGCAGCATCAACAGTAGAGATATCATTAGAAACTGCAGAAGGCTCAAACTCAGGTGCCTCTGACATAAGAATTTCCTTGGAAATTGGCTCAACAGTAATAACAGAAATTTCAGCAGCAGTAGAGACAACAACATCAACAGCAATGCTTTCATCAGAAGAAGCAGCAACATATACTGAGTTGACAAAAGAGGTGATGATGCTGGGGTCACAGCAGGAGAATGGCACAAGGGCCTTGGACAGATCCTCTGGGGGCTGGACAACAGTTATCTCTGGCAGACAGCTGAAATATGTAGAATCAAAATTTGAAAGCAGAGACCTGAGGTATATTGCAAAGACTGCAGCAGGAGGAATTTGTTCTTGAGACACAGCAGCAGCAGTAGCAAGAACAGGAGCTGAAGAAGCAGCAATAGCAGCAGCAGCAGACAGGCTCACAGAAACAGCAGCAACAGCAGCAGCAGGAAGACTCACTTCATAGGGCATCTCCCCCTGCCTAGATTCATACAAGGCTGGATCAAGGCACACTGCTGTAGGGGCTGTCTGAGGGAATAGAGATGAGAGCCTGGCAGAGAGAGCTGCCACTGACAGGTGTAATGGAGCCAAGGAGGTCTCCAAAAGAAGAGAGAGCCTGGGGGATAGCAACTCATACAACCTGTCAGCAAGGGCTGGAAGGTCTACTTGCTCAAGGGTGACTGGTGCAGAGGTAGAAGATGGAGGAGCAGCTGAGGGTGAGGGTAGTGGAGAGCTGGTGAATGGGGGAAGAGATGGCTGAGGTGTGGGTAAGATGGATATGGAGGATAGTGGGATGGAGATGGATGGGGTGAATGTGGGTTGGTCAATGATCTCTTGTAGAAGATCTTGATAGGAAGTTGAGGATGAGGGTAGCTCAGGAGGAGAGGATGGTGAATCATCCATAAAGGAATCATCAATGAGGGTGAAGGAAGGATGGGAGGGTGATGAAGTGGCATCTGGTTGAGGGTAAGAGAATAAGGGATGGAATTGTTCTTCTGTGAGTGGAAGGGTAGGTACTGGAGATGGTGTAGATGTTGGAGAGGGACTGGAGATGATGATGGTGGATGAAGTTGGAATGGTAGATGGTATGGGAAGAGAGGGAATTGGAGGAGGAGGAGGAGAGGCAACAACAGCAGGCAGGTCATCTGCAGGGGAAGAGACCTGTGGGGAAGTGACTCTGAGAGTCCTTGTGCCTGAAGGAGTGCTGAAGGAGGGCCTGCTGATTTGTCTGTCCCATTTTCCAAAGAGGGCACAAGACAGTCTCTTGGATGCATTGATATGGATTCCAGAGGAGACCAGCAAAGCAGGGCACCTATGCTGCAGAAACACCCCTAAGATTCTTCCAAAGTTTACAAAACTTTTGTTTATCTTCTTCTTGATAAGGTCAAAGAAGACTTCTCCCCAATTCAAGTTCTTCCTGTCTACAAGGGCTCCCATGAGGCAGAGCTGATACCTTGAGATTGTATCATGGGCAGAGTGCTTAGCCAGTAGCACTTTCCCAACTACATCTGCCATGAATCTGTATTCCACAGACAGGTTCTTTTTCAAGAGCTTGCTAGGGTTGGCCTCTGAATGACCCATTCTGGCAAGCAGGTCAGAATACTCTTCTCCAGACAAGTCAGCAGTATCTTCACCATTTCTCAACTCAAAAACTTCTGATAAAATTGCTGGGGTTAGAGGTACTTGTGTGCCAGATATTGACCCAACAATGGTGGAGTTGTCCTGATTGTGGGCAGTGTAGACCCATTCCTTGATCTCATCAGATGCAAGCTTGATCCTTGTGGTCATAATTGCAGTCAGGTTCTGCTCTTTGAATAGCCCCAAAATATCCTGAAAAACCTGGTCGGTTGTGCTGAAAGATTCCATGTCGATGTCGAAGCCAGCATCAAACTTCATGGTGGCGAGAACAGCAACAGACATAGCCATGGGTACCTGCAAAAATTCAACAGACAAAATGACCAAGTGCAGAATTGTTTGGAGGGAAAGAAAATTCTTGCAGAGAAATCGAAAGCGCAAAGGAGAACGACGGCGAAAAATGAATTTTATATTAGGGTTCGACGCAGAATTGGAAAGATCGTTGAACTTAGTTCGACGATCGAGGCTTCTAAAGGAATCTGAAGAGTCTTCAACATCGTCGATCTCCGTTCGACGATATTGGAGAGCGTCGAGCTCTGTTCGACGATCGTTCAAAGAACAAAACCGTCGAGTGCCGTTCGACGATCGTTGACCGGAAGAGATAGTTCATACTATCTGAGAAACGCTGAACTCAGTTCGACGATTTCGGAAATCGTCGATCTCCGTTCGACGATCTGGGGGAAAATCGTCGAGTGCAGTTCAGAGATCAGAAAGACTCTAGACACTAAGAAAAATCAGGATGTTTGCCTAGTCTTGGTCAATTTTTAAGCTTTCAAAATCTTGGATATTATTTAAGACTTCCTCCATCTAACATTCCTAACTGATTTAGGAAGAAAGTGTGTTTCTTTTCATCCAAGGGCTTGGTGAAAATATCTCCCCTTTATAAATCAGTTGAGATATATTATAGTTCAATTTTATTCTTTTCAACATTATCCCTTAAGAAATGATGCCTAATCTCTATGTGTTTTGTCCTACTATGGAGGACTGGATTTTGAGCTATAGAAATAGCACTGGTGTTGTCACAAAAGATTTTAGACTTCTCTAAGTTGTAGCCATAGTCTAGGAGTTGGTTTTGAATCCACAAGATTTGTGAACAACAACTGCCTGCAGCCATATATTCAGCTTCAGCAGTTGAAGTTGACACAGATGTTTGTTTCTTACAAAACCAAGAGACAAGTCTGTCACCAAGGAACTGACAAGTTCCACTGGTGCTTTTCCTGTCAATTCTGCATCCAGCATAATCAGCATCAGAGAATCCAGTTAAATCAAATGCTGAATCTTTTGGATACCAGAGACCTAGATTTGGACAACTTTTAACATACCTGAGAATCCTCTTTACTAGTGTTAGGTGTGACTCTCTAGGGCTTACTTGGAACCTAGCACATATACATGTAGCGAACATTATATCTGGTCTACTAGCTGTAAGGTACAGTAAAGAGCCAATCATTGCTCTATATGTTGTCTGATCAACAGGTTTCCCATGTTCATCAGCATCCAAAACAATATTAGTAGGCATGGGTGTTTTCATACAAGATGCTTCAGACATGCCAAATTTCTTAACCAATTCATTTGCATATTTGGTTTGAGAAATAAAGATGCCTTCAGCATGTTGCTTGACTTGCAATCCTAGGAAGAAGGATAGCTCACCCATGCTACTCATTTCAAATTTAGAATGCATTAGGTTGGAAAACCTTCTGCACAATTTGGAGTCAGTAGAACCAAAAATGATATCATCTACATAAATCTGTACTAGTAGGGTATGAGACTTATGAGTTCTAATGAAAAGAGTTTGGTCTACTCTACCCCTTATAAAACCATTTTCCAAGAGAAAGCATGCTAGGGTCTCATACCATGCTCTAGGAGCTTGCTTGAGACCATATAATGCTTTATTCAATCTAAAAACATAATCAGGATAAGTTGGAGAGATAAAACCTGAAGGTTGTCTGACATATACTTCCTCTTTGATGTCTCCATTTAGAAATGCACTTTTGACATCCATCTGATATACCTTGAAGCCTTTGTGTGCTGCATAAGCTAAAAATATTCTGATGACTTCCAATCTTGCAACTGGTGCAAAAGTCTGGTCGTAGTCTATTCCTTCTTCTTGAGAGTATCCCTGAGCAACTAGCCTTGCCTTGTTTCTTACAATTACTCCTTGATCATCCAGTTTGTTTCTAAATACCCACTTTGTTCCAACAATTGAGTGATCCTTAGGCTTTGGCACTAGTTCCCATACTTTGTTTCTCTCAAATTGATGCAACTCCTCTTGCATTGCAATGATCCAGTGTGGATCTTGCTCTGCATCTTGAATGGACTGAGGTTCAATTTGAGATAGGAAGCAGGTGTGCAACAGGTTTTGGTTGACCTGATTTCTGGTTTGCACACCAGCTGAGATGTCTCCAATTATTTGGGAAATTGGATGGTCTCTTGATGTTACAAAATCAACAGGGGGTGTTGATTGTTCACCAACATGTGTTGTTGTTTCCTCTTGTGGTACAACAACTGGCTCTTCAAGTTGTTCTTCAATATGTTGAGCATTTTCTTCATCCTCACTGCTTTCATCCCTTTGGGTAACCTGTAACTTGTTCATGTCTTCAACCAGAGAATGTTCCTGCAAAGGTTCTATGGTAGAAGAGATCTTCTCCTTGAAAGACATGTTAGATTCATCAAATGATATATGAACAGATTCCTCAATTTTTAAAGATGATTTATTATAAACCCTATAAGCCTTGCTGATCATGGAGTATCCCAGAAACACTCCTTCATCAGCTTTGGCTTGAAATTTTGCTAAATATTTCTTGTCATTATTATGTATGTAGCAAATACAACCAAAGACTCTAAAATAATCAACTTTAGGTTTCTTCCCTTTGAGTAATTCATAGGGAGTCTTTCCCTTTAGTTTATGTATCAAACTTCTATTCAGCACATAGTTGGAGGTGTTCACTGCCCCTGCCCAAAAGGATAGAGGTAGATGAGCATCTGACAACAATGTAGTGGCTGATTCAATAAGGGTTCTATTTTTCCTTTCAGCTACCACATTTTGTTGAGGAGTTCTAGGAGCTGAGAAAGTATGCCTGATCCCTTCACTCTGACAGAACTCTTGCATAAGAAGAGAATCAAACTCTGTCCCATGATCACTTCTGATCAGGGCAATGTGAGTATTGAACTCAATCTGTATACATTTGAGAAACTCTGTCAGACACTTAAAGTTATCAGACTTCTTCCTGAAAGTCCACCTAGTGTCGGCTATGTGCACCTATGGGGGGGGGGATAGGTGACGTGTGGTTTTTTTGCAGAATTTACAGATGTACCTGCACAATAAAAACAACAAACACAGCACACAGAAAACACAGCAAATTTATAGTGGTTCCCCGACTTGGGTACATCCACTTTCCCCCTTCGACCTATCTCCCCAACAAGGGACGACTCGGTCACTTCACCAACGGGATTGAAATCCAATCCCTTCACTAACGGAAGGAGCCCTTCCACACGTGAGAGTCAACACTCCCACAAATCGGGTTGCACCCAACCCTTACAACACGGAACTAAAGTTCCTTTACAATGAAATAAAAGTAGAATGTACACGTGATACAAACTTCTCTTGGAGACACCGGTGTTCCTCTTTGTTCGACGACGTGTTCTTGAAGTCGATGAAGAGTCTACGACCTTGGTCTCTCTTGGAGAGGATTTCCCCGGAACCGGCGGCGGCACACGAGCGGCGGCTAGCTTCGGGATCGGCGGCTACGATGAAGAGCAGCTGCTGAACTTGGAGATCCAAACTTCGTTGCGAAGCAAGCTCGGTCTACCAACGGTCACACGAGGATCGGTCGTCTCGATCGATTCGGATGGGAAGTTTTTCCGATCAACAAATCGAGAGACAAAGGATCTCTGGATAGACTCGTGAGACTCAAGCCTTGCTAAGCTACTGTCGCCGGAGATCGGGAAGAAGATCTATCGGTGGCGGCGACGGACTTGGGCGAGCGGCGACGGAGGCGGCGGAAGGATTTCGCGATTTTAGGGTTTCCGTGAGCTCGCGTATTTTTCTGTGTGGGTACTGTTCAAAATACCCATGTATTTATACTGTAGCTACCCCCAATAAGACCGTTTGTGGGACCCACAGAGATAGCCCCCAAGTCCCGGTCCAGATGTTAAACAGCGGCAGAATCCGGTTCAGGAACTTAACTGAGAAAACGCCAAGGAAAAATCGGCGAGAATCGCAGACGATTCTCGACGAATCGGCGAGAATCATCAAGTGATTCTCGACGATTCGTCGAGAATCGATTGTGATTCTCGTCGAATTACTTGTCGATTCTCAACGAATTCAACTTGTATTCATGGGCTGCATGACCATTGGTTCGGCGGGAATTACAAGCGATTCTCGCCGAATCTTACTTGGCACCATATTGAGATGGCCAGAAGGAGTCGGCGAGAATCATTGATGATTCTCGTCGATTCGGCGAGAATCACCAAGTGATTCTCGCCGATTCGGCGAGAATCACTTGGTGATTCTCGTCGAATTTGCCTTGGACGATTTTTCGTCTTCCACCTAGGAGCTGCTCCTTGATCCTCCATGCTCCTTGTCTTCTCTTGCATATGAGCGGCCCTGTACTTGAAAGTAAGTGCACTCCAATAGAGAGAGTACACATAGGCCAACACACTGATCTGCTCAACGAGGGATTACGTCGTGCAGATCCGTGTATATTGACCTACTGCACCCTGACATTGGTGTGCACTTAGCGTGGAGAAACTGCAAGTACAACTTGAAAAAGTTTATCAAATACATAGTCTATTGACCTTAGCTTGTCCAGGGGCTTCTTCAAATCAGGTACATTGTGGATACAATACCCAACAATCTCCCCCTATTTGAAGAAGCCTAAACCCTACAAGCTAAGGTGAATAGAGCAAGTGAAAAGGAAAACAACTGAAGACCATAAACGTAACATCATTAAGTGGAGACATCCCTTACCAATACCGAGTGCTTGGGAGCAAGCTGGAGCCACCTTAGCCTTGACCCCGAGAGGGTTATCTCCCCCTTTTCGGCTTCGGCAAATCGGGGTCAGGAACCTTTGGCCCTTAGCTCCCCCTCAGTTCTTGCATCTGTACTCACGCTGGAGTTCCCGGCTCCCCCTCAGATTATGCACGAGTTGGGAGCCTCTGTAGTCTTCATTCTTCATAATTGAGCATCCCCAATTCTGTCTTGAAAAGATTGAACTTTGCCTCGTCTAGGGGCTTTGTGAATACATCAGCAATCTGCTTGTCCGTGGGGACATAACAGAGAGAGATATCCTTGTTCTCCACGTGCTCCCTAATGAAGTGGTAGCGTACTTCAATATGCTTCGTTCTGCTGTGCGACACCGGATTGTTGGCAATGGCAATTGCACTGGAGGAGTCGCAGTACATTGGAACTTCCTTGAACTGAAGGTTGTAGTCGGCTAACTGATTTCTGATCCAAAGGAGTTGTGCGCAACAGCTTCCTGCCGAGATATACTCGGACTCTGCTGTGGAGGTTGCAACGCAATTCTGTTTCTTGCTGTTCCATGAGATAAGCCTCCTGCCGAGGAATTGACACGTCCCGGAGGTGCTTTTCCTGTCATCCCTGCTCCCTGCAAAATCAGCATCTGAAAAGCCTATTAGCTCGACATCATTGTTCCTCGGGTACCACAAGCCAAGATTAGGAGTACCTTTAAGGTATCTTAGAATTCGCTTTGCAGCGACATAGTGAGATTCCTTAGTGTTCACCTGATATCGGGCACATACACATGTGGAGAACATAATATCCGGTCTACTGGCAGTAAGGTAGAGCAGGGATCCAATGATGCTTCTGTATTTGGTTTCATCGAAAGGTTTACCTTTCTCATCCTTATCCAGAGACATGGTGGATCCCATTGGAGTCCTCATAGAGGTTGCACTCTCCATACCGAATTTCTTAAGGAGTTCATTTGTGAACTTCGTCTGAGAAATGAAAATTCCATCCTCAGACTGTTTCACTTGAAGGCCTAAGAAATACTTGAGCTCTCCCATACTGCTCATTTCAAACTTTCCTTGCATAAGTTTGGAAAACTTTTTGCAAAGATTGTTGTCCGTTGAGCCGAATATTATGTCATCGACATAGATTTGCACCAGCAAAATCTTGCCTTTGACTTCCCGGAGAAACAATGTTTTATCTATTTTACCTCTGGAGAACTTGTTCTCAAGAAGAAAGCTAGATAAAGTCTCATACCAAGCTCGTGGAGCTTGTTTCAACCCATATAAGGCCTTATTAAGAAAATAAACGTGATTGGGATAAGTAAGGGTCGACAAAACCTGGGGGTTGAGCGACGTATACTTCCTCTTTCAGGTCTCCGTTCAGGAATGCCGATTTCACATCCATTTGGTAGACAGTGAATCCTTTGTGTGAAGCATATGCCAGGAACAACCGGATTGCCTCGAGCCTTGCGACTGGTGCGAAGGTTTGGTCGAAGTCAATCCCTTCCTCCTGTCTGTAACCTTGAGCCACCAGCCTGGCCTTGTTCTTTATGATGACACCATGTTCATCCAGCTTGTTTCTGAAAATCCACTTCGTGCCAATGACATTCTGCTTGTATGGTCTGGGAACCAGCGTCCAAACCTTGCAACGTTCGAATTGATGTAGTTCCTCTTGCATGGCCAGAATCCATGCCGCATCCTTGTTCGCCTCATCGAACTTCTTTGGCTCAACCTGAGACAGGAAGCTGAGATGCAATACTTCGTTAGTTGTACCTCTTCGAGTTCTGACGCCTACACGAGGATCTCCGATGATCTGTTCTCTAGGATGATCCCTCACGTGACGGAGCTCTAGAAGTCTGGCGTCTGGAGCTTCAGCTACTTCTTGTGCTTCTCGTTCTTCTAAAAGATTTGTTCCATCTTGATCTTCAACATTTTCAGATGACGTGGAGGTGGAAACTTTGACGTACTTGGGTGCGTCATCTTTAGGGTCTCATCCAGATTCAGCTGGTCAAGTCTAGCACCTGCATCTTCAAGAATACAACTGGAAGAATTGCTGTTAAGCAAGCTTCCTTCATCAAATACAACATTTATTGATTCTTCTACCACTAAGGTTTTCTTATTGAAGACCCTATATGCCCGACTATGGGAACTATATCCCATGAATATGCCTTCGAAGCATTTTCCACCGAATTTAGTACGCGGATACTTCCCATTATTTAGTACATAGCATCTGCAACCAAAGATCCTCAAGTAGGACATGGTTGGTTTCCTGCCTTTCAGTAGCTCGTAGGGCGTCTTACGATGATGTTTGTTGATCAACGCTCGGTTTTGTACATGACATGCCGTATTGACACCCTCTGCCCAGAAGTATTCCGGGAGAGAAGCATCTTTCAACATAGTCGTGCAGGCCTCAATGAGAGTTCTATTTCTCCTCTCCGCAACTCCATTTTGCTGAGGAGTGCGCGGGGAGGAAAACTCATGAAAGATACCTTGTTCTTCACAAAATTCTGTCATAGCACCAGATTCGAATTCTGTTCCATGGTCACTTCGGATTTTGACCACGGAGCAGTTAAATTCGTTCTGAACTTGCTTGACAAAATTAGTGAAGATGTCAAAAGTATCTGACTTTCGTTTCAAAAAGAACACCCATGTAAACCGTGAGTGATCATCAACTATCACTAGCGTATATGACTTGCCTCCCAAACTATGAACTTGCATTGGGCCAAACAAGTCCATATGTAGCAGATAAAGACATCGGGAAGAGTCTTTGTCTGCAATGCTCTTAAAGGTAGCCCGTGTCTGTTTGCCCATCTGGCAAGCATGACAGGGGCTATCCTTGATGCACTTGATACTGGGAGCATCTCTTACTAAATTCTTAGAAAATAGCATACTAATTGTCTTATAATTAATATGTGCCAATCTCTTGTGCCATTGTTCACAAAGAGAAGCACTGCCTGTTGCCACAAGGCATACGGGGGTAGATGAATCTATACTAAGGAAATCTAAGCAGAAGATATTTCTGCTCCTAATGCCTGATAATACCGTCTCAGAGGAGGAACGTGAAATTATCAGACATTTATCCTTGCAGAACTTAACGTCATAACCTTTATCACATAACTGACTTACACTGATCAGGTTATGGTTTAACCCTTCAACATAAGCCACGTCGGTGATAGAGATTATACCGTTGGAAATCATACCATAACCTCTGGTGACTCCTCGATCTGACCCTCCAAAGATGACTTTGGGTCCATTCTCGACTGGAGTGTAATCACGCAGCAGGCTTCTTGTCCCGGTCATATGCCGGGAGCATCCACTGTCCAAATACCAGATTGGCGTTTTGGTGGCCTTTGGACATTCCTGCAAAACAAAATTAATTTGCCTTAGGAACCCAATCGAACTTGGGTCCTAGATTCCTGGTTAGCACACTCCCCCTCGGTCGGTTAACCCTACGAGTGGTCGGTCTCGCATTGTTAACATGGGGAGTCTCGTAGTTCCTTGGATTAAACCAACAATCCACGGCAAAGTGACCGACTTTGCCACAGCACCAACAGTCGAACCTGTTGTATCTCTTCCGAGGCTCCTGCCTTACCCTGGGAACAACGGGTACAGCTGGGGCCTTGGATCTGGAGGTGGAGGCCTCATGGTGATGGCAGTCACATGACTTTGTCACCTTTTGAATAACAGGCTTGACTTTTGGCGCCTGCTTTCCATTATGGCCGCTAGAGAACGGACCATAATTTCCTATGTGGATCTCCTCATAAGGTGCCTTGAAGGCACTCTCACCAAAGTTCCGGGGGAAGTTCCAACCGTCATACCGGCTCTTAGGCTTTGCAACCGAGGGCCGGAAATGATGCCCAAATGTTGACTCAAAGTCATGTTGGTTGCAAGGAAAGCCAGGCTTTCTGAACGCAACAGGACTAAGAGGAGCCTTCCCCTTTTCATCAGCAGAGGCCTTCTTGGCGGCCTTATTCTTCCTCTGGTTCTTGTTTCTCCGAGATGAAGAACCAGATGCCCCAACATGCCCCAAGCCAGCTCCTTTGGCCTGAGCAGAGAAGGTGTCAACGACTGGAAGCACTGTTTTTGGCATAGAGAAGCTCTGTACGATCTTCCTTTCTGCCGCAAGTAGTTCTTCCAATTTGTTGACTTCCTCCTGCTTGAGATCAAGGAGCTGCAAAGACTCTGAGTGCTTTGAAGTCAGGTCAAGGTGTTCCTGCCGGAGAGAAATCAAACTAGTGACCTCTTCCCTTAGGGATACACACTCACCCTTAAGGAATTTTACTTCCTTCTTCTCAGCCCTCAGTCTCTTACGGCACTCGTCGAAGGTGTTGAGCAGAAGCTCATACTTCTCGAGGAGTTCAGCTTCGCGGGCCGAAGGGCCATCCTCAGGTTCATCATCCTGAGACTCAGGATCAGAGTCGGAGTCGGAAAGAGGGGTGTGAGCTTTTACCTTCCCAGTAAATGGGGGACATTCTCCTTCTGAGTCTGAGCGACCCACCAGCCCGAAGTAGGCTTCCTCATCATCACTGGAGTCTGAGGAATCAGACTCACTTAGTGTCTTTGGTCTTCTTGCGATGTAGCTCCGCTCCTTCTTATCTCTGGAGGATTTGAGCTCCTCTCCTTTCCCTTTATCTCTTTTGTTTTGATGGCAGTCGGCCACGACGTGACCTGGCTTATTGCATCCAAAGCAAATAATATCAGAAGAACGATGTTTGTTAGGTTTAGATGCATACCTGTCAGAAGAGTAGTTTTTCTTCTGATGTCTGGATGAGGAGCCGTCTCTCTTCCTTTGATTCCTCATCTTGAGGAATTTCTTGAACTCTCGAGTGATGAGGGAGAAATCCTCTTCCGACAGTTCTGAGCTGGAGGAGCATGGATCAGAGTCCTCCTCTTCTTCCTTATTTCTGGCACGGTACGACACCGCACCCTTCCCTTTTCTGGAGTGACTGGCTTTTAGGGCCACAGTCTTTTCTTTTGCAGCAGCCTTCTCTGCTTCTTCCTCTGCCTTCCTGGTGTTCAGCTGAAGTTCATAGGACATCAGCTTCCCGAACAGGATTTGTGGATCAGTTTCTGCTAGTCTGCCAAATTCTCTGATGGCGCAGATCTTTGTATCCCATTCCTTAGTAAGGGACCTAAGGAATTTGTCATTGAGTTCACCATTGGTGAACACTCTTCCATAGCCCTTGAGGGCGTTAACAATCTTCAGGAAGTTCTCGTATGTGACTCCGATCTCTTCCTTAGGCCCTTGCCGGAAGGCCTCATACTTCTGGTTCAGGAGGGATCTCCGATCATCCCTCACTTCATCCGTGCCCTCCATTAGGATGATCAGGCACTGCCAAATCTCCTGAGCTGTCCTGCAGTTGCTGAAGTTTTGCATCATAGAGTCGTCAACCGCGCTGACCAGGATGTTTCTTGCCTTCATGTCAAGGCCCACTAGGACCATCTCATCCTTGTCCATTTCAGAGAGTGTCTTTGGCACTTTCTTGGTGGGATCAATGGTGGAGGCCTTAGTGGGTACATAAGGTCCCTCCAGCACGATCATGAACAGTCGAGGGTCCACTGCTTCCATATAGAACCTGATCCTTTCCTTCCAGATAGGAAAGTTAAGTCTGTTGCACACTGGGATCTTGCCGGAGTACTTGAGCCCGTCCATAGTAGCTGTATGTCTCCTTGTTGACACTAGTGGCAGGATTCACCTCAAGGTGTTAGCCTTTTTGTTGAGGAACCTCCCTCTGATACCACTTGAAAGTCCACCTAGTGTCGGCTATGTGCACCTATGGGGGGGGGGGATAGGTGACGTGTGGTTCTTTTGCGGAATTTACAGATGTACCTGCACAATAAAAACAACAAACACAGCACACAGAAAACACAGCAAATTTATAGTGGTTCCCCGACTTGGGTACATCCACTTTCCCCCTTCGACCTATCTCCCCAACAAGGGACGACTCGGTCACTTCACCAACGGGATTGAAATCCAATCCCTTCACTAACGGAAGGAGCCCTTCCACACGTGAGAGTCAACACTCCCACAAATCGGGTTGCACCCAACCCTTACAACACGGAACTAAAGTTCCTTTACAATGAAATAAAAGTAGAATGTACACGTGATACAAACTTCTCTTGGAGACACCGGTGTTCCTCTTTGTTCGACGACGTGTTCTTGAAGTCGATGAAGAGTCTACGACCTTGGTCTCTCTTGGAGAGGATTTCCCCGGAACCGGCGGCGGCACACGAGCGGCGGCTAGCTTCGGGATCGGCGGCTACGATGAAGAGCAGCTGCTGAACTTGGAGATCCAAACTTCGTTGCGAAGCAAGCTCGGTCTACCAACGGTCACACGAGGATCGGTCGTCTCGATCGATTCGGATGGGAAGTTTTTCCGATCAACAAATCGAGAGACAAAGGATCTCTGGATAGACTCGTGAGACTCAAGCCTTGCTAAGCTACTGTCGCCGGAGATCGGGAAGAAGATCTATCGGTGGCGGCGACGGACTTGGGCGAGCGGCGACGGAGGCGGCGGAAGGATTTCGCGATTTTAGGGTTTCCGTGAGCTCGCGTATTTTTCTGTGTGGGTACTGTTCAAAATACCCATGTATTTATACTGTAGCTACCCCCAATAAGACCGTTTGTGGGACCCACAGAGATAGCCCCCAAGTCCCGGTCCAGATGTTAAACAGCGGCAGAATCCGGTTCAGGAACTTAACTGAGAAAACGCCAAGGAAAAATCGGCGAGAATCGCAGACGATTCTCGACGAATCGGCGAGAATCATCAAGTGATTCTCGACGATTCGTCGAGAATCGATTGTGATTCTCGTCGAATTACTTGTCGATTCTCAACGAATTCAACTTGTATTCATGGGCTGCATGACCATTGGTTCGGCGGGAATTACAAGCGATTCTCGCCGAATCTTACTTGGCACCATATTGAGATGGCCAGAAGGAGTCGGCGAGAATCATTGATGATTCTCGTCGATTCGGCGAGAATCACCAAGTGATTCTCGCTGATTCGGCGAGAATCACTTGGTGATTCTCGTCGAATTTGCCTTGGACGATTTTTCGTCTTCCACCTAGGAGCTGCTCCTTGATCCTCCATGCTCCTTGTCTTCTCTTGCATATGAGCGGCCCTGTACTTGAAAGTAAGTGCACTCCAATAGAGAGAGTACACATAGGCCAACACACTGATCTGCTCAACGAGGGATTACGTCGTGCAGATCCGTGTATATTGACCTACTGCACCCTGACATTGGTGTGCACTTAGCGTGGAGAAACTGCAAGTACAACTTGAAAAAGTTTATCAAATACATAGTCTATTGACCTTAGCTTGTCCAGGGGCTTCTTCAAATCAGGTACATTGTGGATACAATACCCAACACTTCCTTAGAAAGAACACCCAAGTGAATCTAGAGAAGTCATCTACAACTACTAAAGTGTAAGATTTCCCTCCTAGGCTTTGTACTATGATGGGTCCAAAAAGATCCATGTGTAACAGATACAATATCCTAGGTGAATCACTCTTATTAAGTGACTTAAAGCTGTTTTTAGTTTGCTTGCCTAATTGACAAGCCCTGCAGAGTCCTTCCTTCTTGTAGGGGCCAGAAGGTAGTCCTCTAACAAGGTTATCCTTGCATAGCCTAGCAATAGTTCTAAGGTTTAGGTGTCCTAGTCTCTTATGCCATAAGATATTTGGTCTACAGACAGAATTAAACAAGCAAATATCTACATCAGTTGAAAGAAAATCTACTAGATAGATGTTACCTTTCCTTTTACCTATCAACACAGTTGTGTTGTCCTCTGACTTGATTTTGCATAAGGCTTTGCTGAAGGTCACCTGGTAGCCTTCATCACACAGCTGACTGATGCTTATTAAGTTGTGCTTCAGTCCTTCCACATAAGCTACCTTCTTGAAAGTTACTGATCCAATCTGGACTGCACCATATCCTTTAGTCTGTCCAAAGTTTGAATCACCAAAGATAACTTTGGGTCCAAGCTTGGCTCTAAAGGAAGTGAGGTTGTCCTTGTTCCCTGTCATGTGCTTAGAGCACCTACTATCCAAGTACCATTGCTGGTTAGATGTTGGATAGGTCTTCACCTGCACATAAGACAATTCATTTGTTTTTGACCCAGTTTACCTTGGGCCTAGGTTGATAACCTTTAAATTCTGAAATAAAGGACATCCCAGGTTGACTCTTATATCCTTCAGGATGATATCTCCTTGGAGGTATAATCCATTCAGTATAAGGGTTAAATATTTGGGATGTAGGACCCTTAGGATTGAATTTTGATTTGCCCTTGAAAAAATTTCCAGAGCTCTGACCTCTATTCGACGATCTTGGAGCTGCGTTCGACGATCTTGGGTCAGATCGTCGAGCTCCGTTCGACAGTCGACTATGGCTGAGGGATGTAGGACCCTTAGGATTGAATTTTGATTTGCCCTTGAAAAAATTTCCAGAGCTCTGACCTCTATTCGACGATCTTGGAGCTGCGTTCGACGATCTTGTGTCAGATCGTCGAGCTCCGTTCGACGGTCGACTATGGCTGAGTTCAGGTACTTTAGATCGTCGACCTGCGTTCGATGATTTTGCCTGAGATCGTCGATCTGCATTCGGCGATCGTCGATCTCCGTTTGGCGATCGTCGATCTCCGTTCAACGATTTTTGCTGGTACTTAGTTTTCTGGGGCAGATCAGAATTTTTCCTAGCAACCTCTACAACTCCCTTTCCTTTGTCAGAAATGAATTTGATTGGAGTTGTTAGAACTATGGGTTGGCTGGATGAAGCACCCAAGCCCAGTGTACTGTTAAATCTGGAGTTCACTGTGCTTGTGATGTCCATCAGCTTGATGCTTCTCCCATTAAGGGATTCTTCAAGCTTCTTGGCCTCAGAGAGCTCACTTTTCAGTGAAGCTATCTGTTCCCTACAGCACTCCAAATCCTGAGAGAGTTTGAGGTTTTCTGACTTTAAAGTATTGTGTTCAGATAAATGATTTCTGAGAGAGATAATTTCTTTCTCAGACTTTAGCAGGTCTAAACACAATGCTTTAAATTCAGATTTAAAATCCTCTGAATTAAAATCAAAAGAACTGATTACCTGATCTTCTTCAGGTTGAGTCTCTGAATCTGACTCTGACTCCTCTTCTTCTGAATTATGCTGTGAGGCATTGATTGCCATCATGCAGAACTCTTTCTCTTCTGCATCATCCTCAACATCACTAGAGCTGGATGAGGCTTCTGACTCCTCTTCAGTCTCACTCCAGGATTCAGCAACAAACCCCTTTCTTGTATGTTTGTTTTTGCTTGATGAGGGTTTGCCATTGCCATTCCTTTTGGAGTCTTTTTCCTTTCTTCTTTCTTTCCTGTCCCTTCTGTCCTTGTTTTTGTTTTCTGGACAGTCAGGAACTATGTGCCCTGGTTTCCTGCAACCAAAGCAAATAATGTCTTTATTATTATTATTAATGGACTTGTTATACCTTGGCTTATCATGTTCCTTGTATGATCTCCTTGTGAAGTCCTTTCTGGCCATCTTGTAAAATCTTTTGACCAGCAGACTGAGCAGTTCATCATTGCCTGTGGCTTTGTCTTCAGGCAGATCTTCAGTTGCCTTGAAGGCTATGGTCTTCTCTTTTCTTGTGGCTGGTGAGGCAGCCTTCTGTTCTTCTTCTCTATTCTTGATGAGTAGCTCATAAGATTTGAGCTTACCCAATAGAGCTTCAGTGGTGATCTCATTCAGACTTCTGGCATCCTTAATTGGCCAGATTCTTGAATCCCAAGTGCTAGGGAAGCACATTAGGATCTTGTCATTGAGTTCAGTTAGTGCGATCTCTTTATCCAATGTCCTGAGTTCACTGACAATTAGACTGAGCCTGTTGTACATATCTCCCACTGACTCAGTTTCTCCCTTCTTGAAATTCTCATATTGAGATATGAGGTGGGATCTCCTATCCTTTCTCTCATCAGCTGAGCCTGAGACTATTTCTGAGAGTTTGTCCCAAATTTCCTTTGCTGAATTGCATTCAGCCACCTTTTGAAATATGTCATCAGACATTGTCTGGGCTAAGATGTTCATAGCCTTGGCATCAGCTACATTCCATCTCTTGATGTCAGCATCTGTTCCTGATGGAGGTGGAACAACATTTGTACTGGAGTTCTCTGGAGGTCTTGGACACACTGTCAAAACAGAGTTAAAAATATCTTCGTCAATAGAATTCATGTATAGTCTGATCCTTGCTTTCCAAAGTGCAAACTTAGATAGATTGCACACTGTAGGTCTGGTGCTAGCATAATCTTTATTTTGGGCCATGATTTGTGAAAACAAAATCTAATAATAAAATACAAAAGAAAACAGATCTAACTTGGGATCTTTGGGTTCAGGTGTTAGCCTGTGCGACCACCAAGGTGTGGTATGTTTAACCAACCTGGCTCTGATACTAATTGAAAGTGCAGCTAGATCTGATATACTCTAGAGGGGGGTGAATAGAGTATATGTTGCTTTAAAAGTTTTTACAACAATTGTTGTAATATGAGTGAGCAGGGAAGCAATAATAAATCTAATCACAGAACTAAACTAATCAAAAGCTAATCATAGAATAATCAAGGCCAGAAACAAAAATAAAGACAAGCAAAACCAGAAGACACAAGGAAATATAGTGGTTCCCCTAAACTTGGGTACATCCACTCTTCTACCACCCTAGGTAGGAATCCACTGCAGGATGAGTTGATCAGGTGTCCTGGGCACCAATGAGCTTTTGATAAGGTGCTCAAAAACCAAAGCAGATTTTTTGATCAGGTGTCTTGCCACCAATGAGCTTTTGACAAGGTGCTCAAAAACCAAACTCAAACTTTTGAAGGGAGTTTGAAAAACCCTTTACAGAGAGGGGGTGAGAGATTGATGGAAGTCTTCTCTTTCTCATATCAACTGAGAAGACTATGTGGATTGATGGTGTCAAAGCTCCCCCTGAGTCCTTGAGATCTTCAGGAAAAGAAGCTTTGCTGAGGGTGATAGGCCTTCACAAGTTGAGCTCCAGCAAAAGATGATTTCAGCAACAGCTGAAATGTTGAATGTCTGGAGTCTTGAAATATGTTGGCCTTGAACACTTGAAAACTAGAGAGATCTGAAGATTTCAGAAAAAGTTGATCTCCTTGGATGAGTGTTCTTGAGAATTCTTTGAGACAGTATATTTTTGTTCTTGTTCTGAAGAATACTGATGTCTGTCTATGTGTGTCTGTGTATCTGTCTCTCTGAGATTCAAAAAAAAAAATCTTCTCTTTTATTCTCTGATTCAGAATGGAAAAACATTCTCTGAGAAGAATAGCCGTTGGTCTGCATTAATTGCATCCTTAATTGCAAAATCTCTTCTGGAGGAAAGTCCATAGAAATATTCCTTGAAACTTGGTCCAGAAATGAATGAAAATGGCTAGGAAATCTTCAGAATTAATTGCAGAATAACTCCTTAACTGATTTGAATTTGAATCTAGAAACATCCTTGAAGTTATCTGAAAACGTCGAACTGAGCTCTGCTATCGTCGGACTGAGCTCAGCGATATAGACTAATACAACAGCAAAATATCGTCGATCTGAGCTCAAAGAACGTCGAACTGAGCTCAGAGATAGAGATCTAAAGCTGAGTCACGATCGTCGAACTGAGCTCACCGATCGTCGAATGGAGTTCGACGATATGATGAAGTTGAGCTCAGCGATCGTCGAATGGAGCTCGACGATCTGTCGAAGTTGAGCTAGACGATCGTCGATCGGAGTTCAACGAATCGTCGTGCTAAGCTCGACGATATGACTTGGTCTCAAACTAAAAAAGTCTTGGTCTTCAGGGCAGCTTCCAAACTTAGACTTCTAACCCTTAGACTCAATTCTAATTGACCTATTGAGCTATACAGGAGGTCAAACAAAGGTTTCCTAGAGACATAGTGATCCTGACCCAAATTAGTAATAGGGTGTTCCAACAGTGTCATTAAGCCGTGTTCCTTGCCGTGTCCTTCTCGGGATGAAAACGGAAAAAACACCAGCCAGACACGACCTTGGACATGCCCGTGTCCTAGGCTGTGTACCCCTATACAGGCACCAAAACCCCCTTTTTACGCGACCAACTCAAATACAATTTTCGGGGCGTTACAAATCTCCCCCACTTAAGAAATTTCATCCCGAAATTAAGTAAAGGTACACAAAAATTACAAGCTACCTGAATGGAATAACTCGGGGTATTCTTCCAACATAGTTTGCTCTCGCTCCCAAGAAAGCTCCTCACGTCCGCAATTATCCCAACGGACTTTAACCATTCGGATATCCTTGTTGCGGAGTCGCTTGACTTCAACGTCTTCTATACGTATCAGCTTGACCTTTGTCGTCAACTCGTAATCAACTGGAACTTGATCAACCGCAACTAACTGTGAAGGCTCTTGCACTGCCTTACGCAACCTTGATACGTGGAACACATCGTGTAGCCCACTCAACTCCACCGACAGCTTTAATCTATACGCTGCTTCGCCAACACGCTCCAGGATCTCAAATGGTCCAAGGTATCTCGGGCTCAGCTTATTCAAGCGTCGAACCCGCGAAACACCCTTGAACGGCTTGATTTTCAAGTACACCCAGTCACCAACACTGAACTCCACGTTCCTATATTTGGCATTATAGTACTTTGACTGTCTGTCCTGAGCGATCTTCAACCGTTCCTGAACTGTCCGTATCACTGAAGTGGCATCTTCCACCGCTTGACGTTTGTAAAGCTTCGACTCGCCCGTCTCCAACCAAGACAACGGCGTGCGACACTTTCTCCCGTACAAGGCCTCAAAAGGCGCCATTCCAATACTCGCTTGAAAGCTGTTATTATACGCAAACTTGTTGGGTATTGTATCCACGATTACCTAGATTTGAGGAAGCCACCTGTCAAGCTAAGATGAATTCACAATGTATTTGATGAAACATCTCAAGTTGTGCTTGCAGTTCCTCCACGCTAAGTGCACACCAATGTCAGGGTGCAGTAGGTCAATATACACGGGTCTGCACGACGTAATCCCTCGTTGAGCAGATCAGTGTGTTGGCCTATGTGTACTCTCTCTATTGGAGTGCACTTACTTTCAAGTACAGGGCCGTTCATATGCAAGAGAAGACAAGGAGCATGGAGGATCAAGGAGCAGCTCCTGGGTGGAAGACGAAAATTCGTCCAAGGCAAATTCGACGAGAATCACCAAGTGATTCTCGCCGATTCGGCGAGAATCACTAGTGATTCTCGCCGAATCGACGAGAATCATTAGTGATTCTCGCCGACTCCTTCTGGCCACCTCTAAATGGTGCCAAGTAAGATTCGGCGAGAATCACTAGTGATTCTCGCCGAACCAGTAGCCAAGGAGCTCATGTATACAAAGTGAAATTCGTTGAGAATCAATAAGTGATTCGGCGAGAATCACTGACGATTCTCGACGAATCGTCGAGAATCACTTGGTGATTCTCGCCGATTCGTCGAGAATCGTATGCGATTCTCGCCGATTTTTCCTTGGCGTTTTCTCAGGATGCTGCTGGACCGGATTCTACCTCTGGACCAGTTTGAACCGGATTTCGGGGTTATACCTGTGGGTCCCACAACGGTCAAATTTGTTGTATCTACAGGGTATAAATACATGGGTATTTTGAACAGTAAAAAAACGGAGAAAAGAAACAGAAACCGAGCCGCAACGAAAACCCTAAAACCGCGACTCCTCTCCGCCGCCGCCGTCGCGCTCGGGAACGTAGGTCGCCGCCGCTGATCGCTCTTCTTCCCGATCTCCGGCGACAGAAGCTTAGCAACGCTTGTGTCTCACGTGTCTATCCAGAGATCTCTTGTCTCTCGATTTGTTGACCGGGAAAACTCCCCCGTCCGAATCGATCGAGACGACCGATCCTAGAGTGACCGTTGGTAGACCGAGTTTGCTTCGCTACGAAGTTTGGATCTCCAAGTTCAGCAGCCGCTCTTCATCGTAGCCGCCGATCCCGAAGCTAGCCGCCGCTCGTGTTGCCGCCGCCGGTTCCGGGGAGATCCTCTCCAAGAGAGACCAAGGTTGTAGACCCTTCATCGACTTCAAGAACACGTCGTCGAACAAAGAGGAACACCGTAGTCTCCAAAAGAAGTTTGTATCTCGTGTACATTCTATATTTAATTTTGTTGTAAAGGAACTTTTGTTCCGAGTTGTAAGGGTTGGGTGCAACCCGTTTTGTGGGAGTGTTGACTCTCACGTGTGGAAGGGCTCCTTCCGTTAGTGAAGGGATTGGATTTCAATCCCGTTGGAGAAGTGACCGAGTCGTCCCTTGTTGGGGAGATAGGTCGAAGGGGGAAAGTGGATGTACCCAAGTCGGGGAACCACTATAAATTTGCTGTGTATTCTGTGTGCTGTGCTTGTTGTTTTTATTGTGCAGGTACATCCGTAAATTCCTCAAAAGAACCACACGTCACTTATTCCCCCCCATAGGTGCACATTGCTGACACTAGGTGGACTTTCAAGTGGTATCAGAGGGAGGTTACTCTTCAAAAAGGTTAACACCTTGAGTAGAATCCTGCCACCAGTGTCAGAAGCATGGATCTGGATTATGAGATTCCGCCACTCAAACTCCCCGCGTGCACAAAGGATTATTATCCCATCTGGAGAATGAGAGTATCCTTTCATCTTGATGCTATCGATCCTCGTGCATCCTTCATCCTGGAAGAAGGTCCGTTTATCCCCATGAAGACCTCCGACTCTGGGATCCAAGTGCCCATGGGCGTTGCTGAGATGTCTGAGACGGAACTATCTCTATTTCACTTGGACGAGAGGATTCGACAAATTATCATGGATGTCTGGTCCGGAGCCTCTCGCTCTAGATTAGAAAAATGTAGAACGGCTAAATCTCTGTGGATGATGATCTCAGAGCTTATGGGGGGGGGGGGGGGGTCAGAGAAAGCTGGTATATGCTGTCAATCAGAGGATGAAGCGTATGTAGGAGTCCTCACTTCTGAAGATGAAGGCAAGGATCCTTCGGACTGCATCAGAGCTCCAGTGTCCGTGTCAGAGACAGAAGAGGACAGTGAGGAAAGCAGCTCTGATGAGGATGAAACAATAGTCACTGGATCTAACGACAATCCCACAGAAGTGCAGGTAACTTCCTCATCCTGCCCCGTATCTCTTGAAATTTCTGAAGACAGGAACTGCCCTCCTTCAGAAAATGCTGATTCCCTGAAGAGAGCCCTTCAGTCAAGCAATCTACTTGCTGAGGAGCAAGCTCAAGAGATTGCTCGACTGAAGGTCTTGTTGGTTCTCCAATTGGCGTCCAACAAGGCCAAGGACTCTAAGATCTCAGCTCTAGAAAGTAGTCTGGAGAATGAGAAAAGAATAGTATCAAACTTCTCCAAGGTTGATGCCATTAAGAGAAAGCAAGAAAACGGGTGGATCTCCCGGATTGTCAATTCGTGGAGAAATGGGGAAACGGTATTCTGACCCCCCACTCCAGGCAGGAAGGCAACTCATCATGCCTTCAGGTATGACCACAGGAATGGTCGTGGTCACTGCAAGGGTGATTTGTCCCCATGTGGAAACGTCCATAGTGCAAGGGGCGTCATGGCCACCCATAAGGAAATATCTAAGGCCTATTCTGAGCCCTTCATATTCACTGCCACTGCCTCAACACAGTGTGCATCTGCATGTTCCAGCTCACAGAAGACTTCTCACCACTCGAGGACACGGGATAGGGAGGATAGAAGTCATGATGTCAGGCTTCATGGGGCCACAATAAGGGAGATGCCTGAAAGAATGGCACCACTTTCTCGGCCTCATAACGCTCACAACATGCATTCGTTCCACCCTTCCACGTGTCACGATGGAAGAGGAATTTGTGTGACAAGAACATGCCCTATCCCGTTTAGACCTAGGACCGTGACTTCATCAGTCACTAGATCAGGTCGAAAACGGCGATACAACATTCACCCTTGTTGGTGCTGCGACAAAGTGGGGCACTTTGCCATTGACTGTTGGCACAACCCCTCTGTGCCCACAGCAAGGGCTTATCCACATTCTAGGGACAGAGGTAGTCTTCCAGACAGGTTTTCTGAAGGAAGGCAGTGGCGTGCTCATGCTGACAGGAACCTAGGACCCAATATGATTTGGGTTCCTAAGGTAAAGTAATTCTTTCTTGCAGGGTAGTCTAGGTTCCCGTGAATATGATGGGAACTCGACAGTAGGTGGCCCAAGACTAAATTGGAACAATCGTCTGAAATAACAGTTGTGATATCAATTTGAGCATACTCACATTGAGCTTCTGATGTGTTCTACCTGTGGGACTAAGACGATGACTCTCAATATCCCAGGTAATTTTGATCAGTTCAAGGACTTGTGTCATGATGCATCCTCATTCAAAATATATACATATATATATCATTATATACAGATCCTTCTTTGTATATTAGTGTATGTATGCACGTCTAAGGATTGGTTAACTCGATGCATGCAAACCTTTACACATCAATAAAGGGTTAACGAAGACATGTCATTGTGAATCTCGACAATACACAATTGACATTAAGAAGTCTTTGGAAAAGCCTCATTAAAATCCAAATAGCTTGACTTTAGAATATACTTGTATTTATCATTTTTATATTGACTTGACATCGGAAAATTTCAAAAATATTGCAAGCTTCTCAACGTGAAAATTTCTAGTCAAGAGACCCCTCAATTTCGAATTAGATAAATAGTATCAGAAACCGAATTAACCAAATCTCCTGAATCCCGCCGACCCTTCGCATTCTTCACGAATCTCGCCGAATTTGACAAATCTCGCCGAATCAGTCAAATCCCGCAAAACCCTTCGCCTTCTTCACGACTCCCGCCTCACGTCGCAGCAAGTATCCCGAAACCCGCAAGACTTCTCCCGCAAGAACTCTCCCGACGACCCACAAGAGCTCTCCCGACGACCCGCAAGAGCTCTCCCGAGTTCTTCCGCCGATTCGCCGCAACCCGCAGGAGCTCTCCCTCCGACTCGCTGAAACCCGCAGCAGCTCTCGTCGAATCGTGAAGTCTCCCAGTGACCGCAAGGTTCTCTCAAGGTCCATCTCAAGTCTAGAAGGTTTTCGCAACGTTCTAGCAAGGCCGACCCTCACAGGAAACTCATCCATCCACCGAAGGTACTTCCGAAGCTCCTCAACTCGCTTCCATATAAGTCCTTAGGTAACCTCTCCCTCACCCGAAGCATCCACTAATGGAGTTTTCCTTTTGAAAGTTCATTAACGTTTTGAGTAGGGCTTCTCTCTAGATCTACAATGGCTCCAAGGACGACTGCAGGGTTGGTCTCTGGCTGCGAGCTGGTTCGAACTGGATTTTCTCATGCCTCGGACGAATTCCACAATATCATTCTAATGCTGGAAGAGGCTGGGCTAACCTTCGTCCTGGAGCACCCTTGCAAAATTCTGGACAAAGAGGTGCTGGAATTCTTCTCTACGGCCAGGCTCCGAGATAGAGACTCCATAATCAAGAGCAAGGTGGCTGGGACAAAAGTAAAGATGTCTGCCAGCAAGCTGAGTCGCTACCTGCAGCTTTCTAGTTCGGAGCAGGAGGACTATCTGGAGGACGAGGACAAAGCCAGAACTCTCTTGTTCTGCGGTCTTCCAAGAGGAACTCGATCAATAAAGAGAAAAGATATGAATGAAGAAGGGAAGCTCCTATCTGACGTCATTGGAAAAGTGCTCATCTGCAAGCCAGGCTCGCATGATCATATCTCAGGAGATATGTTCAAAATCCTCATAGCTGTTGTCTGCCGCAAGAGGTTCAACTGGGGGGAGTTGCTGTTCCAGAAGATCAAGGACACTCTGGGCACTCCTAGTTTCGGCCGCATCATAAGTCTATATCTCAACCAGCTCAACGGAGACAAGTTCGACATGAGTAAAGGAGTCCCTCTCCACTACTTGAAAAAGATGGATGCTACTGTGTTTGATCGATGGGAGCGGCATATCGGGCAGCCTGCTGTGGAAGAGCAAGAGGAAGTATCTCCAGCAGCCACCCCCCGTGAAATTGCTGATACCCTGACTGCAGGAATCGAGGGGGAGACTCTACCCCTTCATACAAATGTAGTTTCTGAAATTGCCCAGGTGGCCAGGGATGTCGTGGCCGAAATTCATGAAGTAAGTGAACCTGAGCTGGAGGATGAGGAGGTCCTGAACAGAAACACTCAAGGAACCGAAGCTGAAGCACTGGAGACTGCTGACCGAGAATTGGAAGAGGCTGCTGATATAGATGAATTCTTGGATGAGGACGGAGAGGAAGATGAGAATGAGGGACATGAAGTACTTGAGACTCCGGATACTGTTGAACCTCCATCTGACAAGTCTGCACCAGTGGAGGGGGAGTTAAATAAATCTACAGAGGCAGCCAGCATTCCTCCTTTAGAGCCAGTGATTGTATCCAGTTCTACCGATGCGTCTGCTGACGAGCAAGAGCAAGGCCAAGAAGTGCCTCCGGCTATTCCGTTACGAGATGACCTAGCCACTCACACTGTACATATCATTCAGGGCATCATGAATGAGCTTAAAGACTCTTTTGATAAAGCTCAGAAAACACCGCTGAAAAAGATTAAGACTTCTGAAAATCTCATGCTTAAGAATATGGTGGAGATCAACCATAAACTGGACGTAATGGAGAAGAAATTCGAAGAAAAGTACACCGCGGCCGGCGAAGCTGTCACCCTCTTAATGGCCGGTTTGAAAAAGAATACTGATACCCTGGCTGTCGTAAATCAGAACGCACACGTTGTAGCCAACAACATTCAGCTGTTTGATGGTAATATGGTCACTTTAAATGCCAATCAGCAGGCCCTGATCACTGAATTCACCAAGACAACGAAGCATATTGATGACTCCCTGCACTCATATGCCAACTGCATAGCTGACGAAGCCAAAAAGGGGGAGAAAGAGTATATAGCTAAGTTGGCCGAGCTTCAAGAAAGCATGGATACCAACTTCGCACAATCCAGCAAATATGTCCATGAGAGCTGCTGGTGGATGCTCCAACAGGCGCTGGGTACGTTAGGCGTCGTCCTACCTGACCATCCTGCCGGTATTCAGGTTCCTGAGACATCTAAGGCCGCTGAGGAGGGAAGTGTTGCTGAGGAAGTAAGTGCATGTGCTGCAGATATTCCCACACATGACGCTGATGCTAGGGCCCTCTCCAAAGCTAAACTGAGGAGCATGCTTGATCAAGAGGCCCTAGCAAAAGCCAGGGGAAAGAGAAAAGTTCAGGAAGGAACCTCCAAGGAGACTCTAGCTGAGAAGAGAATCAGAATGAGTGAGGAGGACGTACGAAACGAAAGGTGGAGTCCAGTCTCAAGGAACATCATCTTAGACACCTTCCGGCTGCAAGAAAGAGGAGAGATAAATCGAAATGAAGCATATAGCCAGTATGAATGGGAAACGCACAAAGCATTTGAAGCGAAACGCAACATCTTTTTCAGAAACAACAAGGATCCAGATAAAGTTGCTCCTCCTAGGTACTACCCGAAGCCCAAAGAATACATGGAGAAGCAAAGCAAGAAGTACTTGGCCCAAAATCTTAAGGGTGACGTAGCTAAGGACAAATAGTCAACACTTTATAGCTTGTCACTGTGTCTTAAGAACATTTAATGATTATTATTGTCATATAAACAATTCTGGATTATATGTGAATATATTTATCTTGGTATATATATATTTGAATTTGTGAATGACTCAAGTCCTGATCTGATTGCATATATTCTCTTGTGCTGCATGTTTAATTTCCGAATGCTATGTTTATTATTTGATAAGTGTTATTCATCTTAGCTAGTAGGGTTTTGGCTTCGTCAAATAGGGGGAGATTGTTGGGTATTGTATCCACGATTACCTAGATTTGAGGAAGCCACCTGTCAAGCTAAGATGAATTCATAATGTATTTGATGAAACATCTCAAGTTGTGCTTGCAGTTCCTCCACGCTAAGTGCACACCAATGTCAGGGTGCAGTAGGTCAATATACACGGGTCTGCACGACGTAATCCCTCGTTGAGCAGATCAGTGTGTTGGCCTATGTGTACTCTCTCTATTGGAGTGCACTTACTTTCAAGTACAGGGCCGTTCATATGCAAGAGAAGACAAGGAGCATGGAGGATCAAGGAGCAGCTCCTGGGTGGAAGACGAAAATTCATCCAAGACAAATTCGACGAGAATCACCAAGTGATTCTCGCCGATTCAGCGAGAATCACTAGTGATTCTCGCCGAATCGACGAGAATCATTAGTGATTCTCGCCGACTCCTTCTGGCCACCTCTAAATGGTGCCAAGTAAGATTCGGCGAGAATCACTAGTGATTCTCGCCGAACCAGTGGCCAAGGAGCTCATGTATACAAAGTGAAATTCGTTGAGAATCAATAAGTGATTCGGCGAGAATCACTGACGATTCTCGACGAATCGTCGAGAATCACTTGGTGATTCTCGCCGATTCGTCGAGAATCGTATGCGATTCTCGCCGATTTTTCCTTGGCGTTTTCTCAGGATGCTGCTGGACCGGATTCTGCCTCTGGACCAGTTTGAACAGGATTTCGGGGTTATACCTGTGGGTCCCACAACGGTCAAATTTGTTGTATCTACAGGGTATAAATACATGGGTATTTTGAACAGTAAAAAAACGGAGAAAAGAAACAGAAACCGAGCCGCAACGAAAACCCTAAAACCGCGACTCCTCTCCGCCGCCGCCGTCGCGCTCGGGAACGTAGGTCGCCGCCGCTGATCGCTCTTCTTCCCGATCTCCGGCGACAGAAGCTTAGCAACGCTTGTGTCTCACGTGTCTATCCAGAGATCTCTTGTCTCTCGATTTGTTGACCGGGAAAAACTCCCCCGTCCGAATCGATCGAGACGACCGATCCTAGAGTGACCGTTGGTAGACCGAGTTTGCTTCGCTACGAAGTTTGGATCTCCAAGTTCAGCAGCCGCTCTTCATCGTAGCCGCCGATCCCGAAGCTAGCCGCCGCTCGTGTTGCCGCCGCCGGTTCCGGGGAGATCCTCTCCAAGAGAGACCAAGGTTGTAGACTCTTCATCGACTTCAAGAACACGTCGTCGAACAAAGAGGAACACCGTAGTCTCCAAAAGAAGTTTGTATCTCGTGTACATTCTATATTTAATTTTGTTGTAAAGGAACTTTTGTTCCGAGATGTAAGGGTTGGGTGCAACCCGTTTTGTGAGAGTGTTGACTCTCACGTGTGGAAGGGCTCCTTCCGTTAGTGAAGGGATTGGATTTCAATCCCGTTGGAGAAGTGACCGAGTCGTCCCTTGTTGGGGAGATAGGTCGAAGGGGGAAAGTGGATGTACCCAAGTCGGGGAACCACTATAAATTTGCTGTGTATTCTGTGTGCTGTGCTTGTTGTTTTTATTGTGCAGGTACATCCATAAATTCCTCAAAAGAACCACACGTCACCTATTCCCCCCCCCCCCATAGGTGCACATTGCTGACACTAGGTGGACTTTCAAAACTCCACCATGTACATGTGATCTTCCCAATGCTTTCCGAAATCTAGGACGCACGTGCGAAGCATGTCCTCCATCGTCCCGTTGATCCTCTCGGTTTGGCCATCCGTCTGCGGATGAAAGGTTGTGCTGAACTTTAGTTTAGTACCCAACAGACTATGCACCAACCTCCAGTCATTCGACGTGAAGCGTCCATCTCGATCACTAACAATACTGCGGGGCACACCAAGCAACCGTACAATATTCTCCACATAGAGTTTGGCTAACTTCTCCACCGAATCTTCCTTCTTATTCGGGATAAAATGCGACACCTTTGTCAACCTATCTACGACCACCCAGATGGCATCGTTTCCCCTTTGCGACTTCGGCAAACCATGCATAAAATCCATAGATATGTCGTCAAATTTCCATTCCGGGATAGGCAAGGACTTAAGGAAACCTCCGGGCTTCTGGCACTCCGCCTTCACCAAGGCACAAGTTTGGCACTTGGCCACATCAAGTGCTACATCCTTCTTCAGTCCTGGCCACCAAAATAATTTCTTCATGTCCCTATACATCTCCGTGCTTCCCGGGTGGATTGAGTACTTGGTATGATGAGCCTCATACATCAACTCCTCCCGAAGATTATCCGCACTAGGAACGCATAGGCGACCGTCCTTTCTTAGCAACCCATCATCAATAGCAAACTGGGAATTTGACCCGTCCAACGATTCATCCAAGATCCGCTTCATGCTGTCATCCTGAACCAAAGCCCGCCGAACTCTATCAGCTAGGTCACACTGCACCTCTGTCCAAAACTGTTTCGCCACACTACTAGACTGCTTGTCGACGCAAGATATCTTCAAAGCCTCCAACTCACGGACCAATCTCTCATCATGTACCGATAACCGGTTGGCATGTGCTGGAACTATATGACTCAACGCATCCGCCACTACATTACCTTTCCCTGGCACATAATGTATCTTGAAGGTGTAGTCCCCTAGAAACTCCATCCACCTCCGCTGCCTCATGTTCAGATCCTTTTGATCTAACAGGTACTTCAAGCTCTTATGATTGGTGTATATATCGACTTTCACACCGTACAGATAGTGCCTCCACAGCTTTAAAGCAAATATCACAGCCGCTAACTCCAAGTCATGGACGGGATAATTTCTCTCGTGAGCCTTCAATTGTCGTGAACTGTAGGCAATCACACTCCCATGCTGTAGCAGAACACAGCCCAAACCACTGCCCGAAGCATCACTATAGATTTCGAACCCTTCGGTTCCACTTGGGGAACATAAAATAGGCGTTGTGGTCAACCGCCTCTTCAACTCTTCAAAAGCCTGTTCGCACTCCGAAGACCACACAAACTTCTGATTCTTCCTAGTCAAAGTCGTGAGTGGTAGCGCTATCCGCGAGAAGTTCTCTACGAAGCGCCTGTAGTAGCCAGCAAGCCCTAGAAAGCTCCGGACCTCCGCCACTGTAGTCAAAGCAGGCCACTCTCGTATCGCCACTATCTTCGCCGAATCCACAGCTATCCCTTCTCCACTAACAACATGACCAAGGAACGCTATCGAGGATAACCAGAACTCACACTTGGAGAACTTAGCATACAACTGGTTTTTCCTCAACGTCTCCAATACCATGTGCAGGTGATTGTAGTGATCCTCTTCACATTGCGAGAACACCAGGATATCGTCGATAAATACTATGACAAAACGGTCCGGGTACTCTCTGAACGTCCTGTTCATCAGATCCATAAACACGGATGGCGCATTGGTCCAACCAAATGGCATGACCGTGAACTCGTAATGCCCAAACCGCGTACTGAATGCTGTCTTTAGGATGTCGCTCTCCCTTATACTCAATTGGTAGTAACCGGACTTCAGATTTAACTTCGAATATACCCTTGACCCAACCAACTGATCAAATAGATCGTCAATTCTCAGAATCGGATACTTATTCTTTTTCGTAAGCTTGTTCAATTCCCGGTAGTCGATACAAAGCCGCAAGCTCCCATCTTTCTTCTTAACGAAAAGAACCGGTGCGCTCCAAGGCGACAAACTTGGACGCACATAACCTTGCTCCAACAACTGTTGTAGTTGCACCTTCAACTCCGCCATCTCTTTTGGCGCTATCCGATACGGAGAGCGTGACACCAGTTTGGCACCCGGTACCAGCTCAATAGTAAAGTCTATCTCCCGCTGAGGAGGAGCTCCTGGGAGATCATCCGGGAACACATCAGGATACTCGGACACAATAGGGATACTGTCCAGACTAGGCCTAGGCATGGAAGTCTGTACTAGAGTGACAAACAGCTCTGCCCCAGACCGAACTGCCTTGATCACCTGAAGGGCTGACATCAAAACTTTCCCTGACCCCTTCATACCCGCAAACGTAGTCTCCCGTTCAGAATTTAATCCCAACTTAACCTCCTTTCGGTTGCAATCAATGTAAGCTCACTGCTCTGAGAGCCAGTCCATACCAAAGATTACATCGAACTCTACTAACGGTAGAATCAACGCTCGCAAGTCAAACTCCTGATCCCCAATCTGAATCTTGACTACACAGACCTTATCCGCGCGCATTGAGCACCCATTGGGCAACAACACATCCAACTTGTCTTTTGCCATGAGGGAGGGACCCGGATGCGCGTCACAAATCGTTCGGACAAGAAGGAATGCGAAGCTCCCGTATCAAACAAGGCTCTCGCCGGACAATCGAGAATCAATACAAATCCTAGCAAGAACAGAAGTAAGTTAACACATAAAAGAGGTAGCAACTATAATAGTTAATTTGCTATAAATTAACTCATACATGTCACCACGTCAGCTTGATTTATGGCCTCTTACAGACCAAGATTATAAACTTTAGGCTGGACTGGAGCATGATGGGACGTGGTTGACTCCACTGCATTCCCTTTCTCCTCATAAGTCGCTCCAGACTTCCTCTCGGACTTTGCACGTCCGCTCCAACACTCACGAGCAAAATGCCCCGTGTTCCCACAGTTGTAGCAAGCTCCTGGGACTCGACTTGTGGTTGCCCCTGACGCACCAGAAGAAGGGGCTGAGTTCGAAGTCCTCTGCTTCATGCTCCATCTGCGGAATCCTGACTTTGCATTAGGCACTTTGAACTCTGCCTTCTTTTCTCCTGGGTCCTTCTTCTCTTGCACCCTCTTCACAACCTTTTCCAAAGACCGGGCCGAGTTGACCAAGGCGAGGAAGCCCTGCGCCTTAGGCCCAACAAGGAGTAACTGTAGGTCACCACGAAGACCCTCATAAAATCGGTTGGTCTTCCTCTCCTCTTCCGTAAACATAGCCCCAGCATACCAACACAACCGTGTAAACTCGTGGAGGTACTCGTCCACGCTTCTGGATCCCTGAGTCAACCCTAGATATTGGTTATCCATCTCAAGCTTCTGAGCAGAGGGTACATATCTGGCTAGGAACAATCTTGAAAATTCTTCCATAGGCACATCAGCAAGCTGCCTACCCACTAAGAGATGAAACTCCAACTCATCCCACCACAGCCTCGCCTCACCCACCAAAAGAAAAGTCACTATGGTGGTCCTCTGCCACTCCTCAGTTAACGTGGCTGTCAAAACCCTCTTTATCGTAGAGAGCCAGTCCTCAGCTTGAGATGGCGTTCCAGTCCCGTCAAATACTGGGGGATGAAAGCCCATTACATGCTTAAGCTGCTTCTCCGTAGCTCTCCTCGGCTCCACCAGATCAACTACTGCGCGCTCCACCACTCTCGGCTCTGCCGCCCTAACCGGTTCTTGCTCCATAACAGGAGGTGTGTGGTGCATTTGCCCTGCAGGTTGGGCATTAATCATTGTGAATACGGCTTCAGCCACCATCCTGATGGTTTTCGCTGAAGGAGGTGTAGTAGGCATGTCTCTCGGTGCACTACTTTCAGCCGATTGCGGACGCTCTGATTGACCAGCACCGCTCCTAGCTGCCTATAGAAGCAAAGACACGCGATTAGACGACAACCAATTTGCTAAAAACAATCATTGGAACACTCAGATTCCAGAAAACAAGTGTATTTTTCATTCCTAAGTGGACATTCATGGGTTCTTTTTGATGTTATAACGATGACGCACACATGTGCTCACCACCCCTTAAAAGAATTCGTCCACGAATTCATTTAAGCCTGACCGTAACCAGAAGTCTGATACCAAATTGTAACACCCCCATCTGTCACATGGCATATAACAGAAGGTCCAGCTGGAACCCGACGCCATATACCACAGACAGTCGGAAGGGTTACATAAGAATATCCAAACTATCTAATTAAGACTACTCGTCCTACACAGAGCATTCTAGCAGAAGCTTTTAAATAGTTGAAAGAACCCAAAACTTAAATCCATAAATCATGAATGTCCACATCCACACAATAGGAATGAAAACCAAATACACTAAAAGGGGGAACACGGCCTTATGGCCTTACAATAGTTCACTTAACAAATAGTGTCTTACATACATCGGCTCGCAGACCGGCCACAAATGACAAAATAAAAACAACTATTCTTTACGGCCTTCAAGGGACAGCACAACAACATGGGCTCCAGCCCGCTATTTTGCACTCGGCTCCACAGCACCTGCAAGCAACATTCCACCACATGGTGGCAAACAGGCAACGGTCAGCTAAAGCCGACCAAATTATAACGACCCCGTCCCTTTCTCGGGACGGAGGTGCTCCTTTCCTGCATATCATTAGCCCAGCTAAACAATTATGTAAAAAAATATTTCGCCACAGGTGTAGGATCGCCCGGCCAAACACCCCGTGCACTCAGGGCACATTAACGGTGAATCCTGACACTTCCGTGTCTTCACCACCACCACCAAGATGTCAACCACGTGAGCATTTAGCCTTTCTGACCACTGTCTAATGCTCCCGACTATGCCAACGGCCAGTCCCCTTTTCGGGTCTCTCGCACCGAACCATATAGCACAGGTCTGATTCCACTTGTCCATTGCTCACAACCGCGTAATTCACCTTAAGACGTACGTACGGGCTAAGCTTCTCTCGGATACTGCCATTTCCAAACAATCACATAACCCAGTTATGTTCAAGGCCGGTTCCCAGACCGCCAAGTTAGCAGAACACGATTCCGCTCAGTTTTCCTGGTGCGCCTTGGAGTTAATCCCCAAGGATCCCTGCTGCAATCTACCGCGTAGAAACCCGAAAACCCAAAGCACAGAGTCTTCTCCGGCACAACATAACAAATGCAACATCACCGATCCAGACAGTACACGTCCGGGTAGGCTTCACACACAATACCTATGCCCGTACTTCAATTCCAGACTCTATATGCAACACAAGGGGGACTATTTACATCAACCCTAAGGAACACCACGCACTCACCGCACACTCACGGGAGCGGGTTTCCCTATGAAAAAAGGAAGAGCTTCGCATGCTCAAGTTGAGAATCGTTACCCTTGTAGTATGCTTTGGCGCCATGGAAAAACTACACGGATAGAAGTCTTCGCAACGATCTTTCCTCCACGGATCCGCTCTCAGATCTCAAAACGGTGCTCCGATGCTCGGCTGGCGGGCGGAATCCACCTCCTTCTTCCTCATTGCTCTAACTCCTTGGAGAGAGAAAGCTTTGGAGAGAAATGAAGGATTCAACTCCCATTCACGGTCTTAACAGAGCAGGAAACCACCTGGGCCGTTGGATTTAAAATAAAGAAATCGAACGGCTCTGATCCGCTCAAAAATCAACAGACCTGGGCCGAACACGGCTTGACACACGGCCGTGTCCCAGGCCGTGTTCCTCGATCCAGGCACGATCGCCGAACACAGAGACTCACACGGGTTCAGACACACCCGTGTCTCACTCGACATGCCCGTGTCGGGTTCCTCGACACGCCCGTGCCCGGGGGCGTGTCTCACATAACCGCCCCGCCAACCGACACGACCCTGCTCAACACGGGTACTGACACGGGTAGGCACACGCCCATGTCAAATGACACACCCGTGTCATTAAGCCGTGTTCCTTGCCGTGTCCTTCTCGGGATGAAAACGGCCAAAACACCAGCCAGACACGGCCTTGGACACGCTTGTGTCCTAGGCCGTGTACCCCTATACAGGCACCAAAATCCCCTTTTTACGCGACCAACTCAAACATAATTTTCGGGGCGTTACATCTTCCACCGGCATGCCCCCGCCGATTGGCTCCGCCGCAATCACCAAGGTGCGCCCGCCACCGCTGCCATCACAGCACTTCCGGCGAGCTTGGCCGGGCTGCCCAAGCTGCCCGAACCAACCGAGGGCAAGGTCATCATGTCCTTAAAATTGGTGATCTGAGGGACCCGAATCATGCATTCTTACTTGCCACATTTGCCATTTGGACCCTTGCACCGACTGTCGGGATCTGCACAAAGTGACGATCTCGTGACTGCAAAAAAGGGCAATTCACCCAAGCAAACTCGCAAAAGCAACACGCGTGAAAAAATAATTTCAACTTGTCGATCGAACAAAAAAACTTACATCCAAAAATATATGACTGTCTGGAAAAAAATTTATGCCTCATTTTCCTGGAAAAACGATGTCCAAAAATTGATAGGCATTTGTTGGGGTTTCCCGAAAAGTGTTTGAAGCGTCTTAGAAGATTTGGTTATATAATAAATTGATAGGCTCATAATAAATGTATGCCTCATAATATATTGTCAAGGGAGATTGCTATATAAACAACAACACCCATTTTCACTTGCGGTGTGGGACTTTTTAGTCCCACACCACCTGGAAACCGTCCGATCGCGTGCGATCTATCGCGCCCGATCGGACGGCTTCCAGACCGCAAGTGAAAACGTGTGTTGTTGTTTATATAGTAATCCCCCTGTAACTGGCAAAGCGCTCGCGCGCGAGCAGGCTGTCTCGGACGCTCGCCGGAGAATCTGTTTGGACCAAGGTGCGATCAGGCTCGTTCTTTTTTACTGATCCGTGCTTAATCTCAACCGTTGGATTAAATCCAACGGTTGGAAGGAGAAGCTCTAGATTGTAATATCTGTGTAACGCGGATTTCCAGCGGATCTTATATATAGATATACATAGATATAAATATACATATAGATATAGATATACGTATACATACAAATATATATATATATATATATTAAATTGTTGAAAAAATTAATTGAAAAAAATAAATATTAATAATATTACTGTTTACATACTATATACTTTGGTACACATTATCTGAGCCCCTCTGTCGTGTCGTAGTCGTGCCTCACCGTCTGCTCATCTTGGTTTTTTAGGGTTGCCGTCGTCGGCCTGCACGGAACCCAATGACGGGGTCGTCAGACCTCGGCGAACCCGCCAGTAGTATCCTGACGGGGCTCTGGCAGTGGCCTTGACCGTGAGACCTAGATCTGGGCCTCCAGGTCAGGGCCACCATCGGCGGTGTCCCTGCCGGAGCGCTGTCGAGATACCCCCGGCGGGTTCGCCAGTGTCCAGCGAGCCCGCCTGTGGGCTCCGGCAGGCCGCCGACAGCATACCTAAAAAAGTATTGCGGGTTTACTGCCTGGGGGCAACCCTAATGCGTGGGGCACGTGAGGGAGGCACGGCGGATCTCGCGGCAACGAGAGAGAGACGTGAACATTTCGATTCGTGATTTTTTTTCTCGTCACAAAACACCGACAAACAGAGCTCACAGGGAGGCTTTCGATCCGCAATTTTCTGTTCCTGCAATGAAACGTCGCCGTTCAAAACTTTGGCGGAAAAAACAAATGGAAAAAAGAAGCACGATTGCGCTTAATCAAAACGCAACGTCCATAAACGCTCAGCCAAATGAAGCCTAAGGGTTTAACGAAATTTAAAATATATTTTAAAAACTTTGACTGAAAATATTTTATTTACAGTATTTTAAAGTCTGTTCGTTTCAACGATATTGGAATTCAAGAATTGGCATCAGAGAAATTAAAGCCAATTCTGTTGTTCAGATGGATAATTTTATAACGACATTGACATTTGAGACCAAAACCATCGAGATTCCTGGGGGACGGGTGGGTCTTATTTATAGTCCCACCCCTCGGCGACTAGGCAACTTCCTGGAGGAGCTCGCACGGCTAGGCGAGTATCATGCTTAGTTGTCTACCTGACGAGTATATGAGGGGAGCTTGCCATACTCGCCCAAGCCTTCTACTGTCTGGTGCATTGACTTTGACCTCTATCTTGACTTGCTGACTTTGACTTCTGCTGACCTGGCAGTGGAGGGGTCCACCCTCGACGAATACGGGTTGTACAAAATCCCTGCTCTTTTCGAGCGATGTAGGAACTCGTAAAGAAACATCCAACGCTTATTCGGCGACTGCTTGGTTGAGTATCTGGGTTACTCTCCCTTGATGGATACCTGCTGAACTCTATAAATAGGGGGAGGCTGGTATTTGAAGCACACATTTTGAACTTCCACGAGATGTCGAAATCTGCCGAGGAAGTCTGCCAAGCCAGCATCGCCGCTTTGTCCGGATTTCTCGAACCAAAGCCACCCAGGCCCAAGAGGCCACGAGAAAATAAGTCGCTGCCGATCTGCCTCCCGACAAGAAGAAGAAGCTGAAGAAATTGAAGAAGTAGCTCGCCTCCAAAGCCGACGATCCGCCTCTGCCGGCGAAGAAAATCGCCTCCCTGACCAAAAAAGTTGCAAACCCGGCCGACCAGCCCGTACCTTCGACTAGCACCCAACGGCTCCTCGAGGATCTCGGGCTGGGCGACATTCCTGAGTCCTCCATCCCCGATATCTCTTTGCTCTCCTCGCTAGATACTTCCATTATGGAAGTCGTTAGGTCACCACCTAAACTGCAGGCAGATCTCGCTGCCTCGCAAGGTTGCCAATTTGACGATCTTTATAGAAGTTCGTGCATCATCCTGTTCTCATACTAACTCGCCCTTGTATCTGCAGTTCCCCCGACGACTACTCCAGGCAAGATCCTAGATGTCGCCCCGCTGCGAGGAGTTCCGCTGGTCGCACCCGGAGCTCGGCAACCGCTCCGGATCGCGCACACTGTCTGGATCAACCTCGGCTCCAAGAAGGGGCTAGAAAAAAAGCTTCTCCGCTAACTAAGGGAGATCCTCCGGCGACCAAGACCACACCGGCGACAAAGACCTCATAGCCCGGGACGAGCAAAGTCCCTCTGGTCACTTAGACGCTGCCGGCTAAGAGTATCCCATCACCGCTGCCGCCTCTCCGGGCCAAAACCACGCTGCTGACGACGAGTATTCCGTTGCCGTCGCCACCTCCTCAGGCTAAACCGCAAAAATCGAGGAGCACTCCTTTGTCACCTCCACCTCTACTGGCGAGCTCGCGACAACCAGCGGGCACTGCCTAGCCATCGCCGCCACCTCTGCCTTCGGGCGGCGAACCTCGCACCGAACTCTACCCGGGCACCTCGGGACCTCGGTTCCCGCCGGAGGGTTCGGCGCGAGATCCGGAAAGAAGGCGCCCAAGCTACTTCCCGCCGAGGAATGAGAGTCACGACTTGGGAGGTCGCGTCCAGGGTCAGCCCGCCGAGCGCCATGGCGGCTCGTCATCAGGCCCGCAAGAACCAGCTCGTCGCAGCCCTTCTCCTCTGTGGTCTCGATCTCCACGGCTAGGTAGCTTGCATTACTGCCGATCTGATTTTACTTGCTGTCGTCTGTTAACTGATTTTGGCAATTTTGGTCTGCTTTGACAGGTCGCCCGTCCACGCCTCGAGGTGCCTTCATCGATGCCCTCTGGTTCTTCAGGAAGGAATATCGACATGCTGTTGCTCGCACCTACATCGAGCTGGAGGCCAGGTAAAACAAACTCCCCATCTACGAACCTCATCGCCGAATCACGACACTGGAGGTGAGGATGGCGAAGATGGAAGAGCTGCGAGATAGCCTGGCGGCCTACGGGGCTCGCTTCCACATGATCCAGGAGATGGACAGGCAACTAGTGATGACTGATCATCGCATCCAGCACTTTGGTGAGGAAGTGGCTGGCATAAGCGCGAGCAAGGGGTCTGCTGGATGGCAGGCGAGGATGGAAGAGCAACTGCGGCGAGGCGACGATGCAATTGCAGTGGAGATAGAGCACTTTCGACGAGCTCGTGAGATGGGATGGGCAGGGAGACATCCACATCCTCCTGATCGAGGGCTACCTAGGACTTAGGATTTTTTTTTCTTTCGTTCGAACTCGCCTACTGGAGATTATGTAACGAACAATATTTATTTGTAAAAAGCGAGTTTGAATCTCGCACTGATTCTGCCGAGGTTGTACTTTTTGTGATTGCTTTTTGCTTGTTCTTCCAGCGATGCCTTGATTTCTGTGCAGGTTCTGCCAAGATGGCGAGATTTTGTACAGGTTTGTGCGAGATAGGGTTCGTGACTAGGATAGATCTAACAGTTAGGACGCGACTTAGGGGGATACTCGTCCGAGGACGAAATACACCCCCCCTCTGGCCTCTGCCTATTAGAAGGGGTAGGTGAGACTTTAGTACGCTGTTGCGATTTCTGACTTTTGCTCGCGAGTAACTTCCCTTGCTCGCGTCTTCCTTTTCGTTCTCTCCCTACTCGAACTTCCTTTCGCGCACTCACAACTCGCTCAAGATGGTTGGAGACGATGTCAGTGCTCGCCGACAGGCCCATGCGACGAACTTTGCTGATGCGGTCTTCAAGAAGTCTATCAACACGGAGCGAGATCTGGAAGATTTCCACCAAAGACATCTTCCATAGGGATACTCGGCCAGGCTCCCTGCCCGGAACGAGCGACTAAACACCTACATCGAAGGTGGAATGGTCTTATCCCTTCGCCACTTCGAAGTCGGCATGCGACTTCCATTGTGGCTCGAATATCGCCAAATATTACGATATTTCGATATTACTCCTGCCCAGATCAATCCCAATGGTGTGGCGATCATCATGTGCTTCCTCTGCTTCCTCCGAGAAGAAAGGATCTCGTTCGACCTCTCCATCTTCCAGAAGGTCTTCGCCTTTGCAGCGACCTCTGAGGGGGTTGTCTATTTCAACAGCCATGTCTACACGCAGGTCGGCACCGTGAACAAGGTCCATCGATGGAGTGAGTTCCTGGTCGTCGTCACCGACGACTTCGAAAATGTGCTGGGAAGGCCGCATCAACCTGCCGACATCGCCTTCTTGCCTCCAATTTTGGAAGGTGCTCGCGAGACTCTGTTTGAAGCTTTTCGCGGGTGACGATTCGACGTCATCCATTGGCGCATCAACGTCAATGTGCTCGACGAAGTCCTTCCCTGTGAAGGTATAAATTCACGAGATTCTGACATACTCGCCAAGACATCTCAGATAACTGTTTGAATACCGCTGACTATTCTTCAATCTGCAAAGGCTTGCGAGCTCCCGCAAAAACCGCTTCCTTCGGCAAAGGAATTCGCGTCCTCGTGTCACGACACCTCGAACCTTCCTATCGATGTCAAGGAGATCTCGGCTCCTGCGGTCCAGCCGCTCGTTGGCGACGAAGGTGGTGCGCGCAAGAGGAAGCTCTCAAAGGGGAAGAGCAAGGCCAAGTCCCCCGATCATGCGGGCAAGCGCGTAAGGGTATCCCATCAGCTGTTTGATGATAGGGAGTCTCCCGCCGATGTCGGGGCGCCCTACTTCCAGTCGAATTACAACCTCGGGCGAGAAGTCAAGGACGCATATGGCCTTCCGCTAGTGTCATGGTCGGAGAGCGAGCATCGGGTATCATTAATCACCAACCTGCCCGCCTGGTCGGAAAACTGGGAGGACAAGGGGGAGACCTTCGATGTCAGCTTCGCGCTCTACGGGCGAGTGGATGCCGAATCAATGTTGGAGCTCAGCCCGGAGGTGCTCGCCCACCAGAATTCTCACTCCATCTTGCGGACCGCGGAGCTCGGGCACTATACGACGAGGAAGCTCCTTGAGACGCAGGCGGCTTTAAAGATCGTATCGCAGAATGCGATCGACCTTGGGATGCAATCTGTCTGCTCGAAGGAGTACGAGGTAAGTCGCCTCCTCAACGTGACTTAGTCTCTTTTGTACTTGGAAATTTCTCTGACTGCTGGCTGATTGATCCTCGCAGCCTGCCGAGAACGAGATGGCAAAGAAGTTCTCCGAGCTCGAGTAAGAACTAGCCAACACCAAGGTCAAGCTGGAGGCTTCTCAAATCCGGACCGCCGAGTTGGAAACTCGTCTGGTCTCCTTCGAAGATCGTCCGGGTCCTTCCGATGCTCGCCTGTCTGAGTCGCAGGAGGCAACGTCATCGCATGGAATGGGCAAGAAGATCCGCATGCATGATGACGAGATGCCCTCTATCCGTTGTGGGATAGCGCGAGCATCCGGAGAAGCCGTTCTCGCCAAGCTGAGGATGGAAGGCTTCCTCGGTGCGGAGGCTGACCACTTGACGATTCTGGACCTCATCCTGTTCCATCTTGCTGAGGAGTCGAACTAGCCTGCTCGCGTTCTGTCTTCGGCTACTAGCTCCAGCAGTAGCGACAACAGTAGCGGAGAGAGAAGTGACAACATCGAGGACAACGCTGAAGGCGAGGAAGATGTCATCATCGGGTACGATGAGTACAGGCCTGATCCCGACGATGATGAGTCGTAGTCGGCCGACGACCTCCTGCGTGCTCGTATGTAAAGAATTGTATATTTAGAATATTTGCACTATCATATTTGTAAATAATACAAGGTTTTTTCTTATTGTTCTTCTTTTACTCGCAAGCTCGTTGGTTGATGATGCTCGTTAGGCTCATCAACGTGAAGATATTGAGAGCTCGCTATACGCTTACTCGCTTGTTGATGTCGCTTGATACTCGCACAAATATAACCGCCCTACCACGCACTCGCACGTTGATGCTCGCGCCGCACTTCAAATTGTGGGCTGACTCGTGAAGTAAGTAGTAGTCCTGCAGGAGAGGAGCTCGTGCAGGGACTCTGACTACGGTAACTTCACAGCTCGAGTACTTGCATTAGTGATAAAGTAATTTGACCTGCTGCATGGGAGGTAGCTAAAAAGAATTAAACACACCAATATTTATGAGAACTTTTAAGAAATTGCAAAAAGACAACAATCTTCTTTATAATGTTGGTAGGTTGGCATCCAGACTTGTTCCTGATAGTTCGTCCAATCAGAATAGAGATGCAATCGGGATGGCTAGGCCGACATGCAAGGGGGGAGCTGATCTCAGCCGTCAATGCAGGGGCTCGGTCTTACATGGACGCTTAAATCTGCAGGCATCGTCCCATCATCCGTCCTGGGCTATTTAGGAGAAACAGGTCGAAAGCTCGTGTCTCAATCCAACCGTGGTGATGTTTACCGGTTCTGCAGATCTTTACCTCCACTTTGCAGCACAAGGTCAGCTTTTGGTTCATAGCGACTGGTCAGGAGCCCAAGTTTGGGAGAAGTAGGTGTAAGCTACCCTCTTAGGTCCGAACTCTAGTTGAGATCAAGTTTTGGCTCCAACACCATTGAGAAGGAATTCTTAAAATTCTTTACTCAGTTATAGAGTGGGAAGAAGTACGAGAGAAGAAGAAGAAAAGTCTCCTATGATGAGTCCTCTTTCAGCAAATATCAGTGGATTGTTTAGGCACTAAGTGTTCTACATCTTATAAATATTTGCTAGAAGAAGGTGCAAGGATTAAGAATATTTTGATCCACTTGTCTATCAGAGTATTCTTAGTTTTTTTTAAATTGCAGCAGCAGTGAGGAAAAAGAAGAGTTGTTGTCGATAATTTTGCCCGCGCACAATGCTCGTCGGCGCGTGTACGCCGCCGGCCGTCTCTGCCGCCTCCTCCTCCTCCGGCCGCTGCGACCATCGCCGTCGCCGGGCAACCTACCCGGGCCGCCCGGGAGGCACTTTCATCATTTCGTTAAAATTAGTGATCCAGATGACCGAAACAGAGCGACGTCATTCGCTAGCACGAATTCCGTCCCGACACAATTACCGACATATCCCTCTAGAAAGCTATAAATAGGCACTCGACCTTCATTTGAAGACAAACAACTCTAGAGGCTAGAGAGAGCTTTGAGATTTTCTGACGAAGTCATGGATTTAGTCTGATCCTCCACTCAAGAATTCGCTCCGCTCCCCATCTAGCAAAAGGTTCCATCAAACGTCCAATGCAAGACGTTCTACTCTGCAGGAGTGCTCCCACCAAGGCTCTGCTTCAACAAGAGTGTTTCCATCGAGACTCCGTGGACTTGAAGATTTCTCCCATGCGGAGTGCTTCGAGCGAGGTTCCATGAACTTAGCAATCTTCCAAGCCGGAGCACTTCCATCGATCCTCCGAGTATTTAATCACTTTTTGATCATTTTCGCTTTGTGTACTTGTAACAGAGAGGTGACCTGTCATCCTCCAAGGAATCATCCCCAAACTCTTGTAAACTCCACGAAAATAGTGAATTTTGGCCCGACACAGATCCGACCACGTGTTTTTTCAGCCTTTCCGGTCCAATTCCGAGCTATGGCAGTCGGATTCTTCGGACGGGAAAAACAGGGTGACCCGCAACAAAACTATTCGCCATTTGGACCGTTTGAATATGATTATATATAGTTGTTTTACCTGACCATATATTATACCAATATTAGAATTAGCTATTAGATTATTGGCCATTTGGACCCTTTGCATATGGCCGTGACCAGTCTTTTCCCCTTCATATGTGCCTCGAAGTAACCGGACACTGAACAGTTATCCTCTCATATAGTTTGAATGGTGTGACTTGATTGCAATTTTGGCATCACATGTCCAAAGAAGAAAAATAAAAATGATATGGACAAATTTGAAAGATGCTTGGAATTAAAAAGAAAAGGAGGTAAGAAAGAAGAACAAGTCTCTTTATACGTACCTTAGAATTTCAATTATATATAGAGAGAGGTTAGATTTATAAGAGCCAACATCCTAAATTCTTCTTCTTCTTCTTCAATAGCACAGTATTTAGGTTCGATGTTTACACCTCGATCACAATTACTCATGGCGTTTTCCCGACGAATGGCTCCGGTTGCAAAACTCTTAATCCTTCTCTTAACCTTAGGTGACGAGTCTCGCACTTTCTCCCTATCCCTAGCTTAATTTGACTTTCTTTTTTTATGTAAATATCCTATTTGGGTAGGAAATTTTTGATAAATTGACGTGTTGTTCATTTATAGAAATCAATTTTTCATGTGCATTTACTTTGGGCCAAAGAACTAATAATTATAATTAATAATAATGTGTTGATCAGTATTTTTTGAAGTGACTGCCGCATGGTCCCCAAGAACCTCATCAAATGATGAGGTCGTTGATATTGAAAATGGCTGCAAAGAAATAACACATATCGCTGTGTGGGGTCGTAGATGTAAAGAACCAAGTTGCAGGAGGCATTGCTATCGTCAGACAAAGTCCATATGCAGGCTGGAACAATATGGCTGCCGCGACGATTTCAGATGCACCTGTCAGATTTGCCCTTTTAACCAGCCTTTTCTGGCTCTGTTGCCCAACTGCAAACGGCCAAACCGCTATTTGAGCCATAACGAGCGTGGTCACCGTAAAAATATTGGTCTTTAATATATGTAACAGTCTGAATTAAAAAGTCTACGGGGAGCTTCCATACCTTGCTGCATGTACTCTTTTTTTACTACTTTCTTCTTCTCAGTAATGATGCGGATGTTGATGAAAATAATAATGATAATAATTTGAGCAAATTTATGCAATTGCGGTTGTAAAAGAAGTTATTAATGTAGGTTTGTAAATCGAGTTGTTGAGAACTGATTGTTGAAAATGAAGTTGTGTTTGACGAGTTTGTGTTTGCAGAACTGTTCAGAACAAAGAACTGTTTGACAAAACAATAGTGACTTTTTATAAATATTTTTATTATAAAATAATTTCTATAATATAAAATTTTTTATAATTTTTCTAATTTATATATCAGAAATATGTATATCCGCGCAATGCGGATATAACATATTTTTGCGCTTTTTTAATCTCAGTCGTTGGATTAGATTCAACGGCTGGGATTAGGCGCGGATCGGTACAATGAAGGCATCGATCCCGAGCAGCAAGCCATGACCCAGGATCGCACGCACGAGCGAGAAAGCATGCTCATGCGCGGGCCTTGTTATTGTTAAGGGAGATTGCTATATAAACAACAACACCCATTTTTCACTTGTGGTGTGGGACTAAAGTCCTACACCGCCTGGAAGCCGACCGATCGAGCGCGATCTATCGCGCCCGATCGGACGGCTTCCAGACCGCAAGTGAAAGACGGGTATTGCTGTTTATATAGCAATCCCCCCTGTAACTGGCAAAGCGCTCGTGCGCGAGCAGGCTGTCTCGCACGTTCGCCTAAGGACCTATTTGGACCATGGTGCGATCGGGCTTGGCCTTTTTTACTGATCTGCGCTTAATTCCAACCGTTGGTTTAAATCCAACCGCTGGAAGGAGAAGCGCGTAGATCGTAATATCTGCGTAACACGGATTTCCAGCGGACCTTTTATATATATCTAAATATATACATATATATATATATATATATATATATATATATATATATATATATATATATATATATATATATATATATATATATATATATATATATATATATATATATATTATAAAAAATACTGAGGTTTGCAAATAGCATGAGTTCGAAATTCACAGAAAATATTTCGGCCGTCCGATCTTGATGCATTATTCAGCAGTCGTTCGATAAAACCAACCCTCTCTCCAGACTTTTTTGTAGGCTTTCTAAACTAACTCTAGGACAGTCCTAAACCTATGTGAAATGATTTTAAAATTGGGTTAGCAAAACCAACTGGCGAAGCCGCAAATGTTCGCCCGCCTGCCAGCAACCCACAAGCTCTGCGTAGCCCATCCACTATACTAGAACTGACTCTGCATGGTCAGGCTACACTTTCCAATTTCAAATAATAAATGCTCATTATAGTATTTATATTCAAAAACATATTGCCCATTCCACGGTATGGGACTAAACGAAGTACAAATTAAAAAAAAACAAGGGGCGTGACTTTTTGGGGGTCAAGATTATCTCAAAACGAAAAGTGATCAACATAAAAGTTGTAGATCTCGGCGAGACGATCAACTTTCATGTTGATCACTTTTTGATTTGGAGTCGTCTTGGCTTTCGATTTGAGCCTCGAAATCGGGGGCGGCGAGAGTGCTACAGCACAGCCTCTCGCCGCCCCCGATTTTGAGGCCCAAATCAGAAGCCAAGACTGCTTCAAATCAAAAAGTGATCAACCTGAAAGTTGTTCGTCTTGCCGAGATCTACAACTTTCATGTTGATCACTTTTCGTTTTGACATTATCTTGACCCCCAAAAAGGCTTGGCCGTGCGGGCTGGGGCAGGCTTCGAGCGGGTGGGCGGGTGAAGCCCGCCGGGGGGCGGGCGAAGCCCTCCGCCGTCGGCCGGGTATGGTGGCGCGTGGCCATCAGGCCGGGGGCCATCGGCACCGAAGCGGTCTTCAAGGTTAACGACTTTTCTTCATAGCCATGTGAAGGCTCCCTTTTAGTATATGCATATGATTCCCCCACCAGAGGGTGGTCGGTTATGGGGATCTTTGGGTTGATTCATGGAATCCCCAATTGTTTGGCATATAGATCCGGAAATGAAAGTACGGAATAGGCATGCTGTGTGAAGCCCATTTGGATAGGTTGGTTTGGATTGGTGATGTTGCATACGAACCGGAGAAGACTCCGTGATAAACGTGTAGTTTAGGAGTCGACGGGTGGACCTGTGAAGGGAAGTAGCAGGAAGTACTGGAGTGGTAGTCTAGGAAAATATCTATAATGCTTGGGTTATGGTGTTATTCATGTGAAGGAAAGTAACAGGAAGTACTGGATTGGAAGTCCAGGAAATACTCTATGAAATGCTTGTTGTGCAAGGGTGGAACCTGTGAAGGGATGTAACAGGAAGTACTGGTGTGCCCAGGAAAAATCCCTTGACATTTGTGCTCATCGGCGGGGTTGTACCTGTGAAGGGGAGTAACAGGAAGTACTGGTGTTCCCAGGAAAGACCCGCTGAAATTGTGATGTGACTGGGTGGAGGAAAGCACGCAGATGAGAACAGGATTGGTGAGACCGACCCGCGTCTTTTATATAGCCGCGAGTACGTTGTGCTCAGTGATGACAAGGTGATTTGAGCAACAGGGGGTGGAGGATCCGACCTGCATTATGTTCGTCCGACGTGAGACCTAAAAGTGTGGTCTATTGGAGCGCATAGCGAGAGTCTTAGGTCTGCGCGCCATGACACAATGGGGGGCTACGGGCCATCCCGGTGTCGTAAGACTAGAACTCCGGCTGAACGCCATGGAGTAAATGCTCAAGTGATTTGTCGTTGAGTTGCGACCTTAAAACGGTGGTGGGCAACTGGTTCGCCGGTACACCAAGAATGTGTCATGTGTGCACGGATTGTCAGGCCGCATGGCTGACGATTGTGATGGAATGTATGTGCCTGAGTGCACATTAAATAATCTATATATATATGTGCTTGTGATTGCTATGCTTGCAGGGAAAATACCGCTGCCCCAAGAGGAGGGATATGATCGTTATAATTTGGTCAGCTGAATGTTGAACGTTGATTTTGTTTGCCACCGTTGGGTCGATTGTCCCTGTGCAGGTGCTGGAGAGCCAAGCGGGACGCATAAGTGCTGAAGTCCCTATTGTTGCAGCTGCTGCCGCCTCTAGCCCTCGAAGGCTAAGAAATGAAAATGGAAATTACTGTGTGTTTTCTTTTGATATGGCCGGCCTGCGCACCACTGTTTGAGGCCATTGTTTTTGAATGCCCTGTAAGGCCATAAGGCCAACAACTTATTTGTGTAAGACATTCCTATTATGTATAAAAGATGGAGATTTTATATGTTGGACATTCAGATGTGGAGTTCAAGTAGTGTTAGGCTTCCCCTAGAATGCAATGCGTTAGGATTCGCTGCGTTACTCTGGTATCACTCTGTGACGTCACCGCTCGTTTTGTGGTATATGATGTGGGGCCCCGGCCGGAACTTCTAGTATATGCTATATGAACGGATGGGGTTGTTACGGTTGGGTGTGTCACAGGGCGTGTCCGGGCCGAAATATGATTTTTTGTTGTTTTTCTGGCCGTTGATTTTCTTTGTCCGGGATCCAAGGATTAGGCTTTAGCCGTGTGGATTCTGGCCGAGAGCTGAGGTTATAAGCCCTTCCTCTTCTTATTCTTCTCCATCTCATTTCAAGAGAGAGAAAGAAAAGGGGAGAGCAAAGGAAGGAAGGAGGAAAGCAAAGCCAGCTGCTGGAGGAGTTGCAGCTTTGTAACTCCCCCACCCGTCACATGACACATAACGGTGAGTCCGGCCGGGGCCCCACGCCATATGTCACAGACAACCGATGGAATTACTTGTGGAAATCAAAATCTATTTGCATCCTTAACTCAATACATTCTAACGCAGCATTTTAAGTTAACATGAACTTATCTCAAAGAATGTCCGCTAATATATAAACTCCACATTTATATATATCAACACCAGGAATGTATACAACTCACACACACGGGCCTTAAGGCCTTACAAGTTTCTCTTTACACAAATACAGTTTCGTACATCGGCACGCAGGTCGTCCACACATGAAATCCAACCATGTTTCTTCGCACGGCCTTCAAGGGCCTTTAGCAACATGCCTCCATTCCGCTCATTTCATATCAAGCCGCAGCACCTGCAATTAGCCATCCAATCGAAAACAAAGTAACGGTCAGCTTTAGCTGACCACTTATAACGACCCTACCCCTTACCCGGGTCAGTGGTTCCTTCCCTGTATGCATTGCCATATTATAATCACATGCAGATCAATCACATGCATATCACAAACGCTGGCATCCACCAGACGCTCCGTGTACTCAGGGCACCTTCTTGGTGTACCGGGCATCCCAGTCGTACACCGCCGATTTGAGGTTCTTCACTTGTTGGTTGGACTGCTCAATCCTAGTCCACTAGTCCCTTGCTGGCGACATCTCGTCCATACCACTCAGAGGTATCAGCTGTCTTGGTCTTTTCCTCTCGAAGTCGTGGTCGACTTCTTTTGTGGGGGTGGCTAGCACGTCTCTGTGCAAACCACATTAACACGATTGAACTCCTGAATGTCCATTATAGGAATGCAAATGCATGTGTTTGAGGAACCTGCGCGTTCCTATTTTGTTGTGATTACTTGTGTACGGTCGCTAATGTGTGTCTTATCCACCTATAGGTGACACGTACTGGAGCTGGGCCGTCGGAGCCCCAGCGTTCTGACGAAAGTACGGCACCAGCCGAGGTGCCTACACCTCCACCATCTGCGGAAACCGTTCGATTAGTTGTTGAGGCTGTATTTGCCATGATGCAAGGCCAGCCAGTTGGGTAGGCACAGCCGGTTTGGAGACCAGAACAGGTGGCGGCAAGGCCAGAACCTGTTGCGGCTGTAGATCCTCGAACGACTGAACGACGGTTGACACGGTTTATGAGTTTCCATCTGCCTACGTTCTCGGGAGCAGGATCTCCTACGCAGGCTGAGGATTAATTATCGCGCGTTAAGAGGATTATGACGGCGATCGGGTCGGAGGAACAGCAGAAAGTGGTGGGACGAGATGGAGCTGCATCACTTGGCGGGGTGACCGTTGACACAAGTGACCATGGAGGAATTCTCTAGACTCTTCCTGGCGAAGCACCTTCCTATGGCACAGCGTATTGCCATGGAGAATGAATTCCAGAGGTTAATGCAAGGAGAAGGCAGTGTTGAAGCATACCTGCATGAGTTTACTCGCTTGGGGCGGTACGCGGGCTCTATATTTGCGGATGAGCAGAGGAAGACGAACATGTTCTATGAAGGATTGCGGGACAAGCTGAGGTTCCTGCTTTCTAGTTCGATGAACCAGGGCTTCCAGGCGTTAGTAGACACTGCGTGCGCGCTGGAAAAAGACATGAAGAGGGTGCAGGGGAAGAGAGCCTTGGCTGTGGTACAGCCAGAGATCAAGGTACCCTGACCGGCGAAGCCATTTTATAAGAAGAGGTGAGACAAGAGGTCCAAGACGGTTGGACAACCTCCTTCTTCTGTTGCCTCGGGTGCAACATCGGGGGCTACCTCAAGGCCGGAGACTCGTGCATGCTTTAATTGTGGACGGGTGGGGCATATAGCCCGTGAGTGTCGGGTACCGCCAAAGAGTGAAAAGAAGGCGAGAGCGTCAAATGCTGAGAAGGGCAAAGCAGTGGTGGAATCCTCTACATCTCAGGCGCAGCCCTGGGTCTACAATCTTGGCATGCAAGAGACCATTAAGCAAAGTGACGTCGTCACATGTACGAGTTTAGTTTTGTGTTTTATATTGCTTGTATGCCGTGTTTATTGTATATGTGTATGTGGCTTGTGTGTGATGCGATTACCATAGGCTTTATGAAGATTCGGAACAAGCTGGCGCGAGCACTGTTTGATACGGGTGCGTCACATTCTTTTCTGTCTCGAGAGTTTATAGCGCGGCTTGGGATACCCAGTCGTGTGAAGGCAGATAGCGTCAGAGTGGTGTTGTCGAATGGTTGTGTGATGCTTGCGGATCAAGCTTGCGATGTGGCAGTGCAAATAGGAAGTCGAGATTTCTGTTTGACGGCATCTGTATTACCGATATCGGAATTTGACGTGATATTTGGGATGGATTGGCATCCGGAGCAGCATGTCTTGATTGATTGCCAGTCCAAAGAGATCACGTTGGGCCAGAATACCGAGCAGGAGACTAAGTTCGCGGGTATGCGAGGAGTTGGCGGGACGTTGATGTCTGCACTCCAAGTTGTCAAGGCTGTTCGGAAGGGTGCGGAGGTATACTTCACGCGAATTCAGGCTGTTGAGCCTAAGGCCAGTGTGAGTGATGTTTCGATTGTGTCGGAATTTACAGATGTGTTTCCCAAGGATCTCCCTGGACTACCACCCCAGCGGGAGATTTACTTCACAATTGAGTTGGTACCAGGTGCGAAACCTGTGGCCCGCTCGCCATATCGTGTTGCGCCAAAGGAGATGGCGGAGTTGAAAGTCCAACTGCAAGAGTTGCTGGAGCAGGGTTATATATGCCCCAGTATGTCACCTTGGAGCGCCCCTGTGCTTTTTGTGAAAAAGAAAGACGAGAGTTTGCGGTTGTGTATTGATTACCGTGAGCTGAACAAGCTGACTGAGAAGAACAAATATCTGATTCCACGGATTGATGAGCTGTTTGATCAGCTAGTGGGATCGACCGTCTATTCCAAGTTGGACTTGAAATCTGGTTACTATTAGTTGAGAATCCGGGAAGGTGACATTCCCAAAACCGCATTTTGAACGCGTTATGGGCACTATGAGTTCACGATGATGCCATTTGGACTGTGTAATGCGCCCTCGGTGTTTATGGACTTGATGCACCGTACGTTCCAAGAGTACCTGGATTTGTTTGTGATAGTGTTCATTGATGACATCCTGGTGTACTCGAAGTCAAAAGTTGAGCATGAAAACCACTTGCGGTTAGTGTTGAACACGTTGAGGCAGAGCAAGCTCTATGCCAAGTTCTCGAAGTGCGAGTTTTGGCTATCGTCAGTGGTGTTTTTAGGGCATGTGGTAAGTGGAACAGGCATAGCAGTGGATCCTGCGAAAATAAAGTCCATAGAGGAGTGGCCAGTGTTATCTTCCGTGGCCGAGGTCAGGAGCTTTCTTGGACTTGCGGGTTACTATCGAAGATTTGTTGAGAATTTCTCGCGGATCGCTTTGCCGCTAAACACGCTGACGAGAAAAGATCAGAAGTTCGTTTGGACGCCAGAGTGCGCACGAGATTTTGAAGAGCTGAAGGTTCGGTTGACCACGGCGCCGGTGTTGTCTTCGCCAAGTGGGACCGATGGATTTGTTATTTATAGTGAAGCATCAGGGAGCGGCTTAGGCTGCGTTCTTCTGCAGAATGGAAAGGTGATTGCTTATGGCTCACGCCAGCTGAAGGTGCACGAGCAAAATTATCTCGTCCATGTCTTAGAGTTGGCGGCGGTGATTTTTGCACTAAAGTTGTGGCGACACTATCTTTATGGAGTGAAGGTGGAGATCTGTACTGATCACAAGAGCCTAAAGTACCTATTGGAGCAGAAGGACTTGAACATGCAACAACGAAGGTGGTTGGAGTTCCTTGGGGACTACACTTTCGAGATCCACTATACTCCCGGGAAGGGAAACATAGTCGCGGATGCCTTGAGTCGGAGAGCTCCGGCTAGAGCGAGTTGGTTACAAAGGCATTATGAACATCTCATCCAGGAGCTAGAAGCGTTAGAGATTTATTGTGTTGACAAGAATTCTACCGCCAATGCATGTCTGAACTGGACGGAGGTGCAATGTGACCTTGCAGACCGGATTCGACGAGCAACGGGGTTAGATGGAGATCTCTTTCGCTATGTTAACGAGGGGCCAGAGGGCAAATTCTCCTGGAATGACGGTCTTTTGCGAAAAGAGGGTCATTTGTGCGTCCCGAATGTGGGTAAATTGAGGGAAGAACTGATGTATGAAGCGCATTATACAAAATATTCCATTCACCCCGGGAGCACGAAGATGTTCAATGATATGAAAAAGCTATTCTGGTGGCCAGGGCTAAAGAGAGATGTTGCCCTCTATGTGGCCAAATGCCAAACATGTGCGATGGTGAAGGCGGAATGCCAAAAGCCAGGTGGTTATTTGAAGTCGCTACCGATTCTAGAGTGGAAGTTTGACGATATTTCCATGGATTTTGTGCACGGGTTGCCGAGATCTCAACGAGGAAATGATTCCATCTGGGTGATTGTTGACCGGCTAACGAAAGTGGCACATTTTCTCCCAAATAGGCGTGGGATGATTCGGTTGAAAGTTTGGCAAAATTATATGTTGACCAGATTGTGCGGCTGCACGGTGTTCCTCAGAGCATCGTAAGTGATCGAGATGGGCGATTCACGTCAAATGACTGGAGGCTAGTTCACCGATTGTCGGGCATGAAGTAGACATTCAGTACGGCCTTTCATCCCCAGACGGATGGCCAAACTGAAAGAACCAACAGGACTATGGAGGACATGCTCAGGATGTGAGCCCTATACTTTGGAAAGAAATGGGAAGATCATCTCTTTATGGTGGAGTTTGCCTACAATAACAGCTACCAGGCGAGCATCGGTATGGCACCGTATGAGGCTCTGTATGGACGGAAGTGTCGTACTCCGTTAGCTTGGGTAGAGGCAGGCGAAGCCAAAGTGTATAAACGAGATGAAGTCGATGAAGCAAATTCAACGATTCGTACGATTCGGGAACGGTTATTGATTGCTCAAGATCGACAAGCGAAGTACTACAACGCTAAAAACCGGAACGTGGAGTTTGCGGTAGGCGAGTGGGTCTACTTGAAGATCAAACCATTCAAAGGTGTATCCAGGATTCGACGGTTGAAAAAGTTAAGTCCAAGATATTTGGGTCCTTTTGAAGTGGTTGAGCGAGTCGGGGAAGCTGCGTATCGGCTAGCTCTGTCGGCGTACTTGGGTGGCTTGCACGATGTGTTTCATATCTTTGTGTTGTAGAAAGCAGTTAAGGATCCAGTCCAAGTGATCACAGAGGATCAGGTGCCGGTGGAGTATGGGCTAGCGACGAAAGTGAAGCCCATTCGGATCGAGGATCAAGCCGAGAAGCAGCTGTGGAACAAGACGGTCGGAATGGTTAAAGTCCGGTGGGACAACTGCGGCCGTGAAGAGCTTACATGGGAGCGAGAGCAGACCATGCGAGCTGAGTTTCATGAGTTATTTTTGTAAAGTAAACAACTTTGTTGTAACATGCAAATTTTAATGTTATAACATTTTGCTTGCTGGTTGCCAACCTCTATACCAATTTCGAGGACGAAATTTCTTGTAGGAGGGGAGGGTTGTAACAGCCCAATTTTCAGCAGGAAAAATTTTGGGTGACACGGCATGGGACACGGGCGTGTCCCAGGGCGTGTCCCGCTCGGGTTCGACGTCAGGTCGACGAAATTCTGTGTTCAACGAATTGAGCTCGACGATTTAACGAAGGCTTCGTGGGCTGGTAAAATCGTCGAACGTGGAATCGTCGAACGCGGAATAGTCGAACGGAAATCGTCAAACGCTGGGCCAATCGTCGAGCGCTGGCCAACTCGACGAGCGCTGGCAAATTGTCGAACGGAAATCGTTGAACGCGCTGATCGTCGAGCGCAAATCGTCGAACGGAAATCGTCGAACGCGCTGATCGTCGAGCGCAAATCGTCGAACATGTTGTTTGACGATCGCTGGTGATATCGACGATCGCTGGCGAGCTCGACGATCGCTGCCTGATCGTCGAACGCAGATCGTCGAGCGCAGACCTATGTCACGGGCGTGACTTGGCTGACACGGGCGTGTCCCGTTGCGGTGACCTATTTTGGCGATAAGGCGGGTTGAGCACCACTTTGAGTACACGACCTGTGACACGGGCATGTCACAGGGCGTGTCGGACGCGAAAATCGATTTTCCCGATTTTTCGTAGCCGTCCATTTTCTCAGCTCGGATTTAAGGGCTGAGTTTCTTTCCTGCTTCCTTAAGGCCGAGACTTGGACAGAAAGTCTCATTTTATGTTGGCCATTATCTTTCTTCTATTCTAGAGAGAGAAAAGGGAAAGGAAGACGGAGGGAGAAGAAGAGGGGTTGTTCGGTGGTGGCGCTTGTGAGTGTCAAGCGGTGATCCGAGGCCATCTTTGCGGAGGAAACACTATTGCGATTCTTTCAAGTTACCTTGGAGCTTATGGCACCGAAGCGGTCTTCAAGGGTAACGACTTTTCTTCATCGCCATGTGAAGGCTCCCTTTTAGCATATGCATATGATTCCCCCACCAGAGGGTGGTCGGTTATGGGGAACTTTGGGTTGATTCATGGAATCCCCAATTGTTTGGCATATAGATCCGGAAATGAAAGTACGGAATAGGTATGATGTGTGAAGCCCATCTGGACAGGTTGGTCTGCATTGGTGATGCTGCATACGAACCGAAGAAGACTCCGTGATAAACGTGTAGTTTAGGAGTCGACGGGTGGACCTGTGAAGGGAAGTAGCAGGAAGTACTAGAGTGGTAGTCCAGGAAAATATCTATATAATGCTTGGGTTATGGTGTTATGCCTGTGAAGGAAAGTAACAGGAAGTACTGGATTGGAAGTCCAGGAAATACTCTTTGAAATGCTTGTTGTGCACGGGTGGAACCTGTGAAGGAATGTAACAGGAAGTACTGGTGTGCCCAGGAAAAATCCCTTGACATTTGTGCTCATCGGCGGGGTTGTACCTGTGAAGGGGAGTAACAGGAAGTACTGGTGTGCCCAGGAAAGACCCGCTGAAATTGTGATGTGACTGGGTGGAGGAAAGCACCCAGATGAGAACAGGATTGGTGAGACCGACCCGCGCCTTTTATACAGCCGCGAGTACGATGTGCTCGGTGATGGCAAGGCGATTTGAGCAACGGGGGGTGGAGGATCCGACCTGCGTTATATCCGTCCGATGTAAGACCTAAAAGTGTGGTCTGTTGGAGCACATAGTGAGTGTCTTAGGCCTGCGCGCCATGACACAATGGGGGGCTACGGGCCATCCCGGTGTCGTAAGACTAGAACTCCAGCTGCATACCATGGACTAAATGCTCAAGTGATTTGCCGTTGGGTTGCGACCTTAAAACGGTGGTGGGCAACTGGTTCGCCGGTACACCAAGAATGTGCCCTGTGTGCACGGATTGTCAGGCCGCGTGGCTGACGATTGTGATGGAATGTATGTGTCTGAGTGCACATTAAATAAGTTATATATATGTGCTTGTGATTGCTATGCTTGCAGGGAAAATACCACTGCCCCAAGAGGAGGGGTAGGGTCGTTATAATTTGGTCAGCTGAATGCTGACCGTTGCTTTTGTTTGCCACCGTTGTGTGGATTGTCCCTATGCAAGGGCTGGAGAGCCAAGCGGGACGCATAAGGGCTGAAGTCCCTATTGTTGCAGCTGCTGCCGCCGCTAGCCCTCGAAGGCTAAGAAATGAAAATGGAAATTGTTGTGTGTTTTCTTTTGATATGGCCGGCCTGCGAGCCACTGTTTGAGGCCATTGTTTTTGAAAGCCATGTAAGGCCATAAAGCCAACTACTTATTTGTGTAAGACATTCCTATTATGTATAAAAGATGGAGATTTTATATGTTGGACATTCAGATGTGGAGTTCAAGTAGTGTTAGGCTTCCGCTAGAATGCAATGCGTTAGGATCCGCTGCGTTACTCTGGTATCACTCCGTGACGTCACCGCTCGTTTTGTGGTATATGTTGTGGGGCCCCGGCTGGACCTTCTACTATATGCTATATGAACGAATGAGGTTATTACGGTTGGGCGTGTCACAGGGCGTGTCAGGGCCGAAATATGATTTTTTGGTGTTTTTCTGGCCGTTGATTTTCTTTGTCCTGAATCCAAGGATTAGGTTTTAGTCATGTGGATTCTGGCCGAGAGCTGCGGTTATAAGCACTTCTTCTTCTTCTTCTTCTCCATCTCATTTCAAGAGAGAGAAAGAAAAGGGGAGAGCAAAGGAAGGAAGGAGGAAAGCAAAGCCAGCTGCTGGAGGAGCTGCGGCTTGGTAACGCCCCCACCCATCACATGGCACATAACGGTGGGTCCGGCCGGGGCCCCACGCCCTATGTCACAGACAAGCGATGGAATTACTTGTGGGAATCAAAATCTATTCGCATCCTTAACTCAATACATTCTAGCGCAGCATTTTAAGTTAACATGACCTCATCTCAAAGAATGTCCATTAATATATAAACTCCACATTTATATATATCAACATCAGGAAAGTATACAACTCACACACACGGACCTTAAGGCCTTACAGGTTTCTCTTTACACAAATACAGTTTCGTACATCGGCACGTAGGCCGGCCACACATGAAATTCAACCACGTTTCTTCGCACGGCCTTCAAGGGCCTTTAACAACATGCCTCCATTCCGCTCATTTCATATCAAGCCGCAACACCTGCAATTAGCCATCCAATCCAAACAGAAAATAAAGTAACGGTCAGCTTTAGCTGACCACTTATAACGACCCTACCCCTTACCTGGGGTAGTGGTTCCTTCCCTGTATGCATTGTCATATCATAATCACATGCAGATCAATCACGTGCATATCACAAACGCTGGCATCCACCAGACGCTCCGTGCACTCAGGGCACCTTCTTGGTGTACCGGGCATCCCAGTCGTACACCGCCGATTTGAGGTTCTTCACTTGTTGGTTGGACGGCTCAATCCTAGTCCACCAGTCCTTTGCTGGCGACATCCCGTCCATACCACTCAGAGGTATCAGCTGTCTCGGTCTTTTCCTCTCGAAGTTGTGGTTGACTTCTTTTGTGGGGGTGACGAGCACGTATCTGTGCAAACCACATTAACACGATTGAACTCCTGAATGTTCATTATAGGAATGTAAATGCATGTGTTTGAGGAACATGTGCGTTCCTATTTTGTTGTGATTACTTGTGTACGGTTGCTAATGTGTGTGTCTTGTCCACCTATAGGTGACACGTAGTGGAGCTGGGCCGTTGGAGCCCCAGCGTTCTGACGAAAGTACGACACCAACCGAGGTGCCTACACCTCCACCATCTGCGGAAACCGTTCGATTAGTTGCTGAGGCTGTATTTACCATGATGCAAGGCCAGCCAGTTGGGCAGGCACAGCCGGTTTGGAGACCAGAACAGGTGGCGGCAAGGCCATAACCTGTTGCGGATGTAGATCCTCGAGCGGCTGAACGACGGTTGACGCGGTTTATGAGTTTCCATCCGCCTACGTTCTCGGGAGCAGGATCTCCTACGCAGGCTGCGGATTAGTTATCGCGCGTTAAGAGGATTATGACGGCGATTGGGTCGGAGTAATAGCAAAAAGTCACCTTAGCTACCTTCCTACTTGAAGGAGAAGCGAGATTGTGGTGGGATGAGATGGAGCTGCATCACTTGGCGGGGAGACCGTTGACACAAGTGACTGGAGGAAATCTCTAGACTCTTCCTGGCGAAGCACCTTCCCGTGGCACAGCGTATTGCCATGGAGAATGAATTCCAGAGGTTAACGCAAGGATAAGGCAGTGTTGAAGCATACCTGCATGAGTTTACTCGCTTGGGGCGGTATGCGGGCTCCATATTTGCGGATGAGCAGAGGAAGACGAACAGGTTCTATGAAGTATTGTGGGACGAGCTGAGATTCCTGCTTTCTAGTTTGGTGAACCAGGGCTTCCAGGCGTTAGTAGACACTGCGTGCGGGCTGGAAAAAGACATGAAGAGGGTGCAGGGGAAGAGAGCCTTGGGTGTGGTAACCAGGACTTCCCCCACATCTATCTTCCATACCATCTTACATCCTACCATCAGACACAATGATGCAAGATGCCACCCTTCCATCCCCATCAACATCTAACCTTCACATACCTGATGTTCCACCCTCTATTCCATCACTAGTTGCCACCTCTTCCACACCAACTGCAACACCATCTACCACTTTCTCATTGGACCCCCTCTACCATCTCATTTATCATCACCATCATCACCCCCTTCTTAAATGACTTATAGCAGAGGCCATTACCCCTCTTGCTACCATAATTACATCTTTATCTACCCAAATATCTGCTCTCACTGCTGCCCCCTCCTCAGTCAAGGGTCTGGCCTCAATTCCCACTGAAACCAGGAAGGGGGAGATGCCTGATGATGAAGCAACAGCTACAGCTTCAGAGTCTTCAGCTCCAGCTCTAACAGATGCTCTAGATTCACCAGCAGCATATACAGATTATATAGATAAAGATTTAATTGACTTTATTGATACTGATATGGATATTGATGAGACTGTTGGTGATTTCATTCTTAATCCTACAGTTAACTTAGAAGATTTGCTGAAAACTTTTGATACTGTACATATGCATCTTCTTCCAGCAGAATTCACTAAGCCACATTTGGCTATTGTTCCTTATACATCTCCTGTCAGTCCAGCAGTTGCTAAGCAACTTAGGGACAACTTTGAACTTCCAGACTCTGCAGTCATTCCATCCCCTCCAGAAGCTATCTCGGCACCAACCTTTATGATGGATGACTCTCCCATGCCATATCTAGATGCGTTGATCTTGGCTGACATTGCAGAAGAAACAAAAGCAGCTGAAAGCTCAGTTCAGGTTCAGACTGAAAAAGTTATTGTATCTGAGGACATCTTGAGAGATATAGATGCTTTATATGATAATCCTCAGGATTCAGATGATGATGATGAAGAAGAATCAGATGAAGAAGCTGCTAAGAAAAAGAAGAAACTTTTGTCAAAGAAAAGGAAAGCCCCTCCTCCTCTTGCTCCTAAGCCTAATCCAGCACATGACACTCCATATTACATTCTGCAAAAGATAACACCATATAAAGGGATGACAGCTTGGATGTGGCTGTCCAAGAATGAGCAAAAGGAGAAGAAGAGAAGCAGAAGATACTCTCCTCCTCCAGTTCAGAGATATAGAAAAGATCCACCACCTCCTCCTCCTCCTGCAGCTGGTGCTTCTGGCTCTAGTTCTCAGAGATCTACCCCTATTCAAACTTATCAGAGACATCAAGGGAGATCTTTTGGAAGCAGTCAGCAAAGGCATCACTCTTCAGGAAGTCAACAACAGCAATATCAACAGCAGCAACATCAGCAATAGCAGCAAAGTATCTCTATAGAACAGAAAGCTGATAGTCCCAACATGCCAGACTCTCCTCCTATTCCTTTTGAAGATCCAGAAACAGCCAACACAACTAGAATGACCAGGTTCCAGGAAATTATTGGTCTCTCTATGATCAACAAAGCAAGAGCTGAAGGCAAGGATATCTCAGGATACTCCACCATGTCCAAATACAGAAAGGAAGAACCCAAAAGATTTGATAAAGCAAATAAATTCTTCAATGTTGATGATTACATGAAGCTACATCCTGAAGCAGTTGTCCGCAGAACTACATCTCTAAAGATTATTGGGGCAGCTAACATGACAATGACACAGGCACAGGCTTTGGATCCAAATAGAGAGATTATGTTTACTAAGCCAGGAGAAAAGACTAAAGAAGATAAGCCCACAGATAAGAAACAGAAGAAGTAATCCTTACTTTGTTTTAATTTTTTCTGCACTTGATTTCAAACTGTGTTGTCTGTTTAAACAAAGCTTATGTACATATATATCTGTTGCATGTGTTAATAATTTTCTGCCAGATATACCTTTTTCTTGCTTTGTTTACTCTCATGATTTTGTTTGTTTTGAGTCTATTAGTGACCTCACCCAAATAGGGGGAGATTGTTGGATCCCTAGTTGATTTGGGCTAGGTTCACTAACTTAGGATGATGTGACCCAACATGTATAGCCAGGGTCATAGTTGTGTCCTAGAGTCTAGGCCAAGTCCTTAGAGTCAACATCAGATGGATCAGCTATCAACAAGACTATCAGAGACTCAAGACTTAGAAGATTTCAAGACCAAGTAAAATGAGTTCGACGTTCGTTGAACTCAGGTCGATGAAAGACGTTCTCAGCTTGACGATCTTGAGATATTTCTCTGAGCTGAGCTCGACGATCTGCATTCTATGGTCGACGAAAATTGGGATACTTCAACAATCTAAAGTCAGGATAACTCTAGATTATTCTAAGTCCAACTTCAGACTTTGGTCGACGAACTAGATTCTGAGCTCGACGAACTGAGACCTCAAGTTCATAACAACTTTCAGTTAGAAGATCTCAGGTCGACAAATCAAGTTCTCAGCTCGACGAATCGTGGACTATCTCCTCTACATATTCATTCAGAATTATTCTAAGTCCAGATTCAACTCCAGTCGACGAAGTCAACTTCTTAGGTCGACGAACTATGTTCCCAGCTCGACGAATTCTGGACTATCTCCTCAACATATTCATTTAGAATTATTCTAAGTCCAGATTGAGCTTCGGTCGACGAAGTCAATTTCTACGGTCGACGAACTATGTTCTCTGCTCGACGAATTCTGGAACCAGAAGACTTGTGTCAATACACAAAATATTAGTCAACACAATATTTGACTAAGTAAAGAATAGTTGCTGAACTCTAGTCGACGAACACAGTTATCAGCTCGACGAACTCCAGATAGAGAATAGGCCAAAGACAGCAGTCAAGTTTCCAGCTCGACGATCTTGAAACTAAGCTCGACGAACAGAAGTTGTCTGGTCGACGAATACAAAATCTCAGTTCGACGAACTAGTAACTCAGTTCGACGAACTAGTAACTCAGTTCGACGAATTCTGTTATTCGTTCAACGATTCCAGACTTAGCCATTTTCAGCCTTCTGTCCCCATTCTAATGTGGAAATTCCTGAGTAATTAATGCTCTACATTATCTGAATGTATCCGTTAGAAGGAGCATTGATTACGACCTTATTTAGGATTATTACTTGCCAATTTTCCACGGGACAGTTGAGGAAATGATTCAATACCGATTATTCTCAAGGCGTCAGCATTAATTACAGATGATTCAAATTTTTGAACAGACATAGAAGAATAAAAGATCGATATTCATTTAGAAGTGAAGAACACATTCAATAAGACATACAGAGATACAGAGAGACTGATTGCAAGAATTCATACAACAGCAGAAAAGCTTTACACAGAAACATACTGAAGCTTACAGTGACATGCAGTGATTATCATCAAGAAGCAGAAGAACAATCATAAAATATCAAGAGTCTTCTTCTTCCATATACTTCCAGGACTTCCAAGGACAATAAACTATCAAATCAGTCAAGAAGTTCCGGCATCACTGCCAGTCAAGAAATCTGATTGAAGGCCTATCACCCTACAACAAAGCTTCCAAATTTTCCTGAACCATTCAATATTTCAGGGGGAGCTTTTGCTAAACATCAATCCACTTAAGTCTTCTCAGTTTATTGAGAAAGAGAAGACAAAATCACTCTCTCACCCCCTCCTGTATAAAGGGTTGTCATCTTCCTTCAAAAGTGATTCTTGGTTGCAAGTCTCCAGATCAAAAGACTTGAGTTGATTTTTGGGGACTTGATCAAAACCCATTGGTGTCAGGCTCCTGATCAGAAACCTGAGTGGATTCCTACCAAGGGTGGTAGAAGAGTGGATGTACCCAGGTTGGGGAACCACTATAATATTCTTGTGTCGTCTGGTTGCCTATCTTTTTTTTGTTCTTGCTGTGTGGCTGTGATTAGGTTTACTACTTTCTGTTTTCCAGTTTCGTAATTACTGCAGCTTTTCAGTTAACAGCAAAAGCTGTAACAGCACCTTTATAGGATTCCAACAAATTTTAATTATACTCTATTCACCCCCTTAGAGTATTGTAGACCTAACCATCACTTTCAATTGGTATCAGAGCAGGTTCCTTTGGTTGGACAAGTTAACCCTTAAACCAAAGATCCTTTGTTAGATCTACACATCACCTTATTCATATTTAACTTAGAAACACAGCCATGACACAGAATAAAGATTATGCAAGTACCAGACCTCCAGTTTGTAACTTGCAAAAGTTTGGAATCTGGAAGGCAAGAATCAAGCTATATATAAACTCTATTGATGAAGATATTTTGCTTCCATCTTAACAGAAGTATCTCCACCACTTGCAGCTCCTCCAAGTAACTCTACAAGTATGACTGCAGTACCTCCTCCAGATTACAATGATGCTTACAGGAAAGCCAAGATGGCTGATGCAAAATCCATGAACATATTGGCACAAACAATGTCTGATGACATTTTCCAGAAGGTTGCTGAGTGCACATCAGCAAAAGCCATTTGGGATTCCCTAAACCAAATGGTTGATGGATCAGGTGATGAAAGTAAGGATAGGAGATCAAATCTCATATCCCAATATGAGACTTTCAAGAAACAGGAAACTGAGACAGTTTCAGAGATGTATAATAGATTAAGATCAATTATTAATGAGCTAAAAACTCTAGACAAGGTCATCACTCTCACTGAAGTGAATGACAAAATTCTGATGTGCTTCCCAAGCTCATGAGACACAAGAATCTGGCTCATCAAGGAGGCCAGATGTCTAAATGAGATTTCAACTGAATCTCTATTGGGTAAACTAAAGTCTTATGAGCAGTTAATAAAGATAAGGGAGGCTGCTGAACAAAGAACACCTCCAGCAGCTAGAAGAGAACAGAGCATAGCCTTCAAAGCCTTAGAAGAATCAGAATCTTCAACATCAAATGAAGAACTTATAAGTCTCTTGGCTAAGAGATTTTTCAAGATGGCTAGAAAGGACTTCAAAAGAAAGTCATCAAGAAAAGATGACAGGCCAAAGTATGATAAGACACCAACAAAGCAAGTGGTGTGCTATGGATGCAGGAAGCCTGGGCACTTTCTCTCTGAGTGTCTAGAGAAATAGAAGAAAGAGAAGAGAAGAGAAAAGGAAAATGATTCCAGGAGACAGTACACCAGTAGACCCTCTTCCAGCAAACACAAGAGAAAGGAAAAGGGGTTTGTGGCTGAGACCTGGAGTGAGACTGAAGAAGAGTCAACATCCTCAAGCTCCAGTGAAGATGAGGAAGAAGAAAGAGCAAAAGAGGTTTGCCTCATGGCAATTGATGCCTCAAGAAGCCATTCAGAAGATGAAAATTCAGACAATGAGGAAGCTTCTGAATCAGAAGCTGATCAGGTATTATCATGGTTTGATTATAATTCAGAATTTTTTAAATCAGATTTTAAAATCATGTGTTTAGATTTAATCAACTCTGAGAAGGAAATCAAACTTCTCAGAGATAAATAAGTTAACTATGATAACTTTGTTTTAGAAAACACTAAATTAAAAAATGAAATAGACATGTTTAGTGAACAAATCACTCTTCTGAAAGATGAATTAAATAAAGCAAAACAGCTAGAAGAATCACTAAATGGAAGAAGCAAACAACTAGCAGTAATCACCAACATATCTAATGCTAGATTTAATGGAAGTAAATTAGGATTAGGTGCATCATCTAGTGAACCACCTATTATTCAGAAAAACCACCTATTATTCAGAAAAACCACCTATCACAACCCATAAATTTTATTTCTAAGGAAGGAAAGAAGAATACTGATCAAGTATATAAGGTAAATAAAATTCTTGAACAAATTAAAACTAAGGACAAAATTGAAAAATAGAAAACACCCAATAAAAACAAAGTTCAGCAATTTTCGTCGACCTCAGATCGATGAAAAGGGGCCAGTTCGTCGAACCCAGACCGACGAACTCTGAACGCCAACTATAGTTATCATTATTCATCTAACTGCGATCGACGAACTTTGTACGGTTCGTCAAGCAGAGATCGACGAACGTGAGGCACTGAGAATGAACATGTTCATTCTCCGGGCAGAGATCGACGATCTCAACCCAATTCGTCGAACTCTGGTCGACGAACTTACATAAATTCGTCGAACCCAGGAAGACTTAGTCAAAACTATAACTTCAACAGAAACTTAAATACTTCTAAGAAACAATTTAATCCATTAGCTGACTGGACCATTCCACCTAGGAGATATCACCCTCTAGGATATAAATCTCAGCCAGAATTTTCTGTTATTTCTAGTTTTTCTTATCAGCCATACAAAGGGCCCAAGGTAACCTGGGTCAAAAACAATTAACTATTTATATTGCAGGTGATAAACTGTCCAGGGGAAAATCAAACTTAGTACCTGGACAGTGGCTGCTCCAAACACATGATTGGAAGCAAGGACATTCTATTCAACTATAAGCCCAAGCTGGGGCCAAAGGTTATCTTTGGTGACTCAAAATATGGTCAGTCAGAAGGAGTTGGAGAAGTGAGAATAGGAGCAGTCACATTCAGAAAGGTGACATATGTAAGTGGACTGAAGCATAACCTCATCTCCATAAGTCAATTATATGATGATGGTTATCAGGTATACTTTAACCCATCTACTTGCTCTATCATTGATAAAAATAACCAAACTGTTTTAACTGGAAGTAGACAATGAAACATTTACTTAGTAAATTTTCTTTCTGCCACAACTGATATCTGTTTACTGAATTTAACTAGTAATCAGAATGACTTATGACACAAAAGAGTAGGACATGTAAACCTGAAAAATATTGTTAGGCTATCTAAGCACAACCTTGTTAGAGGTCTACCTTCTTCTCCCTACAAGAAGGAAGGACTCTGCAGGGCTTGTCAATTAGGCAAGCAAACTAAAACTAGTTTCAAATCAATTAATAAGAGTGATTCACCTAGGATTTTGTACTTGCTACACTTGGATCATTTTGGACCCATTGTTGTACAAAGCCTATGAGGGAAATCCTAAACTTTAGTTATAGTGGATGACTTCTCCAAGTTCAGTTGGGTATTCTTTCTGAGATCAAAGTCAGATACATTCAAGGTTCTTACAGATTTTCTCAGGACCATACAGATTGAGTTCTCTACTCATGTTGCATTGATCAGAAGTGATCATGGCACAAAGTTTGAGTCTCTTCTTATGCATGAGTTCTGTGAGAAGGAAGGTATCAGACATTGCTTCTCAGCTCCTAGAACTCTCCAACAAAATGGGGTAGCTGAAAGGAAAAATAGGACACTCATTGAAGCTGCAGGTACATTGCTTGCAGATGCTTACATGCCCCTCGCCTTTTGGGCAGAGGCTGTAAGCACAACAAATTATGTCCTGAATAGGAGCCTTATTCACAAATTAAAGAACATGACTCCCTATGAATTACTTAAGGGGAAGAAACCTAAAATAAACTATTTTAAAGTTTTTGGTTGTACATGTTATATACATAATAACAACAAGAAATATATTAGAAAGTTTGAGGCTAAGGCTGAAGTGAGAGTTTTTCTAGGATACTCCCAAGTAAGAAAGGCCTATAGGGTATTTAATAAATCAACATTAAAAGTAGAATAGTAAATTCATGTTCCTTTTGATGAAACTAATATGTATTGCAAGGAGAAGGAAACTTCTACCAATAGTAATTTGCAGGTACCCCACTTGTGTGAGACATTGGATGGACTAAACCTCACCCAAGAGGTTCCCACTCATCCCTCTCCACAAGTCATTGAAGATAGTGAAGAAGATGAAGATGAAGAACATGAGCCTCAACCAACAGCAAATATAATTCCACAAGAGTAATTTATTCAAAATGCTATTGCACAACCAACTCCACCTACTGATTTTGTCACACTTAGGGATCACCCCAGATCTTAAGTAATTGGAGACATATCAGCAGGTGTACAGGCAAGGCATCAACTCAACCAAGACTTGATGCATGCCTATTTTCTCTCTCAGGTTGAACCTCTAACCATTCATGATGCTGAGCAAGATCCCCACTGGATTCTTGCAATGCAAGAGGAACTAAACTAATTTGAGAGATGTGGAGTTTGGGATTTGGTTCCAAGACCCCAAAACAACCCAGTTATTGGAACCAAATGGGTTTTCAGGAATAAGCTTGATGCCCAAGGAGTCATTGTGAGGAACAAGGCTAGGCTTGTTGCTCAGGGATATAAGCAAGAAGAAGGGATTGATTATGATCAAATCTTTGCACATGTGGCAAGGTTGGAAGCCATAAGAATATTCCTTACCTATGCAGCATTCAAGAGATTCAAGGTTTTCCAAATGGATGTAAAGAGTGCTTTCCTAAATGGAGTACTACAAGAAGAGGTTTATGTAGAACAACCTCCAGGTTTTATTTCTTCAACTTATCCCTCTCATATTTTTAAACTGCATAAGGCTCTTTATGGTCTAAAGCAAGCTCCAAGAGCTTGGTATGAGACCTTAGCTAGCTTTCTATTAGAACATCAATTTATAAGAGGAACTGTAGATAAAACTCTTTTCACTAGACATCATAAGGACCAAATCTTATTAGTGCAAATCTATGTAGATGATATTATATTTGGCTCAACAGATTTAAAATTGTGCAAGAGGTTTTCTGACCTCATGCATTCTAAATTTGAAATGAGTACCATGAGAGATCTTTCATATTTCCTTGGTCTCCAAGTGAAACAGTGATGAGTGCGATTATGATAGGTTTTTTGCTATCATAATTGTAATCATGTCTGCCATTCCTACCTCATTTGGTCCTCATTTTGTAGTAATTTCTCGAGAAAAGTCAAAAAATTATTTTATCATGATTAGAAGAGCACAGTTAGGATCTTTGTTACTCTTTATATTGAGTTACCTAATTTATTACTTCATTTTTATATGCAGGTAGCGCTAACTAGTGGAACTAAAGGTCTTGAAGCAAACAGAGGAGTTCACAGAGTCAACATGGCTGACGATAGGACGAAAATTTGGCGCACACGGGTGGACACACGGCCGTGTGCCTACCCGTGTCATATGTACCCTGGAGCTGAAGAAATTGGACGCAGGAGACAGAGACTCACACGGGTAGGACACACGCCTGTGTGCCTACCCGTGTCATATTTGAACACGACTGCCGACCAACCCATGTCTAAAGAACACGGCCGAACACACGGCCGTGTGCATACCCGTGTCATCTGACACGGCCCACTACCAGACACGCCTGCTTGTGGGGGAACCGCCTAGGAACCGTCCACACGGCCTGACACACGGCCGTGTTGGAACCCGTGTTCGACCTGTTTGCAAAGGGACTATATATTTCCTGTAGAAAAATTTGTGGAGAACTTTTGGATCATTCTGGAATTTGGAGAACTGCTGAAGGTCGAAGTGGAGCATCCAAGAGGAGGATTGAAGGGTATTTTATATGTATTTTTATCTATTCATTAATCCATTTTTAATCTCTCCTTTCTCTTGGTGATTCATCTTCAATTATCTTTTATTTTGCATGAACTTATAGTTGAACATTCTAGTAATCATGTATCGTTTTGTTTATGTTAAATTTGTGGTATTTTATTCGTGTTTAGGCTTACAAACAAAGAGTTTAATCTTCATTATGAATTGCTTCTTTGCTTTACATAATTTGCAAATTGCTAGATTGAGAAATTGGTTCTTTGTAATGATATTTGTATATTCATATTGTGGTGTTAACTCTCTTTGTGAATCAAACTCTATGATCGAGAGATATGTTGTTTGGAAAATTAGAACACGAGTAAAAAGATTCATGGTAATTTAGAGATAAAATTCATGAATTTATGTAGTAATAAGGGTACTTTATTTAATGCGAACTTGAGTGTTGTAAATTGTTCGAGAGAAAATTTACTATCTTAGGTTTAGATTTGGAATTGCTCGAGAGAGAATTTGATGAATATTTAACCTTTACATTACAACGAATTTAATAGTCTTTTCATTTCATGATCACTTATAATTGAACTAATAAATGAGTTCGTTCATGTAATCGCTTAAAAGCTTCATGTCTTTTATCATTCTCACTTCTCTAACGCTGAATCATCCAAATGGTCATAGTTAGGTTAATGTAGTTTAGATATCACTTTTATTTATAGGTATGATAATAAAGGGAGGGTGAGTACGAGTATTTGAAACGACCCTGTGGAATACGACACGAGATGTAGATTTCTCCTATACTATGATTGATAGGTGCACTTGCCTGAATGTAAGTCAATTTAGCTTATGCTCATCTACATAGTTATACTAGAATGTAGAATGAAATCGCATTGAGTTATTACTTGTTAGCAAAGCAATCATCAAGTTTTTGGCGCCGTTGCCGGGGATCGTTTTCAATATTTTGAAATCCTACTCTTTATTAATCTACCAATTTTCGTTTATAAAATTGTAATTTAGTTTATGAATAATTATATCGCGTAATATCTATTTTGTAGTCTGTTAGTATATGACCAGGGGCAGAAATTCTGGGCTAGCACCATTTCATCCCGACCCAGAACAACTTATCCATAACACTAACCTAAGGGACATGGGAATTAATATCACAGATATTTCAAACGGACTATCAGAAGAGGAGACAGTGAACCAAGGAGAGAATCATCCTGAAATCCTAGATACCATGGCCAACCAAAATGAGCAAACCATGTCTGACTTTGCTAGACCTAATCTCCAAGGAACTGGGTCGAGCATCATTAGACCACCGATAGCTACCAATAACTTTGAATTGAAGCCTAGTGTGATACAAATGGTTCAACAGTATGTCCAGTATGATGGCTTGCAAGATGAGGATCCTAACACCCACTTAGCCGGATTCCTAGAGATATGTGACACATTTAAGATCAGTGGTGTTTCCAACGACGCCATTCGATTGAGATTGTTTCCATTTTCATTAAGGCATAAGGCGAAGCAGTGGTTGAATTCATTACCTAGAGGGTCGATCACTACTTGGGACATGATGGTTGAGAAGTTTCTGATGAAGTATTTCCCACCTGCAAAGACTGTGAAGTTGAGGAAAGACATCTCTACGTACATTCAATTGGAGTCTGAATCGTTGTACGACATATGGGAACGATTCAAGGAGTTGTTAAGGATATGTCCCCACCATGCTCTACCTTCATGGCTTCAGATTCAGACCTTCTACAATGGTCTCAATCCGACCACTAAGCAGATGATCGATGCGGCTAATGGAGGCACTTTGAACAACAAGACACCTGAAGCGGCTCAGCAGTTGATAGAGGACATGGCGATGAACAACTATCAATGGACTACTGTGAGACAAAAGCCTAGCAAGGCCGCAGGAATTTATGAAGTAGATGTCGTCACCGCCTTAGCTATTCAAGTGGAGAAGCTTCACCAAAAGATGGACAACCTTGCTTTAGCATCACCTTCCATGGCACCACAACAATGGGACTCTTCATGCAGTGGAATACCTGGTTGTGAATCTCAAGTTCAAGAGCATGTTAACTATATGGGCAACAATATTAGACCTCCTTTCAATCAAGCCAACAACCCATATAGTTCTACATATAATCCTGGATGGAGAAACCACCCCAATATCTCTTGGGGAGGACAAGGAAATCAAGGGAAGCAACCCATGTTTGGACAACAACCACAGCCGGAACCAAGGAAGCCTACATTGGAAGATGTTCTTACCAAGTTCATGCAAACTACCGATGTAGCCTTCCGGAATCAAGAGGGTTCAATTCGGAACTTGGAGAATCAGATTGGTCAGCTTGCAAGGATGGTTTCTGAAAGGCAGCAAGGTACACTTCCGGGGAACACTGTGATAAATCCAAGGGAGCATGCAAAAGCCGTTCAATTGAGGAGCGGAAAGGAGTTACAAGACCCAAGGCCTGCGAAGGAAGCACCCCAAATGGAGTCTAGCGGCGAAGGATCAAGCGAGATGAATGTGCAACCGATGGAGTACCAACCAGCAATACCATACCCAACAAAGCTTAACAAGGAGCGCATGGATGCGCAGTATGGTAAATTTTTATCTATGTTTAAGCAATTACATGTTAACTTACCTTTTTCTAAAATTATTCAAATGCCTAAATATGCAAAATTTCTTAAGGATTTGATTTCTAATAAAAAGAAAATAGAAGAATTATCATTAGTAACATTAAGTGAAGAATGTTCTGCTATTTTGCAAAATAAATTACCTCAAAAACTTAAGGATCCCGGTTCATTTTCAATTTCATGTTTAATCGGTGATTTACAAGTAAATAAGGCTTTAGCAGATCTAGGAGCTAGTATAAATTTAATGTCTTATAAACTATATCTGAAACTAGGCCTAGGAGAACTTAGCCCAACTAGAATGAACATTCAACTAGCGGATCGATCAGTTAAGTATCCTAGAGGAATAGTAGAAGATGTATTGGTTAAGGTAGATAAGTTTATATTTCCTGCTGATTTTGTTATTCTAGATATGGATGAAAATATTGAAGTACCACTCATACTATGCCGTCCATTTCTAGCTACATCTAGAGCACTTATTGATGTTTTTGACAGTAAATTAGTATTACGAGTAGGGGAAGATGAAGTCACTTTTCAAATTGGCAATACTATGAAACAATCTTTAGATAACGATGATTATTGCTATTTTTCTCATGCTATTGATGACTTTATGACTTCTATAAATTCTAATTTTTATTATAAAGATCCTTTAGAAATTTGCATAACTAACAGCTATCTAGAAGATGACAAAAAGGATGACATCGTTGAACATTTATTTTTTCTAGATAATTGTGTTGCCATGAATAGAACAACTGAATATAGTTTAATTACTGAAGGAGATCATGAAGCTCTTAAGAATAATACTAAGAATCCACCAATAGTAGAATTAAAAAAATTATCGGATCATCTTGAGTATGCATTCTTAGGAACTAACTCTTTGTACCTAGTTATCATATCTTCAAATCTTTCCAATACTGAAAAAATAAATTAATAACTGTATTAAAGAAATGTAAAGTTGCAATAGCATGACAAATATCTGATATAAAGGGTATTAATCCTCATTTTTGCACTCATAAAATCCTTTTGGAAGAAAACTATAAATCTTCTATTCAACCGCAACGTAGGCTCAACCCGAATATGAAAGAGGTAGTTAAAGCAGAAATTATTAAGTTATTAGATGTTGGTATTATATATCCTATTTTTGATAGTTAATGGGTTAGTCCTGTTCAAGTAGTTCCTAAGAAGGGTGGGCTGACAGTGGTAGCAAATGATAGAAATGAATTAATTCCAACGCGAACGGTAATAGGTTGGCGTGTCTGTATAGACTATAGGAAATTAAACGATGCTGCTAGGAAAGACCATTTCCCTCTTCCTTTAATTGACCAGATATTAGAATGCTTATCAGGACATTCTTATTATTATTTTCTAGATGGACTTTCTGGATACTTCCAAATTCCTATAGCACCAGAAGACCAAGAGAGAACAACATTTACTTGCCCATTCGGTACTTTTGCCTATAGATGTATGCCTTTTGGGTTATGTAATGCACCCGCCACGTTTCAGAGGTGCATGCTAGCCATCTTTAACGAGTATGTTGAAGATATCATGCAAGTATTCATGGATGATTTTTCTATTTTTGGCGACTCTTTTGAGTTGTGTTTGAATAATTTAGATAAAGTTCTTAGGAGGTGTGAGGAGACGAACCTAGTGCTTAGTTGGAAGAAGTGTCATTTCATGGTACAAGAAGGGTTAGTACTTGGCCATAAAATCTCCAGCCAAGGAATCCAAGTTGATCGAGCGAAAATAGATACCATAGAGAAATTACCACCACCAACCTCCGTTAAGGCAGTGAGAAGTTTCTTAGGACACACGGGATTTTACCGTCGGTTTATTAAAGACTTCTCTGAAATAGCTAAACCACTTAATAGGATTTTAGAAAAAGACACACCTTTTATTTTTGAACAAGAGTGTCTACATGCCTTTGAGTTCTTAAAAGAGAAATTAATTAATTCTCATATTATGATCGCACCCGATTTTAGTCAACCATTTGAAATTATGTGTGACGTTAGTAGTTTTGCGGTAGAGGCTGTTTTAGGACAACGCCGAAACAAACATTTTCACCCTTTATATTATGCTAGCAAAACACTTAATAATGCACAGGAGAATTATACAACTACTGAAAAAGAACTCCTAGCAGTGGTATTTGCCTTTGATAAATTTAGACCATATTTAACATTGTCCAAAGTGGTAGTTTACACGGATCACTCTGCCCTTAGATATTTGCTAGCCAAAGCGGACGCAAAGCCTCGTTTAATCCGTTGGGTTCTTCTGTTGCAAGAATTTGATTTAGAAATTAAGGATAAACGAGGAGCGGAAAACTTAGCGGCAGATCATCTTTCACGTTTATAAAATCCACTACGATCAATGTTAGATGAATATGAAATTTCTGATATATTTCCCGAGGAATCACTATTTGCCATATCTACAAATGTACATCTTGATTATCCATGGTTTGCAGATTATGAAAACTATCTTGTGGCTAAGGTCCTTCTAAAAGAATTTTCATATCATCAGAAAAAGAAATTTTTCTCTGATTTGAAATATTACTTTTGGGAGGACCCCTTTCTTTTTCGGATATGTGCAGATTCTGTTATACGAAGGTGTGTATCAGCAGAGGAGGGCTGGAAGATTTTGGAGCAGTGTCATTCAGGGCCTGCTGGTGGTCACTATGGAGCAAATCGCTCTGCAAAAAAGGTTCTTGATTCTGATTTTTATTGGCCCCTTCTATTCAGGGATGCCCAAAGGTATGTGCTTTCATGTGATTCTTGTCAGAAAGCAGGTAATATTTCTAAATTACATGAAATGCCGCAAAAATTTATCCTTGAATATGAAGTATTTGATGTGTGGGGTATAGATTTTATGGGACCATTTCCAGTTTCTTTTGGGAATAAATATATTTTTGTAGCTGTAGATTATGTATCAAGGTGGGTTGAAGCACAAGCTTTGCCTACTAATGATAGTAGGGTTGTAATAAGATTTTTGAAATCCTTATTCGCACGATTTGGTACACCACGTGCACTTATTAGCGATAGGGGTTCACACTTTTGTAATCTACAACTAGACAAAGTATTACAAAAATATGGAGTTACACATAGGATAGCCACTCCGTATCATCCTCAAACTAGTGGGCAAGTTGAAGTTTCCAATAGAGAGCTTAAGAGGATCCTAGAAAAATCTATAGAAGGGAATAGGAAGCAATGGTCTAGGAAACTGAACGATTGTTTGTGGGCATATAGGACCGCCTACAAAACACCTATAGGGACCACCCCTTTTAGATTGGTCTACGGTAAATCTTGTCATCTGCCTATAGAATTAGAACACAAGTCGTATTGGACAATACGTTCTTTAAATTTTGACACTAGTTCTATAGGGGAGAAACAAAAGCTTCAACTTAATGAATTAGATGAGTGGAGAACTATGACCTATGAGAACTCCCGGATTTATAAGGAGAAAACTAAGCTATTTCATGACCGTCACCTTCGCAAACCCAAGGTATTCCAAAAAGGTGACCAAGTCCTCCTTTATAATTCCAGATTACATTTATTCCCAGGAAAGTTAAGGTCTAAGCGGTCCGGACCATTTGAAGTTAAAGAAGTCTTTCCCTATGGTACCGTCGAGCTAACTCACCCTGAGAAGGGATATTTTAAGGTTAATGGACACCGACTCAAGCCTTATTATGGTGAACTTCCTAAAAACTTCACATGTCTAGAGACCTGCCTCCGTCTAGATTAGATTTATGTTAAAGTAATAACTATAGAAAGTATTTCTTATTTATAAAAATTTTTAGTATTAGTTTAGAAAAATTTAATGAAACAAAAATTTTTGGAAAAAAAAAATTCTGCAAAATTTTTTAGGAGAAATGCAATATTGGAGGGGCACACGGGTCACCACACGCCCGTGTGGGTGGCCGTGTGCACGACACAGCCTCAGGCCCAGCCGTGCGAGTTAATTCCGCGAAAAGCCAATTTCTTCCCGAGAACAACACGGGTTCACACCAACCTGTGTGTCTAGCCGTGTCTTTCACTCGACGATCGTCGAGACCGCAGTGTCGAGACATCCGACACGCCCATGTCAGCTAACACACGGTTGTGTCGCCTACCTACCCGTGTTGATACACCGTGCCAGCTCAGACACGGGTCGACACACGGCCGTGTCGTTGCCCGTGTCCACCTAAAGCGCTGTCCCCCGCCAGTTTGACCACACGGACCGAGGCATCCCGTGTTCCACGAGGCCTCGGATTCCCTAACAAGGGTGCACACACGGGCGTGTGCGCACCCGTGTTCGACGCACCCCGTGTTCCACGAGGCTACGGTTTCCCCTAACACGGGTTCACACACGGCCGTGTGCAAACCCGTGTTCGACTTCTATAAATAGGGCCGTGTGATTTTTTTTCCTGCTCATTCCAAACCTTCTCCCAGCACCAGTTCTCTCCGTGGCCTGAGCTTCAAGGCGCCATCTTCTCCAATTCTCGCCTCCCTTTACTCACATTTTCTCCTTCTACATCATGTCGTCCGGAAGAAGTTAAGGCGGTCGCCGTCGCCGACCAGAGCTGCAAGTCTCAACAAAGAGGCGCGATGTCGCTGCTCCGCTATTATTTACCGACCCATCGCACACCGCCCGCTTCAACTGCCTACAATCAAAGAAATTTCAAGATATTCGCATGATTGATTGGAGCGTGCTTGAAGAAATAAATTTGGCTGGGGATGTCAGGGCATTAATATGTGTAACGGGTTGGGAGCAATTTTTCGCTATAGAGGAGTTAGGATTTAGGGAACTCACATTAGAGTTCTTGTCCTCGTTTTATTGCAACTTTCGGCCTAACTTCATCGATGCGTCGCACGCGCCCGAGGGGATAATCTCGTTTCGAGTGGGTGGCACATTTTATACACTCACCATGCTCCAGTTCACCCAGTATTTAGGGGTGTATGGGGATTCATTACTCTTTAGTGCTGCCTACCCCGAGCTCCACTTCGACCTCCCCAATCGTGATATTGCCGACGGTATCTGGCGCCATATTTCTTTTGACACTAGCGCTTATGAGGCCAAGCGATCTAAGGCCTCTAAGTTGGTTTTGCCCGCCCTCCATTACATCCACCATCTCCTTAGCCACACATTGAGCGGCCGGGGCGAAAGCTCCGGTGTTGTCAGTCGACAGGACCTACTATACCTCTACAGCATGACTTCACGTTATCCTCTACACCTTGGTTTCCTTCTCTCCCAGTTTATTCTCCACCAGGCCGACACCCCCCTTATATGGTCTATTTGTGTAGCACCCTACATCACTCGCCTGGTGAAGAATATGGGCATATTCTCAGCCATCCCCCAGATGACAGTGGTCGCGAAGACTGTGCCTATCACGATGGCCAGTCTTCGCTCCCTCCACCTCATCACCGCCCGTCAGGGCCGGGGAGGCATCATATATTCTATTGCACGACGTGGGCCGCAAGTACAGGATGACAGTGATGACGAGGTGGATCCTGACCTCGATGTGCCGTTGGTACCTCCGCCCCATTCCACTTACGCTCATGGCGAGTCTTCTACTGTACCCCCTCCACCTCATTCACGGTACTCGCGGGAGTTTCGACAGTTCTTCGACACCGAGCTCTCGCCGCGCCTACAACATATTGAGGAGTCCCAGCAGCGGACCGAGGCCCTCCTGATCCAGATCAGAGACCACCTAGGGATCGCCCCTAGAGAGCCGCCAGCTCCTAGCCAGCCACACTTCCCAGACGACTAGCCACCTTACTTTTGAAATGTATCTGTGTATTGTAGTATTTCTTTATTTTTATTGATGTATTCCAGTTATTATATATGATTCCATGTCCACTCCTGGTTCCCTCATGTACTCTTCTATTTTGATGACATCAATTTCTTTTTATTATTCTTAATGAAATTACTATTTCAGCTCTTTATATTGCACTGAGGACATTGCAAATTTTAAGTCTGGGGGTGGAATGGCTATTCACGTGGTTACAATTGATTCTAATTTACTTATCATAATACTCAAGTTTGTTATACCCCCCTACAAATTTTTGTTTGATCCTTTAAGCTCTCATTAATTAAATCAGTTGGGATTATAACTATCTAATTTAACTTCGCACGCTGATTAAAATGAATTAATATAGACTCATAGAGTGTTCAACTTTAATGATGCGTAATTAAGCATAGAAATTCATTAGCTTAATTTTCTCTATATAATTTACTTTTAAGATTAATCCTCTATATTATTAACTATCGATCACTCAATTTTAGAAAATATACTTATCTATAATAATGTGAGTCGATGAGTGTAACATTCTTTATAATTTGGTATTAGAGAATCAAAATGAAATGAATTCTCTATTGATGTCTAGAACTTATCCTCTAGCGATCCTCAAAACAGTATATAGGTTAATTAGTAAGGGCGGAAATGACTTAGGCCCCCTATTGCATAGCTTGAGCCTTGTTAACCCAAAACCTTTAACATGATACCCTTGCACACCCAATTTGAACTTAATCCTCGTCCTTTTGATGCTCTACCACTAAAATTCACCAAGGCCAAATCCTTACCTATTAGCACACCTATCATTGAGTCCTTCTTGGAATGAGTTTGTTCATAGTGATATGTGGTCTGAGTGCGTGTATATTTGCACCCACTTGGAATGATCCCTACTATGAACCCAAAGCCTAAAAGAAAAAAAAGAAGACATAGTGATATGTGGCCTGAGTGTGTGTATACTTGCACCCACTCGGAATGATCCCTACTATGGCCCCTTGGTTAAGAACAATAAAAATTTAGAGTATCTTCCAAAAAAATATGGGAAGTAGGCTAATTGCAAAGTCTGGGGGGTGCTTTTATAACACCGATGTATGTTAAGGTATATACCAACAAAAGGTTCAATGATGATTTAGGTGTGGGAAACCCATCGCATTTATCTTTGATTACCTCGCCTATAATCTTCTATCCTAAGCCAAAAAGGCTACACCATCATACAAGTCCTAAGGATCCAACCTTACTGAGTCTAACAAAGTATCGTGGAGAGGACGTAAAAAGGGTAAGCTCGTGACCATCAATATGGGTACCTATAAGTTTTGAAATACTAATACGTATCTTATAGAAATTGTTATTTTCTCCTCATATTTGTTAAAGATGACTATACTCTTATTTCTAAAAACGAGTGAGAGATAGTTAACAGATATATTGGAAGAATTTTAAGACTATGTTATATTTAGAAAAGTCTGCTAAACTATTTCTTATGTTATTACACCACCAAAGTTCTCTTAAATTCATAGCAACCAGTGTGCGGAGGTAAAATTATTTAATGGTAACCCAATTGTTTGAATTAGTTTGCTTAGGGATAAGCAAACATCTAAGTCTAGGGGTATTTGATGAGTGCGATTATGATAGGCTTTTTACTATCATAATTGTAATCATGTCTGCTATTCTTACCTCATTTTGTCCTCATTTTGTAGTAATTTCTCGAGAAAAGTCAAAAAATTGTTTTATCATGATTAGGAGAGCACAGTTAGGATCTTTGTTACTCCTTATATTGAGTTACCTAATTTATTACTTCATTTTTATATGCAGGTAGCGCTAACTAGTGGAACTAAAAGTCTTGGAGCAAACAGAGGAGTTCACGGAGTCAACATGGCTGACGACAGGACGAAAATTTGGCGCACATGGGTGGACACACGGCCGTGTGCCTACCCGTGTCATATATACCCTGGAGCTGAAGAAATTGGACGCAGGAGACAGAGACTCACACGGGTAGGACACACGCCCGTGTGCCTACCCGTGTCATATTTGAACACGACTGCCGACCAACACGTGTCTGAAGAACACGGCCGAACACATGGCCGTGTCCATACCCATGTCATCTGACACGACCCACTACCAGACACGCATGCTCGTGGGGGAACCGCCTAGGAACCGTCCACACGGCCTGACACACGGCCGTGTTGGAACCCGTGTCCGACCTGTTTGCAAAGGGACTATATATTTCCTGTAGAAAAATTTGTGGAGAACTTTTGGATCATTCTGGGATTGGAGAACTGCTGAAGGTCGAAGTGGAGCATCCAAGAGAAGGAGGATTGAAGGGTATTTTATATGTATTTTTATCAATTCATTAATCCCTTTTTAATCTCTCCTTTCTTTTGGTAATTCATCTTCAATTATCTTTTATTTTGCATGAACTTATAGTTGAACATTCTAGTAATCATGTATCATTTTGTTTATGTTAAATTTGTGGTATTTTATTCGTGTTTAGGCTTGCAAACAAAGGGTTTAATCTTCATTATGAATTGCTTCTTTGCTTTACATAATTTTCAAATTGCTAGATTGAGAAATTGGTTCTTTGTAATGATATTTGTATATTCATATTGTGGTGTTAACTCTCTTTGTGAATCAAACTCTATGATCGAGAGATATGTTGTTTGGAAAATTAGAACACGAGTAAAAGGATTCATGGTAATTTAGAGATAAAATTCATGAATTTATGTAGTAATAAGGGTACTTTACTTAATGCGAACTTGAGTGTTGTAAATTGTTTGAGAGAAAATTTACTATCTTAGGTTTAGATTTGGAATTGCTCGAGAGAGAATTTGATGAATATTTAACCTTTACATTACAACGAATTTAATAGTCTTTTCATTTCATGATCACTTAGAATTGAACTAATAAATGAGTTCGTTCATGTAATCGCTTAAAAGCTTTATGCCTTTTATCATTCTCACTTCTCTAATGCTGAATCATCCAAATGGTCATAATTAGGTTAATGTAGTTTTGATATCACTTTTATTTATAGGTATGATAATAAAGGGAGGGTGAGTACGAGTATTTGAAACGACCCTGTGGAATACGACACGAGATGTAGATTTCTCCTATACTATGATTGATAGGTGCACTTGCCTGAATGTTAAGTCAATTTAGCTTATGCCCATCTACATAGTTATACTAGAATGTAGAATGAAATCGCATTGAGTTATTACTTGTTAGCAAAACAATCATCAAACAGCTCCCTGATGGCATCTTCATCTCTCAAGCAAAATATGCTAAAGAACTTCTAAAGAAGTTTGGGATGGCTGATGCCTCAACTAAGAAAACTCCCATGACCATCAATGTTGTTGTGGACTCTGATATACCAGGGAAACCTGTAGATCAGAAACTTTATAGGGGCAATGTTGGGTCCCTATTATACCTCACAGCAAATAGGCCAGATATTATGTTTGCCACATGTCTTTGTGCTAGGTTCCAGGTGAACCCTAAAGAATCCAATCTAATTTTATTAAAAAGGATTTTAAGATATATAAAGAGTTGTCCTAATTTAGGCCTATAGTATCCTGCTGAATCAGAATTTGAGTTAACTGGATACTCTGATGCTGATTTTGCTGGATGTAGGGTAGATAGAAAAAGCACTTCAGGAACTTGTCAGTTCCTGGGTATGAGATTAGTATCATAGTTTTGTAAAAAACAAACATCAGTGTCAACTTCAACTGCTGAAGCAGAATATATTGCAGCAGGCAGCTGTTGTTCACAGATGCCTTGGATACAAAATCAGCTTCTAGATTATGGGTTCAATTTAAATAATTCAACACTACTTTGTGATAATACAAGTGCTATAGTCATAGCCCAGAATCTAGTTCACCATAGTAGGACAAAACATATTGATATAAGACATCATTTCATTAGAGAGTGTGTAGACAAAAAGTAAATCAATCTTGTCTATATTTACACTGATTTACAAATGGCTGGTATATTCACCAAACCTCTGGATGAGAGAAATCATATGTTCTTTGTAAATCAGCTTGGCATGATCAATGGAGAAGATTTTATTTGATTTTTGTCTGCATTCGACGAATTTTCCAGAGTTCGTCGAACGGAGTTCGACGAACTAGGGAAAGTTTCAGAGATATTTGTCGAACGGAGATCGACGAACTCTCTGTGAGTGAAATAATTTTCGTCGACCAGCGATCGACGAACTTTGCTTCAGAAGATATTCGTCGACCTAAGTTCGACGAACCGTCTTCAATTCTTTTGATGAGCTTGACGAATTATTCAACTCTAAACTATTTCGTCGACCTCAGTTCGAAGAATTAATTTTATTTTCGTGGAACGGAGTATGTCGATTCATATTCTGGAAAACCTTATATCTAGGTTTTCTTCGACCTCCATCCCGCGCTTTCTGTTCCCTTGCACTTGATCGCCATTTATGTGTTTTTCTTACAGGTGATTTCAATGGCGACTCTGGCAAGCAATCTCACAGGAATGAAGTTCGATACAGGATTTGACGTGGATTTCGATTCGTTTCAGCATTCCGATCCAATCTTTCTGTATATCCTGGAACTTCTTGAAGAACAGGAACTAAAAACCCTGATGACAAGAAGGATCAAACTGCACAGCATGGAAATCAGTGAATGGGTATACACACTGTCGTCAACAGAAGAGAACACCATGACAGGCACTATCGCGGGTAACTCAGTATCTTTAACCCCCGCCATCTTAACTGAAATCTTTGGATTAAGAAATGGAGAAGAGGACCTCGAGATTGAAGTAGAGGAATCGGATATGATGCTAACCCTCATGGATTATACTCGAGATAATCCTAACAAGCTTTGAAGAAACACCTGTCTGCCCCCTATAAATTTTTAGCAGACTTGGTTGGCAAAGTGCTATTTGGCAAACACACTGGACACGATTATATCACCAGACACCAGTTTCTGGTTATGTGTGCAATCATCAATAAGAAGCCAATAAACTGGGCACAACTTATGTTTGATTTGATAAAGAAGAAGAACACTAAGAAGGAAGTCTGTTTTGGAAGAATTCTAGGAATCTTCCTACAGAAAAAGGTTGTTGAATCCCTGGTCTCCCAGACCATATTCATAAATGCCAGTAAAAGGCTGACATGTGCCTTATTTGGCAGATGGGAGAGGACCATCACTAAGCACTCTAAGGCTTCCACCTCTTCCACCACACCTTCTGAAGGCACAAGGGCTATCAAAGCCACTCCCCATCCTGATGAAGAGACCATTCCTTCCACATCTTCTCTTCCAGCCCCCCTTCCAACAAGAACAACATCTCTAGTCACTCCATCTTTACCAATCACCATCACTGACATTCCCTCTCCCCCGCTTCAGGAAAATCAACCACCTACACCTCCTGAATCCCCTCATACCACATACATTTCTACACCACGATAGTCTCCACTTCCCCCACATCTATCTTCCATACCATCTTACATCCTACCATCAGACACAATGATGCAAGATGCCACCCTTCCATCCCCATCAACATCTAACCTTCACATACCTGAAGTTCCACCCTCTATTCCATCACTAGTTGCCACCTCTTCCACACCAACTGCAACACCATCTACCAATTTCTCATTGGACCCCTCTACCATCTCATCTATCATCACCATCATCACTCCCCTTCTTAAATCACTTATAGCAGAGGCCATTACCTCTCTTGCTACCACCATTACATCTTTATCTGCCCAAATATCTGCTCTCACTACTGCCCCCTCCTCAGTTAGGGGCCTGGCCTCAGTTCCCACTGAAACCAGGCAGGGGGAGATGCCTGATGATGAAGCAGCAGCTACAGCTTCAGAGTCTTCAGCTCCAGCTCTAGCAGATGCTCTAGATTCACCAGCAGCATATACAGATTATATAGATAAAGATTTAATTGACTTTATTGATACTGATATGGATATTGATGAGACTGTTGGTGATTTCATTCTTAATCCCACAGTTAACTTAGAAGATTTGCTGAAAACTTTTGATATTGTACATATGCATCTTCTTCCAGCAGAATTCACTAAGCCACATTTGGCTATTATTCCTTATACATCTCCTGTCAGTCCAGCAGTTGCTAAGCAACTTAGGGACATCTTTGAACTTCCAGACTCTGCAGTCATTCCATCCCCTCCAGAAGCTATCTCAGTACCAACCTTTGTGATGGATGACTCTCCCATGTCAGATCTAGATGCGTTGATCTTGGCTGACATTGCAGAAGAAACAAAAGCAGCTGAAAGCTCAGTTCAGGTTCAGACTGAAAAAGTTATTGTATCTGAGGACATCTTGAGAGATATAAATGCTTTATATGATAATCCTCAGGATTCAGATGATGATGATGATGATGATGAAGAAGCTGCTAAGAAAAAAAGAAACTTTTGTCAAAGAAAAGGAAAGTCCCTCCTCCTCTTGCTCCTAAGCCTAATCCAGCACATGACACTCACTATTACATTCTGCAAACAATAACACCATACAAAGGGATGCCAGCTTGGATGTGGTTGTCCAAGAATGAACAAAAGGAGAAGAAGAGAAGCAGAAGATACTCTCCTCCTCCAGTTCAGAGATATAGAAAAGATCCACCACCTCCTCCTCCTCCTGCAGCTGGTGCTTCTGGCTCTAGTTCTCAGAGATCTACCCCTATTCAAACTTATCAGAGACATCAAGAGAGATCTTCTAGAAGCAGTCAGCAAAGGCATCACTCTTCAGGAAGTCAACAGCAGCAACATCAACAGCAGCAACATCAGCAACATCAGCAAACTCTCTCTATAGAACAGAAAGCTGATAGTCCCAACAGGCCAGACTCACCTCCTGTTCCTTTTAAAGATCCAGAAACAGCCAACACAACTAGAATGACAAGGTTCCAGGAATTTATTGGTCTCTCTATGATCAACAAAGCAAGAGCTGAAGACAAGGATATCTCAGGATACTCCACCATATCCAAATACAGAAAGGAAGAACTCAAAAGATTTGATAAAGCAAAAAAATTCTTCAATGTTGATGATTACATGAAGCTACATCCTGAAGCAGTTGTCCCCAGAACTACATTCATGAAGATTATTGGGGCAGCTGATATGACAATGACACAGGCACAGGCTTTGGATCCAAATAGAGAGATTATGTTTACTAAGCCAGGAGAAAGACTAAAGAAGATAAGCCCATGGATAAGAAACAGAAGAAGTAATCCTTACTTTGTTTTAATTTTTCTGCACTTGCTTTCAAACTGTGTTGTCTGTTTAAACAAAGCTTATTACATATATATCTGCTGCATGTGTTAGTAATTCTCTGCCAGATATACCTTTTTCTTGCTTTATTTACTCTCATGATTTTGTTTGTTTTGAGTCTATTAGTGACCTCACCCAAATAGGGGGAGATTGTTGGATCCCTTGTTGATTTGGCCTAGGTTCACTAACTTAGGATGATGTGACCCAACATGTATAGCCAGGGTCATAGTTGTATCCTAGAGTCTAGGTCAAGTCCTTAAAGTCAACATCAGATGGACCAGCTATCAACAAGACTATCAGAGACTCAAGACTTAGAAGATTTCAAGACCAAGTAAAATGAGTTCGACGTTCGTCGAACTCAGGTCGACGAAAGACATTCTCAGCTCGACGATCTTGAGATATTTCTCTGAGCTGAGCTCGACGATCTGCATTCTCTGGTCGACGAAAATTGGGTTACTTCAACAATCTAAAGTCAGGATAACTCTAGATTATTCTAAGTCCAACTTCAGACTTTGGTCGACGAACTAGATTCTGAGCTCGACGAACTGAGACCTCAAGTTCACAACAACTTTCAGTTAGAAGATCTCAGGTCGACGAATCAAGTTCTCAGCTCGACGAATCGTGGACTATCTCCTCTACATATTCATTCAGAATTATTCTAAGTCCAGATTCAACTCCAGTCGACGAAGTCAACTTCGCAGGTCGACGAACTATGTTCCCAGCTCGACGAATCCTGGATTATCTCCTCAACATATTCATTCAGAATTATTCTAAGTTCAGATTGAGCTCCGGTCGACGAAGTCAATTTATCAGGTCGACGAACTATGTTCTCTGCTCGACGAATTCTGGAACGAGAATACTTGTGTCAATACACAAAATATTAGTCAACACAATATTTGACTAAGTCCAGAATAGTTGATGAACTCTAGTCGACGAACTCAGTTATCAGCTCGACGAACTCCAGACAGAGGATAGGCAAAAGACAACAGTCAAGTTTCCAGCTCGACGATCTTGAAACTCAGCTCGACGAACAGAAGTTGTCTGGTCGACGAATACAAAATCTCAGTTCGACGAACTAGTAACTCAGTTCGACGAATTCTATTATTCGTTCAACGATTCCAGACTTAGCCATTTCCGGCCTTCTGTCCCCATTCTAATGTGGAAATTCCTGAGTAATTAATGCTCTACATTATCTGAATGTATTCGTTAGAAGGAGCATTGATTATGGCCTTATTCAGGATTATTACTTGCCGATTTTCCACGGGACAGTTGAGGAAATGATTCAATGTTGATTATTCTCAAGGCGTCAACATTAATTACAGATGATTCAAATTTTTGAACAGACATAGAAGAATAAAAGATCGATATTCATTTAGAAGTGAAGAACACATTCAATCAGACATACAGAGATACAGAGCGACTGATTGCAAGAATTTATATAGCAGCAGAAAAGCTTTAGACAGAAACATACTGAAGCTTACAGTGACATGCAGTGATTATCATCAAGAAGCAGAAGAACAATCATAAAATATCAAGAGTCTTCTTCTTCTTCCATATACTTCCAGGACTTCCAAAGACAATAAACTATCAAATCAGTCAAGAAGTTCCTGCATCACTGCCGGTCAAGAAATTTGAATGAAGGCCTATCACCCTACAACAAAGCTTCCAAATTTTCCTGAACCATTCAATATTTCAGGGGGAGATTTTGCTAAACATCAATCCACTTAAGTCTTCTCAGTTTATTGAGAAAGAGAAGACAAAATCACTCTCTCACCCCCTCCTGTATAAAGTGTTGTCATCTTCCTTCAAAAGTGATTCTTGGTTGCAAGTCTCCTGATCAAAAGACTTGAGTTGATTTTTGAGAACCTGATCAAAACCCATTGATGTCAGGCACCTGATCAAAAACCTGAGTGGATTCCTGCCAAGGGTGGTAGAAGAGTGGATGTACCCAGGTTGGGGAACCACTATAATATTCTTGTATCTTCTGGTTTCCTATCTTTTTCTTTTTGTTCTTGTTGTGTGGCTGTGATTAGGTTTACTACTTTCTGTTTTCCAGTTTCTTAATTACTGCACCTTTTCAGTTAACAGCAAAAGCTGTAACAGTACTTTTATAGGGTCCTAATAAATTTTAAATATACTCTATTCACCCCCCCCCCCCTCTAGAGTATTGTAGACCTAACCCTCACTTTCAAAATGGTTGTATGATGCTTGCGGATCAAGCTTGCGATGTGGCAGTGCAAATAGGAAGTCAGGATTTCTGTTTAACAACATCTGTATTACCGATATCAGAATTTAACGTGATATTTGGGATGGATTGGCATGCGGAGCAGCATGCCTTGATTGATTGCCAGTCCAAAGAAATCACGTTGGGCCAGAATACCGAGCAGGAGACTAAGTTCGCGAGTATGCGAGGAGTTGGCGGGACATTGATGTCTGCACTCCAAGTTGTCAAGGCTGTTCGGAAGGGCGCGGAGGTATACTTCACGTGAATTAATGCTGTTGAGCCTAAGGCCAGTGTGAGTGATGTTCCGATTGTGTCGGAATTTATAGATGTGTTTCCCAAGGATCTCCTTGGGCTAACACCCCAGCGGGAGATTGACTTCACAATTGAGTTGGTGCTAGGTGCGAAACCTGTGGCCCGCTCGCCATATCATGTTGCGCCAAAGGAGATGGCGGAGTTGAAAGTCCAACTGCAAGAGTTGCTGGAGCAGGGTTATATGCGCCCCAGTATGTCACCTTGGAGCGCCCCTGTGCTTTTGTGAAAAAGAAAGACGGGAGTTTGCGGTTGTGTATTGATTACCGTGAGCTGAACAAGCTGACTGAGAAGAACAAATATCTGATTCCACGGATTGATGAGCTGTTTGATCAGCTAGTGGGATCGACGGTCTATTAAAAGTTGGACTTGAAATCTGGTTACTATCAGTTGAGAATCCGGGAAGGTGACATTCCCAAAACCGCATTTGGAACGTGTTATGGGCACTATGAGTTCACGGTGATGACATTTGGACTGTGTAATGCGCCCTCGGTGTTTATGGACTTGATGCACCGTACGTTCCGAGAGGACCTGGATTTGTTTGTGATAGTGTTCATTGATGACATCCTGGTGTACTCGAAGTCAAAAGTTGAGCATGAAAACCACTTGCGGTTAGTGTTGAACACGTTGAGGCAGAGTAAGCTCTATGCCAAGTTCTCGAAGTGCGAGTTTTGGCTTTCGTCAGTGGCATTTTTAGGCCATGTGGTAAGTGGAGCAGGCATAACAGTGGATCTTGCGAAAATAAAGGCCATAGAGGAGTGGCTAGTGTTGTCTTCCGTGGCCGAGGTCAGGAGCTTTCTTGGACTTGCGGGCTACTATCGAAGATTTGTTGAGAATTTCTCGCGGATCGCTTTGCCTCTAACCACACTGTTGGAACACCCTATTACTAATTTGGGTCAGGATCACTATGTCTCTTAGGAAACCTGTTTTGACCTCATTGTATAGATCTAAAGGTCAATTAGAATTGAGTCTAAGGGTTAGTAGTTAGGTTTGGAAGCTGCCCTCAAGACCAGGTTTTTCAGTTTGGAGACTAAGTCATTTCGTCGAGCTCAGTACGACGAATCGTCGAACTCCAATCGACAATCGTTGAGCTCACTTCGGCGAATCGTCGAACTCCATTCGACGATCTCTGAGCTCGACTTCAACAAGTCGTCGAACTCCATTCGACGATCTTCGAGCTCAGATCGACGATCTTGACTTCAGTTTGATTCTCAATCTCTGAGCTCAGTTCGACGATAGTTGAGCTCATATCGACGATCTCTGTTTCTGTCTAAGTCCAAATCTCTGAGCTCAGTTCAACGATAGTGGAGCTCAGTTCGACGTTTTTCTGAAAAGTTAAATGTTTTTCAAGATTCAAATTCAGACAGTTAAGGAATTGTTCTCAGCATTTAATTCAGAGATCCTGTAGCCGTTTTTAATTAATCTGGAGCAAGTTTCAAGGAATTATCAAGTAATGTTTTATTGGACTTTCCTCCAGAAGACAAAAGCAATTAAGGAAGTCATTTATGACAGGCCAACGACTATCTTGACAGTGGATCATTTCTATTCAGACAAAAAGGAATAAAAGAAAAGATTTTTCATTATTCCAAAAAGTAGAAGAACAAGAAGTTAGAAAAATTCTCTACAACAACAGCTCTCACAACAACAATTACACAAGAGAAAGAAAAAGAGTTGCAGACATTCTCAGTCTCAAAGATTCATCCAAGAACACCATCACCAAAGGAGATCAACAAACTGAAATCTTCAGATCTCTTTTGATTCAAGTGTTCAAGGTCATCATCATTCAAGACTCCAAACACCTCACACTTCAGCTGTTGCTGAAATCATCATTTGCTGGAGATCAATTTTTTGAAGGCCTATCACCCTACTGCAAAGCTTCACTTCCTGAACAACTACAGATCTCAGGGGGAGCTTTGACAACATCCACTATCTTTTCTCTGACTGTTGACAGAGAAGATCATCTCTTTCCCTCTCTCTCTCTCACTCTGCTGTAAAGGGTTTTTCAAACTCCCTTCAAAAGTTTATGTTTGGTTTTTGAGCACCTTATCAAAAGCTCATTGGTGGCAAGACACCTGATCAAAAAATCTGGTTTGGTTTTTGAGCACCTTATCAAAAGATCATTGGTGTCCAGGACACCTGATCAACTCATCCTGCAGTGAATTCCTACCTAGGGTGGTAGAAGAGTGGATATACCCAGGTTGATTGGGGAACCACTATAGCTCTTGTGTCTTCTGGTTGCTTGTCTTTATTTTTGTTTCTGGTTGTGATTTGTGATTGCTCTGTGATTATTTTGTGTTTAGATTTATTTTATATTATTTGCTTCCCTGTTCACATAAGAATACAACAACTGTTGTAAAAAGTTTTTACCAAGCACCATACTATATTCACCCCCCCTCTAGATTATATCAGATCTAACTTTCACTTTCACACACTGACGAGAAAAGATCAAAAGTTCGTTTGGACGCCAGAGTGCGCACGAGCTTTTGAAGAGCTGAAGGTTCGGTTGACCACGGCGCAGGTGTTGTCTTCGCCAAGTGGGACCGATGGATTTGTTATTTATAGTGATGCCTCGAGGAGCGGCTTAGGCTGCGTTCTTTTGTAGAATGGAAAGGTGATTGCTTATGGCTCACGCCAGCTGAAGGTGCACGAGCGAAATTATCTCATCCATGACTTAGAGTTGGCAGCGGTGATTTTTGCACTAAAGTTGTGGCGACACTATCTTTATGGAGTGAAGGTGGAGATATATACAGATCACAAGAGCCTAAAGTACCTACTGGAGCAGAAGGACTTGAACATGCGACAACGAAGGTGGTTGGAGTTCCTTGGGGACTACACTTTCGAGATCCACTATACTCCCGGGAAGGGAAACATAGTCGCTGATTATTTCACCACTGCTTCCCACTACTGCTTCTCCAGTCGTTGTAGCCACGCCAAACAGAGCCTTAGTCTCTTTTGTACTTGGAAATTTCTCTGACTGCTGGCTGATTGATCCTCTCAGGCCGCCGACAACGAGATGGCGAACAAGTTCTCCGAGCTCGAGTAAGAACTCGCCAACACCATGGTCAAGCTGGAGGCTTCTAAAATCCGAACCGCCGAGTTGGAAACTCGTCTGGTCTCCTTCGAAGATCGCCCGGGTCCTCCCGATGCTCGCCCATCTGAGTCGCAGGAGGCGACGTCCTCGCATGGAATGGGCAAGAAGATCCGCATGCATGAGGATGAGATGCCCGCTATCCGTCGTGGGATAGCGCGAGCATCCGGAGAAGCCGTTCTCGCCAAGCTGAGGAGGGACGGCTTCGTCGGTGCGGAGGCCGACCACTTGACGGTTCTGGACCTCATCCAGTTCCTTCTTGCTGAGGAGTCGAACTCGCCATATCGCATCTTGTCTTCGGCTACTAGCTCCAATGGTAGCGACAACAGCAGCGGAGAAAGAAGTGGCAACTGCGAGGACGACGCTGAGGCGAGGAAGATGTCATCATCGGGGACGATGAGTACATGCCTAATCCCGGTGACGATGAGTCGTAGTCGGTCGGAGACCTCCTGCGTGCTCGTATGTAAAGAATTGTATATTTAGAATATTTGTATTGTCATATTTGTAAATAATACAAGATTTTTTGTTACTGTTCTTCTTTTACTCGCAAGCTCGCTGGTTGATGATGATCGCTAGGCTCATAGGCGCGAAGATATTGAGAGCTCGTTATACGCTTACTCGCTTGTTGATGTCGCTCGATACTCGCACAAATATAATCGACCTACCACGCACTCGCACGTTGATGCTCGCGCCGCACTTCAAATTGTGGGCTGACTCGTGAAGTAAGTAGTAGTCCTGCAGGAGAAGAGCTCGTGCAGGGACTCCGACTACAGTAACTTCACAGCTCGAGTACTTGCATTAGTGATAAAGTAATTCGACCTGCTGCTTGGGAGGTAGATAAAAAGAATTAAACGCACCAATATTTATGAGAACTTTTAAGAAATTGCAAAAAGACGACAATCTTCTTTATAATGTTGGTAGGTTGGCATCCAGACTTGTTCCTGATAGTTCATCCAATCAGAAGAGAGATGCAATCGGGATAGCTAGGTCAACATGCAAGGGGGAGCTGATCTCGGTCGTCAATGCATGGGCACGGTCTTACACGGATGCTTAAATCTGCAGGCATCGTCCCATCATCCGTCCTGTGCTATTTAGGAGAAACATGTCAAAAGCTCGTGTCCAAATCCAACCATGGTGATCTTTACCGGCTCTGCAGATCTTTACCTCCACATTGCAGCACAGGGTCAGCTTTTGGTTCATAGCGACTGGTCAGGAGCCCAAGTTTGGGAGAAGTAGGTGTAAGCTACCCTCTTAGGTCCGAACTCTGGTTGAGATCAAGTTTTGGCTCCAATACCATCGAAAAAGAAATTCTTAAAATTCTTTACTCAGTTATAGAGTGGGAAGAAGTAAGAGAGAAGAAGAAGAAAAGTCTTCTATGATGAGCCCTCTTTCAGCAAATATCAGTGGATTATTTAGGCACTAAGTGTACTACATCTTATAAATCTTTGCTAGAAGAAGGCGCAAGGATTAAAAATATTTTGATCCACTTGTCTATCAGAGTATTCTTAGGTTTTTTTACAATTGCAGCAGCAGTGGGGAAAAAGAAGAGTTGTTGTCGATAATTTTGAACGCGCACAACGCTCGTCGGCACGTGTACGCCGACGGCCGCCTCCACCGCCGGCCGTCTCTGCCGCCTCCGCCTCCTCCGACCGCTGTCGAACATCGTCGTCGCTGGGCAACCTACCCGTGCCGCCCGGGAGGCACTTTCATCATTTCGTTAAAATTGGTGATCCAAATGACCGAAACAGAGCGACGTCATTCGCAAGCACGAATTCCATCCGACACAATTACCGACATATCCCTCTAGAAAGCTATAAATAGGCACTCAACCTTCATTTGAATACAAACAACTGTAGAAGCTAGAGAGAGCTTTGAGATTTTCTGACGAAGTCATGGATTTAGTCTGATCCTCCAATCAAGAATTCGCTCCGCTCCCCTTCTAGCAAAAGGTTCCATCAAACGTCCAACGCAAGACGTTCTTCTCCGCAGGAGTGCTCCCACCAAGGCTCTGCTTCAGTAAGAGTGCTTTCATCGAGCCTCCATGGACTTGAAAATTTCTCCCATCTGAAGAGCTTCGAGCGAGGTTCCGTGAACTTTGCAATCTTCCAAGCCGAAGCACTTCCATCGAGCCTCCGAGTACTTAATCACTTTTTGATCATTTTCGCATTGTGTACTTGTAACAGAGAGGTGACCTGTCACCCTCCAAGGAATCATCCCCAAACTCTTGTAAACTCCAAGAAAATATTGTATTTTGGATTGACACAGATCTGACCCCGTGCTTTTTCAATCTTTCCGAGTTTTCCACGTAAGAAAAGCCTTCGGTCATTTTCTGCTATTTTTCTTCGAATGTTTGCGCGCGGTCCAATTTCGAGCTAAGGCGGTCTGATTCTTCGGACCAGGGAAAAACAGGATGACCCGCAACAAGACTATTGGCAATTTGGACCATTTGCATATGATTTTATATAGTTGTTTTACCTGACCCTATATTATACCAATATTCTTCTCAGTAATGATGCGGATGATGACGAAAATAATTATGATAATAATTTGAGCAAATTTATGCTATAGGCTTCTTCCACGGGCACGCCCCTGCCGGTTAGCTCCGCCGCAATCACCAAGGTGCGCCTGCCACCGCTGCCATCGCAGCCCTTCCGGCGAGCTTGGCCGGGCTGCCCAAGCTGCCCGAACCAACCGAGGGCAAGGTCATCATGTCCTTAAAATTGGTGATCCGAGGGACCCGAATCGTGCATTCTTACTTGCCACATTTGCCATTTGGACCCTTGCACCGACTGTCGGGATCTGCACAAAGTGCCGATCTCGTGACTGCAAAAAAGAGCAATTCGCCCAAGCAAACTCGCAAAAGCAACACGCATAAAAAAATAATTTCAACTTGTCGATCGAACAAAAAAACTTACATCCAAAAATATATGACCGTCTGGAAAAAAATTTATGCCTCATTTTCCTGGAAAAACGATCTCCAAAAATTGATAGGCATTTGTTGGGGTTTCCTGAAAAGTCTTTGAAGCTTCTTAGAAGATTTGGTTATATAATAAATTGATAGGCTCATAATAAATGTATGCCTGATAATATATTGTTAAGAGAGCAACAACAACACTCATTTTCACTTGCGGTGTGGGACTTTTTAGTCCCACACCACCTGGAAACCGTCCGATCGCGCGCGATCTATCGCGCCCGATCGGACGGTTTCCAAACCGCAAGTGAAAACGGGTGTTGTTGTTTATATAGTAATCCCCCTGTAACTGGCAAAGCGCTCGCGCGCGAGCAGGCTGTCTCGCACGCTAGCCGGAGAATCTGTTTGGACCATGGTGCGATCAGGCTCGCTCTTTTTTACTGATCCGCGCTTAATCCCAACCGTTGGATTAAATCCAACGGTTGGAAGGAGAAGCTCGTAGATTGTAATATCTGCGTAACGCGGATTTCAAGCGGATCTTATATATAAATATACATAGATATACATATACATATAGATATAGATATACGTATACATATATATATATTAAATTGTTGAAAAAATTAATTGAAAAAAATAAATATTAATAATATTACTGTTTACATACTATATACTTTGGTACACATTATCTGAGTCCCTCTGTCGTGCCGTAGTCGTGCCTCACCGCCTGCTCATCTTGGTTTTTTTAGGGTTGCCGCCGTCGGCCTGCACGGAACCCAATGACAGGGTTGTCAGACCTCGGCGAACCTGCCAGTAGTATCCTGACGGGGCTCTGGCAGTGGCCTTGACCGTGAGAACTAGATCTGGGCCTACAGGTCAGGGCCACCAACGGCGGTGTCCCTGCCGGAGCGCTGTCGAGATACCCCCGACGGGTTCGCCAGTGTCCAGCGAGCCTGCCTGTGGGCTCCAGGCAGGCCCCCGGCAGCAGACCTAAAAAAGTAATGCGGGTTTACTGCCTGGGGGCAACCCTAATGCGTGGGGCACGTGAGGGAGGCACGACGGATCTCGCGGCAACGAGAGAGAGACGTGAACATTTCAATTCGTGATTTTTTTCTCCTCACAAAACACCGACAAACAGAGCTCACAGGGAGGGTTTCGATCCGCAATTATCAGTGCCTGCAATGAAACGCCGTCGTTCGAAACTTTGGCGAAAAAAACAAATGGAAAAAAGAAGCACGATTGCGCTTAATCAAAACGCAACGTCCATAAACGCTCAGCCAAATGAAGCATAAGGGTTTAACGAAATTTAAAATATATTTTAAAAACTTTGAATGAAAATATTTTACTTACGGTATTTTAAAGTCTGTTCGTTTCAACGATATTGAAATTCAAGAATTGGCATTAGAGAAATTAAAGCCAATTCTGTTGTTCAGATGGATAATTTTATAACGACATTGACATTTGAGACCAAAACCATCGAGATTCCTGGGGGACGGGTGGGTCTTATTTATAGCCCCACCCCTCGGCGACTAGGAAACTTCCTGGAGGAGCTCGCACGGCTAGGCGAGTATCATGCTTAGTCGTCTACCTGACGAGTATATGAGGGGAGCTTGCCATACTAGCCCAAGCCTTCTGCTGTCTGGCGCATTGACTCTGACCTCTATCTTGACTTGCTGACTTTGACTTCTGCTGACCTGGCAGTGGAGGGGTCCACCCTCGACGAATACGGGTTGTACAAAATCTCTGCTCTTTTCGAGCGACGTAGGAACTCGTAAAGAAACATCCAACGCTTATTCGGCGACTGCTTGGTCGAGTATCTGGGTTACTCTCCCTTGATGGATACCTGCTGAACTCTATAAATAGGGGGAGGCTGGTCTTTGAGGCACACATTTTGAACTTCCACGCGATGTCGAAATCTGTCGAGGAAGTCTGCCAAGCCAGCATCGCCGCTTTGTCCGGATTTCTCGAACCAAAGCCACCCAGACCCAAGAGGCCACGAGAAAATGAAGTCGCTGCCGATCTGCCTCCCGACAAGAAGAAGAAGCTGAAGAAATTGAAGAAGTAGCTCGCCTCCAAAGTCTACGATCTGCCTCTGCCGGCGAAGAAAATCGCCTCCCTGACAAAAAAAAGTTGCAAACCCGGCCGACCAGCCCGTACCTTCGACTAGCACCCAACGGCTCCTCGAGGATCTCGGGCTGGGCGATATTCCTGAGTCCTCCATCCCTGATATCTCTTTGCTCTCCTCGCCAGAAACTTCCGTTGCGGAAGCCGTTAGGTCACCACCTAAACTGCAGGCAGATCTCGCTGCCTCGAAAGGTTGCCAATTTGACGATCTTTATAGAAGTTCGTGCATCATCCTATTCTCATACTAACTCGCCCTTGTATCTGCAGTTCCCTCGACGAATACTCCAGGCAAGATCCTAGATGTCGCCCCGCTATGAGGAGTTTCGCTGGTCGCGCCCGGAGCTCGGCCTCCGCTCCAGATCGCGCACACTGTCTGGATCAACCTCGGCTCCAAGAAGGGGCTAGAAAAACAAGCTTCTCTGCCAACTAAGGGAGATCCTCCGGCGACCAAGATCACACCGGCGACTAAGACCTCACAGCCCAGGACGAGCTAAGTCCCTCTGGTCACTTTGACGCTGCCGGCTAAGAGTATCCCACCGTCGCTGCCGACTCTCCTGGACAAAACCACGCTGCCGGCGACGAGTATTCCGTTGTCGCCGCCACCTCCTCCGGCTAAACCACAAAAATCGAGGAGCACACCTTTGTCACCTCCACCTCTACTGGCGAGCCCACGACAACCGGCGAGCACTGCCTTGCCGTCGCCGCCTCCTCTGCCTTCGAGCGGCGAATCACGTCCCGAACTCTACTCGGGCACCTCGGGACATCGGTTCCCGCCGAAGGGTTCAGCGCGAGATCCTAGAAGGAGGCCCCCAGCTACTTTCCGCCGAAAATGTGAAAGAGAGGGATAGATACAGTTTACTCTAGAGAGGGGGGGGGGGTGAATAGAGTATATAAAAATGTTTAGATTTATTGCAGAATTAAAATATTGATACTTATATGAAAGAGGTAAAAGCAAGAAACTATCACAAACAATACACAAAGAAAACACAAGGCAATACAGACGACACAAGAAATTTTATAGAGGTTCCCCAAATCTGGGTACATCCACTCTTCTACCACCCTGGTAGGAATCCACTTAGGTTTTTGATCAGGTGCCCTATCACCACAAGATCTGCTTCAGGTAGATCTAGAAACCCTTCAGGCTTTTGCTCAGGTGCCTAAAAACCAACAGGTTTTTGATCAGGTGCCCTATCACCAAGGAGTTTACTTTTGAAGGGAGTAAGAACCCTGTACACGAGAGGTTAAAGAAAAATAGATGACAGTCTTCTCTTTCTCAAACATAATGAGAAAACTATGTGGATTTGATAATGCAAAAGCTCACCCTGAGATATTGAGTAGTTTCAGGAAGAAGGAAGCTTTGTATAGTGTGTAGGTCTTCAGATTGATGTTGATTCGAGCTCTCTGTAGATTATTGAAGTCTGATGAAGGAAGAAGATTAGAGAGATTTTTTGTGTTCAACAAGTTCTTCTTCTTCCTTGTATTTCGCAAAAACAGGAGGCCTTCAGAGCAAAAAAAGATTGATTTTCTGACTTGCTCTCTTTTTTTTATTCTTGTTGTCTCTGTCTTTTTTAAGTTCTCTATATATATTTGGAATGACTAACGACCTGAATTTGAATTCCCGGACAGTACTTAATTCTCTGCAAGAATTTAGGAACCCAAACGGGTAGAATGGTTGGCAACCATAAATGCACTTCCATAACTGTCTTAACAAAATGTTCTGTGAATACCATAATCAATGCTTCATGAGATACGACTATCAGCCTTGAGAATGTCAGCATTAATTATCAAAATATATTTGCCTTAAAATGATTTATCATAACCAAAATAAATACTTCTGACCGGACTGAGAGAACTGATAACTGAAGACAGTAAAAAATCGTAGAGCTTGGCTCAGAGATCCTCGAACTGGGTTAAGAGATCGTCGACCTGTGAGCAACTATTGTAGATTTGAGATAACTGCTGAGAAGCACAAGATCGTCGACCTGAGCTCGTAGATCGTCGAGCTCAGTTCAGAGTAGAAGACTCTGAGATCGTCGAGCTGAGAATTATTTCTGGACTTAGAATATTTTCTGGAATGACATACTGAAGAAGCCAGAAATCGTCGACCTGAGAACTTGGTTCGTCGACCTGCGAATTTGACTTATCCTTCTGAAACAGCTTCTGTGAACTGTGTCGACAGATGGTTCTTGGTGTCGACACAAGTCCTTCTGGTGTCGACTGATATTGTCGACTAATAATCTGGGAACTGTGTCGACACAAATCTTTCTTGTGTCGACTGAGCTAGTGTCGACTAATATTATCTGTGTTGACTGATAGTCTGTGTGTCGACACAAATCTTCTGGGTGTCGACACAGCCTTTCTGTGTGTCGACACAATTCTTCTGGGTGTCGACACAGCCTTTCTGTGTGTCGACACAATTCTTCTGGGTGTCGACACTGCCTTTTTGTGTGTCGACACAATTCTTCTGGGTGTCGACACAACATTTCTGTGTGTCGACACAATTCTTCTGGGTGTCGACATAACCTTTCTGTGTGTCGACACAACTGCTTGAGTCTCTGACAAGTTGTTGTAGGATGATCCATGTGATGTTGACTCTTGGCCTAGACAAAAGAAATAAGCCTATGACCCAGACTATACATTTTGGGTCAGTCTAAGAAAACCTAATAGTGATCCTTACCCAAATCAGAAATAGGGTTCCAACAATCTCCCCCTATTTGGGTGAGGACACTATTTACATAACACAAAGAAAATACAAAGCAATAAACTGGAGCATTTGCTTCTGCTGTTGTTGTTGATGTTGTTGTTATTGATGTTGAACCTTGCCCAAACCTGTGTCATTACAATCTGTATCATCATAATCTGCTTCTGTTATTTCTGGAATTGCTACTGCTGCTGGAACTGCTGCAGCTTCATTGGTCATTGATATCTGCATAAAATTTCTGAAACACTTCTTCTTCCTGTATTACTGGAGGAGATTGAGCTTGAAGGTCTACTGAGGCTGAACCTGCTGCATCTTCATTGGACACATCCACCTGCCTGGTTTCAGTGAAAACTGGAAGCAGGCCCCAAGATGAAGAAGGGACAGAGGAAGCAGAAAGGGAAGCAGAAAGGGAGTAGTCATTTGTTGAGGAAGAGGAAACCCATTCTTTGATCTCAGCAAAAAGATCATAGTGACCGATACCAATTGAAAGATAGGATCACAGTGACTGATCGATTCGAAGTCAACGTGGAAACCAGTGTCGAACTTCATCTTTGAAAGAGCCACCGTAGAAACCGCCATGGAAGATCTGTAGACTCAAGGGAGAAGAGATCAAGGGCAAAGAGAAAATAGAATATGAAAACGCGGGACAGAGATCGAAGAGAAACCTACATATAGGTTTTTGGAATAGAAAAGACGATCTCTGTTCGACGATAAAAATAAAAACATCGATCTTAGGTCAAAGATTAATTTATAAACAAATAATATCTTTGGTCTCTGATCTCAGTCAGAAATTGATAGTTGAGCATAGCTTGACGATCACTTAACTGAAGCAAAGTCGTCGATCTCTGGTCGACGATTTTTGTCTTCACACAGAGCTGTCATCAAACGTAGTTCAACGATTTAGCTCAAAAGCTGTTCGAAGATCGTCGATCTCCGTTCGACGATTTAGGAACAGATCCAAAAAGAGAAGACAAAAATTAAATTAATCCTTCACATTGATCATTCCAAGCTGATTCAGGAAGAATAGGTGCTTCTTTTCATCAAGGGGTTTGGTGAAAATATCTGCTCTTTGAAAATCGGTGGAGATAAAGTTTAAATTAATTTTTTTTGTCTACATTATCTCTAATGAAATGATGTCTTATATCTATATGCTTTGTTTTAGAACGATGCACTGGATTATGTGTTATAGATATATCACTAGTATTATCACAGAAGATGGTTGAATTATTTAGATTGAAACCATAATCTAAGAGTTGGTTTTGTATCCACAAAATCTGTGAACAGCAACTGCCAACAGCCATATATTCAACTTTAGCAGTAGATGTTGATACAGAGGTTTGCTTCTTGCAAAACCAGGACACAAGTCTATCACCCAAGAACTGGCAAGTTCCTGAAGTGCTCTTTCTGTCCACTCTGCATCCAGCATAGTCAGCATCTGAAAATCCAGTCAACTTAAATGCTGACTCTGTTAGATACCAGAGTCCTAGATTAGGACAACCTTTTATATATCTTAAAATCCTTTTTATGAAAATAAGATGAGATTCTTTAGGGTTCACCTGAAACCTAGCACATAAACATGTAGCAAACATGATATCTGGTCTGTTTGCTGTTAAATATAGTAGGGATCCAATAATGGCCCCATACCTGGTCTGATCAACAGGTTTTTCATGTTCATCAGTGTCTAATACAGCATTGACAGCTATGGGAGTCTTCATAGAAGATGCATCACCCATCCCAAACTTCTTAATAAGCTCATTAGCATATTTAGATTGGGAAATGAAGATACCATCAGGAGATTATTTCACTTGGAGACCAAGGAAATAAGATAACTCTCTCATGCTGCTCATCTCAAATTTAGAATGCATTAGATTAGAAAATCTCTTGCATAATTTGGGATCAGTAGAACCAAATATAATATCATCTACATATATTTGTACTAATAAGATTTTATCATGATGCAATTTTCTAAAAAGGGTTTTATCTACCATGCCTCTAGAAAAATCATGCCCTAAAAAAAGCTGGCTAATGTCTCATACCAAGCTCTTGGAGTTTGCTTTAAACCATAGAGAGCCTTATGCAGTTTAAAAACATGAGAGGGGGTAGTTGGAGAAACAAAACCTGGAGGTTGTTATACATAAACCTCTTCTTGTAGTACTCCATTTAGGAAAGCACTCTTGACATCCATCTGATAAACTGTGAACTTTTTGAAAGCAGCATAGGCCAGAAAAATCCTTATAGCTTCTAGCCTGGCAACTGGAGCAAAGGTCTGATCATAGTCAATTCCTTCCTCTTGCCTATATCCTTGAGCAACAAGCCTAGCCTTGTACCTCATAATTACACCTTGGGCATCAAGCTTATTCCTGAAAACCCACTTAGTTCTAATTACTGGATAGCCTTTAGGCCTTGGAACCAAGTCCCAAACTCTACATCTTTCAAATTGATTTAGTTCCTCTTGCATTGCAATGATCCAATGGGGATCTTGCTCAGCATCAGTTATGGATTGAGGTTCAATTTGAGAGAGAAAACAGGCATGCATCACATCATGGTTGAGTTGATGCCTTGTCTGTACACCTGCTGATATGTCTCGAATTACTTGGGATCTAGGGTGATCCCTAAGTGTGACAAAATCAGATGGTGAAGTTGGTTCAGCAACAGCAATTGGAGTGAATTCCTCTTGTGGAATTACTTCTGCTGTTGGAGGAAGTTCAGTTTCTTCCATAGAGTCTTCTTCACTCTCTTCTTTTGCTTGTGGTGGGGGATGAGATATCACCTTCTGGGTGAGATTTAAGTCATCTAGCTTTTTACATAGACTTGGTACCTGCAGATGATCACTGGTAGAAGCTTTCTTCTCCTTATAAAACATATTAGCTTCATCAAATGTAACATGTATTGACTCTTCAATTTTCAAGGATGATTTATTGAGAACCCTATATGTCTTGCTAACTTGGGAATATCCTAAAAAGATTTTCATTGTAGCTTTGGCTTCAAACTTTTTAAGATAATCTTTGTTGTTATTATGTATATAACTGATACAACCAAAAATTCTAAAGTAGTCTATTTTAGGTTTCTTCCCTTTGAGTAATTCATAGAGAGTCTTGACTTTAAGTTTGTGTATCAAACTTCTATTCAGAACATAATTTGCTGTGCTTACAGCTTCTGCCCAGTATGATAGAGGCATGTGAGCATCAGCAAGCAATGTGCCTGCAGTTTCAATGAGTGTTCTGTTTTTCCTTTCAACTACCCCATTTTGTTGAGGAGTTCTGGGAGCAGAGAAGTAGTGCCTGATACCTTCCTTCTCACAGAATTTTTGCATAGGAAGAGATTAAAACTCAGTGTCATGATCACTTCTGATCAATGCAACTGGAGTAGAGTACTCAATCTTTATGCATTTTAGAAAGTCTGTAAGAACTTTGAAATTATCAGACTTGTTTCTCAAGAAGAAAACCCAAGAGAACCTAGAGAAGTCATCTACAATAACTAAAGTATAGGACTTCCCTCCCAGGCTTTGTACAACAATTGGTCCAAAAAGGTCCAAATGAAGCAGATACAAAATCCTAGGTGAATCACTCTTATTAACTGATTTAAAACTATTTTTAGTTTGCTTGCCTACTTGACAAGCCTTGCAAAGGCTTGCCTTCTTGTAGGGGCAAGAGGGCAATCCTCTAACAAGGTTGTCCCTAGATAACCTAGCAATGTTTCTTAGATTTACATGTCCTAGCCTTTTATGTCACAAAGTATTATTATTGCTAACCTGATTAAATAAATAGATTTCTGAACAAGTAGAATTAAAATCAACTAAATATATATTGCCTAACCTAATACCTGATAACACAACAATGCTGTTTAGAGAAATATTGCATTTAGATTCAGTAAAACATACCTCATAACCTGCATCACATAGCTGTCCTATGGATATCAAGTTATGTTTCAGCCCACTTACATATGCCATTTTCCTGAAAGTGACAGCTCCAAGTGTAAATTCTCCATAGCCTTCTGTCTGACCAAAGCTTGAGTCTCCAAATATAACCTTTGGACCTAGCTTTGCCTTATAGTTACTTAAATTGGCCTTGTTTCCTGTCATGTGCTTGGAACACCCACTATCCAAATACCACTTATCCTGTATGGTAGGATAGGTCTTTATCTACAAAGAAAACTTATATATTTTGGACCCAGGTAACCTTGGGTCCTGACTTCTTTTCATACTTAAAACTTGAAATATAAGAGTATACAGGTTGACTTTTATAACCTAAGGGATGAAATCTCCTAGGTGGGATTATCCAGTTAGTTAAGGGATTGAAAGGTTTAGGGTTGGAATTCTTATTTAAATTTCTATTAAAATTATAGTTTTGACAGAACTGTTTTGGGTTCGACGCTTTTAGTTCAGATCGTCGATCTGTGTTCGACGACCAGCATTGATATCGTCGATCTTGGTTCTCAGAATAATAGTGGCTATTATCTGAGTTCCACGATCGTCGATCCCGGTTCGACGATACATAATGATATCGTCGATCCCCGTTTGCAGAGTGTTTATGATCAAGCTCTGGATTCTGAGATCGTCGATCGTCGTTCGACGCATAATGCTGAGATCGTCGATCTTGGTTCGACGATTTTTGTTCAGACTTAGCTTTTTGTTTTTCTTTATTTATCTCAACTTGTTTTAAAACTTTGTTAACTGTTTTAATTTGTTCTGTATTCTTCTTACCTTTATCTGAAATAAACTTTATAGGTTGTGAAAGGTGGTTTTTCTTAATAATTGGTGGTTCACTGGATGATGCACCTAATCCTAACTTACTTATATTAAGTCTAGTATTAAGTGTGCTGGTAATTTCTACTAGCTGTTTGCTTCTTCCATTCAGTGATTCCTCTAGCAGTTTTGCTTTACTTAATTCAACTTTCAGAAAAGTGATTTGTTCACTATACATGTCTATTTCATTTTTTAATTTAATGTTTTCTGATATTAAGCTATCATAATTAAATTGTTTATCTCTGAGAAGTTTGATTTCCTTCTCAGATCTAAGCAGACCACTACACATAGATTTAAAGTCATTTTTAAAATCTTCAGAGGTAAAGTCGAATTCTTCCAATACCTAATCACAATCTGAACATTCTTCAGATTCTTCTTCTTTTGAGACATGCTCTGAAGCATTGATTGTCATTAAGCAGATTTCTTTGGCCTTTGCTTCCTCTTCATCTTCACTAGAGCTGGAGGAAGATGATTCTTCAGTGTCACTCCATGTTTCTGCAATAAACCCTCTCTCCTTCTTCTTATGCTTGTAGGAGGATGGTTTGCTGGAGTGCTTCTTGGAGTCTTTCTCTTTTCTCCTTTCCTTATGCTTGTTTTCTGGAAATTCTGGAAATTCTGGAAGAATATGTCCAGGTTTCCTGCAACCAAAACAGATAATCTCTTTAAAAGGGGTTTTATCATACCTTGGTTTATCATCACTTCTTGATGATTTCCTTCTGAATTCTTTTCTCCCCATCTTGAAGAATCTCTTTGCAAAGAGACTCATCAACTCTTCATTTGATGGAGAAGTTTCTGATTCTTCTAAAGCTTTGAAAGCTATATTCTGCTCCTTCCTAGTTGGTGTAGCAGTCTTTTGTTGCTCAGCTTCTCTTGTCTTCAGCAACTGTTCATAGGATTTCAGCTTTCCTAAGACTGATTCTGTAGTCATCTCATGTGTGTTTCTGGTCTCTCTGATAGACCAGATTCTAGAGTCCCATGAGCTGGGAAAGCACATGAGAATCTTGTCATTTATTTCTGTGACTGAGATGTCTTTATCAAGAGTTTTCAGCCATTAACAATGAGACTGAGTCTATTGTACATCTCAGAAACTTGCTCAGTTTCTTCCTTTTTAAAATTCTCATACTGGGAGATGAGATGAGCTTTCATGTCCTTCCTTTCATCCGCTGATCCTGCAACCATCTGGCTTAAGGAATCCCAGATGGCCTTGGCTGATTCACATTCAGCTACTTTCAAAAATATGTTATCAGACATTGTTTGTGCCAGTATGTTCATGGCTCTTGCATCAGCAATCTTTGCTTTCTTATATGCATCATTGTAGTCTAGAGGAGGTACTGCAGTCATGTTTGAGGAAGTACTTGCAGGAACAGCTGGTGGTGGAGGTACTCCTATTAAGATAGAAGCAAAAATGTCTTCATCAATAGAATTCATATAAAGCCTGATTCTTGCCTTCCAGATTCCAAACTTTTGCAAGTTGCAAACTGTGGTCTCGTGCTTGCAAATTCCTTGTACTTTGTCATATTATAACAAAGAATAGAGTAAACAGATATCTATCAGAGATCTTAGGTTCAGGTGTTAGCTTGTACAACCTTAAAAACACAAGCTCTGATACCAATTGAAAGAGAGGGATAGATACAGTTTACTCTAGAGGGGGGTGAATAGAGTACATAAAAAATGTTTAGATTTATTGCGGAATTAAAATATTGATACTTATATGAAAGAGGTAAAAGCAAGAAACTATCACAGCACAATACACAAAGAAAACACAAGGCAGTCCAGACGACACAAGAAATTTTATAGTGGTTCCCCAAATCTGTGTACATCCACTCTTCTACCACCCTAGTAGGAATCCATTTAGGTTTTTGATCAGGTGCCCTATCACCACAAGATCTGCTTCAGGTAGATCTAGAAACACTTCAGGCTTTTGATCAGGTGCCTAAAAACTAATAGGTTTTTGATCAGGTGCCCTATTACCAAGGAGTTTACTTTTGAAGGGAGTAAGAACCCTATACACGAGAGGTTAAAGAAAAATAGATGACAGTCTTCTCTTTCTCAAACATAATGAGAAAACTATGTGGATTTGATGATGCCAAAGCTCCCCCTGAGATATTGAGTAGTTTCAGGAAGAAGGAAGCTTTGTCCAAGGTGTAGGTCTTCAGATTGATGTTGATTCAAGCTCTCTGTAGATTGTTGAAGTCTGATGAAGGAAGAAGATTAGAGAGATTTTTTTGTGTTCAGCAAGTTCTTCTTCTTCCTTGTATTTCGCAAAAATAGGAGGCCTTCAGAGCAAAAAAAAAGATTGATTTTTTGACTTGCTCTCTTTTTTTTATTATCCTTGTTGTCTCTGTCTTTTTTAGGTTCTCTATATATATTTGGAATGACTAACGGCCTGAATTTGAATTCCCAGACAGTACTTAATTCTCTACAAGAATTTAGGAGCCCAAACGGGTAGAATGGCTGGCAACCATAAATGCACTTTCATAACTGTCTTGACAAAATGTTCTGTGAATACCATAATCAATGCTTCATGAGATACGGCTATCAGCCTTGAGAATGTCAACATTAATTATCAAAATATATTTGTCTTAAAATGATTTATCATAACCAAAATAAATACTTCTTACCGGACTGAGAGAACTGATAACTGAAGGCAGTAAAAAATCGTAGAGCTTGGCTCAGAGATCGTTGAACTGGGTTAAGAGATCGTCGACATGTGAGCAACTATCGTAGATCTGAGATAACTGCTGAGAAGCACAAGATCGTCGACCTGAGCTCGTAGATCGTCGAGCTCAGTTCAGAGTAGAAGACTCTGAGATCGTCGAGCTGAGAATTGTTTCTGGACTTAGAATATTTTCTGGAATGACATACTGAAGAAGCCAGAAATCGTCGACCTGAGAACTTGGTTCGTCGACCTGAGAATTTGACTTATCCTTCTGAAACAGCTTCTGTGAACTGTGTCGACAGATGGTTCTTGGTGTCGACACAAGTCCTTCTGGTGTCGACTGATACTGTCGACTAATAATCTGTGAACTGTGTCGACACAAATCCTTCTTGTGTCGACTGAGCTAGTGTCGAATAATATTATCTGTGTCGACTGATAGTCTGTGTGTCGACACAAATCTTCTGGGTGTCGACACAGCCTTTCTGTGTGTCGACACAATTCTTATAGGTGTCGACACAATTCTTTTGGGTGTCGACACAGCCTTTCTGTGTGCCGACACAATTCTTCTGGGTGTCGACACAACCTTTCTGTGTGTCGACACAATTCTTTTGGGTGTTGACACAACCTTTCTGTGTGTCGACACAATATTGTCTGTGTCGACACAACTGCTTGAGTCTCTGACAAGTTGGTGTAGGCTGATCCATGTGATGTTGACTCTTGGCCTAGACTAAAGAAATAAGCCTATGACCCAGACTATACATTTTGGGTCAGTCTAAGCAAACCTAATAGTGATCCTTACCCAAATCAGAACTATGTTCCAACAAAATGGGAGTCACGACTTGGGAGGTCACGTTCAGGGGCAGCCCGCCGAGCGCCCTAGCGGCTCGCCATCAGGCCAGCGAGAACCAGCTCGTCGCAGCCCTTCTCCTCGACGGTCTCGATCTCCACGACTAGGTAGCTTGCATTACTGCTAATCTGATTTGACTTGCTGCCGTCTGTTAACTGAATTTGGCGATTTTGGTCTGCTTTGGCAGGTCGCCCGTCCATGCCTGGAGGTGCCTTCATCGATGCCCTCGGTCTCTTCGAGAAGGAATATTGATATGCTGCTGCTCGCGCCTACATCGAGCTGGAGGCCAGGTACGACCAACTCGCCGTCTCTGAACCTCATCGCTGAATCACATCACTGGAGGTGAGGATGGAGAAGATAGAAGAGTCGCGAGATAGCCCAGCGGCCTACGAGGCTCGCTTCCACATGATCCAGGAGATGGACAGGCAACTAGCAATGACTGATCATCGCGTCCAGCTCTTTGGTGAGGAAGTGGTTGGCATAAGCGCGAGCATGGGGTCTGTCGGAAGGTTGGCGAGGATGGAAGAGCAACTGCGGCGAGGCGATGATGCAATTGCTGTGGTGACCGAGCACTTTCGACGAGCTCGCGAGATGGGATGGGCAGGGCGACATTCGCATCCTCCCGATCGAGGGCCTCCTAGAACTTAGGAATTTTTTTTCTTTTTCTTTCGTTCGAACTCGCCTACTGGAGACTATGTAAAAACAATATTTGTTTGTAAAAAGCGAGTTTGAATCTCGCGCTGATTCTGCCGAGATTGTACTTTTTGTGATTGCATTTTGCTTGTTCTTCCTGCGATGTCTTGATTTATGTGCAGGTTCTGGCAAGCTGGCGAGATTCTGTACAGCTTTGTGCGAGATAGGGCTCGTGACTAGGATAGATCTAACGATTAGGACGCGACTTAGGTGGATACTCGTCCAAGGACGAAATACACCCACCCCCCTCTGGCCTCTCTGCCTATAAATAGAAGGGGTATGTGAGACTTTAGTACGCTGTTGCGATTTCTGACTTTTGCTCGCGAGTAACAACCCTTGCTCGCGTCTTCCTTTTCGTTCTCGCCCTACTCGAACTTCCTTTCTTGCACTCAGAACTCGCTCAAGATGGTTGGAGAGGATGTCAGTGCTCGCCGACAGGCCCATGCGGCGAACTTTGTTGATGCGGTCTTCAAGAAGACTGTTACCACGGAGCGAGATCTGGAAGATTTCCGCAAAAGACATCTTCCAGAGGGATACTCGACCAGGCTCCCCGCCCGGAACGAGCATCTAAACACCTACATCGAAGGTGGAATGGTCTTATCCCTTCGTCACTTTTAAGTCGGCATGCGAATTACATTGTGGCCCGAATATCGCCAAATATTGTGATATTTCGATATTGCGCCCGCCCAGATCAATCCCAATGGTGTGGCGATCATCATGAGCTTCCTCTGCTTCCTCCGGGAAAAGAGGATCTCTTTCGACCTCTCCGTCTTCCGGAAGGTCTTTGCCTTTGCAGCGACCACAGAGGGGGTCATCTAATTCAGCAGCCATGTCTACACGCAGGTCGGCACCACGAACAAGGTCCATCGATGGAGTGAGTTCCTGGTCGTCGTCACCGATGACTTCAAAAGTGTGCTTGGAAGGCCGCATCAACCCGCCGAAGTCGCCTTATTGCCGCCGATTTTGGAAGGTGCTCGCAAGACTCTGTTTGAAGCTTTTCGCAGGCGACGATTTGACATCATCCATTGGCGCATCAACGTCAATATGCTCGATGAAGTCCTTCCCTGCGAAGGTATAAATTCACGAGATTTTGACATACTCGCCAGGACGTCTCGGATAGTTGTTTGAATACTACTGACTATTCTTCAATCTGGAAAGGCTCGCGAGCTCCTGCAAAAGTCGCTTCCTTCGGCAAAGGAATTCGCGTCCTCGTATCACGAAACCTCGAACCTTCCTGCTGAGGTCGAGGAGATCCCGCCTCCTGCAGTCCAGCCGCTCGTCGGCGACAAAGGTGGCGCGCACAAGAGGAAGCTCGCCAAGGGGAAGAGCAATGACAAGTCCCCCGATCATGCGGGCAAGCGCGCAAGGGTATCCCGTCAGCTGTTCGATGATAGGGAGTCGCCCGCCGATACCGGGGCGCCCTACTTCCACCCGAATTACAACCTTAGACGAGAAGTCAAGGACGCCTATGGCCTCCCGCTAATATCATGGTCGGAGAGCGAGCATCGGGTAGCGTTTAGCACCAACCTGCCAGCCTGGTCGAAAAACTGGGAGGACAAGGGGGAGGCCTTCGATGTCGGCTTCACGCTCTACGGGCAAGCGGATGCCGAGTCAATGTTGGAGCTCAGCCCGGAGGTGCTCTCCCACCAGACTTCTCGCTCCATCTTGCAGACCGCGGAGCTCGGGCACTATACGACGAGGAAGCTCCTCAAGACGCATGTGGCATTAAAGATCATTTCGCAAAAGGCGATCGACCTTGGGATGCAATCTCTCCGCTGGAAGGAGTACGAGGTAAGTCGCCTCCTCAGCGCGACTTAGTCTCTTTTGTACTTGGAAATTTCCCTGACTGCTGGCTGATTGATCCGCGCAGCCCGCCGAGAACGAGATGGCGAAGAAGTTCTCCGAGCTTGAGTAAGAACTAGCCAACACCAAGGCCGAGTTGGAGGCTTCTCAAATCCGGACCGCCGAGTTGGAAACTCGTCTGGTCTCCTTTGAAGATCGCCCGGGTCCTTCCGGTGCTCGCCCATCTGAGTTACAGGAGGCGGCGTCCTTGCATGGAATGGGCAAGAAGATCTGCATGCATGAGGATGAGATGCCCTCTATCCTTCGCGGGATAGCGCGAGCATCCGGAGAAGCCGTTCTCGCCAAGTTGAGGATGGACAACTTCCTCGACGTGGAAGCCGACCACTTAACGGTTCTGGACCTCATCCCGTTCCTTCTTGCTGAGGATTCGAACTCGCCTGATCGCGTCCTGTCTTCGGCTACTAGCTCCAGCGGCAGCGACAGCAGCAGCAAAGAGAAGCGACAGCATCGAGGACGACGCTGAAGGAAAGGAAGATGTCATCATCGGGGACGATGAGTACAGGCCTGATCCCGGCGACGATGAGTCGTAGTCGGCCGGCGACCTCCTGCGGGCTCGTATGTAAAGAATTGTATATTTAGAATATTTGTACTGTCATATTTGTAAATAATACAAGGCTATTTGTTACTGTTCTTCTTTTACTCGCAAGCTTGCTGGTTGATGATGCTCGCAAGCTCGCTGGTTGATGATGCTCGCTAGGCTCATAAGCGCGGAGATATTGATAGCTCGCTATACGCTTACTCGCTTGTTGATGTCGCTCAATATTCGCACAAATATAATCGCCCTACCACACACTCGCACGTTGATGCTCGCGTCGCACTTCAAAGTGTGGGCTGACTCGTGAAGCAAGTAGTAGTCATGTAGAAGAGGAGCTCGTGCAGGGACTCCGACTATGGTAAGTTCACGGCTCGAGTACTTGCATTACTAATAAAGTAATTCAACCTGCTGCATGGGAGGTAGCTAAAAAGAATTAAACACACCAATATTTATGAGAACTTTTAAGAAATTGCAAAAAGACGACAATCTTCTTTATAATGTTGGTAGGTTGGCATCCAGACTTGTTACTGATAGTTCGTCCAATCATAATAGAGATGCAATCGGGATAGCTAGGCCGACATGCAAGGGGGGAGCTGATCTCGGCCATCAATGCAGGGGCTCGGTCTTACATGGAAGCTTAAATCTGGAGGCATCGTCCCATCATCCGTCCTGGGCTATTTAGGAGAAACAGGTCGAAAGCTCGTTTCACAATCCAACCATGGTGATCTTTACCAGCTCTGCAGCTCTTTACCTCCACGTTGCAGCACAGTGTCAGTTTCTGGTTCATAGCGACTGGTCAGGAGCCCAAGTTTGGGAGAAGTAGGTGTAAGCTACCCCCTTAGGTCCGAACTCTGGTTGAGATCAAGTTTTGGCTCCAACACCATTGAAAATGAATTCTTAAAATTCTTTACTCAATTACAGAGTGGGAAGAAGTAAGAGAGAAGAAGAAGAAACATCTTCTATGATGAGTCCTCTTTCAGCAAATATCAGAGGATTGTTTAGGCACTAAGTGTTCTACATCTTCAGTATATTATAAGGCTTCATTTGTTTCGGCGGTGGCGGATCGATACGGCGGGTGGAAACGGAGTGTTCGAAACGGAGGGGGGAGGTGGCTGATCCAAACGGAGCTTTTTGGGGCGTTTCTCAAGCTGGGCGGGTGGAAACGGAGCAAACGCCGTCGGAGGTTCATTTGTTTACCCTCCTTCCGGAGGCGTTTGCAATGATTATAAATCTTTTGATCCACTTGTCTATCTCAGTATTCTTAGTTATTTTAAAGTTGCAACAGCAGTGAGGAAAAAGAAGAGTTGTTGTCGATAATTTTGCCCGCGCACAACGCTCATCAGCGTGTGTACGCCGGCGGCCGCCTCCGCCGCGGGCCGTCTCTGTCGCCACCGACCGCCTCCGCCTCCTCCAGCCGCTGCTGACCATCGACGTAGCCTGGCAACCTACCCGGGCCGCCCGGGAGGCACTTTCATCATTTCGTTAAAATTGGTGATCCGGGTGACCGAAACAGAGCGACGTCATTTGCTAGCACGAATTCCGTCCCGACGCAATTACTGACATATCCCTCTAGAAAGTTATAAATAGGCACTCGGGCCTTCATTTGAAGACAAACAACTCTAGAGGCTAGAGAGGGCTTTGAGGTTTTTTGGCGAAGTCGTGGATTTAGTCCGATCCTAAACTCAAGAATTTACTCTGCTCCCCTTCTAGCAAAAGGTTCCATCAAACGTCCAAGGCAAGGCGTTCTTCTCCACAGGAGTGCTCCCACCAAGGCTCTGCTTCTACAAGAGTGCTTCCGTCGAGGCTCCGTGAACTTGGATATTTCTCCCAGCCGAAGCGCTTCGAGCGAGATTCCGTAAACTTAGCAATGTTCCAAGCCGGAGCACTTCCATCGAGCCTACGAGTACTTAATCACTTTTTGATCATTTTCGTATTGTGTACTTGTAACAGAGAGGTGACCTGTCACCCTCCAAGGAATCATCCCCAAACTCTTGTAAACTCCAAGAAAATAGTGGATTTTGGCCCGACAAAGATCCGACCACGTGTTTTTTCAGCTTTTCCGGGTTTTTCACGTAAAAAAAAAGACTTTCGTCATTTGCTGCTGTTTTTCTTTGACTGTTTGCGTCCGATCCAATTCCGAGCTTTGGCGGTTGGATTCTTCGGACCGGGAAAAACCGGGTGACCCGCAACAAAACTATTCGCCATTTGGACCGTTTGCATATGATTATATATAGTTGTTTTACCTGACCATATATTATACCAATAATAGAATTAGCTATTAGATTATTGGTCATTTGGACCCTTTGCATATGGTCGTGACCAGTCTTTTCCCCTTCATATGTGCCTCGAAGTAACCGGACACTGAACAGTTATCCTCTCATATTGTTTGATTGGTGAGACTTGATTGCATTTTTGGCATCACATGTGCAAAGAAGAAAAATAAAAATGCTATGAACAAATTTGAAAGATGCTTGGAATTAAAAAAAGGAGGTAAGAAAAAAGAACAAGTCTTTTTATACATACCTTAGAATTTCAATTATATATAAAGAGGTTAGATTTATAAGAGCCAACATCCTAAATTCTTCTTCTTCTTCTTCAATGGCACAATATTTAGGTTTGATCTTTACACCTCGATCACAATTACTCATGGCGTTTTCCCGACGAATGGCTCCGGTTGCAAAACTCATAATCCTTCTCTTAACCTTAGGTGACAAGTCTCGCACTTTCTCCCAATCCCTAGCTTAATTTGACGTTCTTTTATGTAAATATTTTATTTAGGTAGGACATTTTTGATAAATTGACGTACTTGTTCATTTATAGAAATCAATTTTTCATGTGCATTTACTTTGGGCCAATGAACTAACAATTATAATTAATAATAAGGTGTTGATCAGTATTTTTCATGTGCATTTACGGTGGGAGTCGGGAAGGCCGCCGGCGGCTCCGCCGCGGCTCCGCCGTCGGCTGCGGAGCGACACAGTGAACGCACGGGATGCCGACTCCCGGTATCGGGTTTTTTGGGAGAATGAACAGCGCTGAAGTTGGAGGAAAAGCTATAGGCAATCCTCCTATTTTTAATCCAACGGCCCGTATTTGATGGAATTTGATCGGACGGTCCAGATGAGATTCATGGTGTGCTTGAGATATGCATATTGTATTATATAATAAAGATATATATATATATATATATATATATATATATATATATATATATATATATATATATATATATATATATATATATATATATATATATATACGAGTCGCAGGCACGGGCCTCCGGCCTGATGGTTACACGCCACAGTATCTGGCCGCCGACGGCGGGCTTCGCCCGCCCCCCGTCGGGCTTCGCCCGCCCCTCACGGCGGGGCGACAGTACACGACCAGTAGTTGTGAGATTCGCCCGCCCCTCACGGCGGGGTTCGCCCGCCCCTCACGACGGGCATCGTCGCCCGCCCCCGGCGGATTGTTTTAATTATTTTAAATTTAATTAAAATTTATATTTTATATTGTAATTTTTAAATTATTAGAAATTAATAATTTATTTATTAATAAATTTTTTATTTTTTTATTTTAATTATAAATTATATTTTAATTTTAAAAACAAAGAAACTGCGTGCCCGTGAGCCTGTGCCCGGCCGCCGGTGGGGCCATTTTCATCCTCCCGGCCGCCGCCGGCCTGCCCGGCACCCACCGGCAGACTCGCCGGAGGCCGGCGAGGCAACAGGTGGGTGCTGGGCAGGCCGGCGGCGGCCGAGAGGTTTTGTGGGTGCGGCAATTTTTTTTGAGGGGGGGGGGGGGGGAATGGGGATCGGGTTTTAGGAGAGAGGGAGGGGAAAGTTTTTTGGGTTTTTTTTTATTTGCAAATCAAATATGTTATTTGCAGCCCCAGATCCAACGGTTTTGGATCAAGACAATCAAATCCGACGGCCACCTATTTTCCATCTATTTTCGAACTCACGCTATTGGCAGACCACCATATATCTTTTTAGAATTATATATATATATATATATATATATATATATTAATATATATATATATATATATATATATATATATATATATATTAAATTGTTGAAAAAATTAATTGAAAAAAATAAATATTAATAATATAACTGTTTACATACTATATACTTTGGTACAAATTAGCCGAGCGCCTCTGTCGTGCCGGAGTCGTGCCTCACAGCCTGCTCATCTTTGCACGGAACCAATGACGGGGTCATCGGACCTCGGCGAAACCGTCCGGAGTATCCTGACGGGGCTCTAGCAGTGGCCTTGACCGTGAGGCCTAGGTCAGGGCCACCGCCGACGATGTCCCTGTCGGAGCGCTGCCGAGATACCCCCGGCGGGTTCGCCAGGGTTCAGCGAACCTGCCTGTGGGCTCTGGGCAGGCCGAAGGCGGCGTACCTAAAAAAGTACTGTGGGTTTACTGCCTGTGGGCAACCCTAATGCGCGGTGCACGTGAGGGAGGCACGGCGGAACTCGCGGCAACGAGAGAGACGAGAATATTTTGATTCATGATTTTTTTTCTCCTCACAAAACACCAACAAACAGAGCTCATAGGGAGGGTTTCAATCCGCATTTTTTGTGCCTGCAATGAAACGCCGCAGTTCGAAACTTTGGCGGAAAAACAAATGGAAAAAAGACGCACGATTGCATTTAATCAAAACGCACGATTGCGTTTAATCAAAACGCACAATTGCGTTTAATCAAAACGCAACGCCCATAAACGCTCAGCTAAATGAAGCCTAAGGGTTTAATGAAATTTAAAATTTATTTTAAAAACTTTGAATGAAAATATTTTACTTACAATATTTTAAAGTACGTTCGTTTCAACGATATTGGTATTCAAGAATTGGCATTAGAGAAATTAAAGCCAATTCTGTTGTTCAGACGGATAATTTTATAAGGACAATGACATTCGGGACCAAAACCATTGAGATTTCTGGGGGAGGGGTGGGTCTTATTTATAGCCCCACCCCTCGACGACCAGGCAACTTCCTGGAGAAGTTCGCGCGGCTAGGCGAGTATCATGCTTAGTCGCCTACCTGACGGGTATATGAGGGGGGCTCGTCATACTCGCTCAAGTCTTCTGCTGTCTGGCACGTTGACTCTGACCTCTGTCTTGAGTTACTGACTTTGACTTCTGCTGACCTGGCACTGGAGGAGTCCACCCTTGACGAATACGAGTTGTACAAAATCCCCACTCTTTTCAAACGACGTAGGAACTCGGAAAGAAACATGCAATGCTTATTCGACGACTTCTTGGCCGAGTATCTGGGTTACTCGCCCTTGATGGATACCTGCTGAACTCTATAAATAGGGAGTGAAAGTGCAAGCTAGATCTGATATACTCTAGAGGGGGGTGAATAGAGTATGGTGATTAAAAACGTTTTACAACAGTTGTTGTAATCTGAGTGAACAGGGAAGCAAATAGTAAATCTAATCACAGAAAACTATCTAATCACAGAGCAACCTAATCACAAAACAATCACAGCCAGAAACAAAAATAAAGACAAGCAACCAGAAGACACAAGGAGCTATAGTGGTTCCCCTAAACTTGGGTACATCCACTCTTCTACCATCCTAGCTAGGAATCCACTGCAGGATGAGTTGATCAGGTGTTCTGGGCACCAATGAGCTTTTGATAAGGTGCTCAAAAACCAAACCAGATTTTTTGATCAGGTGTCTTGCCACCAATGAGCTTTTGATAAGGTGCTCAAAAACCAAGCACAAACTTTTGAAGGGAGTTTGAAAAACCCTTTACAGAGATGGGGATGAGAGAGTGATGGAAGTCTTTTTTTCTCAAAGCAGCCGAGAAGACTATGTGGATATTAATGTTGTCAAAGCTCCCCCTGAGATCTATAATTGTTCAGGAAATGAAGCTTTGTTGTAGGGTGATAGGCCTTCAGAAATTGATCTCCAGCAAATGATGATTTCAGCAACAGCTAAAATGTGAGGTGTCTGGAGTCTTGAATGATGATGACCTTGAACACTTGAATCAAAAGAGATCTGAAGATTTCAGATTTGTTGATCTCCTTTTGGTGATGGTGTTCTTGTGAATTCTTTGAGATAGAGAATGTCTACAGCTCTTTTCCTTTTTCTCTTGAGTGATTGTTGTTAAGAGAGATGTTGTTTCAGAGAAGAGTTGTAGCAGAGAATATTTTGTTCTTCTTCTTGTGCACTCTCTTCTTCTTGTTCTTCTTGTTGTTATGAGAGATTCAAAAATCTTGTCTTTTATTCCTTTTGTTCTGACTAGAAATGATCCTCTGTCCATAATAGCCGTTAGCATGTCATTAAATGACTTCCTTAATTGCAATTGTCTTCTAGGGGAAAGTCCAAAGAAACATTCCTTGATAATTCCTTGAAACTTGCTCCAGAATAAATGAAAACGGCTACAAGATCTTCTGAATTAATTGCTGACAATAACTCCTTAACTGTCTGAATTTGAATCTTGAAAAACGTTGAACTCTTCAGAAAAACGTCGAACTGAGCTCTACTATCGTCGAACTGAGCTCAGCGATTTGGACTTATACAGCAACAAAGATCGTCGATCTGAGCTCAACTATCGTCGAACTGAGCTCAGAGATAGAGAATCAATACTGGAGTCAAGATCGTCGAACTGAGCTCGAAGATCGTCGAATGGAGTTCGGCGATTTGTTGAAGTTGAGCTCAGCGATCGTCGAATGGAGTTCGACGATCTGTCGAAGTGAGCTCAACGATCGTTGATTGGAGTTCGGTGATTCGTGGTACTGAGCTCGACGAAATGACTTGGTCTCCAAACTGAAAAACCTTGGTCTTGAGGGCAGCTTCCAAACCTAACTACTAACCCTTAGACTCAATTCTAATTGACCTTTAGATCTATACAATGAGGTCAAAAACAGGTTTCCTAAAGACATAGTGATCCTGACCCAAATTAGTAATAGGGTGTTCCAACAATCTCCCCCTATTTGGGTTAGGATTACTATTTACAGAAATTATAGAAATAAAAAAACATCATACAAAGCAACAATATAACAAACAACAACATAACACAATCGCAGATATATCTCAGACAGATTATAAATCAGAATAATTGTCACCTTACAGAATTATTTTTTCTCCTTGCTCTTTATAAGTTTAATTTCTCTATTTGGATTAAGAGCTTCCTTCTTTGATCTTCTGTCATCAGCTGCACCTAAAGAAGTTTGTTGTTTAGGCCTTGGTACCACAGCTTCAGGATGCAGCTCCATGTATCTTTCAGAATCAAAGAACTTGCTGGAGGCATATCTTTCAAGTTCCTTCTTTCTTTGCTCTGACAATGTAGTAATGCTGGAGGTGTCCTTCCCTTGCTCTCTGGCTTTCTTAATTTGATCCAAGGCAGCTAATTCTTTCATCCTAGCAGTCCATGCAGTAGGATTATTCTCTGGATCCTCAAAAGGCACTGGAGGTTCATATCTGTTGGAAGGGTTATCTTGAGGAGCTCTGGATGAGACTACTTCTTTCAGCTTGTAGGGAAAAGGGCCTGAAGTTGTATCAGATGAAGCTGTCCTTCCCTTGAGTAAGGATGCTGTCTAGAATAGCCTTTGGAGTAAACTTGGAATTCCCTTTGGTTTCCTCTATAATTTCCTCTCCTAGATTGAGAACCTCTGGATTGGCCTCCCCTATATTGAGATCTTCCATGAGGCTGATAGGGGGTTTGGCTTCTAGCAGAAGGATGAGCAGCAGAACTACCACCTACACCTGCATCAGGAGGAGGAGGTGGAGGAGGACAATGGACTTGAGAAGATCCTTTTTCATATTTCCTCTTCTTTTTCATGGCTTTCAATTGATTCTTGGAATATTGCATCCAATGTTCAGTAATGGGGCAGTCATGAAGAATGTAATAGGGAATATCATTGGTATCTTTGACTTTAGCTGGTGGAACTGTTTTCATTGCCTTGCTTCTTGTTTTTCTTTTCCTGGCTATAGTGGCTGAGGAATCATCAGAATCAGTCTATATTCATCACTTTCAGAGCTTTGCTCATCATATAAAGCATCAATCCTTTTCAGATAGTCTTTCTGTTGTTGGGTTGGATCAGATGAAATAGTGGTGACAGCAGTTGTAGCAGCAGCAGATACAGTACTTTCAGGAGCAATACTTTCAGAAGATATAGCAGCAGTAGTAACAGCAGCAACTGGGGCAGCAACAGATTCAGAGAAAACAGTTTCAAAAACACTACTTTCAGATACAGTAGTTTCATCATCAACAATAACAGCAGGGGCAACATCAGCAGTGACAGCAGGCTCAAAGTCATATGCCTCTGTCATATGTATATCCTTAGAGATTAACTCATCAACAGTATCATCACTGACAGCAGCAGGGGCAGCAGCAACAGAACTAGCAGCATAAACTGAATTTACAAAGGAATGAATAATGATGGTGTCACAGCTTGAGAAGGGCACAATGGCCTTGGAGAGATCCTCTGATGGCTGGACTGCAATTTGCTCTGGAAGACAGCTGAAGTATATTGAATCAAAATCTGATAATAAGGACCTGAGGTCCACTGAGAAGACTGCAACCTGAGGAGTTGAGGCGTGAGCTTTAGTAACAACAGCAGCAGGAACTGAGGTAATGGCAACAGCAGGCAATCTAACATCTTCATGAGGCATCTCCCCCTGCCTAGATTCAGAGACAGCTGGATCAAGGCACCCAAATGAAGGGATTGCCTGAGGAGGAAAGATGGAAGAGAGCCTGGCAGATAAGTCTGCAACTGACTTGAAGAGTGGAGCCAAGGAGGTCTCCAACAGAAGTGAGAGCCTGGGGGCTATCAGCTCATAAAGTTTGTCAGCTAAGGCTGGAATATCTACATGCACAGTAGGGACTTGAGCAGAGGTAGAGAAGGATGGTGGAGCAACTGGAGATGTTGGTGGAGAGCTGGTGGATGGTAGAAGTGAAGGTTGAGGTGTGGGGATTGTGGAAATGGAAGAAAGTGGTATGTAGATAGAAGGTGTGAAGGAGGGTTCATCAATGATATCTTGCAGAAGTTGTTGGTAAGATGTGGATGAGGAGGGTAGATCAGGAGGGGATGAAGGTGAATCATCCATGAAGGAATCATCTAGAAGATTGAATGATGGAACGTTGGATGATGTGTCAATGTCTGGTTGAGGGTAGTGATGTAAAGTGAAAGTGATAGATCTTAACAAAACACTAGAGTTGAATCACAGCACAAAATAAAATAAGAACTTCAGAAAGAAATCAAGCAACACAGAAGAAACAAGGAAGTTTATAGTGGTTCCCCTAAACTTGGGTACATCCACTCTTCTACCACCCTGGTAGGAATCCACTGCAGGATGAGTTGATCAGGTGTCCTGGGCACCAATGAGCTTTTGATAAGGTGCTCAAAAACCAAACCAGATTTTTTGATCAGGTGTCTTGCCACCAATGAGCTTTTGACAAGGTGCTCAAAAACCAGACACAAACTTTTGAAGGGAGTTTGAAAAACCCTTTACAGAGGTGGGGATGAGAGAGTGATGAAAGTCTTCTTTTCTCAATCACAATGAGAAGACTATGTGGATTCAGTGATGTTGTCAAAGCTCCCCCTGAGATGTAGAATAGTTCAGGAGTGGAAGCTTTGCTTCAGGGTGTAGGCCTTCAACTAGATGAAAATCTCCAGCAAGCTCTGTAGACAAATCTGAATATGTTGTCTCTTGAAAGCTTTTTCTCTCTCTGTCTCTTATTGTTATTTCTGAGCCTCTCTGCTATATATCTTTTTTATCTTGCTATATAAAATATATATATATGTATCCACTGGGCTGAGGAAAGTCATTTGAATTCTTGTCTGATGCAGCAGAGACATTTTCAAGAAAGGAAATTGTCTTGGAAAGGTAACTGACAATAAACCTCTGAATTGATTCATATTTAATGCAGCCTCCCAACGGCTATATTCATAAGAATATTTAGCATTAAATATATTAGCTGTAAATTCCTTTACTTAAGCCTTGAATAACTCTAGCCAGCTTTCTCCAATAACTGCATAGGAAACCACCAAAATTTAATCTAAAAAGCTTCTCCAATCTGCGTTCGACTATAGTTGAACTCCGTTCGACTATCGTTGAACTCCGTTCGACTATAGTTGACCTGCACCTGAGTTATCTGTTCTCTTAGAGCTGAACACAGAAATAGTTGAACTCCGTTCGACTATCTCTGAACTGCAATAGTTGAACTTCGTTCGACTATCTCTGGACTGCAATAGTTGAACTCCGTTCGACTATCTCTGGACTGCAATAGTTGAACTCCGTTCAACTATTTCTGGACTGCAATAGTTGAACTCCGTTCGACTATCTCTGGACTGCAATAGTTGAACTCCGTTCAACTATTTCTGGACTGCAATAGTTGAACTCCGTTCGACTATTTTTGAGAGCTAAAATTTCTGAACTTCAAAATTGATTTTCTCTGAAATTCTTCTGCACTTCTTCTGGGATTCTTTCTGAGGAAAACTTGGAAAGTCCTATGACCCTTAGACTATACATTTTGGATCAAACTAATCATCCTAATAGTGATCCTTACCCAAATCCAACCTTGGGTTCCAACAATCTCCCCCTATTTGGGTAAGGACAATATTTACATCAAAAGCAAATAAAATGCAAAGCAAAAACAATCTGCTTGATTTATAAGATATCAGCAGATGTACAATGGAAGCTCTGAAACAAAATAAATAAAACAAGAACTAAAATACTGCTGCAAACAACAAACTCCCCCTATATGCATATCCTGGCTCAAAATAATCAATCACTGATTTCCTCTATATTGGACCAAACAGAGTTATTTTCCTGCAAGGAAATGTTAGGAGTTCTGGACCCAGATAACCTTGGGTCCTGGTTCTCTTTTAAAATAATCAGAAATAAAAGAGTAAAAATTTCTGTTTTGAAATTCTGAGTTCGACGAATTAAAGTATTTTCGTCGAGCTCTGCTCACAGAATGATAATAATTGTTTTCTGTGATCCATTTTCGTCGATCTCTGTTCGACGAACGATATTTATTTCGTCGAGCACAGATTCCTGAACAGTACAAGTCAAAATCTTTGTTCAACGATCGTCGATCTGAGTTCGACGAATAAGGTTGAGTTCGTCGATCTCCGTTCGACGAATAATTTTGAACTAAGATTTTCTGAAGATTTATACCTGATGAAAGATCAAGGGTAGAGATTACCTGATCTTCTTCTTCTGATTCACACTCTGATTCTTTAGATTCTTCAGCACAGCTGCTGCAAGAAGCATCTATTGCCATTAGGCAAAATTCTATTGCTCTTGCTTTTTCTTCATCACTCCAGGATTCAGCTTCAATTATTTTCCCTTTTGCTGATACATCAGCCATTTCTGTGAGGGAGTCCCAGATGTCTTTTGCTGAAGTACATTCAATAACTCCTTCAAAAATGTCATCAGACATTGATTGAGCAAGGATGTCCATTGCTCTTGCATTAGCAATCTTTAGCAATTTTTGAGCTTCTGTCCATTTAGGTGATGGAGCAGCATTCATGCTTGTTGTTTCCAATGGTTGATAAGGACCTGTCAAAATAGAATTGAAAATGGCTTCATCAATAGAGTTCATAAAAAGCCTAATCCTTGTCTTCCATAGTGCAAGCTTATCCAGATTGCACTTAGGAGGTCCAGTGCTTGACCATTCTTCATTTTGTGCCATGAAAAACTCTTAAGAACAATAAGATCTATCAAGGATCTTTTGATTCAGGTGTTAGCCTGTACAACCACTTAAGGTCTGGTATATTAACCAACCAGGAAGATGTGGTATTTTTAACCAACCTCCCTCTGATACCAATTGAAAGTGATAGATCTTAACAAAACACTAGAGTTGAATCACAGCACAAAATAAAATAAGAACTTCAGAAAGAAATCAAGCAACACAGAAGAAACAAGGAAGTTTATAGTGGTTCCCCTAAACTTGGGTACATCCACTCTTCTACCACCCTGGTAGGAATCCACTGCAGGATGAGTTGATCAGGTGTCTTGGGCACCAATGAGCTTTTGATAAGGTGCTCAAAAACCAAACCAGATTTTTTGATCAGGTGTCTTGCCACCAATGAGCTTTTGACAAAGTGCTCAAAAACCAGACACAAACTTTTGAAGGGAGTTTGAAAAACCCTTTACAGAGGTGGGGATGAGAGAGTGATGAAAGTCTTCTTTTCTCAATCACAATGAGAAGACTATGTGGATTCAGTGATGTTGTCAAAGCTCCCCCTGAGATGTAGAATAGTTCAGGAGTGGAAGCTTTGCTTCAGGGTGTAGGCCTTCAACTAGATGAAAATCTCCAGCAAGCTCTGTAGACAAATCTGAATATGTTGTCTCTTGAAAGCTTTTTCTCTCTCTGTCTCTTATTGTTATTTCTGAGCCTCTCTGCTATATATCTTTTTTATCTTGCTATATAAAATATATATATATGTATCCACTGGGCTGAGGAAAGTCATTTGAATTCTTGTCTGATGCAGCAGAGACATTTTCAAGAAAGGAAATTGTCTTGGAAAGGTAACTGACAATAAACCTCTGAATTGATTCATATTTAATGCAGCCTCCCAACGGCTATATTCATAAGAATATTTAGCATTAAATATATTAGCTGTAAATTTCTTTACTTAAGCCTTGAATAACTCTAGCCAGCTTTCTCCAATAACTGCATAGGAAACCACCAAAATTTAATCTAAAAAGCTTCTCCAATCTGCGTTCGACTATAGTTGAACTCCGTTCGACTATCGTTGAACTCCGTTCGACTATAGTTGACCTGCACCTGAGTTATCTGTTCTCTTAGAGCTGAACACAGAAATAGTTGAACTCCGTTCGACTATAGTTGAACTCCGTTCGACTATCTCTGAACTGCAATAGTTGAACTCCGTTCGACTATCTCTGGACTGCAATAGTTGAACTCCGTTCGACTATCTCTGGACTGCAATAGTTGAACTCCGTTCAACTATTTCTGGACTGCAATAGTTGAACTCCGTTCGACTATCTCTGGACTGCAATAGTTGAACTCCGTTCAACTATTTCTGGACTGCAAAAGTTGAACTCCGTTCGACTATTTTTGAGAGCTAAAATTTCTGAACTTCAAAATTGATTTTCTCTGGAATTCTTCTGCACTTCTTCTGGGATTCTTTCTGAGGAAAACTTGGAAAGTCCTATGACCCTTAGACTATACATTTTGGATCAAACTAATCATCCTAATAGTGATCCTTACCCAAATCCAACCTTGGGTTCCAACATAAAGGATGAAAGATTTCTTCTGTTATTGGAAGAGTTGGAGAGGGAATTGATGTAGGAGATGAGCTGGAAATAATGATGGTGGATGAAATTTGAATGGTGGAGGTGACTGGTGGGGATGAAATAAGAATTAGAGGAGGAGAAGAAGCAGCAGGCAAGTCATCTGTAGGGGCAGAAACTTGAGGGGAAGAGACTACAAGAGTCCTTGTGCCTGAAGTGGTGCTTGCATAGGGCCTGCTGGGCTTCACTATCTGTCTGTCCCATTTGCCAAAGAGGGCACAGGAGAGCCTCTTAGAGGCATTGATATGCATCCCAGATGAGACTAGCAGGGCAGGGCATCTATCTTGGAGAAACAGCCCTAGGATCCTCCCATAATTCACAAAATTCTTATTTATCTTCTTCTTAATTAGATCAAAGAAGATCTCTCCCCAGATTAACTGTTTCTTATCCACTAAAGCTCCCATCAAGCACAGCTGATACCTGGAGATGGTATCATGTGCTGAATGCTTGGCCAACAGAACCTTTCCCACTACATCAGCTAAGAAACTGTATTCAACAGCTAAGTTCTTTTTCAGCAGCTTGCTAGGGTTTGCATCAGAATGACCCATTCTAGCAAGTAAGTCAGAAAATTCTTCTCCAGATAACTCAACAGAATCTCTTCCAGAATTTAATTGAAAAACCTCTGTCAGAATGGTAAGTGTCAGAGGTACCTGAGTTCCAGAAATAGATCCAACAACTGTATTTTGGTCCTGGTTGTGGGCAGTATACACCCACTCCTTAATTTCATCTGCAGGTAGTTTGATTCTGGTGGACATGATAGTAGCTAATTTTTGCTCCTTGAACAGTTCGAGAATGTCTTTGAAAATCTGATCACTGGTGCTGAAAAACTCCATGTCTATATCAAATCCGGCATCAAACTTCATTGCGGATAGAACGGCAACTGAGACGGCCATTGTTACCTGCACAAATCAACAAACAAATGACCAAGTGTAGAGATGTTTGGAGGGAAAGAGAATTTTTGCAGAGAGAACGAAGGCGCAAAGTGAGAACGACGGCCGAAAAATGAATTTTATATTAGGGTTCGACGCAGAAAAGGAAAGATCGTTGAACTCAGTTCGACGATCGGGGCTTCTAAAGGAATCTGAAGGGTCTTCAATATCGTCGATCTCCGTTCGACGATATTGGAGAGCGTCGAGCTTCGTTCGACGATAATTCAGAGAACAACATCGTTGAGCGCCGTTCGACGATCGTTGACCTGGAGAGATAGTTGAACACTATCTGAGAAGCGCTGAACTCAGGTCGAAGATTTCGGAAAGCGTCGATCTCCGTTCGACGATCTGGGGGAAAATCGCCGAGCACAGTTCAGAGACCAGAAATACACTCTAGACACTAGAAAAATCAAGATGTTTGCCTAGTCTTGGTCAATTTTTTAAAGTTTCAAAATTTTGGATATTATTTTAGACTTCCTCCATCTAACATTCCTAACTGATTTAGGAAGAAGGTGTGTTTCTTTTCATCCAAGGGTTTGGTGAAAATATCTCCCCTTTGCAAATCAGTTGGGATATATTGAAGTTCAATTTTATTCTTCTCAACATTATCCCTTAAAAAGTGATGCCTAATTTCTATGTGTTTTGTCCTACTATGGAGGACTGGATTTTGAGCTATTGAAATAGCACTGGTATTATCACAAAAGATTTTAGACTTCTCTAAGTTGTAGCCATAGTCTAGGAGTTGGTTTTGAATCCACAATATTTGTGAACATCAACTACCTGCAGCCATATATTCAGCTTCAGCAGTTGAAGTTGACACAGATGTTTGTTTCTTGCAAAACCAAGAGACAAGTCTGTCACCAAGAAACTGACAAGTTCCACTGGTGCTTTTCCTGTCAATTCTGCATCCAGCGTAATCAGCATCAGAAAATCCAGTTAATTCAAATGCTGAATCTTTTGGATACCAGAGACCTAGATTTGGACAACTTTTAACATACCTGAGAATCCTTTTTACTAATGTTAGGTGTGACTTTCTAGGGCTCACTTGGAATCTAGCACATATGCAAGTAGCAAACATTATGTCTGGTCTACTAGCTATAAGGTACAGTAAAGAGCCAATCATTGCTCTATATGTTGTCTGATCAACAGGTTTCTCATGTTCATCAGCATCCAATACAACATTGTTGAAGTATTAGACCGGGCGGCTTCGCGGTCTGTTCCAGCGGTTTGTTGACCGAGCGGTCTGGCGGTCTCTCTGGTGCCTGGAGACCGGGCGGTCTATCGGTCTACCTCTGCGGCCTATTCTATCCTGCTGGAGTTGCCGAGCGGTTAGCCCATCTGTCTAACCGCGCGGCCTATGCGGTCTCCATTGTTCTAGCCGCTCAGTACTGTAAATGTTTAGTCCCACATTGTTTGTATACTCTCTTTCTTATCTCCTCCATTCTATATAAGGGAGGCCATACCTTTGTAAATGATATCTTTTTTGGATAATAAAATTTCAGTTATTCAAAAGTTTGTTCGGCTTGTTCTCTACTTTTCGCTTCTTTTCTCTACTTTCTAACATGGTATCAGAGCACACGGTCCTTTCCTTCTGATTCTGTGCGCTCTCTGTTGTTCGCGACTTGTTTTTCGCATTTCTGCGACTTGCTTCGCGACTTGGCCTCTTTCTGTCCGCGCGGCTTGTTTCTATCCGCGCGGCTTGTTTCTGTCCGCTGCCCTGTTCGCGCGGCTTGCTTCCTCTTCTTCTCTTCTCCTACTGCTCTTTGTCGCAGCGACCTGTTTCCTTGTCGCCGCGCTCCTTGTTCTTTCCTCCCGCTCCGACTTCCTAGTCGTTGCGGTCTGTACCTATCCGCGTGTGTTGTCTCTCTACTCGCGGCTTGCTGCTGTGATCTGCCTGACCGTGCGGGTTGTTCCTTTCTCACCCGCATCTTGGTCGCGGTCACCAGCTCTTCTCCTCCCTTCTGTTCGCTCGGCCTTTTTAGTCCGCGCGACCTCTTCCCCGCTGTGCCTTTGACCGCCTTCTCGCAGCTGCTGTGATCTGCCTGACCGTGCGGGTTATTCCTTTCTTCCCGCATCTTGGTCGCGGTCACCTGCTCTTCTCCTCTCTGCTGTTCGCTCAGCCTTTTCAGTCCGCGCGACCTCTTCCCCACTGAGCCTTTGCCTCTTTTAAGCCGCTACTGTTCGCGCGGCTTCGTCTGTTTTCTAACCGCTTCTGTTCGCGCGGCTTCTTCTGCTTGCCGGGTTCTATGACTACCTCCGGTCTCACCACTACACCTGCTGCTCCTCCTCCTCCTCCTCCTCCTTCGGGCAACCTTGGCACCGTTTCCAAGCTTGTGGGCTCCAACTATCCCGATTGGAGTGTTTCTTTCACCTTTCTCCTTCGTTCTCAACGCAAGCGTCATCACCTCACCGATGACCCTCCTCCTCGCACCTCTCCTGAGTTTGATGACTGGGATGCGAGTGATGCTCTTGTTCGCACCTGGCTGGCCAACAGCCTTTCTGATGAGTGCCTTCCCGTCATTCGCCATGATGAGACGGTCAAGGCCGCCTGGCTTCACCTCGCTGCTCTCTATTCTAAGGGGGGCCAAACGTCCCGCATTTATACTCTCTATGCGGACCTCTTCGCCCGCCCTTCCATGTCCCCAGCTGCGGCTTATCAGCAGGTTCAGGCTCTTGGGGCTGAAATCCTCCAGAATCGCCCCTTCTCCGCGGACTTGGCCGACCAGCACAAACACTTCCAGGAACTCCTGGTTGTTTGTTATCTTCTTCGTCTGCCCGACTCTTATGATATGATCCGCCAGCAGATCTTGGGTGAGGCGGAATCTCCTACTTTGGATGCCACTGCGGCTCGCATTGCCGCCGTTACTTCGCTCCTCCAGCGGCCTCTGTTGGCCTCCCCCCCTTCCCAAGCCTCCCAAGACTCCCTTGCTCACCATGCTCAGCGGGGGGGCCCGAGTGGCCGTGGCTCCTCTGGCGGACGGGGTTCCTCCCGGTTCTTCTGCTCTCACTGTAGTCGTACTGGCCATACTGTTGACCGCTGCTGGCAGAAACATCCTCATCTTCGCCCTTCCGGTGATGCTCCTTCGGCCTCCGCCTCTTCTAGGCCGTCTGCCTCTGTGGCCACGACGTCAGGTAGTGCCCACGTCGTTACCCAAGGTAAATGGCTGATTGACTCCGGTGCCACCAATCATATGACGGGCAACCCTCATTGCTTCTCCCGTCTTGAGACCCATGACCGCTTGCCCCCAGTTCGTGTGGCGGATGGTTCCCCGTCTCCGGTTCATGGGACGGGCATGGTTCAACTCACTCCTTCGCTTTGCTTGGAGGATACCCTCTATGTCCCGAAGTTCCCGTGCAATTTGTTATCAGTTACTACTTTATGCCGGCAACTTCAGTGCTCCGTTTTATTCACTCCCACTACTTGTTCTTTTCAGGACCCGAGGACCCAGCGGACGATTGCTACTGGGACTGAGAGTGACGGCCTCTACTTCCTCGACGATGTTTCAGCTCTTTCTGCCTACTCCTCCTCCACCGATCTCCTTCAGTGGCATCTTCGTCTTGGACATCCTCCTCCTCGGCTCATTCGTCAGCTTCTGCCCCACTTACCTCCCACCAGTTCTCCGCTCAACTGTGATGCGTGTCAGCTTGGCAAACATCATCGCTCCTCCTTCCCACCGAAGCACGGTCGTGTCTCCTCTCGCATTTTTGATCTAGTTCATTCTGATGTATGGGGTCCTGCTCCTACCCTCACAGTTGGTCGGGGCAGTTCCTATTTTGTCACTTTTATCGATGATTTTACTCGATGTACCTGGGTGTATCTATTAAAGGATCGCTCTGAACTATTTTCTGTTTGGCAATCTTTTTACTTTATGATTAAGACTCAATTTGATATTTCTATTAAAATCTTACGTTCTGATAATGCCAAGGAATATCTGTCTCATGAGTTCTCCGCGTTCTTTCACCAACACGGCCTCATTCATCAAACGACTTGTGTTTACACCTCCCAACAGAATGGGGTGGCGGAGCGTAAAAACCGTCACCTGCTTGATGTTGCGCGTACTCTCATGACGCAGATGCACGTCCCTCGCTCCTACTGGGGCTACGCTGTGCTCCTTGCTTGCTATCTCATCAATCGCATTCCCTCCACGGTCCTCCACGGCCGGACTCCCTTCTCCCTTCTCTACCCCCACCAGGAACCTTTTCCTCTTCCTCTCCGTGTATTTGGTTGTACGGCCTTTGTTCACGCTCCCTCCGCTACCCGCGACAAGCTTTCCCCCCGTTCCACCAAGTGTGTCTTTTTGGGGTACTCTACCACTCAAAAAGGCTATTGCTGCTTTGACCCCCTTCTCCGCAAGCAGTTTGTCTCCGCAGATGTGACTTTTTTCGAAAATGCTTCCTATTTCTCTCCTTCCTCTTCTCTTCCTTCTCTTCCTTCTGATATCTCCGTTCCTTCCACACCTCTCCACGTTTTCCCACCATCGTCTCCTCCTCCACCCACTCCTTCCCAGTCCATCTCCCAACCCACCCCTCCACCCTCCTCTCCGCTGCCGTCTCTCTCTAGTCCCGGGCCAGCCTTCTCCGCCACGGACGCTCCGGTCGCTGACGCTCCTGTCGCCGACGCTCCCGATGATCTGGATGTTCCCATTGCCCTTCGCAAAGGGGTGCGGGCATGTACTCAACACCCGCTCACGGCTGTTGTTTCTTATGATCAGCTGTCTCCTTCTCGCAGGTCTTTTGCCTTGGCTATCTCTGCTACTTCTACTCCCCGTACCTATCAGGAGGCTCTCGCTCTCCCTCATTGGAAGTCTGTCATGGATGAGGAGATGGCTACTCTTACTGAACGGGGTACCTGGACTCTGGTTCCTCCTCCCGTGGGCACTGATGTGGTTGGCTGTCGCTGGGTCTTTGTTGTGAAGTTTCGCCCTGATGGCACTGTGGATCGCTACAAAGCCCGGCTGGTGGCCAAGGGCTTTACTCAGACTTATGGCGTTGATTACTTTGATACCTTCTCTCCGGTTGCTCGCCTCAGCACCATCCGGGTTCTCTTTTTTGTGGCTGTTAACCGGGCTTGGGCTATTTCCCAGCTTGATGTGAAGAATGCCTTTCTCTATGGCGATCTTCAGGAGGACGTCTATATGGAGCAACCTCCTGGGTATGTTGCTCAGGGGGAGACACGTGTCTGTCATTTGAAGAAGGCCATTTATGGCCTAAAGCAGAGCCCTCGGGCATGGTTCGAAAAATTCAGTGGTATTGTGGCAACCATCGGCTTTCAAAGGAGTTCGGCCGATCACTCCTTGTTCATTCGCAAAACGGCCTCGGGACTGGTGGTTTTGGCCGTATATGTGGATGATATTCTCCTTACTGGCGATGACCGAGATGGGGTGGACTTGACGAAGAAGCACCTCCGACAGCACTTGGTCACGAAGGATATGGGCTCCCCAAAATACTTTTTGGGGATAGAAATCTCTCGGAAACCTGACTCCTTGGTTCTCTCTCAACGGAAGTATGCCCTTGATCTTCTTCGCGAAGCAGGCTTGACAGGTGCCAAACCAGCTCATCTTCCCATGGCTGTTGGAGAAGACAAAACGTGGACGGATGAATCGCCTCCTCTATCTGATGTCACACGGTACAGACATTTGGTGGGCAAACTCATCTATCTCACGGTGACTAGACCCGACATCGCCTACGCTGTAGGAAAGGTCAGTCAGTTTATGCAAGCTCCCAGGGAGTGTCATCTTCAGTCCGCCCTGAAGATTTTAGAGTATATCAAAGCAGCACCGGGCAGAGGGTTACTCTTCCAGAAGAATGGACATCTGAGGGTTGAGGCCTACTCAGATTCAAGTTACGCAGATGACAAAGGCGATCGTAAATCCACGTCAGGTTTTTGTACCTTTGTTGGAGGTAATCTCGTGAGTTGGAAGAGCAAGAAACAGTCTGTTGTTTCCAGATCCAGTGCCGAAGCAGAATACCGGAGTATGGCGTCAACTACGTGTGAGTTAAAGTGGTTGCGGGCTCTCATGCTTGACCTGGGCGAGGTATATGATTGTCCTCTCCCTATGTTCTGTGACAACAAGGCCGCTATACACATATCCAGGAATCCGGTCTTCCATGAGAGAACAAAGCATATAGAGGTTGACTGTCACTTCATTCGGGAGGAGATTTTGAAGAAACAGATTTGTACTCCTTTTGTCACCTCTGACAAGGAGTTGGCAGATATCTTCACCAAGCCGGTTTCTACTTCCTTCTTCCGCATTTGTGACAAGCTGGGCATGATTGATATCTATGCTCCAGCTTGAGGGGGAGTGTTGAAGTATTAGACCGGGCGGCTTCGCGGTCTGTTCCAGCGGTTTGTTGACCGAGCGGTCTGGCGGTCTCTCTGGTGCCTGGAGACCGGGCGGTCTATCGGTCTACCTCTGCGGCCTGTTCTATCCTGCTGGAGTTGCCGAGCGGTTAGCCCATCTGTCTAACCGCGCGGCCTATGCGGTCTCCATTGTTCTAGCCGCTCAGTACTGTAAATGTTTAGTCCCACATTGTTTGTATACTCTCTTTCTTATCTCCTCCATTCTATATAAGGGAGGTCATACCTTTGTAAATGATATCTTTTTTGGATAATAAAATTTCAGTTATTCAAAAGTTTGTTCGGCTTGTTCTCTACTTTTCGCTTCTTTTCTCTACTTTCTAACAAACATTAGTAGGCATAGGTGATTTCATACAAGATGCTTCAGACATACCAAATTTCTTAACAAATTCATTTGCATACTTGGTTTGAGAAATAAAGATGCCTTCAACATGTTGTTTGACTTGCAATCCAAGAAAGAAGGATAGCTCACTCATGCTACTCATTTCAAATTTAGAATGCATTAAATTGGAGAACCTTCTGCACAAATTTGAATCAGTAGAGCCAAAAATAATATCATCTACATAGATCTGTACTAGTAGGGTATGGAACTTATGAGTTCTAATAAAAAAAGTTTGGTCTACTCTACCCCTTATAAAATCATTTTCCAGAAGGAAGCATGCTAGGGTCTCATACCATGCTCTAGGAGCTTGCTTGAGACCATATAATGCTTTGTTCAATTTAAAAACATAATCAGGATGGGTTGGAGAAATAAAACCTGGAGGTTGTCTGACATAGACTTATTCTTTGATGTCTCCATTTAGAAAGCCACTCTTTACATCCATCTGATATACCTTGAAGCCTTTGTGTGCTGCATAAGCTAAAAAGATTCGGATTGATTCCAATCTTACAACTGGTGCAAAAGTCTGGTCATAATCTATGCCTTCTTCTTGAGAGTATCCTTGAGCAACTAGCCTTGCCTTGTTCCTTATAATTACTCCTTGATCATCCAATTTGTTTCTGAACACCCACTTTGTTCCAACAATGGAGTGATCTTTAGGCCTTGACACTAGTTCCCAAACTTTGTTCCTTTCAAATTGATGCAACTCTTCTTGCATTGCAATGATCCAGTGTGGATCTTGCTCTGCATCTTGAATGGATTGAGGTTCAATTTGAGATAGGAAGCAAGTGTGCAACAGGTTTTGGTTGACCTGATTTCTGGTTTGCACACCAGCTGAGATGTCTCCAATTACTTGGGAAATTGGATGGTCTCTTGATGTTACTAAATCAATAGGGGGTGTTGATTGTTCACCAACCTGTGTTGTTGTTTCCTCTTGTGATACAACAACTGGCTCTTCAAGAGGTTTCTCTTCATAACGTTGAGTGTCTTCTTCATCTTCACTGCTTTCCTCTTTTTGAGTAATCTGTAACCTGTTCAAATCTTCAGCAAGAGAATGTACCTGCAAAGGTTCTATGGTAGAAGTATTCTTCTCCTTGAAAGACATGGTAGATTCATCAAAAGATATGTGAACAGATTCTTCAATTTTAAGAGATGATTTATTATAAACCCTATAAGCCTTACTGATCATGGAGTATCCCAGAAACACTCCTTTATTAGCTTTAGCTTGAAATTTTGCTAAATATTTATTGTCATTATTGTGTATATAACAAATACAACCAAAAATTCTAAAATAATCAACTTTAGGTTTCTTCCCTTTGAGTAATTCATAGGGAGTCTTGCCCTTTAGTTTATGTATTAAACTTTTGTTCAACACATAGTTGGAGGTGTTCACTGCCTCTGCCCAAAAAGATAGAGGAAGGTGAGCATCTAACAACAATATAGTGGTAGATTCAATAAGGGTTCTATTTTTCCTTTCAGCTACCCCATTTTGTTGAGGAGTTTTAGGAGCTAAGAAAGTGTGCCTGATCCCTTCACTCTGACAGAACTCTTGCATAAGAAGAGAATCAAACTCTGTCTCATGATCACTTCTGATCAGGGCAATGTGAGTATTGAACTCAATCTGTATACATTTGAGAAACTCTGTCAAACACTTAAAGTTATCAGACTTCTTCCTCAGAAAGAACACCCATATAAATCTAGAGAAGTCATCTACAACTACTAAAGTGTAAGATTTCCCTCCTAAGCTTTGTACTGTAATGGGTCCAAAAAGATCCATGTGCAACAGATACAAAATCCTGGGTGAATCACTCTTATTAAGTGACTTGAAACTATTTTTAGTTTGCTTGCCTAATTGACAAGCCCTGCAGAGTCCTTCCTTCTTGTAGGGGCCAGAAGGTAGTCCTCTAACAAGGTTGTCCTTGGATAGCCTAGCAATGGTTCTAAGGTTTAAATGTCCTAGTCTCTTATGCCATAAAACATTAGGTCTACAAACAGAATTAAACAGGCAAATGTCTACATCTGTTGAAATAAAATCAACTAAGTAGATGTTACCTTTCCTTTTACCTGTCAACACAGTTGTGTTGTCCTCTGACTTAATCTTGCATAAGGCTTTGCTGAAAGTCACCTAGTAGCCATCATCACATAGCTGACTGATACTTATCAAATTGTGCTTCAGTCCTTCCACATAGGCTACCTTCTTGAATGTGACTGTGCCAATCTGGACTGTACCATATCCTTTAGTTTATCCAAAGTTTGAATCACCAAACATGACTTTGGGTCCAAGCTTGGCTTTAAAAGATGTGAGGTTGTCCCTATTTCCTGTCATGTGCTTAGAGCACCCACTATCCAAATATCATTGTTGGTTTGATGTTGGATAGGTCTTCACCTGTACATAAAATAATTCACTTGTTTTTGACCCAGTTTACCTTGGGCCTAGGTTGATAACCTTTAAATTCAGAAATAAAAGACATCCCAGGTTGACTCTTATAACCTTCAGGATGATATCTCCTTGGAGGTATTATCCATTCAGTATAAGGGTTAAAGATTTGGGATGAAGGACCCCTAGGATTGGATTTGGATTTGCCCTTGAAGGAATTTCCAGAGCTCTGATCTCTGTTCGACGATCGTTGAGCTGCGTTCGACGATCTTGGGTCAGATCGCCGATCTCTATTCGACGGTCGACTGTGGCAGAGTTCAGGAATTAGAGATCGTCGACCTGAGTTCGACAATTTTGCTTGAGATTGTCAATCTGCGTTCGGCGATCGTCGAGCTCCGTTCGACGATTTCTGCTGGAACTTGGTTTTCTTAGGCAGATCAGAATTCTTCCTAGCTACCTCTACAACTCCCTTCCCTTTATCAGAAATAAACTTGATTGGGGTTGTTAGAACTATAGGTTGGCTGGATGAAGCACCCAAGCCCAGTGTACTATTGAATCTGGAGTTCACGTGCTTGTGATGTCCATCAGCTTGATACTTCTCACATTAAGGGATTCTTCAAGCTTCTTGGCCTCTGATAGCTCACCTTTCAGTGAAGCTATCTGCTCCCTACAACACTCCAACTCCTCAGAGAGTTTGAGATTTTCTGACTTTAAGATACTATGTTCAGATAATTGATTTTTGAGAGAAATAATTTCCTTCTCAGATTTTAGTAAATCTAAACATAATGCTTTAAACTCAGACTTAAAGTCCTCAGAATTGAAATCAAAAGAACTAATTACCTGGTCCTCTTCAAGTTGAGTCTCTGAGTCTGACTCTGACTCTTCTGCATCTGAATTGTGTTGAGAGGCATTGATTGCCATCATGTAGAACTCCTTCTCTTCAGCATCATCTTCATCATCACTGGAGCTGGATGAAGCTTCTGACTCCTCTTCAGTCTCATTCTAAGATTCAGCAACAAATCCCTTCCTTGTGTGTTTGTTCTTGCTGGAGGAGGGTTTGACATTGCCATTCTTCTTGAAGTCCTTATCCTTTCTTCTTTCTTTCTTGTCCCTTCTGTCCGTGTTTTTGTTCTCTGGACAGTCAGGCACAATGTGCCCTGGTTTCCTGCAACCAAAGCAAACAATTTCTTTATTATTTGACTTATCATACCTTGGCTTATCATGCTCCTTGTATGATCTCTTTCTGAAGTCCTTTCTGGCCATCTTGTAAAATCTTTTGGTCAATAGACTAAGCAGCTCATCATTGCCTGTGACCTTGTCTTCAGGATGATCTTCAGTGGCTTTGAATGTTATTGTCTTTTCCTTTCTTGTGGCTGGTGAGGCAGCCTTCTGCTCTTCTTCTCTATTTTTGATGAGCAGCTCATAAGATTTGAGCTTGCCCAAGATCCTTGAGTCCCAAGTGCTTGGAAAGCACATTAGGATTTTGTCATTAAGTTCAGTCAATGATATCTCCTTATCCAAGGTCTTCAGTTCATTGACTATCATGCTGAGTCTATTATACATATCTCCAATTGACTCAGCTTCTCCCTTCTTGAAGTTCTCATATTGGGATATGAGGTGAGATCTTCTGTCTTTTCTTTCATCAGCTGATCCTGAGACTATTTCAGAGAGCTTATCCCAGATTTCCTTTGCTGAATTACATTCAGCCACCTTTTGGAAAATGTCATCAGACATAGTCTGGGCTAAGATATTCATAGCCTTTGCATCTGCTACCTTCCACTTCTTGATATCAGCATCTGTTCCTGATAGAGGTGGAACAGCACTTGTACTTGTATTCTCTGGAGGTCTTGGACAAACTGTCAAAACAGAATTAAAAATGTCCTCGTCAATAGAATTCATGTATAGTCTAATCCTTGCTTTCCAAAGTGCAAACTTAGACAGATTGCACACTGGAGGTCTGGTGCTAGCATAATCTTTGTTTTGGGCCATGTTTTGTGCAGAACTAATTCTAATAACAAAATCAAAACAAGCAGACCTAACTAGGGATCTTGGGGTTCAGGTGTTAGCCTGTGCAACCACTAAGATGTGGTATTTTTAACCAACCTGGAAGATGTGGTATTTTTAACTAACCTCCCTCTGATACCAATTGAAAGTGCAAGCTAGATTTGATATACTCTAGAGGGGGCGAATAGAGTATGGTGCTTAAAAACTTTTTACAACAGTTGTTGTAATCTGAGTGAACAGGGAAGCAAATAGTAAATCTAATCACAGAAAACTATCTAATCACAGAGCAACCTAATCACAAAACAATAACAGCTAGAAACAAAAATAAAGACAAGCAACCAGAAGACACAAGGAGCTATAGTGGTTCCCCTAAACTTGGGTACATCCACTCTTCTACCACCCTAGGTAGGAATCCACTGCAGGATGAGTTGATCAGGTGACCTGGGCACCAATGAGCTTTTGATAAGGTGCTCAAAAACCAAACCAGATTTTTTGATCAGGTGTCTTGCAACCAATGAGATTTTGATAAGGTGCTCAAAAACCAAGCACAAACTTTTGAAGGGAGTTTGAAAAACCCTATATAGAGATGGGGATGAGAGAGTGATGGAAGTCTTCTTTTTCTCAAAGCAGCTGAGAAGACTATGTGGATATTGATGTTGTCAAAGCTCCCCCTGAGATCTGTAGTTGTTCAGGAAATGAAGCTTTGTTGTAGGGTGATAGGCCTTCAGAAATTGATCTCCAGCAAATGATGATTTCAGCAATAGCTGAAATGTGAGGTGTCTGGAGTCTTGAATGATGATGGTCTTGAACACTTGAATCAAAAGAGATCTGAAGATTTCAGATTTGTTGATCTCCTTTTGGTGATGGTGTTCTTGTGAATTCTTTGAGACAGAGAATGTCTAGAGCTCTTTTCCTTTTTCTCTTGAGTGATTGTTGTTGAGAGAGATGTTGTTCCAGAGAAGAGTTGTAGCAGAGAATATTTTGTTCTTCTTCTTATGCACTCTCTTCTTCTTATTCTTCTTGTTGTTATGAGAGATTCAAAAATCTTGTCTTTTATTCCTTTTGTTCTGAGTAGAAATGATCCTCTGTCCAGAATAGTCGTTAGCCTGTCATTAAATGACTTCCTTAATTGCAATTGTCTTCTGGGGGAAAGTCCAAATAAACATTCCTTGATAATTCCTTGAAACTTGCTCCAGAATAAATGAAAACGGCTACAAGATCTTCTGAATTAATTGCTGACAATAACTCCTTAACTGTCTGAATTTGAATCTTGAAAAACGTTGAACTCTTCAGAAAAACGTCGAACTGAGCTCTACTATCGTCGAACTGAGCTCAGCGATTTGGACTTATACAGCAACAAAGATCGTCGATCTGAGCTCAACTATTGTCGAACTGAGCTCAGAGATAGAGAATCAATACTGGAGTCAAGATCGTCGAACTGAGCTCGAAGATCGTCGAATGGAGTTCGACGATTTGTTGAAGTTGAGCTCAGCGATCGTCGAATGGAGTTCGACGATCCGTCGAAGTGAGCTCAACGATCGTCGATTGGAGTTCGACGATTCGTCGTACTGAGCTCAACGAAATGACTTGGTCTCCAAACTGAAAAACCTTGGTCTTGAGGGCAGCTTCCAAACCTAACTACTAACCCTTAGACTCAATTCTAATTGACCTTTAGATCTATACAATGAGGTCAAAAATAGGTTTCCTAAAGACATAGTGATCCTGACCCAAATTAGTAATAGAGTGTTCCAACAGGGAGGGTGGCTGGTCTTTGAGGCACCCATTTTGAACTCGCACGCGATGTCAAAATCTGCCGAGGAAGCCTGCCAAGCCAGTATCACCTCTTTGTTTGGATTTCTCTAACCAGAGCCACCTAGGCCCAAGAGACCACGAGACTTTAGTACGTTGTTGCGATTTCTGACTTTTGCTCGCGAGTAACTGCCCATGCTCGCGTCTTCATTTTCGTTCTCCCCCTACTCGCACTTCCTTTCTCGTACTCACAACTCGCTTAAGATGGTTGGAGACGATGTCAGTGCTCGCCGACAGCCCACGCGAGGAACTTTGCTGATGCGGTCTTCAGGAAGTCTGCCACTACGGAGCGAGGTCTGGAAGATTTCCTCCAAAGACATCTTCCAGAGCGATACTCGACCATGCTTCCTCCTGGAATGAGCGACTAAACACCTACATCGAAGGTGGAATGGTCCTGTCCCTTCGCCACTTTGAAGTCGATCTGCAACTTCCATTGTGGCCCAAATATCGCCAAATGTTGTGATATTTAGATATTGCATCCGGCCAGATCAATATCAATGGTGTGGCGATCATCATGGTCTTCCTCTGCTTCCTCCAGGAAGAGTGGATCGTGTTCAACCTCTTTATCTTCCGGAAGGTCTTCGCCTATGCAGCGACCTCTGAGGGGGTCGTCTTTTTCAGCAGCCATGTCTACACGCTGGTCGGCACCGCGAACAAGGTCCATCGATGGATCGAGTTCCTGGTCATCGTCACCGACGACTTCGAAGGTGTGTTGGGAAGGCCGCATCAACCCGCCTGAAAGAAAACTTAGGCAATTGATAATCTACTGATACCAATTGAAAATTAGGGGATAAACCTGATTTACTCTAGAGGGGGGGGTGAATAGAGTAATTAAAACTTTTGGTTGTTTTAGAATTTATCAGAGTAAAATACGTGATATCAATAGTAGTAACAGAAAATGGAAATAGTCTAAGCTAATCTATCACAGCACGTCAAGAACAAAAAGGAATGATCACACACAGACAACACAAGAATTTTATAGTGGTTTCTCAAACTGGGTACATCCACTCTTCTACCACACTTGTAGGAATCCACTATCATTTTTTTGAAAAGGTGACTGCCACCACAAGATCTATTTACAGGGAGATCTCACAACTCTTTAGGCTTTTGATCAGGTGCCCAAAAAACAAGAATAAGCTTTTGAACAGAGTTAATAAACCCTTTTACATAAGGTTGAGAGAGTTGATGTTGTCTTCTTTTTTCTCTATACAATAGAGAAGACTTGTGGATTTCTGTTGTCAAAGCTCCTTCTGAAATAATGAATGGTTCAGAAAGCTTGGAGTCTTGCTCAGGGTGTAGGTCTTCAGCCTTGTCTTGAAGAGATCCAGGAACATTCTGACTGATTCAAAGTCGTTGTCCTTAAATATTCCTGGAGTAGAAGTAGAAGAAGATTCTTGATATTTGATGGTTGTTCTTCTTCAGTCTTCAGAAAGAACAAGGGGAAAACAAGAAGTTTTCAGCACAGAGAAGAAGCAGATATTCTTCAGTATATTTCTGTATCTCTTCTCTGTATCACATATCTGTACTTGTCTGAAAGAAAATTCTCTTATATATTCTGTTGTCAAATTCTCCCTTTGAATTTTGAATTCCAAGCATTAATTGCTGACTAATTATGGAGAATGAAATGGCTGGAATATATTCTTTAATGAGTTTCACCAACTATCTCATTAAAATAAGCAAGTAACTAACCCTGATGAAGACCATAATTAATGCTGCCATTAACGACTATATTCAGGAGAATTTGAGCATTAATTACTCAGGAAATCATTGCTAAATAATGTAATAAATAAGGACAGAAATAAGGAAACCTTCTGAGTCTGGGTCGGGACAGAATTCGTCGATCTCTGAACAGAATTCTTCGACTGGAGTTCCAAGTTCGTCGAGCTGATAATTCCTGTTCGTCGACCTGAGCTCAGCGAACTGCATTCTGGAAATAACTTGCCAAATCTGCGCTCTAAGTTCGTCGAGCAGAGAATCTGTCTGAATGAAGAGATCGTCGACCTGAGCTCGAATATCGTTGAGCTCAACTCAGAGAAATAACTCTGAGTTCATCGATCTGCGATCGACGATCGTCGAGCTGAGTTCGAAGAATTTCGAACTGATAATTTTGAACTCTGAATTCTTCTAAGTCTGAGTCTACTGAAGTACTCTACTGGCTGGTCCATGAAGGTTGAACCTAATGACTAGCCTAAACTCTAGGACTCATATACTTGACCCTGGTAATAAAATGTGGGTCAAACTCATCCTAATTAGTGAACATATCCCAAATCCAAACTAGGGATCCAACAATCTCCCCCTATTTGGGTGAGGTCACTAATACAAATAAAAGAAAACAATCACAAAGCAGAATAAAATATATCTGGCAAAAAATAAAGCATCCAGCAGATATGTACACAGGTGCTTCATGATTAACAAATATAGTTCAGAAAATAAAAACTAAACACAACAGTCATCTATTCTTCTTTGGCTTCTCTTTGTCAGATTTTTCAGAGGACTATCTGAATATAATCTCTCTATTTGGATTTGCAGCTTCTCTTTTTGACATTGTCATGTCTGATGCTCCAATTATGTTGCAAGAAGTGGCCCTTGGTACTACTGCTTCAGGATGCAGACTCATATAGTCATCTACATTGAAAAAATTATTACCTCTTGAGCTCTTATTTTTTGTAAGATGACATTGTGGTGTACTGTGATGGATATTTTCATTCTGCTTTAGCTTTGTTGATCATAGAAAGTCCAATCAGCTCTTGAAACTTGGCCATTTTTGTAGTTGTTTCCTGTTCTGGATCTACAAAAGGGATAGGTGGAGATTCTGGCCTTTTAGGACTAGAGTCCTTCTTTGAATTATCAGGAGAAGCCGAAGTACTTTTCTTATCTGTAGCAGGAGGAGGCTTGCTCTGAGAGGATTGCTGCCGACTGCTTCCTTGTGGACTTGGCTTGGAGTGTCTCTGATAGGTCTTGGTAATAGGCGATGATCCTTGAGTCACACATCCAGAGGCCTCAGCTGATGGAGGAGGAGGAGGAGGGTATTTCTTGAAGTGCTTAGGAGGAGACCTATACCTTCTTCTCTTCTTCCTTTCTTTTTTGCTCATTCTTTGATAACCACATCCATTGTGGCATCCCAGGGTAATGAGTAATCTTTTGTAGAATATAGTAGGGAGTGTCATGTGTAGGATTTGGCTTGGGAGCAGCCTTTGGAGCAACTTTACTTTTCTTAGCAATCTTCTTCTTGGCTTTTGGATCATCAGATTCATTAGAATCTTCATCAACATTGTCTTCATCAGAGGATTCTGGAGGGTTGTCATACATTTCTTCAATTTCCTTGAGAGTTTCCTTAGAGATTTATTTTTCAGCTTGAGGTTAAACTAGAAGTTCTATCTCTACAATACTTTCAGTAACTGTTTGATTATCTTCCTCTATATTTGCAAGTATGATATCATCCAAGTTTGGTATAGGACTGTCATTCATTTTGTAAGTTGGAGGGGAGATAGCTTTGGGAGCTGATTCTGTGAGTGGCTCAATAACTACAAAACTTGCCTTTAGTTGATTAACAACTTCAGGGCTTATTGGTGAAGTGTAGCAAACTATTGCCATAGATTGCTCTGGGCAAACTTCTGGAAGGTAATTCAAATAAGTTATATCAAAAGAATTTAACAAATTGAATATATTTACTGTGGGATTGACAAGGCAATCACCAACAGTCAAAACTCTTGGAAAGTCAACTTGCTCATATGTACGAAGCATATCAAAATCAACTGTTGTCGCAACTTCTGTAATCATATTTACATCTGCATCTGCTAGCTCATCTAACTGCAAAACTGTTGCTGCTTCTGCTATTGCTGAAGGAGAGGAGACTGGAGCTTCTTCACTGGATATCTCCCCCTGTCTGGTTTCAGAGGGTCCTGAAGCCAGGCCCCCAAAAGAAGGAACAGTGGGGGCAGCAGAAATGAGGGCAGATAGGGATGAAATAGAATCAGCAAGAGCTTTAATGGCCTCTGCTATAAGATTTGAGAGAAGGGGAGTGATGAGTTCCAGAAGGGAGGGAAAGAAAGGAGAATCCATTTGCATAAACTCAGAGGGTGTCTGAGTTGATACAGAAGGATGGAGGATGGATGATGAAGGGAAAGAAGTGGTGTCTGTCATGGGCTCATCATGAGGTGATGGAGTATTGATGGGAGATGATAGCAGATCAAAGGATGGAATGGATGAGAGGTTATTGAGGGGGATGTCAGCGAGATGATGAGGAAGTCAGGATTGAGGTGGTGTGGTATGCTCTGGAGATTGAACTGGTGTTGGTTGATGTTCAGGAGATTGAATTGGTGGTGTTGGAGTATGAGCTGGAGATGAGGATGGTTGTTGGAGGGTTGATGAAGGAATTGAAATTTGTGGAGGTGTAGGTTGGTGTGATTGAGGTGTTGGAATCTGGGTGGATGAAATCTGATGGAGGGGACAACTTCTAGGGGTGGGGGATTAGCTGTTACAGCTCTTGTATCCTCAGATGCTATGGAAGAGGCTGAAGCATTGGATGGCTTTGGGATTGTCCTCTCCCACCATCCAAACAAGGCACATGATAGCCTTTTGGAAGTATTAATGAAGATGGTCTGAGAGACCAGAGATTCGGCAGCCTTTTCCTGTAGGAAAATTCCCAAAATTCTTCCAAAACACACTTATTTCTTACTGTTCTTCTTCTTTATCAAGTCAAACAGGATTTTAGCCCAATTCACTGGTTTCTTATTTACACCAGCACACATTACCAGAAACTGTTGCCTTGGTAATATAATCATGGGCAGTATGCTTTTCTAGCAATACTTTGCCCACCACAACAACTAAAAATTTATATTCAGAAAATAAATTTTTCTTTAATAATTTATTAGGGTTCTCTCCAATATGACCCATTTTATTCAACATGTCATCAAACTCAGAACTATCAATCTCTAAATCTTCTTCACCATTTATCAAACCAAAAATTTCAGTTAAGACTACGCGGGTTAAAGAAACCTGGATACCAGATATTGTGTCTGTCATCGTGTCGGCGTCTGGAGTAGAGGAGGTGAACACCCATTCCCTGATTTCAGTAGCAGTTATCTTTATCCTGATTGTCATGAAGTTCTTCAACTGTTGTTTCTCAAATAATTTCAGTATGTCCAGGAAAATTTGATCAGAATGTTGAAATGATTCGAACTCTATATCGAATCCCGTGTCGAATTTCATTGCTGCAAGAGAGCTCGTCGGAATCGTCATTGATCGCCTGCAAAAGGAAACAGAAAGATCAAGTGCAAGGGGAACATAAAGCGCGGGATGGAGCTCGAAGAAAACCTAGTTATATGGTTTTCATAATATGAATCGGCAGACTCCGTCCTGCGAAATAAACAAAATTCTTCGATCTCAGGTCGACAAACTATTTTATTGACAAAAGAGTTCGTCAATCTCAGTCAGAAGAAGGGAAAAGTTTTCGTCGTTCTCAGGTCGAAGAAAATTTTCTGAAGCAATATCGTCGATCTCCGTTCGACGAATAAGACTTCACATAGAGAGAGTTCGTCGATCTCAGGTCGACGAATTTTCTCAAGAACTTTTGTCAATTCGTCGATCTCAGGTCGACGAACTGTGGCAAATTCTTCGACCACAAACAGAAGGCTAAATTAATGCATCTCCATTTATCATACATAGTTGATTCATAAAAAACAGATGTTTCTTCTCATCCAAGGGTTTGGTGAAGATATCTGCCTTTTGCAAATCAGTAAAGATAAAGGTGAGATTAATTTTCTTTTTGTCAACACACTCTCTAATGAAATGATGTCTTACATCTACATGTTTAGTTCTATTATGATGCACTGGATTCTGTGCAATAGAAATTACACTTGTATTATTACAAATAAGAGTTGAATTATTTAAGTTGACACCATAATCTAAGAGTTGGTTCTGAATCCACAACATCTGTGAACAACAACTGCCAGCTGCTATATACTCAGCTTCTGTTGTTGAGGTAAACACAGATGTTTGCTTCTTGCAAAACCAAGACACTAGTCTATCACCAAGGAACTGACAGGTCTCTGATGTGCACTTTCTGTCCACTCTACATCCAGCAAAGTCAGCATCAGAGTATCCAGTTAACTCAAATTCTGACTCAGTTGGATACCAGTCCTAAATTATGGCAACTCTTTATATATCCCAAAATCCTTTTTAAGAAAATAAGATGAGATTCTTTAGGGTTCACCTGGAATCTAGCACAAAGACATGTAGCAAACATAATGTCTGGTCTACTTGATGTAAGATATAATAGGGACCCAACAATGACCCTATATAAATTCTGATCTACATGTTTCCCATGTTCATCAGAATCAATCACAGTATTTATAGTCATATGTGTTTTCTTAGCTGAAGCATCAGCCATCCCAAACCTTTTTATCAGCTCCTTAGCATACTTAGATTGGGATATGACGATGTCATCAGGGGACTGCTTCACTTGGATACCAATGAAGTAGGAGAGCTCACCCATACTACTCATTTCAAACTTGAAATGCATAAGGTTGGAGAACCTTTTGCATAATTTGTAATCTGTAGAATCAAATATAATGTCATCTATATATATTTGTACAAATAAGATTTTATCATGATGATGCTTGATAAATAAAGTCATATCTATTATGCCTCTAGAAAAGTTATGCACTAAGAGAAAGCTAGTTAAGATTTCATACTAAGCTCTTGGAGCTTGCTTTAGACCATAGAGAGCCTTATGCAATTTGAAAACATAAGATGGATGAGATGAAGAGATAAAACCTGGTAGTTGTTCCACATAGACCTCTTCTTTGAGTTAACCATTTAGGAATGCATTTTTGACATCCATTTGCTATACTGTGAACTTCTTGTAGGCTACATAAGGTAGAAATATCCTTATTGCTTCTATCCTTGCAACAGGGGCAAATGTTTGGTCATAATCTATACATTTCTCTTATCTATATCCTTGAGCAACTAATTTTGTCTTGTTTCTTATGATAAGACCTTGAGCATCTAGTGTGTTTCTAAATACCCATTTAGTTTCAATGATTGGATAGTTTTTGGGTCTTGGAACTAAATCCCAAAATCTACATCTCTCAAACAGGTTGAGCTCCTCTTGCATTGCAATGATCTAGTGTGAATCTTGATTAGCATCTTTAATGGATTGGGGCTCAGTTTGATATATGAAGCAGGCATGCATCATGTCCTGGTGGAGTTGATGCCTTGTCTGCACACCCATTGATATGTCTCCAATCACTTGAGATGCAGGGTGATCCCTAAGTGTAACTAATTTAGTAGGAGTTGGTTGAACAATAGCTTGGGGAATTAATTCCTCTTATGGAATTATAGTTGTTGTTGGCTCTTCACTGAGTTCAGTGTCATCATCTTCACTATCTTCAGCAACATGTGGAGAAGGTTGTGTAATAGCCTCATTGGTGAGGGTCAATTCGTCCAACTTCTCACACATATGTGGTTCCTACAAGTTCTCACTGGTAGAAAGGTTTTTCTCCTTGTAAAACATGTTAGTCTCATCAAAAGAAATATGAATAGACTCTTCCATTTTCATAGATGATTTATTGTATACCCTATAAGCCTTGCTTACTTGGGAATATCCAAGAAAACTTCATATTTCAGTCTTGGCTTCAAACTTTCTAATATATTTCTTGTTGTTGTTATGAATGTAACAAATGCATCTAAAGACTCTAAAATAATCTACTTTAGGTTTCTTCCCTTTGAGTAGTTCATAGAGGGTCTTGCTCTTAAGTTTGTGTATCAAACTTCTATTCATTACATAATTTGTTGTGCTTACAACCTCTGCCCAAAAGGATATGGGCAAGTGAGCATCTGCAAGTAATGTTCTTGCATCTTCAATCAGTGTTTTGTTTTTCCTTTCAGCTACCCCATTTTGTTGAGGAGTTCTAGGAGCAGAGAAATAATACATGATACATTTCTTCTCACAGAATTCTTGCATGGGAAGAGACTCAAACTCAGTATCATGATCACTTCTGATCAATGCAACTGGGGTAGAGTACTCAATTCTTATGCTCTTAAGAAAATCTGTAAGAACCTTGAAGTTATCTGACTTGTTTCTCAAGAAGAACACCCAAGTGAACCTTGAGAAGTCGTCAACAATTAGTAAGGTATAAGACTTTCCTCCTAGACTCTGTACAACAATTGGTCCAAAGAGATCATGTGTAGCAAATACAGAATCCGAGGTGAATCACTCTTATTAAGTGGCTTAAAGCTATTTTTAGTTTGTTTGCCTAACTGACAATCCCTGCAAAGGCTTTCCTTCTTGTATGGGGCAAGAGGGCAATCCTCTAATAAGTTTGTCCCTAGAGAGTTTAGCAATGTTTTTCAGGTTTACATGTCCTAATCTCCTATGACAAAGATCATTAGTATTACTAGTTTGGTTAAACATGCATATTTCAGTTTTAGCTGACTTAAAATTAATTACATAGATATTTCCTACTTTAGTGCCAGTTAATACTACTTGGTTATCTACAAAAGTAATAATATATGAAGTTTTGTTAAATGATACCTGAAATCTTCCATCACATAACTGACTTATGGATATATGGTTGTGCTTCAGTCCACTTACATAAGCAACCTTCCTGAAAATGACTGCTCCAATTTTGACCTTTCCATATCCTTCAGTCTGGCCACAATTGGAATCACCAAATATGACTTTGGGTTCTAGCTTTGACTTATAGTTGATTAAGTTGTCCTTATTTCAAGTCATATACTTTGAACAGCCACTATCCAGATACCACTGTTGCTCTATGGTGGGATAGTCTTTCACCTGCAATAAAATAGATTAGCTATTCTTGACTCAGGTTACCTTGGGTCCTTGTTTATTTACATAATTAAAGCTAGAAATGTAAGAGTATTCTGGTTGATTTTTATAACCTAAGGGGTGAAATCTTCTAGGTGGAATTATCCACTGGGTGAATGGATTAACATATTGTCCTTGTTGATTAAATATTTTATAGGAATTAAAGTTTCTGTTATAATGAACTAGGTTCGACGAATTCTGGTAAGTTCGTCGATCTAAGGTCGACGAATGGGGATGAGTTCGTCGAACTCCACTCAGAGAATGAAAGTATTCATTCTTTGGGCCCCAATATCGTCAATCTCGGGTCGATGAACCATACAGGTTTCATCGATCGCAGTTCAGAGAATAATTGTAATAAAAGTTTGCGTTCTGAGTTCGTCGACTTGAGTTCGACGAACTGTACACATTTCGTCGATCTAGGTTCGACAAAATCTGCTGAACATTGTTATGGTTAAGATCTTTCTTATTCTTTCCCTTTTTCTTATTCTTTTGTTTTAATTCTGTTTGTTTAACATTATTATCATCTATCTTTTCCTTATTCTTTTCTGAAACAAATTTTATTGGACTTGTTAAAATATTCTTCTGAATCAGTGAGGGTTAACTTGATGAAACACCTAAGCCCAGCTTGCCATTAAGCCTGACATTCACTGTGCTTGTGATGTTCATTAGCTTGATACTTCTCTCATTAAGAAGTCAGAGCTTGCAGGCAAGCCCGGGTCTAAGAACCATGAGCGGGTGGGGCCTTGACAAGAGTTCCGTGTGTCGGCTTGTATGTCGTAAGGGGAATTGCAGTACCCTTTTGTTTGTGGCTTAAAGCCAATGGAAAAATGGTGAGTACCCAGATGATGTGATGATGTGCTAGTTGCATATGTTATAGGGTGCCTTGGGTGGAGCCCGGGTTTTGCATACATGCTGCATAATAGGCCCCTTTATATTAATTGCTCAACAAAGAAAACGTGTATGTTGATTGAGACATCCAAACCTGTTCTTTGAAAGCTTACATGTTTATGTATATGGTATACAAAGTGCTGACTTGCAGGTTGGAGGGGTACCCCAGGGTCCGTTAGGGGCGGCCGGGAGGAGATGTGTTGGTTACACAGTTTGAGGTCAGCTTTTGCTGGCCCACGTTACCACTAATTTTTACAGGGCAAGGATCACATGCAGTAGCTAGCTCGCCAGCCAAAAAAGCTTAAGCCTCATGAAGTGTTTCAAGTTTAGTTCTAGCTCTATTGTTGTGGCATTGTATGTTTGATGCTCTAGTATTCCGGTTTGCATGCCGAGGTAGTCTAGGGGTGCTTACGCACATTGATGGATGATGTTATTTTGTTGAGTTTTGGACTCTCTTTTGTTGTAAGGCCTTAAGGCCGTATTGATACTCTTGTGTATGTGGATAACTTCTAGTCCTGTTTACTGTTTTCGCTGTTGTTTGATTCTGAGTTTTGAATTGGCTAGATTATATCATCTTTTAGAGCTAAAGCTGTGGCGTCTGTATGTTGTGGGGCTTCGGCCGGACCCATATTATACGGTCATTACAGGGGAGGTGTTACAATTTGGTATCAAAGCAGGTTACATCCAAGGTCAGTTAGGGCGGTCGATTTAATGTAATCGTATCGCATTTAGAAGTTATACACATATGAGTAATGCAGGACCATGAGTGTCCTTATGTTTGAGTCTTGTGATTAAGAGACTGATTCCTTGTTATCTTGCTTTTCTTAAGAGTGCAAGCAACGAGGCGGGTACGTCGAGACCAAGAAAAGAGCTTTCAGCGAGCAGCGCTACTGCTTAGGGTCCTTTCGGCATGGGTGTAAACCTGGCCGATTTCTGTCGTATGCTTGCAGAAGCAATGGTGGTAGCCCAAGCTGCAGCGACAGCTCAAGTAGCAACCCCTGTTGCTCAGGTAGCAACTCCTGCTACCCCGGATACGGCGACGGCCGTGCCGGGCGGAGAAGCCAGGCGAGCAGAGCATTTAGCCGAGAAAGTGGTGGTCGGGCAAGGAGACTGGCAGATGAAGTATTTTCTGGGTTTCCATCCTTCAAAGTTCAAGGGAGTCGGTACGCCGACCGATGCGGAGGATTGGTGGGCACGGATGCAAGAACTTCTAAGGGCGACAGAGACGACAGAAGAAAAGAAATCTGAGTTTGCGGTCTTCATGTTGGAAGGAGATGCGAAGTTTATGTGGGTGTGCCATAGTGGTCGTCAGTTTCCCGGGCGCACCCCGTCCATGGAAGAATTTGAGGATGCTTTCCTAAAGAAGTACATTCCTGTTTCGACGAGGTTGGCCATTCAGAGGCAGTTTCTGCACTTGGTGCAGCGAGATAAGTAGGTGGACGAGTATGTACAGGAGTTCACTCGTTTGGGTCGTTACGCGGGAACGACCATGGCGGATGATGAGGAGAGGGATAACCTCTTCTATCAGGGGCTGATGGAGAATCTAAGACAACCCCTCATTTCCCTGAAGAGAGCTAGTTTCAATGAGCTAGTTGAGGCGATCAGGACGTTGGAGAGCGATCTGGAGCGAACCCAACGTCGTAAGGGTTTCACTCCCAAGCAAGGGGAAGGGAAGCCTTCTCAATCCCAAGGGAGGTCCGAAGGGAATAGATGGAAGAAGCAGCCTCACCCATTCAGGTCCGGTGAGAAAAGCAAGTGGACGTCCGGAGGGTCGCACTCTAAGGGACCACCGACGTGCTTTAATTGTGGCAAGGTGGGGCACATAGCTCGTTTTTGTACTCAAGGAGGTGCTGAGCAGGAGCCAAGGCAAGAGCAGACTGTGCGCTCCGGCCCTAGTGCCCCGGAGAAAGGGAAGGTGGCGGAGTCTAGCGCTTCTCGGTTCGAACCGGTGCAACCAAGGGATTACAACCTTGGGCAGCAGGAAGTGATCCGACAACCCGATGTGGTGACAGGTATGAGGAACTTTAAGTTTAACCTTGTGCTTCATACCTTCAGACTGTTATATTTGATGTCTATGTTGTAGGCTTTGTGTTAGTTTCCGGATACCCCGCTAGGGTATTGTTTGATACGAGAGCGTCACACTCTTTTCTTGCAGAAAGCTTCATCCGAAGAATTGGAGTTGAGTCGTTCTCGGCGGACATAGAGCTGAAGGTGCGCATGCCCAATGGGTCATCCATGACCACCGGGGCAAAGGGACGCATTTGTTGGAAGCTAGGCGGAGTCGACTTCGTGTTGGTAGCGGTGGTCCTTCCGTTGGCGGAGTTTGATGTGATATTGGGAATGGACTGGCTAGCAGAGCAGCGTGTCAATATTGATTGCCTATCCAAGGTGGTGACCCTGAGAAGTGAAGGGCAGATAGAAGTTAAGTTTGAAGGCCTTAATGGAGTGGCCTGTTCCCTAATTTCAGTCATGCAGTTGGTGCTGGCAGTTAACCGGGGGGAGTTGCTCTTGTAGCATTATTGGAGGTTCGCTCTTCCAAGTTGTCACTTTGGGAAGTGCCCGTAGTGGCAGAGTTCGAGGATGTCTTTCCGGATGAACTTCCTGGGGCACCTCCTCGACGGGAGATTGATTTCTCAATTGAGTTAGTGTCAGAGGCACGACCGGTGTCATGTCCTCCGTTTAGGATGACACCAAAAGAGTTGGCTGAACTCAAGGTACAATTGCAGGAACTATTGGACCAGGGGTATATCAGACCCAGTTCTTCACCGTGGAGCGTGCCGGTGTTGTTCGTGAAGAAGAAAGACGGTAGTATGCGGCTGTGCATAGACTACCGAGAGTTGAACAAATTGACTGTCAAGAATAAGTATCTGATTCCTCGGATAGATGACCTGTTCGACCAGTTGGTGGGGTCGATGGTGTATTCAAAGTTGGACTTGAAGTCAGGATACTATCAGTTGCGAATTCGGGACGAGGACATACCCAAGACAACGTTTGGTACGAGGTATGGTCACTTTGAATTCTCGGTGATGTCGTTCTTGCTGACGAACGCACCATCCGTATTCATGGACTTGATGAATCAAGTATTTCGGAAATACTTGTACTCTTTCGTAGTTGTCTTTATTGATGACATTCTGGTGTACTCCAAATCGGAGGTGGAGCATGAGACTCACTTGAGAGTAGTCTTGCAAGTGTTGAGAGAGAACCAGCTGTATGCAAAGTTCTCAAAGTGCGAGTTCTGGCTCGACAATGTGACATTTTTGGGTCATGAGATTAGTGAGGATGGGGTGGCGGTAGATCCAACAAAAGTGGAAGTCATCAGAGATTGGCCGATTTTGAGAACCGTGGCGGAAGTCCGAAGTTTTCTTGGACTAGCCGGCTACTATAGAAGATTCGTAGAAAACTTTTCGCGGATAGCCCTACCCCTCACCTCACTAACTCATAAGGATCAGAAGTTTGTGTGGACGCAAAAGTACGATCAGGCGTTTGATACCCTAAAGGAAAGGCTGATGACAGCTCCAATCCTAAGTCTACCGAAAGGGACCGAAGGATTTCAAATTTTCAGTGACGCATCAAGATGCGGTTTGGGTTGCGTTTTGGTGCAACATGGTAGTGTGATAGCCTTTGGATCTAGGCAGCTGAAGCCTCATGAGAGGAATTACCCCGTCCATGACTTGGAGTTGGCGGCGGTGATTTTTGCGTTGAAATTATGGCGATACTATGTTTATGGTGTGAAGGTGGAGATCTTCACGGATCATAAAAGACTGAAATATCTCCTGGATCAGAAGGACTTGAATATGCGGCAGCGCCGATGGGTCGAGTTCCTTGGAGACTATGAGGTGGCAATTCAGTATACGCCAGGCAAAGCCAATGTGGTGGCAGATGCCTTGAGTAGAAAATACTCTGGGCAAGGAAATTGGATCAAAGCTCATGATGAGCGGTTGGTGCTAGACTGAGAGTCCCTTGGCATGGAGTGTGTAGTAAGAGGCGAGTCTAGCATGGTTCGGTTGAACTGGATTGAAATGCAGAATGACTTGTCCGATCGTATTTGGGAAGCGACTCGTTTGGATGTGGAGTTTCATCCATATGTGGTGGAAGCTCAAAAGGGCGAGAGCAGCGCCTGGGAATTGATTGATGGGATTCTAAGGAAGGACGGAAGGATTTGTGTACTGCAGTTCGTCAAGCTCCGTGAGGAGTTGATGTTTGAGGCTCACTTCACAAAGTACTCCATTCACCCGGGCAGTACAAAGATGTACTTGGATATGAAGAAATCCTTTTGGTGGCCTGGACTGAAGCGGGACGTAGCTTTGTATGTGAATCGATGCCAAACTTGTGCCTTGGTGAAGGCCGAGTGTCAGAAGCCGGGCAGGTTCCTGAAGCCTCTCCTATTCCTGAGTGGAAATTCGATGGCATCTCCATGGATTTTGTACATGGGTTACCTAGGTCGCAGCAGGGTAACGATGCGGTTTGGGTGATTGTGGATCGCTTAACCAAAGTGGCTCACTTCATCCCGAATCAGAAGGAGGACAGCGTGGAGAGGCTGGTGGAGTTGTATGTTCGCAACATTGTGCGACTATATCAGATTCCTAAGAGTATCGTTAGTGATCGCGATGGACGTTTCACGTCCAAAGACTGGAGGTTGGTTCAGAAGAGTTTGGGTACGAAGCTAAAGTTCAGTACGGTTTTCCATCCTCAAACTAACGGGCAAACCGAAAGAACGAACCATACCATGGAGGATATACTGAGGATGTGTATTCTTGACTTCGGCAAGAAGTGAGAGGATCACCTCTTCATGATAGAGTTCGCTTATAACAATAGTTACCAAGAAAGTATAAAGATGACGTCATACGAAGCTTTATATGGGAGGCAGTGTCGAACACCGATGTCTTGGACAGAGGAGGGAGACACCAAACTTTTGGGAAAAGAAGTGGTAGGTGATGCATGTGAGTTGGTGCGAACCATTCAAGAGCGCATGAAAGTGGCTCAAGATCGGCAAGCAAAATATTTTAATGCTCGCCACAGGAAGTTGGAGTTCGCGGTAGGCGACTAGGTCTATCTAAAGATCAAGTCGTTCAAAGGCGTTTCACGGATTCGCCGACTCAAGAAGTTGAGTCCGAGGTTTTTGGGACCTTTCGAGGTTATTGAACGAGTGGGAGAAGCAGCGTACCGATTAGCGTTGTCCACAGAGCTGAGTGGATTACACGACGTCTTCCATGTCTCCGTTTTGAGGAAAGCCTTAGTAGAGGCTAGTGTGATGATCGAATCGGCATCAGTGCCAATAGAAGAGGACTTGAGGATGCGAGTTCGTCTAGTTGCTTTAGAGGATTCAGAAATTCGACAGTTGCGGAACAAAGAGGTCAAACTCGTAAAAGTCTGATGGGACAACTGTGGTCGCGAGGAACTCTCTTGGGAGCGAGAACATACCATGCGGGAGGAGTATCCAGAGTTATTCCTTTCAGGTACCATTTAAGTTTTGTGTACTTTTTATTTTTTGTAATTTCGGGATGAAATTCTTTCAAGGGGGAGATAGTTGTAACGCCCCAAAATTCGAGAGAGGGACGGACAGCGTTCAGAGCCCAGTTTGGGTCTTGGTAGGGATCACACGGCCTAGGACACCGGCGTGTCCATGGCCATGTCATGCTCGGGTTCGACGAAGAACTCGGGTGGTCGACGAACTGCGCTCGACGAAGTGTCGAGACAGTGAACACGGCCTAGGACACGGGCGTGTCCATGGCCGTGCCGTGTTCGGGTCGACGAATTTTCGCGTGGTCGACGAAATTGCGGTCGACGATCGTCGAGAGGACGAACACGGCCTGAGACACGGGCGTGTCCCAGGCCGTGTTCCGCTCGGGTTGTGAGCGGGGCCGTGTCGGGGGAGGAACACGGGCTGGAGCCCAGGCGTGTTCAGCCTGACACGGGCGTGTCGAAATCCGACACGGGCGTGTCGAATACCCGTGTTCTCCTCGGGTGTGTTTGGTCCTGTGTCAATGGAGGAACATGCCCAGGAACACGGGCATGTACTGAGTGACACGGGCGTGTCAACTTTGACACGGACGTGTTCAGAGCCCGTGTCCTTTTCTGGGTGCGACGGTTTGGGCGTCGATTGAGGCACATGGCCTTGGACACAGGCGTGTCTCAAGCCGTGTTCGGCCTAGGAATTATGGTTTTAAGTGCGAATCGTGATCGTTCGTTTCCTTCTAATGGGATCTGATGGTCCAGGGCTGTCCCGGCTGAGTTATGTTCGGGAATAGGGTTTGAAACCCTCATTCTTCTTCAAGTTTCTCTTTCTAAGGTTTTAGAGAGAATGTAGAGCAAGGAAGAAGGTGGAGGAGAGATCCGGCTGCCGGAGAAGCTTCAGTGCTCCTAATCGCGAGCCGAGTCCGGATCCGCGGAGGCAAGACCATTGCGGAGGTTTTCATCCGGCTAAGTTCCCATGGCTAGGAAGAGGGTTCGTAAGGTAACGACACTTCTCCTCTTTGTTTATAGGATGCGTGTTTAGCATCTTTTCTTTCAAGCATTTGGGCACCAAGTCTCCCGAATGAGAGGGGTTTGGGTCGCCATAGTTCAAGAGGAACCTCTGGGTCGATTGAGTCCGTCCCCGGCATGTTTTGCATTAGAGATCCGCTCCGTTAGTGGATTAGGCATGATGGGTGAAGTCGTAGTCGCGACCGTTAGTCCGGCTCGGTGATGTTGCATAACGCGCCTTAAGGATTTGGTAGAAATCTGTTGCGGCAAGATGTTGTTTGTGATGTTTGTGTTTTTCCCCTTCTCTCGAGTGAGTACGTGTAGCCGGAACCGGACAAGGTTAGCTCCGCAATGGCAGTAGATGGTTTCCTTGGTGGACAAGGTTAGCTCCGCATTGGCGGTAGATGGTTTCCTTGGTGTGCGGGGACGTTGCAGTACGAATGATGGATTAGGGTGAGAATGATTATGCATTGTGATGTGCTAAGGCGTGGCTTCTCCGTGGTCGGCTAGCTATCTCGTGACGTGCAAGTCATGTGGGGAGAGTGTCCCGACGATACTAGTCCCCTTCTGTGAGACTGACGAGAACGCCAAGCTTGGGGCAAGCCCGAGCAATGAGGCCATGAGCGGGTGGGGTCCAGCAAGGCTTCTCAGAATCGGTCAGCGTGTGAGACGGAATCCTGATGTGTGAAGTCAGAGCTTGCAGGCAAGCCCGGGTCTAAGAACCATGAGCGGGTGGGGCCTTGGCAAGAGTTCTGTGTGGCGGCTTGTATGCCGTTAGGGGAATTGCAGTACCCTTTTGTTTGTGGCTTAAAGCCAATGCGGAAATGGTGAGTACCCAGATGATGTGATGCTGTGCTAATTGCATACGCTATAGGGTGCCTTGGGTGGAGCCCGTGTTTTGCATACATGCTGCATAATAGGACCCTTTATATTAATTGCTTAACATAGAAAACGTGTATGTTGATTGAGACATCCAAACCTGTTCTTTGAAAGCTTACATGTTTATGTATATGGTATACTAAGTGCTGACTTGCAGGTTGGAGGGGTACCCCGGGGTCCGTTAGGGGCGGCCGGGAGGAGATGTGTTTCAAGTTTAGTTCTAGCTCTATTGTTGTGGCATTGCATGTTTGATGCTCTAGTATTCCGGCTTGCATGCCGAGGTAGTCTAGGGGTGCTTACGCACATTGATGGATGATGTTATTTTGTTGAGTTTTGGACTCTCTTTTGTTGTAAGGCCTTAAGGCCGTATTGATACTCTTGTGTATGTGGATAACTTCTAGTCATGTTTACTGTTTCCTCTGTTGTTTGATTCTGAGTTTTGAGTTTGGTAGATTATATCATCTTTTAGCGCTAAAGCTATGGCGTATGTATGTTGTGGTGCCCCGGCCGGACCCATATTATACGGTCATTACAGGGGAGGTATTACACAGCTCGTCGAATAAGTGTTGGATGATTCTTTCTGATTTCCTACGTCGCTCGAAAAGAGCGGGGATTGTGTACAACTCATATTCGTCAATGATGGACCTCGCTAGCGCCAGGTCAGCATAAATCAAAGTCAACAAGTCAAGACGGAGGTCAGAGTCAACGCGCCATCCTATAGAAGGCCTGGGCGGTAGGGTCGGCGCTAAAGCCAGACTCAATCCCCGTGAGCGAAGAACAACTCTTGGTGGCTCTGGTTTTAGTTGACCTCCATCTGTGTCTGGGCCTGTATGAGCCGGTCACGTGCCAGGCATAGAATTTCATCGCGCATGCGGAGCTCGGTGTCGACCATGGTGGAGTTGGCGGAGCCACTAACATAAGTGAGGAGGTGGGGAGGATCCCGGTCGTAGATGAAACAGAAAGTAGTCTGGAGGGCAGTGTGGTAGGACGTATTATATCAATACTCCACTCAGGGCAGCCAACGGACCCAATCCTTAGGGTGGTCCCCTGTAAACCAACGGAGGTTCATCTCGAGTGTCCGATTGACCACTTCGGTCGAGCCATCGAACTGTGGGTGATAGGCGGAGGAGAGGGCCAGCTTTGTACCGCAGATGGCGAACAGTTCCTGCCAAAACTGAGAGGTGAAGACCTTGTCCCTGTCGAACACAATGTTATCTGGTATGTCGTGGAGGCAAAACACCTGGTCGAAGAATGCACGAGCGACGGTAGGGCCAATGATAGGGCGGCTTATGGCAATGAAGTGGCCCCCCTTGGAGAAGTGTTCAACGACTACCAAGATGGCAAAGTGGCTCCGAGAAGGGGGTAGACCTTCAATGAAGTCCATCGAGATGTCCGCCCAAATCTGTGTCGAAACCGGAAGGGGTTGCAGACTTGCAGGAGGCCGGCGGGCGAAAGAGATTACGCCTTGGTGTGCTGGAAAATCATGCAGGCGGCAATGTAAGTCTGGACACTTCGTTTGAGTCCTTGCCAAAAGAACTCGACTCGCAGGCGCCGAAGGGTGTTGTGGACCCCTTCGTGTATGTAGTCCCCCCGCCGCCAAAATGTTTGGAATTAGTGAAAAGGTGGTTGGCAAGTAAAAACGGTCCATGTACAGGATGAGGTTGTCATGGACTGTCCAATGTGGCAAAAGGCGCCCTTCCTGAATCTTGTGTAGTAGCTCGTGGAGAGAGGGCATGTCGTGGATCTCCTGGCGGAGGCGAGGAATAACCAGGGACGACGGCTCGAACATAGCGTAGAGGAGTGCATCTGTAGAGTCGCGGCGGGAGAGAGCATCGGCCGCGAGGTTCATATGGCCGACCTAGAACTCCACCTAGGAATCGTAGCCCAAAAGGTGACTCACCCAACACTGTTGCGGTACAGTCGTCAGGCGTTGCTACAGCAAGTATTTGAGGCTGTAATGGTCAGTGCAGATCACAAAGGAACGCCCCCACAAGTAGGGCTGCCAATGGTGGAGGGCCTTCGCCAGTCTAATGAGCTCCTGCTCGTCGGCCGGGAGCTTCCAATGGCGGAGGGTCGTCGTGCGGCTGAAATATGCAATTAGGTGTCCCTCTTGCTGAAGCACCCCCCTGCACCCGTGCTCGGAAGCGTCGCATTCCACCTGGAATTCTTTCTAGAAATCTGGAAGCTGGAGAACTGGAGCCGATACTAAGGCCTGCTGTATGGTTCGAAAGGCGGTTGTGGTGGCGGCGTCCCAAGCAAAACAATGACGACGCGAGAGGGACAATATGGGGGGTCGCGATCACTGTGTATCTCAGGATAAATCTGTTGTAGTAGACGGTCAGCCCGAGGAATCCACAAAGTTCCAGCTGATTCTGGGGGAGGGACCAATCGAGAACCCCCAGAATCATGATTGGATCAACAGAGACGCCTGAGTGGTCGACAATATGCCCCAAGTAGGCCACCCTATCAGTGTCGAAGGAGCACTTGGACCGCTTCAGAAAGAGCCGGTGAGAGCGAGCTAACTGGAGGACTTGGCTGAGGTGGTCGAGGTGTGTTTCGCAGGTCTTGTTGTACACCAAAATATCATCAAAGAAAACAAGAACACAACGATGAAGGAGAGTATGAAATACCTCATTCATGAGCGCTTGGAAAGTAGGCGGGGCATTCGTGAGCCCGGAGAGCATCACGAGGAACTAAAAGTGGTCATGATGAGTGTGAAAGGTTATCTTCTCCACGTCTGCCGGAAACATACGGACTTGGTGGTACCCTGAGTAAATATCCAACTTGGAAAAGTAGCGGGCCCCATGCAACTCGTCCAATAACTCCTCGACCACCGGAATGGAAAATTTATCCTTTGTCGTTTGCGTGTTCAATGCATGGTAGTCCACACAGAAGCATCAGGAACCGTCCTTCTTATTGACTAAAAGTACTAGGGAGGAGAAGGGAGAGAAGTTGTGGCAGATGATGCCTTGGCGGAGCATATCGGCGCATTACCACAAGATCTCATCCTTCTGGAAAAAAAAGATAGTGGTAGGGCCGGACGACTACCGGGGCGGTGTTCGGAAGGAGGCAAATGCGGTGGTCTGGTGGTGTGAGGGAAGAAACCCTGTAGGCGCGACCAAGGTGTCGCGGTACTCGTGAAGAAGGGTCATGAGATCTCGTGGCATGGAGGGATCAGACTAAAGGGAGAAAACGTGGCCCACGTCCGTCGTCAAATGGCCATGCCAAATCATCAGGTGGGGTCCTTGGCCCCAAGACATCGCCAGGCTCTCCAAATCTCACAAGATAGGGTCGAGAGTACGCAACCAACGCGTCCCTAAGACGACCTCTTGTAAGGTGATGACGGAGAAGTCAACATGAGAATGGTAGTCCTCAATGATGATAGGGACCTCCCGTCAAACTCCAGTGCAGGCTGTAGCTGCGCCATTTGGCACGGCCAAGCGCAAACGACTGCGACTGGTAATGGGAAGTTGGAGTCACTGAGCAGTGAGGTTGCTGATGAAACTATGTCTACTGCATGTGTCCATGAGGGCAAGGAGCTGGTGACCCGACACGGTGATGGACATCTGCACGATGTCCCCAGAGTGGGGGCCCGACATGACATGCAAGGAAAAAAAATGTTTACACCGGTGCCTGCGAGTGTAAGTCTCATCACAATTGAAGCAGAGGCCCTTTGCTCGTCGGTCTGCCATCTCCTGGTTCGACAAACGCCAGATGTGGGCGGAACACTCCCCATCCTTGGGCCTGTCCAAGCCACCGCCTGGGGGCAGTTGGGGCTGACTGTAATGCCGAAAAGAGATATCACTGTTGCGGTGCCCCAAGTGAGGCCGGTCCAAAAGAATGCGCTTCTCGCGGATGCGCGCTAGACTCATGGCGGTAGTAAGATCCTGAGGGTTCCGAAACTCAACGTCCATGCAGAGGCGCTCATGTAATCCTGCAGTGAAGAAGGCTACCTGATGGGCTGCCGGAACCGACGGAGCGCGGGCAAGGAGCATCTGGAACTGCTCTAAGTAGTCATCGATAGAGGCCAACTGCTTCAAGAAAATCAAGTCGGCGATAGGGTTACTGTAGAGCGGTGGTTCAAAACATAAGTTGCGCTGGATCTTGCAGTCATCTCATGTAACGTGAGGCATCTCCCGTTGAAGCTGGGAGAATCAGAGTTGTGTCGAACTCAAGAGGTGTAAAGAGGCTACACCTAGACAATCCTCCCACGGAGCGCGTTGTGCAGCAAAGAATTGCTCACAACGGGTTAACCACATTATGGGATCTTCGCGGCCCTCAAAGACCGGAAAATCCAACTTCACAAAACGCGGCACTATGGAATAGTTGGAGCATGTCGGGAGATCGGTCGGCTGGTTGTGATGCGATGGCTCGGGAACGGACGAGGAGGAGGTGGAGGCAGTGCGAGGAGGTGGCGGGGTGCAGTTCAGGCGGAGCACGACGAGAAGAGCCTGATGGTTGTCCGTCATCATAGTTTTGAAAGATTCCCAAATCTAAGCTAAGGTAGGACCGCCCAAATTCCCGTCAAGCCATTTAGGTTGCTTCTGATAAGTGGGCAAAAATTAGACTATTCTCTCGTCCATCCTCCGTTCTGCTGGGCTCTTCTCTCACCAAAGGTAGTGATCATGGAGCCTTTGGCGAGAGACGAGCCCAGCAGAACGGGCGACGGAATTGTGGAGGAGTGGGGATGAGTAGGGCTGCCCCGAGGTCGGCTGGGTCGGGCACGATGAAGTCGGTACGCTACAGTGTTGATAGTCGTCGGCGGAGGTGTCATTGCAGTCGGCCAATGGAGGGGCCAACGGTGCAGAAGTCGGGTTGTCGGCGGCTGGAAGGACCAGTGACTCTGATACCAAGTTGTTACGTGCCCTAGATTGCGACCCTGTGCTGGGAGGATGGAGAGGTAAGTCCTGGAGGAGGGAGGGGATTCCTTCTTGAAACACTTAGGCGCATTGGTGAGGAGGAAGGGAGAAACGTCGGCGGGGAGGGCCTTCGGTTGAGCAGCAGGCAAACGGTGTTATGGATCGGAATTTAGGGCGTCGGTCGGGTGTTTCGCACGAAAGAAAGGGGCGGAGAGAGAGAGAGAGAGAGAGAGAGAGAGAGAGAGAGAGAGAGAGAGAGAATTAGAGAGAAAATGAGAGAATTGAAGTAATTTCCTTCTTGTCCATTCTCACAGCCAAACCATAACATAAAGCAGGTTCCAACAAAAGACACAAATGCCCTTTCGCAAGACTTAACTAAATGTGAGGATAAAAATCACAACAACATGCGACGCGTAAAATACTAAAGCAAATTTAAAAAGGGTTCGACTCACGGCGCTTGTACGTGGACCCCCAACGAGGATCCGTGACAACTTCCTTGAAATTGCAATCTTGAGCAAAATTTAATGAAATTCCATAGACTAACAAAAAAAATATGATGATCAAGTTCACTCTTTCAATCTACCACGCCTATTGAAGAGTGGGATTTTAAAAATATCTGCAATTTTATGCAAGACTGACTTGGAAAGTTTACAATAAATATTATTTTGTTTCAAAAATATTTTCACATTCAACTTTGGACTCAACATTTCCTGCTAACAAACATCTTCAAATTCAATGAAATTAAAAAAAAAACAAATTAACTGCAACAAAAGGTGCTTTATATTGTTCATTTGCCTTCATAATGACACCTCGTTAACTTAACAACAAAAATATGATAGAAACTTAAAGAGGAGACAAAATAGAAGGTTAAAAACAAATTTTAAGACATCATTCAACATGAATATAAAACTCCATGATGATTATTTATTGTTTTATGTGATAATAATCTTGATAAATGACGGGTGATCTTATAAGACAATATTTTTACTCACATTAACAAAACATGAGAAAATATGGATGTAAGTCAGAAACTTCTCAAGCACAGCAGGGAAAGCTCAATGAATGTTCTTAGATTGAGATATTCAAGACATACCTTGCTTCCACTAAAGCTCCATTTCATGCTCATTCTCAGCACATCAATAACAAAAGAGGTCCTTCTATACCATTTCACATCAATCACAAAACAAACTCGGTGTGCCATCTATATTTATATACCCAATATCAAAGTATAAATTCAGTGTTTCAACGATACGAAAAATTGCATCTTTACAGCAAAAACAAAGTACATTTTGACATACAACTGGGAAAAGGTCCGCAGATGGCGACTTAATACACTCCCTCAGCATCTTTAGACAAAAAGAATACACTATATCACCATCAAATAACTTACTCTCCTTAGCCAGAAAGACTGCACACCTGTAGAGAGCATCGACAAGGATTGTGTGGTGTTTTGTCATGGCATCTGGCTCCATGATGCTGAAAAACATTAACACACACAAAAAAATGAAATTATAATCACGTGATGGTGAACAGTACTTGATCACAAGCTTGCTAAACGGTAACATGTATACTGACCAAAACCATGGCTGAACCTGTTCTGTCAATGCCAATATCCTCTCAAATGCATCCACATCCCTTGTTTGGCTCTTGAAAGCGCAGCATGTGAGGACTATTACCACTTCAGATAGTAGACGAGCAAGATGTGAATCTGCTCCTGCTGAACCAACGACACTTGGACCAGAAATGAAGAGCATGGATGTATTCAAATGGGGCAGAGGAGTAACCAGCGCAGTGCGCAGGCTCTCCAGAAGAGCAAAATCCTCTTCGTTCGCATTGTTGTATCTGGCCCAATTTTCTAAGCGATGCACTAACTGACCCCATTGGAGATGAACCGAGTATGGCGGGCCAGTGAGGCAAGGAGCGATACACAGAAAGCAACGGATGGTCAGTCCGTAGATGCTAAGGAGCTCAGCAGCCCTTTCTTCCTGCATTTCGCCCTCGCCATCAGCGACATTGGAGGGGTTTCTCTTCAGAAGGTTCGGAAGTAGTTTTAAGGCTTTGCAAAGAAATGGGTAGAAGTGCTTCGATATGGGGCGGATGTTCTCTTTGGTAGGAAGCTTCTTTGGTTTCTTTTTCCAACCAGTCTTTTTCTTCAAGGGTCTGGGATTGTAATCTGCGAGGAAAATGAAGTTCTCGAAAGGCTCGAAAAAGGAGGAGAAACGGAGATATAGACCTCCGAAGTCTTGGGAAGCCTCGAGGCTCGCGAGCAAAGCGGCGGCGTCGGCGTCGCCGGAGTTCATAACCTAGACGAGAGAGAGGAGCGAGGAGGGAATGGAAGAGGAAGTAGGGCCAGTGGAGTATATTTCGGAAAAACCCTAGTCTAAGGGCGATCAAATACGGACATAGTAAACCCTAATGCCAAGTGAGGGAGGTGATGATGACGTTGCCCTACCACCTGGTCCCAAAGCGAAAATTTTTAGATACACGCGGGTATATGGAGAATGGTGCCCGCGATGCATTGCGAGCCGTCCGATCAACAAAAACTTTTGATTATTTTTAAATGTTTTTTTCTCTCTTTAATGCCGGCGGTCGGATCTCAAATCTGATGCCTAAAAATGCATTGCACCAACCTCTACGTACCCGCGTGTACCTAAAAAACGCTCGTCCCAAAGACAGTGCTACACCTGCAGTTAGAGGAAGATAAGATTTAGAATAAATACCAGCGGTATGTATAATTACCGTGGGCTGCAATGTACACATGTGGTAAAATAACCTTTGCCCCTATCCAGACAGCTACCTGTTTGAACTCTATATAAGGGCTCATGTGTAACACTTAATGATATATATAAAAAAACCTATAACTATCTCCTCAGTCTTATTGTTTATCACTGGTATCAGAGGTGGTGCTGAGAACATCATTGGAGACTATGTCTTCTTCCACCTTTTCTTTATCCCAAACATCCATACCCATCTTTAACGGGGACAAATACGATTATTGGAGCATACATATGAAGGCTATATTTATTTCTCAGGGCTTATGGGACATTGTTCTAAATGGTTCGACTGTATCTACAACCGGTAAAGCTACTGAAGCCTCTAAAGAAAGCAGAATATCGAATGAAGAAAGACAACTGGATGCCCGTGCAACCTGTATGATTTATCAAGGCATCTCTGAATCTATTTTCCCTCGAGTTATGGGAGCAGTTACAGCAAAGGAAGCATGAGAGTTATTAAAAGAAGAATATAAAGGTGATGCTAAAGTTATTGCCTTTAAATTGCAAAACTCCTGGAGAGACTTTGAAAACCTTGCTATGAAACCTGCTGAAAAGGTAGATGATTTACTGGCAAGAACGTTGCACATAATTAATCAAATCAGAAGTTTTGGAGATACTATAGAAGACAAGAAAATAGTACCCAAACTTCTACGTAGCCTTCCCCCAAGTTTCTACCCGGTTGTAACTGCAATTGAGGAATCAAAAGACTTGTCCATTGTATCTTTAACTGCCCTTATGGGCTCATTAAAGATACATGAAGAAAGATTGTCCATTCTCAACCAACCGTTGGACCAAGCCCTTCAAGCAAAATCGACTATCAATTTTGCAAAGGTTAAAACTCAAGACTGTAAGAATATGAAGGTAACATCTAAGACAGCTCCAACACAGAAACAACCGAATAGATGGGATGTTGAGAAACATAAAAGTAAGAATTATGGGAACTATCTGAAGGGTAGTTTGAGTGAGCAATTTTGCATAATTTGCAAAAAGACAAACCATAACTCCAAGGATTGTTTCTTTAGATGCAAACACTGTCGTATTCCTAATCACTCTGCCCAAAAGTGTTGGCATAACACGAGAGAAGAAGTCAAGGTGTCAGAAGGTCAGCCACAACAAAATATGGAAGCTATGTTTTACACAAATGAACAAGAAGTGACTAAACAGGATTCTTGGTATCTTGATAGTGGTTGCACTGCTCATATGACGAACAATAAACTACATTTCTCACAGTTAGATGAAGTAAGTAAAACACAAGTTGATGGCGAGGATGCCCCGCCATTTGCTCGTGCTGACATGGATCTCGTTTTTGATCGCCGCCGCTACTTGTTCACGGACATTGATGGTCGTTGCCGCAACTGTCGTCGCCGCCGCCACCGCCATCGTCGCCGTCGCCACCGCCGTCGTCGTCTTCGCCGCCACCGCCGCCGTCTCCATCAATCCTAATATTTTTATGAATTTATAAATCTTAAGATTTATAAATTTATAGGTTATGATATTTATGATTGTGTTTTATTTCTTACCCAAACTTGAGTGGTTAGGATTATCTTGGATTTTAGATGAAGGGTGAATGAAGGTGTATGACTTTATATATATATGTAATGAGGTGTGAAGAGGGGATGTTATGAAGGAAAATAAAAAAAAAACCTAATCTCCCTCACGGTTGGCAAGCCAAACCCGCCCCCTTATTCGGCCAGGCCGAAACCCGACCCCAGGACGCCGCCCCTTGCTGCTGCGCCGCCGCCTCTTGGTGGCCATTCCTGCAGCTCCGGCGACCCCCTACCTCCTCCGGTGTGACTCCGAAGAAGGCGGCTCGGTTCTCTCCATCCGGTGCGACTCCGGTGGACCCGTGGAAGTGCGACTCTTCCATAGTTATGCTCCTCTTCCTCCTCTCTAATTTCAGATTTGGGGTAACGAATTTCCTCTCCTAAACTTGTGTAGTGATTCGTCTTGGATTGTGAGTTTGGTGGAATTCTAGCTATCATATTTTATCCTAGATCTTGACTCATTTTTTTGCATTCAAAAAAAAAATCTGAAATCGTATTGTTCTTTATCCGAATTTTTGCGAAGATTTTGCAAGGGTAGGTCCCCTTGGACGTTTGCAAACCGAGGTTGGTTTAGCCTTTGGTTTCGAATGGATCAAGAGGATTTGGTATATCCCCGTGTGATTTTGTTTTGAGGGCTGCATTTGGACTACTTTCCGAATCAAAATTATTTTAGTCCGGAGCGCTCTCCATGAGGATGGAAATACTGTGATGCGATAGTAGATGTGTGGCTAGGTAATGATATTAGTGTACGTGAATGTTCGTGCAGGTTTGGATGGGAATTTCCCACTTGTGAGATCGCACGTTTTAGACGAAACTCTGCCGAAATTTAGAGTTCTGTACGCACGCCACGTGCTCGCTAAAATTCCCCATAGGAATTTAGATTTGTCATAGGATTTCTCCTTTGTCATTTTCTTGTTCTGGTGTCGCGAAGGGGTGGCCTGCATCAATTTGGTATCAAAGAGAGGTTTGCCAATTTCTCAACTTGGCAACGATCCGCTCTTTTCCATGCTACCCCCCACTTGCACTTAGGTACGCTTCGTATGTTTTAAAATTTTTATTTCTAGTTATATTAAAAAAAAGTGTTTTAAGTTTCGTTCTTATTTGGAGTTATTTTTGTTCTTTTTCGTGGTCCGTTATGGCGCACATTGGGAGTCCCCTTCCCTCACATTCCTCGGTTGGTGCATTTCGCAGGGAGATGAACCACCAATTTGACGACATAAAGGCGTTAATAGCCCAAATTAGCGGTCAGCCACTGACACCTCATATTGCGCCCCCTAGGAAACCATTTAGGACGTTTGTCCCTAGTTCGAAGGGTAATCAAGCGATTATGACACCACCACCGCGCACCTCTAGGCCCGATAGAATTCCTGCACCGACTTATGATGGGTTAGGTGAACCGCGAGTGTTTTTATGTTGGGTGAAGGATATGGAGCGTTATTTTGAGCAATATCGTCTTGTGGACCCACACAGGATTCCCGTTGCGAGACTTCAATTATTTGGTCGCGCTCATACCTTCTGGCTTAATGTGGAGAGACGCTTTGGGGAGCCCCTCGACGGCTTACGTATAGGTTGGCAGATTATGAAGAATTATTTAATGGATGAGTATTACCCTCCTTACTGCCGCTCTCAGTCTTCCGATTATCTGAGTGATTCGCCACCTAAGGTTTTGCTTACACCGAACCAGTACGTCCCCCCGTACTCCCGTACTAAGACGTCTCATGTTCTTATTCCTCCCTGCCAGGGCACTAGATCCGTTTCTGACCATAGGAGTGGCTATAAGCCTCCTGCTAGATCCTTGCTCCGCCAAGATCTGACTATCTCGAGCACATGTACACCTATCGTTAGGGAGAAAGAAAAGGTTAGGCCATCTGTCCCGCCACCAATCGTTGTCACTATTAGGAATGTTATAAAACCGCGGGTGAAGCCTAGGAAAGAAGTTAAGATTTGCAAGGAAGACGCTACATGTTATGCTTGTGGGTTGATTGGCCATTATGTTGTGGAGTGCCCCACTAAGCCTAGGGTTTTGGCTCTTTTAGCTTCGACGTCTAAGCCCGCCACTGAGGGCGATGTCAATTTTTCCGACGACTGTAGTGACGAAGAGGAGAGTGGATATCCTAGTGACTTGGATGATGATATCTCCCCTGAGATATCCCTCCCTGGGATTAACCCATTTCCCCTCGACCATATTTCAGGTCTGTCTCCTATGATAGTTGAGGAACCGTCCGATGGCCCTGAGTTGGCAGATGTACCTACTGTGTTGGAAGATTTATCTTGCGAGGGAAGATTATTTTTGGATGATGTTAGCGCTGAGGACCCGCAAGATGTTACTTTGATGTTATCTCCGTTGCCTGAAGCCCCATGTGGAATAAAAAAATTGTCGGGTTCGATTTTACCTACTTTAGAGATCGTTACTGATTATGATTTGGATGAAATATCTAGGGAGTTGGTAGAGTCAACCTGTGATGAATGTTTATCTGAGAGTGAGTTAGGTGCTGACGATCCGGTTGAGTTTTCTATGAGGACGAATCCACTGTTTGATCTTCCCTTTGATTTTGATGGCTTGCAATCGGAGGACTTTTCTTTGACGTTAAATCCGTGTTTTGACTGTGAGTATGACTTAGCTCCTCCTCCGGATTTGATCGTGTCGACTATCCCTCCGGCTCACTTGACTCGATTAGATGATTTGTTAGGGCACGAGCTTGTCATTTCTAGTCCGAGATATTTGGAGACCCTTACTTATCTAGCTTCCCCGTTAGACTTGTCTAGCCAGATGTGGGTGGGCGAGTTGTTAGTTGTCACGTTCGGTCTTTTCACACTAATTCGTAGACCTGACTATGCTTTTTCTCGGATGGCCCGTTCGCCTGACCGTTTGGCGTTGGGTATGGCTTCGTGTTTGACTGCTAGTGCTCCCTTGGTGATGAGGCTTTTTGATGTGGTGTCCCCTGGACACACTTATTTACCAAGCCCGGTCGCACGCATTTATCCTCCGCCTTATGATGATACGTGCATGCACACGTTAGTGAACTTAGTTAGGTATGTTGCGTTGAGTTGCACGTACATCCTTTCCGATCTGGGAGCGCCCAACCCTATAGTTGAAGATGAGCATTTTTCGCTGGCATTTATTTATGACATTTTAAAATCAAAATTTAAAACTATGACGTTGGACTTGACTTGTGAGCTATGTATTAGTGAGTGTCCGTATGCGTACATGTCTTCGTCTGCGACTGCGTGTGATCTCACGACGACCGTGCCTTTTGATTTGGTGTCCTCACGACATTATTACCCATCTAATCAAATTGCACATATTTTTCATCCATCCTGGTACGAGCTGCACGTACACATGTCGTCGCCTTATGCCAGTATCTGTGGGTTGCGTCACTTTCATTTTTGTTCCCCTCCGAGAGCTTCTGACTGCAGAATTGTTGATTCTAATTTAGTCTGGTCAGCCCACGAGTGGATACCTTCGGGTTCCGTGACAAAATTATTACGTTGGAGCGCCAATCCTTTCATGATCTTCAACAATTTTGGATTTAATGCAATGTTTTTGGATTTTTACGATGCATTCGGTGTTTCACCATGTTTCAATTTTTCGGATTTAATTTTGCATATCTGGTTTCCACCTGAGTGGTTTTCTCCGACGTTTCTCTCTTCCACTTCAGATTCTCTTGGGTTGAGAGGTGAGATTCTTTTCGTGTCGCTCTTCCATTTGGGTTTCCTGGTTCTCGCATTGGATGGTAAGATCTGCACTGCTTTTCTTTTTGCTGACACATCTACGAGGTTTCCTGTTGTTCTTGCTCATGACAGGTTTTGTTCTATTGCGGATGCCTGCACTGCTTGTCCTGCATCGTGGATGTCCGCTCTTGCTATGCTACCAGTGGATGCTGCTGTCTCCTGCCCTTCTCTCCATGGCCACTCATCGGGGATGAGTGATTTTGAGCGGGGGAGGATTGATGGCGAGGATGCCCCGCCATTTGCTCGTGCTGACATGGATCTCGTTTTTGATCGCCGCCGCTACTTGTTCACGGACATTGATGGCCGTTGCCGCAACTGTCGTCGCCGCCGCCACCGCCATCGTCGCCGTCGCCACCGCCGTCGTCGTCTTCGCCGCCACCGCCGCCGTCTCCATCAATCCTAATATTTTTATGAATTTATAAATCTTAAGATTTATAAATTTATAGGTTATGATATTTATAATTGTGTTTTATTTCTTACCCAAACTTGAGTGGTTAGGATTATCTTGGATTTTAGATGAAGGGTGGATGAAGGTGTATGACTTTATATATATATGTAATGAGGTGTGAAGAGGGGATGTTATGAAGGAAAATAAAAAAAAACCTAATCTCCCTCACGGTTGGCAAGCCAAACCCGCCCCCTTATTCGGCCAGGCCGAAACCCGACCCCAGGAAGCCGCCCCTTGCTGCTGCGCCGCCGCCTCTTGGTGGCCATTCCTGCAGCTCCGGCGACCCCCTACCTCCTCCGGTGTGACTCCGAAGAAGGCGGCTCGGTTCTCTCCATCCGGTGCGACTCCGGTGGACCCGTGGAAGTGCGACTCTTCCATAGTTATGCTCCTCTTCCTCCTCTCTAATTTCAGATTTGGGGTAACGAATTTCCTCTCCTAGACTTGTGTAGTGATTCGTCTTGGATTGTGAGTTTGGTGGAATTCTAGCTATCATATTTTATCCTAGATCTTGACTCATTTTTTTTGCATTCAAAAAAAAAATCTGAAATCGTATTGTTCTTTATCCGAATTTTTGCGAAGATTTTGCAAGGGTAGGTCCCCTTGGACGTTTGCAAACCGAGGTTGGTTTAGCCTTTGGTTTCGAATGGATCAAGAGGATTTGGTATATCCCCGTGTGATTTTGTTTTGAGGGCTGCATTTGGACTACTTTCTGAATCAAAATTATTTTAGTCCGGAGCGCTCTCCATGAGGATGGAAATACTGTGATGCGATAGTAGATGTGTGGCTAGGTAATGATATTAGTGTACGTGAATGTTCGTGCAGGTTTGGATGGGAATTTCCCACTTGTGAGATCGCACGTTTTAGACGAAACTCTGCCGAAATTTAGAGTTCTGTACGCACGCCACATGCTCGCTAAAATTCCCCATAGGAATTTAGATTTGTCATAGGATTTCTCCTTTGTCATTTTCTTGTTCTGGTGTCGCGAAGGGGTGGCCTGCATCACAAGTGATGCTGGGCAATGGCCACACTGCAACTATAGAAGGAAGAGGTGCCATAGCCATGCCAATACAATCAGGAGAAATCAAATATATCAATGATGTATGTTATGTGCCAACACTCACTCATAACCTTTTAAGTGTTGGACAATTAGTGAAGAAAGGCTATACTTTAATCTTTACCAACACCGGAGTGACAATTACACATGAAGTCTCAGATACCTTCTTAGCCTCAACAAGTATCAAAAATAATCAACTTTTCCTTCTACATATGTCAAATATCAGCCAAAGTGCTCTTGTCTGCCAATTATAAACTTCTCCAACTGACAGTATGCTGTGGCATCATCGGCTAGGGCATCTTCATTGGCAAGCTATCTATCAGATGAAAGATAAAAATCTTGTTTCTGCCCTTCCCAATTTTAGCAAACAGCAAAGACAATTTTGTGAAAACTGTGCTTACAGCAAAGCTAAGCACCTACCCTTTCCCAAAAAGGCCAAAGTCAGATCTCAAGTACCTTTGGAATTGGTTCATGGTGATCTTTGGGGACCGGCCAGCACTCCCTCGTTTGGAGGCAATAGGTATTTCCTCCTTCTTGTCGACGATTGCACTAGATATATGTGGATCTATTACCTTGCAAATAAAAGTGAAGCCCTAGCAAAGTTTCAGATATTTCGTAATGAAGTAGAATTGCATGTAGGGAGGAAGATTAAAACCCTGAGAACAGATAGAGGAGGAGAGTTTACCTCTCATCCCTTCATGCAATTCTACCAAACATATGGAATTAAAAGACAATTAACTGCTCCTCGTTCACCACAACAGAATGGAGTGGTGGAAAGAAGAAACTGCACCATATTGGAAATGGCTAGAGCTCTACTCTTGGCTAAAGATCTTCCAAAAGTATTTTGGGCCGAGGCAACACATACAGCTGTGCACATTCTAAACCGTGTGTGCACCAAATCCCTACCTTCTAGTACTCCTTGCTATGCTTTAACTCAAAGAAAACCAGCTTTGGATTACCTAAAAACATTTGGTTGCATAGCTTATACCCTTGCAGACCATAGGGATAAACTAGATACTAAAAGTGAGAAATTGATATTTGTAGGCTATAGCAATGAATCTAAAGCTTACAAATTCTATAATCTCATTTCTAGTAAACTAGTTATCTCCAGAAATGCTAGTTTTGATGAAGCCGCTAAATGGAACTGGACAATAGAAGCTCAGAAGAATGCTACTACACCTAGAATGCTGGTTGAGCAAATCTATTGCCCCATCCAAGTCACTCCAGATGTGCCTCCACAACCCACAAGTGAAATAGAACCTCATCCACTTCAAGACACCATAGCTTCACCTTCCTCATTGCAACCAAAGATAAGAAGTCTTGTAGATATATATGAGCAAACTCAACTGGCCTTATTTACAACCGTTCCTGCAACTTTTGAAGAAGCTAGTAGTGATCCAACATGGCAAACAACAATGAATGAAGAATGAGAGACAATAAATAAGAACCACACTTGGAGCTTATGTGCATTGCCTCCGAATAAACTCCCTATTGGACTCAAATGGCTGTACAAAACAAAATTTAATGAAAATGGAGAACTAGTCAAACATAAAGCCCGACTAGTTATTAAAGGGTACTCACAAAAGCCGGGAGAGGACTACACTGACACATTTGCACCAGTAGCCCGTATGGACACCATACGACTTATTCTTGCAGTTGCAGCTCAAAAGAGTTACCTCATGTATCATTTAGACATTAAAGCTGCATTTTTAAATGGAGTTATCACAGAAGATCTATATGTAGAACAACCCAAAGGATATAAACTCACAGGAGAACATTGCAACAAAGTATACAAGCTTCATAAAGCACTCTACGGGCTGAAACAGGCCCCCAAGGCATGGAACTCAAACATAGATGCATATTTCCTTCAACAAGGCCTTCATAGATGTGCAAATGATCCATCTCTATATCTTAAGAGGAATGGAACAAATCTACTAATTGTAGGTTTATATGTTGATGATATTTTAGTCACAGGAAACTCGCCTACAATGATAGATGCATTTCGACTTCAAATGAAATGCAAATATGCAATGACTGATTTGGGACTCATGAAGTTCTTCTTGGGCATTCACATTCAACAAACTCCAACAGGTATTTCTCTCTCCCAAGAAAAGTTTACTCTAGAGATATTGAAAAAGTCTAAATGGGATAAGTGCAATCCTTGTCAAACCCCAATGGAATACAATGAAGCATTAAAACTGGAAAACGATGAAGAACCTGTAGATGCTACCCTATACAGATCTATAGTGGGTTCATTAATGTATTTGACAAACACAAGACCAGATATTGCCAATGCTGTCAACATTGTGGCTAGATTCATGCATAAACCTACCAAAAGCCATCTTTCTGCAGTTCACAGAATCCTCTGATACCTCAAAGGTTCAACTGATTTTGGACTACTATACAAGCATGATGCCAAATCTAAGCTCCATGGTTATGCAGACTCAGATTGGGGATCCAACATAGATGACCGCAAGAGCACATCTGGCTACCTATTTTTGCTGGGATCCAAACCGATCGCTTGGGGTGTCCGTAAACAACCATCTGTAGCATTATCAACCACAGAAGCAGAGTATATGGCTCTCAGTTCAGCTGGTTGTGAATGCATATGGCTACGCCGAATTCTTAACGAAATCAAAGGTACAGATGAAGACATGCCTACTTCTATATTATGTGATAATACTTCAGCCATCTTTATAGCAAAAAACCCCATCACTCAAAGAAGAAGCAAGCACATTGATTTACGTTTCCATTTCATACAGGATCAAATTGAAAAAGGCGTAATCAATGTTACTCACTGCGCATCTGAAGATCAACTGGCGGACATACTCACAAAGGCACTCCATCGTGTTCGATTCGCCGACCTGCGATCTAAAATCGGACTTGCAAACTGCTCGGCGAAGGGAGGATGATGATGACGTTGCCCTACCACCTGGTCCCAAAGACAGTGCTACACCTGCAGTTAGAGGAAGATAAGATTTAGAATAAATACCAGCGGTATGTATAATTACCGTGGGCTGCAATGTACACATGTTGTAAAATAACCTTTGCCCCTATCCAGACAGCTGCCTGTTTGAACTCTATATAAGGGCCCATGTGTAACACTTAATGATATATATAAAAAAACCTATAACTATCTCCTCAGTCTTATTGTTTATCAGGAGGATGGGATTAAACGCGGCGGCCAGGACGGGCCGCGCAGTGTTCTTAGCGTTAAGGGGGGAAACAGTGGCAGTGGCTAGAGGGGAAAAAAATGAGGAGTGTCATGGACACATCTAAATTGGCTATGGACAACCCAATTAACTCTATGAAAAACTCTAAAAACTTCTCTTCTCCAATCCGCCCCATAACTCTATGTGCCCACACTGATTCACTGCTTGTCGTCTTCCTCGCCTCGATCCTGAACGGTGTCGCCTGTAAGAGTTGGCTCGAAACATCCGGAGGGGGTGTCAAAGTGGAACACCCTCCCCGTTGCCCCCAGCTAGGTATATATAAAAAAGAATGCCTAGGGTTTCCTCACGCAAAGCCTCCGAGCCCGTTATTCGTCCGAATACACATTTACAATCTCCTCTTATATTCGTGACAAATAACAGTACCGTTTCGGGGTGCTGGAGAGTAGACAAAATAATAATCCAAACTAACCAGAACATCCAGGACAGATCATACTAATTAACAAAATAAAAAAGTAAAAAAGGTTTTACCTAAACGGCAAATCACCACACAGATTATATCCCAAAACATAGTCTGAACGAAGGGCATCATCTTGTAGCAGTAGCATCCATCCCCTGTGATGAACGAGACATCTTTGGTGTCCGGGGGGTGCATCCTGATCTGATGATAACCTGAAAAAGCATCTAAAAAACTCATTACAGAAAAACCGACGGCTGAGTCAACCAGCGCGTCGATTCGAGGCAAAGGATAACAGTCCTTAGGACAAGCTTTATTAAGTAAGGAAAAGTCGATACACATCCTCCACCGGCCATCTCCGTTTTTTACCATAACCACGTTGGAGACCCAGCCGGGGTACTAAATTTCAGACACGAAGCCGGCCTTGAGGAGTTTTGCCACCTCCTCCCTGATGGGCTCCGCCAGCCTGTCGGCAATGGACCTCTTCTTCTGCTGAACGGGGCGTGTTCCCGGGTCCAGGTTGAGGCAGTGGCAAGCCACATCCGTGTCAACCCCCGGCATCTCCGCGGCGTTCCAGGCGAAGATGTCCACGATCTTTTGGATGCACTCCAGCATCCTGCCTTGGTCCTCCGGGGTCAGCCCCCCGCTGACGCGGATCTTCTCCGTCCTTCCCCCTCGGGTGAGCACCTCCAGCTCCACCACTTCCTCTACTGCCTCCAGCCTGGATTGTTCTGCCCATTCTTCAGCATCCCCTTCCTCCGGAACGGGGACCTCTACCTCCATTGCTCCTCTCATGGCCCTCACTTCGGCCACCTCCTCCTGATCTCCTCCGGCCGCCTCTTCTGTGCAGCTCTTCACTCTCAGCTCCTCCCCTCCTGCTTCCCAGCTCGACCTCCTCCATTCTCCGCCCCATCTCCTCGGCTCCCTCTTGCTAGGAGATGGTGTTCACCGCAGTGACATAACACTCCCGCGCCATCTTTGGGTCCCCTCTAACCCTGACCTGGACCCCCTCAGCGTTGAACTTCAAGCATTGATGGAAAGATGAGGGGACGCAGCGGAAGGCGCTGATCAGGGGCCTTCCGAAGATGGCGCTGTAGCTGCTGGGGGCGTCCACAATGACGAACTTGCAGTTTCGGGACTGCCCCCCCAAGGTGACATGGAGGCCAACTCCTCCCTATACTTCCTTCCTTTCTCCTGAAAACCCGAACAAGGGGCCATCTGAGGCCAGCACCCTCTTTGCCTCCACCTTCATCGCGTCGAACGCCTTTTTGAAGACGACGTTGACGGAACTCCCGTTGTCCACGAGGATCCGAGAGACGGTGAAGTTCTCGATGGCCGTCTTGATGACCAGCGCATCACAGAACGGATCCTCGTGGTCTGGCATATCACTCCTGGAGAAGGTGATCCTCTCCTCCGGTGGCGGGGTTTGGGATGTAGAGGCGACGCTCCGCCGGTACATGGTGTGGAGACTGGCCTTGCGGGAGGCCTCAATTCCTACTCCCCCGTGGATCACCCCGATCCCCCCTCGGGTACCCACATCCACCCGGTCTTCGCAACGATCCTCCTCCGCCCGAGGCAGGACCTCCTCAATCCTCACTTCCTGTCTCCCGTGCTGCTGCTGCTGCTCCCTATTCCCCCTCATCTCGAGGAACTCCGGACAGGTGGCCGTTGCATGCCCCTCTTCCTGATGGAAGTCGCAATAGGGCAGCTCCACCCTGACCTCTCTTCTCCTCCTCCTCCACACTCCTCTCCTGGCCCCCAAGGCTATGGCGATGGCCTCTTATTGATCGGGGAGCCGGGGCCTCTGGCCCTGCCTCCAGCCTGGGGGGTGGAATTGGTCTTGCCTCCCCTGAAAGTGGCCCCTTCTGAAGTTCCCTCTCTGTGGCCCCTATCCCTGCCACTCAGGCCTCCAGCCCAACCGACGGTCGGGCTCCTAACGCCCCCACCCCGGCTGCTGCGGCCCTTGGAGCTGCCTCTGCTCCCTCTGCCTGGACTCCCCTCTTCTCTCCTCCTGTCCTCTTCCTCCCTTCGACTCCCTCTCCTCCTCCGTGGCCCACCTGGCCAACTTCCTTGCAAACTCCGGGTTCGACGCCTCCCCGTCGACCTCTCTCGCTGCCCTTTCCATCAACTCCTCATAGGAGAGGGGAGGAACTCTTTTCAGCTCAAATCGGAAGAAACCCTGCTGCAGGCCCAGGGTAAAGGCCATCATCAGACTATGGCCCGGCATCTCCTGGACCTGAGTAACCTCCTCCTAGAATCGGTCCACGTAGCTCCCCAACGTCTCGTTCACCCCCTGCTTAATGTGAAACAAAGACTCGGACTCCTTCTTCCTCTTCTTCGAGGTGGTGAATCTCAGCATGAATCCTCGGCGCAGGTCCTCGAAGCAGTAGATGGAGCTGGCCGGTAGCTGGTGGAACCACTCTCTCGCCTTTTCCCGGAGGGTGATGGCGAAGAGCCGACACTTGAATCCGTCCGACATCTGACGGATGGAGACCACATCCTCGAACCATTGGACATGCTGGACCGGGTCTCCCTTCCCAGTGTAATAGGACATCTCGGGCTCCCTGAACCCATCTGGAACTGGAGCTGAAGAGACCAGCTCGCTGAAAGGGCTCCCTCCCCCCACTGGGCGAGCTGGCGAGTCTCGCGAGCCCAGCTCGCCGAATCAACCTCGGCCTGCCGAGCCGGGGAAGAGCTCGCGCCCGGGGAGCTTGCACCCTCGGCCTTCCTCGGCCACTTCCTTCCCAGCTCGCCTGCCGGGAGCGTCCTCGCCCAATGAGGGGGCGGCCGCGATCTGGATTGCCAGAGTTGAGCACACGGCCCGCGTGCCGAGTGCGAACTTGACCAGAGTCAGCACCTCATTTCTGAAGTCTTCAAACATTCCCACCGTTGCGAGAGGCGGGGGGGGGGTGGCGAGCTCGGCCTGTCGGATCCTTGTCCCGTCATTGAGCTCGCGGAAACTTTTCTGCGCTGACCACTATCCACGCTCACCGCACCAAAATGTTGAAACCGGAACCGGGCTTCCTGTGGAGCTCGCCCTTGGGGAAGGGGGTGGTCTCGCGCCTACTTCGCTCCTGCAAGAAAAACGACAAAGCAAGGAGAAATAGACCCAAGGGCTCGGCAGGGAGGTCCCACCACAAACCCGGAAGATCTCAGAGCGCTTCCCCTCCTTAGCCTGAAGCCGAGCTAAGGTACCCTCAGAAAGCACTTGAAGATTTTGGGGAGAAGAGCACAGGGAAAAAACTTGCTTCCTGGGGTACCCCTTGGGTCCTATTTATAGCTTTTGAAATCTGGACTGCCAATAACCAAAATAAATGACCTGAAATTACCAGAAAACCCTCAGCTGGGTCTGCCAACAGCCAAACTCCGCTATTTTGAAGGGCTATGGGCAGACCAGCAGGGGTAAAACAGTAAAAAGTACCTCTGACCCCCAGGCGAGCTGGGAGCTCTGGTCTCCCCGGCGTGCTCTGCTCGCCCACTGCTGCCGAGCTCCACTGCGAGGGCGCGAGTTGCAGCCCGCTCGGTGAATGCCGAGCTCGGGGTCGCCAATCGACGATCTCTAGCCGAGGTTTGCCGAGCTCAGTCTCGCCCCTGTCGCTGCCGAGCTCGCCTGCTGCTCCTATCCTGATCTGCTCGCCCCCTGGTGATCCTGCTCGCCAGAAACGGGGTTGTACAACGAGAGCTGAAGGCAGTCTTGGGATTATCTTTTTCCCGAATTTGAAGTTGATAGTATCCTGATATTAGGTCCATCTTGGAAAAGACGGATGCACCTTGTAATTGATTGAATAGTTCGTCGATCCTAGGAAGGGGGTATATGTTTCGTATTGTGAGTTTGTTTAATTCACGGTAGTTTATGCACAAACGTAATGTCCTATCTATCTTCTTTACGAACAGTACTGGTGCTCCCCAAGGCGAGGAATTGGGGCAAACAAATCCAGCATCTATTAACTCTTGCAGTTGAAGTTTTAGCTCAGCTAGTTCTCTTGGGGCCATACGGTAGGGTGCTCGGGACACCAATCGTGCTCCGGTCACGAGCTCGATCTGAAAGTCGACCTCTCACCTGGTGACAATCCAGGGAGCGATTCCGAGAAGTTGTTTAGGAAGTCGCGTACTACTGGGACCTTGGTGAGCTCTTGTGTTTTGTCCTCCATTTTGAAGTAAATAAGATATATCTCATCCTTTTGTCGGACCGATCCATACTGAAGATCTAGTGCATAGGCATCCAAGGGTGCTGCGCGGCCCTGTTGGCCTCTCCTGCCAGCTCTGCCTCTGCAGCCTCTCTGGCCCGATCTGTTGGGTATTGTATCCACAACGGACCTGATTTGAAGAAGCCCCTGTACAAGCTAAGGTAAATAGACAATGTATTTGATAAAATATTTTAAGTTGTGCTTGCAGTTATTCCACGCTAAGTGCACTCCAATGTCAGGGTGCAGTAGGTCAATATACACGGGTCTGCACGACGTAATCCCTCGTTGAGCAGATCAGTGTGTTGGCCTACGTGCACTCTCTCTATTGGAGGGTACTTATTTTCAAGTACAGGGCTGTGATCATGCAAGAGCAGACAAGGAGCAAGGATGGGTCAAAAAGCAGCTCATGGATGGAAAGACGAAAAATCGTCTAAGTGTGAATCGACGAGAATCACCAAGTGATTCTCGCCGATTCGGCGAGAATCACTAGTGATTCTCGCCGAATCGTCGAGAATCACTGGCTGATTCTCGCCGTCTCTATCCGGCTTCATCAAAGCATGCGACTCTGGCGCTAAGTCATAATCGACGAGAATCACCAAGTGATTCTCGCCGATTCGACGAGAATCACTAGTGATTCTCGCCGAATCGTCGAGAATCACTCGCTGATTCTCGCCGTCTCTTTCCAGCTAAGTCAGTGAGTGCAAACAAGTCATCTTTGACGAGAATCACTTTGTGATTCTCGCCGAATCGTCGAGAATCACCTTTGATTCTTGACGATTCGACGAGAATCACCTTTGATTCTCGCCGATTTTGACTTGGGCATTTTTCTGGATCTCGCTGGACCGGACTTTGCTGCTGGCACTGTTTTGAACCGGTTTTAGGGTTTCTTCTGGTGGGACCCACAACGGTCATTTAGGAGTATACTTGTGTATAAATATACGTGTATTTTTGAACAGTGCAGACACACAGAAAGAAGCCAAGCGACGATCTTGACCTAAAATCGCGAAACTGGTCCGCCACCGTCGTCGCTCGTGCAAGTCGATCGCCGGCCGTTTGATCGTGGTTTCCTCCAGATCTCCCGGTGATAGAAGCATAGCCAAGCATAGAGTCTCACGCGTCTAACCAGAGATCCCTTGTCTCTTGATTTGTTGATCGGGAAAACCTTCCCCGTCCGAATCGATCGAGACGACCGATCCTAGTGTGACCGTTGGAAGACCTTGCTAGCTTTGCTACGAATTTGGAATCTCCAAAGTACAACAGCCACACACCGTCGTTTCCGCCGATCCCGAGAACCAAGCCGCCGCCCTTCTTGTCGCCGCCGGTTCTGGGGAGATTCTCTCCAAGAGAGATCTAGGGTTGTGGACTCTTCGTGGACTTCAAGAACACGTCGTCAACGAAGAGGGACACCTTAGTCTCCAAAAGTAGTTTGTATTTCTTGTACATTCTAGTTCATTTATATTGTAAAGGAACGTTGGTTCCGAGTTGTAAGGGTTGGGTGCAACCCGTGTTGTGGGAGTGTTGTCTCCTACGTGTGGAAGGGTTCCTTCCGATAGTGCAAGGATTGGATTTCAATCCTATTGGTGAAGAGACCGAGTCGTCCCTTGTTGGGAGATAGGTCGAAGGGGGAAAGTGGATGTACCCAAATCGGGTAACCACTATAAATAGCTTGTGTACTCTTTTTGCTGTGCTGTTTTATTTTCGTGTGCAGGTACAAGTTTAATTCCGCAAAAACGCTGCACGTCACCTATTCCCCCCCCCCATAGGTGAAGCTAGTTGACACTAGGTGGACTTTCAAGTGGTATCAAAGCCAGGTTGCTCATCAAAAAGGTTAACACCTTGAGTTGAATCCTGCCGCTAGTGTCAAGAAGAAGGCAAACATCTACTAGGGACGAGCTCAAGTTCACAGGCAAGATCTCAGTGTGCACCAGGCTCAACTTTCCTATCTGGAAGGAAAGGATCAGGTTCTACATGGAAGCAGTCGATCCTCGACTCTTCATGATCGTGGAGGAGGGACCTTATGTCCCTACAAAGGTCTCCACCATAGATCCTACCAAGAAAGTGCCAAAGAAAATTTCTGAAATGGACAAGGACGAGATGGTGCTAGTGGGACTTGACAAGAAGGCGCAGAACATTCTGGTCAGCGCAGTCGATGACTCAATGATGCAGAACTTCTGCAACTGCAGGACAGCAAAGGAGATCTGGCACTGCCTGATTATCCTAATGGAGGGCACTGATGAAGTGAGGGATGATCGTAGATCCCTTCTGAACCAGAAATATGAGGCCTTCAGACAAGGGCCTAAGGAAGAGATCGGAGTCACCTTCGAGAACTTCCTCAAGATTGTCAATGCCCTCAAAGGATATGGAAGAGTGTTCACTGGTGGTGAACTTAATGATAAATTCCTTAGGTCCCTTACTAAGGAATGGGACACAAAGATCTGCGCCATCCGAGAGTTTGGCAGACTAGCTGAAACAGACCCGCAAATTCTGTTTGGGAAGCTGATATCCTATGAGCTTCAACTGAACACCAGGAAAGCAGAAGAAGAAGCAGAGAAGGCTGCAGCCAAAGAAAAGACTGTGGCTCTAAAAGCCATTCACTCCAGAAAAGGCAAGGGTGCGGTTTCATACTGTGCCAGGAAAAAGGATGAGGAGGAGGACTCCGAGCCATGCTCCTCCAGCTCAGAGCTGTCTGAGGAGGATCTCTCCCTCATCACCCGAGAGTTCAAGAAGTTCCTCAAGATGAGGAATCAAAGGAAGAAAGACGGCTCCTCCTCCAGGCATCAGAAGAAAAATTATTCTTCTGACAGGTATGCTTCTAATCCGAACAAACATCGCTCCTCTGACATCATTTGTTTTGGATGCAATAAGCCAGGACACGTCGTGGCCGACTGCTACCAAGTCAAGAGAGAAAAAGGGAAAGGAGAGGAGCTCAAATCCTCTAGAGATAAGAAGAAAGAGCGGAGCTACATCGCCAAAAGGCCAAAGACACTGAGTGAGTCTGATTCCTCAGACTCCAGTGATGATGAGGAAGCCTACTTCGGGCTGGTGGGTCGCTCCGACTCAGAAGGAGAATGCCCCCCATTTACTGGGAAGGTAAAAGCTCACACCCCTCTCTCCGACTCTGACTCTGATCCTGAGTCTCAGGATGATGACCCTGAGGATAGCCTTTCGGCCCGTGAAGCGGAGCTCCTCGAGAAGTATGAGCTTCTGCTCAACACTTTCGAGGAGTGCCGTAAGAGATTGAAGGCTGAGAAAAAAGAAGTGAAATTCCTTAAGGGTGAGTGTGTCTCCCTAAGGGAAGAGGTCACCAGTTTGATTTCTCTCCGACAGGAGCACCTTGACCTGACTTCAAAGCATTCAGAGTCTCTTAAGCTCCTTGATCTTAAGTAGGAGGAAGTCGACAAGTTGGAAGAACAACTTGCGGCAGAAAGGAAGATCGTCAAGAGCTTCTCTATGCCAAAAACAGTTCTTCCAGTAGTTGATACCTTCTCTGCTCAGGCCAAAGGAGCTGGCTTGGGGCATGTAGGGGTATCTGGTTCCTCATCCAGGAGAAACAGGAACCAGAGGAAGAATAAGGCCGCCAAGAAGGCCTCTACTGATGAAAAGGGAAAGGCTCCGCTCAGTCCTGTTGCGTTCAGAAAGCCTAGCTTTCCTTGCAACCAACATGACTTTGAATCAACCTTTGGTCATCACTTCCGGCCCTCGGTTGCAAAGCCAAAGAGCCAATATGATGGTTGGACCTTTCCCCGGAACTTCGATGAGAGTGCCTTCAAGGCACCTTATGAGGAAATCCACATGGGAAATTATGGTCAGTTCTCCAGCGGCCATAATGGAAAGCAGGCACCAAGAGCCAAGCATGTTATACTGAAGGAACAGAAGGTGAAGAAGTCATGTGACTGCAATCACTATGAAGCCTCCACCTCCAGATCCAAGGCCCCGGCTGTACCCACCATTCCCAGGGTAAGGCAGGAGCCTAGGAAGAGGTACAACAGATTTGACTGTTGGTGTTGTGCCAAAGTCGGTCACTTTGCCGTGAATTGTTGGTTTAATCCGAGGTATAACGAGACTCCCTATGTTAGCACTGCGAGACCGACCACTCGTAAGGTTAACCAACCGAGGGGGAGTATGCTAACCAGGAATCTAGGACCCAAGTTCGATTGGGTTCCTAAGGGAAATTAATTTTGTCTTGCAGGAATGTCCAAAGGCCACCAAAACGCCGATCTGGTACTTGGACAGTGGATGCTCCCGGCATATGACAGGGACAAGAAGCCTGCTGCGTGATTACACTCCAGTCGAGAATGGACCCAAAGTCATCTTTGGAGGGTCAGATCGAGGAGTCACCAGAGGTTACGGTATGATTTCCAACGGTATAATCTCTATCACCGACGTGACTTATGTTGAAGGGTTAAACCATAACCTGATCAGTGTAAGTCAGTTATGTGACAAAGGTTATGACGTTAAGTTCTGCAAGGATAAATGTCTGATAATATCATGTGCCTCTTCTGAGACGATATTAACAGGCATTAGGAGCAGAAATATCTTATGTTTAAATTTTCTCAGTTTAGATTCATCTACCCCCGTATGCCTTGTGGCAACAGGCAGTGCATCTCTTTGTGAACAATGGCACAAGAGATTGACACATATTAATTTCAAAACAATTAGTATGCTGTTTTCTAAAAACTTAGTAAGGGATGCTCCCGTTATCAAGTGCATCAAAGATAGCCCCTGTCCTGCATGCCAGATGGGCAAACAGACTCGGGCTACCTTTAAAAGCATTGCAGACAAAGACTCTTCCCGATGTCTTTACCTTCTACATATGGACTTGTTTGGTCCAATGCAAGTTCACAGCTTGGGAGGCAAGTCCTATACGCTAGTGATAGTTGATGATCATTCTCGGTTTACATGGGTGTTCTTCTTAAAACGAAAGTCGGATACGTTTGACATCCTCACTAGTTTTGTCAAGCAGGTTCAGAACGAATTTAACTGCCCAGTGGTCAAAATCAGAAGTGACCATGGAACAGAATTCGAATCTGGCGCTATGACAGAGTTTTGTGAAGAACAAGGTATCTTTCATGAGTTTTCCTCCCCGCGCACTCCTCAGCAAAATGGAGTTGCGGAGAGGAGAAATAGAACTCTCATTGAAGCATGCACAACAATGTTGAAAGACGTGTCTCTCCCAGAATACTTCTGGGCAGAGGCTGTCAATATAGCTTGTCATGTACAAAACCGAGCATTGATCAACAAGCATCATCGTAAGACACCTTATGAGCTACTGAGAGGCAGGAAACCAACCATGTCCTACTTGAGGATCTTTGGTTGCAGATGCTATGTACTGAATAATGGGAAGTACCCGCGTACTAAATTTGGTGAAAAATGCTTCGAAGGCATATTCATGGGCTATAGTTCCCACAGTCGGGCATATAAGGTCTTCAATAAGAAAACCCTAGTGGTAAAAGAATCAATTAATGTTGTATTTGATGAAGGAAGTTTGCTTAACAGCAATTCTTCCAGTGGAATTCTTGAAGATGCAGGTGCACGACTTGAACAGCTGAGTCTCGATGAGACCGCTAAAGATGAAACTCCTAAGTACGTCAAAGTCTCCACCTCAACGTCAACTGGGAATGTTGAAGATCAAAATGGAACAAATCTCCTAGAAGAAGGAGAAGCCCAAGAAGTAGTCGAAGCTCCAGACGCCAGACTTCTAGAGCTCCGGCACGTGAGGGATCATCCTAGAGATCAGATCATCAGAGATCCTCGTAACGGTGTCAGAACTCGAAGAGGTACTATTAACGAGATTTTGCATCTTAGCTTCCTGTCACAGGTTGAGCCAAAGAAGTTCGACGAGGCGAACAAAGATGCAGCATGGATTTTGGCCATGCAAGATGAACTTCATCAATTCGAACGATGCAATGTTTGGACGCTGGTTCCCAGACCACACAAGCAGAATGTGATTGGCACCAAGTGGATCTTCAGAAACAAACTGGATGAACATGGTGTCATCATAAAGAACAAGGTCAGGCTGGTGGCTCAAGGTTACAGACAGGAGGAGGGGATTGACTTCGACCAGAACTTTGCACCAGTGGCAAGGCTCGAGGCAATCAGATTGTTCCTGGTGTATGCTTCGCACAAAGGATTCATAGTATATCAAATTTATGTGAAATCAGCATTCTTGAACGGAGACCTGAAAGAGGAAGTATACGTCGCTCAACCCCCAGGTTTTGTCAATCCTACTTATCCCAATCATGTATATTTTCTGAATAAAGCTTTATATGGTTTAAAATAAGCTCCACGAGCTTGGTATGAGACTTTATCTAGTTTTCTTCTTGAGAACAAGTTCTCTAGAGGTAAAATAGATAAGACATTGTTTCTCAGGGAAGTCAAAGGCAAGATCTTGCTGGTGCAAATCTATGTCGATGACATAATATTCGGCTCAACGGACAACAATCTTTGCAAAACGTTTTCCAAACTTATACAAGGAAAGTTTGAAATGAGCAGTATGTGAGAGCTAAAGTATTTCTTGGGACTTCAAGTGAAACAGTCTGAGGATGGAATCTCCATCTCTCAGACGAAGTTCACAAATGAACTCCTCAAGAAATTCGGTATGGAGAGTGCAACCTCTATGAGGACTCCAATGAGATCCACTATGTCTCTGGATAAGGATGAGAAAGGTAAACCTTTCGATGAAACCAAATACAGAAGCATCATTGGATCCCTGCTCTACCTTACTGCCAGTAGACCGGATATCATGTTCTCCACATGTGTCTGTGCCCGATATCAGGTGAACACTAAGGAATCTCACTATGTCGCTGCAAAGCGAATTCTAAGATACCTTAAAGGTACTCCCAATCTTGGCTTGTGGTACCCGAGAAACAATGATGTCGAGCTAATAGGTTTTTCAGATGCTGATTTTGCAGGGAGTAGGGATGATAGGAAAAGCACTTCCGGGACGTGTCAATTCCTCGGAAGAAGGCTTATCTCTTGGAACAGCAAGAAGCAGAATTGTGTAGCCACCTCCACAGCAGAGTCTGAGTACATCTCGGCAGGAAGCTGTTTTGCACAACTCCTATGGATCAGAAACCAGTTAGTTGACTACGACCTTTAGTTCACAGAAGTACCAATGTACTGCGACTCCTCCAGTGCAATTGCAATTGCCAACAATCAGCTATCGCACAGCAGAACGAAGCATATTGAAGTGCGCTACCACTTCATTCGGGAGCACGTGGAGAACAAGGACATCTCTCTCTGTTATGTCCCCACGGACAAGCAGATTGCAGATATTTTCACAAAGCCCTTAGACGAAGCCAAGTTCAGTCTCTTCAAAACTGAGTTGGGGATGCTAAACTATGAGGAATGATGACTACAGAAGCTCCAGGCTCGTGCATCTAGGGGGAGCCTCTGCCAGGAACTCAAGTGTGAGCACAGGTGCAAGAACTGAGGGGGAGCAAGGGGTCAAATGCCACAAACCCAGATTTGCAGAAGCCGAAAAGGGGGAGATTACCCACTCGGCTAAGGCTAAGGTGGCTCCAAGTTTGCTCTCTGGTATTGGTAATGAATATCTCTCTCAACTCAATTTCCAGTTTATGATTTTCATTCTCATACGCTCTATTCACCTTAGCTTGTAGGGTTTAGGCTTCTTCAAATAGGGGGAGATTGTTGGGTATTGTATCCACAACGGACCTGATTTGAAGAAGCCCCTGTACAAGCTAAGGTAAATAGACAATGTATTTGATAAAATATTTTAAGTTGTGCTTGCAGTTATTCCACGCTAAGTGCACTCCAATGTCAGGGTGCAGTAGGTCAATATACACGGGTCTGCACGACGTAATCCCTCGTTGAGCAGATCAGTGTGTTGGCCTACGTGCACTCTCTCTATTGGAGGGTACTTATTTTCAAGTACAGGGCTGTGATCATGCAAGAGCAGACAAGGAGCAAGGATGGGTCAAAAAGCAACTCGTGGATGGAAAGACGAAAAATCGTCTAAGTGTGAATCGACGAGAATCACCAAGTGATTCTCGCCGATTCGGCGAGAATCACTAGTGATTCTTGCCGAATCGTCGAGAATCACTGGCTGATTCTCGCCGTCTCTATCCGGCTTCATCAAAGCATGCGACTCTGGCGCTAAGTCATAATCGACGAGAATCACCAAGTGATTCTCGCCGATTCGACGAGAATCACTAGTGATTCTCGCCGAATCGTCGAGAATCACTGGCTATTCTCGCCGTCTCTTTCCAGCTAAGTCAGTGAGTGCAAACAAGTCATCTTCGACGAGAATCACTTTGTGATTCTCGCCGAATCGTCGAGAATCACCTTTGATTCTCGACGATTCGACGAGAATCACCTTGTGATTCTCGCTGATTTTGACTTGGGCATTTTTCTGGATCCCGCTGGACCGGACTTTGCTGCTGGCACTGTTTTGAACCGATTTTAGGGTTTCTTCTGGTGGGACCCACAACGATCATTTAGGAGTATACTTTTGTATAAATACACGCGTATTTTTGAACAGTGCAGACACACAGAAAGAAGCCAAGCAACGATCTTGACCTAAAATCGCGAAACTGCTCCGCCGCCGTCGTCGCTCGTGCAAGTCGATCGCCGGCCGTTTGATCGTGGTTTCCTCCAGATCTCCCGGCGATAGAAGCATAGCCAAGCATAGAGTCTCACGCGTCTAACCAGAGATCCCTTGTCTCTTGATTTGTTGATCGGGAAAACCTTCCCCGTCCGAATCGATCGAGACGACCGATCCAAGTGTGACCGTTGGAAGACCTTGCTAGCTTCGCTACGAAGTTGGAATCTCCAAAGTACAGTAGCCACACACCGTCGTTGTCGCCGATCCCGAGAACCAAGCCGCCGCCCTTCTTGCCGCCACCGGTTCCGGGGAGATTCTCTCCAAGAGAGATCTAGGGTTGTGGACTTTTCGTGGACTTCAAGAACACATCGTCAACGAAGAGGGACACCTTAGTCTCCAAAAGTAGTTTGTATTTCTTGTACATTCTAGTTCATTTGTGTTGTAAAGGAACGTTGATTCCGAGTTGTAAAGGTTGGGTGCAACCCGTGTTGTGGGAGTGTTGTCTCCTACGTGTGGAAGGGTTCCTTCCGATAGTGCAAGGATTGGATTTCAATCATGTTGGTGAAGAGACCGAGTCGTCCCTTGTTGGGAGATAGGTCGAAGGGGGAAAGTGGATGTACCCAAATCGGGGAACCACTATAAATAGCTTGTGTACTCTTTTTGCTGTGCTGTTTTATTTTCGTGTGCAGGTATAAGTTTAATTCCGCAAAAACGCTGCACGTCACCTATTCCCCCCCATAGGTGAAGCTAGTTGACACTAGGTGGACTTTCAAGTGGTATCAAAGCCAGGTTGCTCATCAAAAAGGTTAACACCTTGAGTTGAATCCTGCCGCTAGTGTCAAGAAGAAGGCAAACATCTACTATGGACGGGCTCAAGTTCACAGGTAAGATCCCAGTGTGCACCAGGCTCAACTTTCCTATCTGGAAGGAAAGGATCAGGTTCTACATGGAAGCAGTCGATCCTCGACTCTTCATGATCGTGGAGGAGGGACCTTATGTCCCTACAAAGGTCTCCACCATAGATCCTACCAAGAAAGTGCCAAAGAAAATTTCTGAAATGGACAAGGACGAGATGGTGCTAGTGGGACTTGACAAGAAGGCGCAGAACATTCTGGTCAGCGCAGTCGATGACTCAATGATGCAGAACTTCTGCAACTGCAGGACAGCAAAGGAGATCTGGCACTGCCTGATTATCCTAATGGAGGGCACTGATGAAGTGAGGGATGATCGGAGATCCCTTCTGAACCAGAAATATGAGGCCTTCAGACAAGGGCCTAAGGAAGAGATCGGAGTCACCTTCGAGAACTTCCTCAAGATTATCAATGCCCTCAAAGGATATGGAAGAGTGTTCACTGATGGTGAACTTAATGATAAATTCCTTAGGTCCCTTACTAAGGAATGGGACACAAAGATCTGCGCCATCCGAGAGTTTGGCAGACTAGCTGAAACAGACCCGCAAATTCTGTTTGGGAAGCTGATGTCCTATGAGCTTCAACTGAACACCAGGAAAGCAGAAGAAGAAGCAGAGAAGGCTGCAGCCAAAGAAAAGACTGTGGCTCTAAAAGCCATTCACTCCAGAAAAGGCAAGGGTGCAGTTTCATACTGTGCCAGGAAAAAGGATGAGGAGGAGGACTCCGAGCCATGCTCCTCCAGCTCAGAGCTGTCTGAGGAGGATCTCTCCCTCATCACCCGAAAGTTCAAGAAGTTCCTCAAGATGAGGAATCAAAGGAAGAAAGACGGCTCCTACTCCAAGCAACAGAAGAAAAATTATTCTTCTGACAGGTATGCTTCTAATCCGAACAAGCATCGCTCCTCTGACATCATTTGTTTTGGATGCAATAAGCCAGGACACGTCGTGGCCGACTGCTACCAAGGCAAGAGAGAAAAAGGGAAAGGAGAGGAGCTCAAATCCTCTAGAGATAAGAAGAAAGAGCGGAGCTACATCGCCAAAAGGCCAAAGACACTGAGTGAGTCTGATTCCTCAGACTCCAGTGATGATGAGGAAGCCTACTTCGGGCTGGTGGGTCGCTCCGACTCAGAAGGAGAATGCCCCCCATTTACTGGGAAGGTAAAAGCTCACACCCCTCTCTCCGACTCTGACTCTGATCCTGAGTCTCAGGATGATGACCCTGAGGATAGCCTTTCGGCCCGTGAAGCCGAGCTCCTCGAGAAGTATGAGCTTCTGCTCAACACTTTCGAGGAGTGCCGTAAGAGATTGAAGGCTGAGAAAAAGGAAGTGAAATTCCTTAAGGGTGAGTGTGTCTCCCTAAGGGAAGAGGTCACCAGTTTGATTTCTCTCCGATAGGAGCACCTTGACCTGACTTCAAAGCATTCAGAGTCTCTTAAGCTCCTTGATCTTAAGCAGGAGGAAGTCGACAAGTTGGAAGAACAACTTGCGGCAGAAAGGAAGATCGTCAAGAGCTTCTCTATGCCAAAAACAGTTCTTCCAGTAGTTGATACCTTCTCTGCTCAGGCCAAAGGAGCTGGCTTGGGGCATGTAGGGGTATCTGGTTCCACATCCAGGAGAAACAGGAACCAGAGGAAGAATAAGGCCGCCAAGAAGGCCTCTGCTGATGAAAAGGGAAAGGCTCCGCTCAATCCTGTTGCGTTCAGAAAGCCTAGCTTTCCTTGCAACCAACATGACTTTGAATCAACCTTTGGTCATCACTTCCGGCCCTCGGTTGCAAAGCCAAAGAGCCGATATGATGGTTGGACCTTTCCCCGGAACTTTGGTGAGAGTGCCTTCAAGGCACCTTATGAGGAAATCCACATGGGAAATTATGGTCAGTTCTCCAGCGGCCATAATGGAAAGCAGGCACCAAGAGCCAAGCCTGTTATACTGAAGGAACAGAAGGTGAAGAAGTCATGTGACTGCAATCACTATGAGGCCTCCACCTCCAGATCCAAGGCCCCGGCTGTACCCACCATTCCCAGGGTAAGGCAGGAGCCTAGGAAGAGGTACAATAGATTTGACTGTTGGTGTTGTGGCAAAGTCGGTCACTTTGCCGTGGATTGTTGGTTTAATCCGAGGTATAACGAGACTCCCTATGTTAGCACTGCGAGACCGACCACTCGTAAGGTTAACCAACCGAGGGGGAGTATGCTAACCAGGAATCTAGGACCCAAGTTCGATTGGGTTCCTAAGGGAAATTAATTTTGTTTTGCAGGAATGTCCAAAGGCCACCAAAATGCCGATCTGGTACTTGGACAGTGGATGCTCCCGGCATATGACAGGGACATGAAGCCTGCTGCGTGATTACACTCCAGTCGAGAATGGACCCAAAGTCATCTTTGGAGGGTCAGATCGAGGAGTCACCAGAGGTTACGGTATGATTTCCAACGGTATAATCTCTATCACCGACGTGACTTATGTTGAAGGGTTAAACCATAACCTGATCAGTGTAAGTCAGTTATGTGACAAAGGTTATGACGTTAAGTTCTGCAAGGATAAATGTCTGATAATATCATGTGCCTCTTCTGAGACGATATTAACAGGCATTAGGAGTAGAAATATCTTCTGTTTAAATTTTCTCAGTTTAGATTCATCTACCCCCGTATGCCTTGTGGCAACAGACAGTGCATCTCTTTGTGAACAATGGCACAAGAGATTGGCACATATTAATTTCAAAACAATTAGTATGCTGTTTTCTAAAAACTTAGTAAGGGATGCTCCCGTTATCAAGTGCATCAAAGATAGCCCCTGTCCTGCATGCCAGATGTGCAAACAGACTCGGGCTACCTTTAAAAGCATTGCAGACAAAGACTCTTCCCGATGTCTTTACCTTCTACATATGGACTTGTTTGGTCCAATGCAAGTTCACAGCTTGGGAGGCAAGTCCTATACGCTAGTGATAGTTGATGATCATTCTCGGTTTACATGGGTGTTCTTCTTAAAATGAAAGTCGGATACGTTTGACATCCTCACTAGTTTTGTCAAGCAGGTTCAGAACGAATTTAACTGCCCAGTGGTCAAAATCAGAAGTGACCATGGAACAGAATTCGAATCTGGTGCTATGACAGAGTTTTGTGAAGAACAAGGTATCTTTCATGAGTTTTCCTCCCCGCGCACTCCTCAGCAAAATGGAGTTGCGGAGAGGAGAAATAGAACTCTCATTGAAGCCTGCACGGCAATGTTGAAAGACGCGTCTCTCCCAGAATACTTCTGGGCAGAGGCTGTCAATACAGCTTGTCATGTACAAAACCGAGCATTGATCAACAAGCATCATCGTAAGACGCCTTATGAGCTACTGAGAGGCAGGAAACCAACCATGTCCTACTTGAGGATCTTTGGTTGCAGATGCTATGTACTGAATAATGGGAAGTACCCGCGTACTAAATTTGGTGAAAAATGCTTCGAAGGCATATTCATTGGCTATAGTTCCCACAGTCGGGCATATAGGGTCTTCAATAAGAAAACCCTAGTGGTAGAAGAATAATTAATGTTGTATTTGATGAAGGAAGTTTGCTTAACAGCAATTCTTCTAGTGGCATTCTTGAAGATGCAGGTGCACGACTTGAACAGCTGAGTCTCGATGAGACCGCTAAAGATGAAACTCCTAAGTACGTCAAAGTCTCCACCTCAACGTCAACTGGGAATGTTGAAGATCAAAATGGAACAAATCTCCTAAAAGAAGGAGAAGCCCAAGAAGTAGTCGAAGCTCCAGACGCCAGACTTCTAGAGCTCCGGCACGTGAGGGATCATCCTAGAGATCAGATCATCGGAGATCCTCGTGACGGTGTCAGAACTCGAAGAGGTACTATTAACGAGATTTTGCATCTTAGCTTCCTGTCACAGGTTGAGCCAAAGAAGTTCGACGAGGCGAACAAAGATGCGGCATGGATTTTGGCCATGCAAGATGAACTTCATCAATTCGAACGATGCAACGTTTGGACGCTGGTTCCCAGACCACACAAGCAGAATGTGATTGGCACCAAGTGGATCTTCAGAAATAAACTGGATGAACATGGTGTTATCATAAAGAACAAGGCCAGGCTGGTGGCTCAAGGTTACAGACAGGAGGAGGGGATTGACTTCGACCAGACCTTTGCACCAGTGGCAAGGCTCGAGGCAATCAGATTGTTCCTGGCGTATGCTTCGCACAAAGGATTCACAGTCTATCAAATGGATGTGAAATCAGCATTCTTGAACGGAGACCTGAAAGAGGAAGTATACGTCGCTCAACCCCCAGGTTTTGTCAATCCTACTTATCCCAATCATGTATATTTTCTGAATAAAGCTTTATATGGTTTAAAACAAGCTCCACGAGCTTGGTATGAGACTTTATCTAGTTTTCTTCTTGAGAACAAGTTCTCTAGAGGTAAAATAGATAAGATATTGTTTCTCAGGGAAGTCAAAGGCAAGATCTTGCTGGTGCAAATCTATGTCGATGACATAATATTCGGCTCAACGGACAATAATCTTTGCAAAACGTTTTCCAAACTTATGCAAGGAAAGTTTGAAATGAGCAGTATGGGAGAGCTAAAGTATTTCTTGGGACTTCAAGTGAAACAGTCTGAGGATGGAATCTTCATCTCTCAGACGAAGTTCACAAATGAACTCCTCAAGAAATTCGGTATGGAGAGTGCAACCTCTATGAGGACTCCAATGGGATCCACTATGTCTCTGGATAAGGATGAGAAAGGAAAACCTTTCGATGAAACCAAATACAGAAGCATCATTGGATCCCTGCTCTACCTTACTGCCAGTAGACCGGATATCATGTTCTCCACATGTGTCTGTGCCCGATATCAGGTGAACACTAAGGAATCTCACTATGTCGCTGCAAAGCAAATTCTAAGATACCTTAAAGGTACTCCCAATCTTGGCTTGTGGTACCCGAGAAACAATGATGTCGAGCTAATAGGTTTTTCAGATGCTGATTTTGTAGGGAGTAGGGATGACAGGAAAAGCACTTCCGGGACGTGTCAATTTCCTCGGAAGAAGTCTTATCTCTTGGAACAACAAGAAGCAGAATTGTGTAGCCACCTCCACAGCAGAGTCTGAGTACATCTCGGCAAGAAGCTGTTGCGCACAACTCCTATGGATCAGAAACCAGTTAGCCGACTACGACCTTCAGTTCACAGAAGTACCAATGTACTGCGACTCCTCCAGTGCAATTGCAATTGCCAACAATCCGGTATCGCACAGCAGAACGAAGCATATTGAAGTGCGCTACCACTTCATTCGGGAGCACGTGGAGAACAAGGACATCTCTCTCTGTTATGTCCCCACGGATAAGCAGATTGCAGATATTTTCACAAAGCCCTTAGACGAAGCCAAGTTCAGTCTCTTCAAAACTGAGTTGGGGATGCTAAACTATGAGGAATGATGACTACAGATGCTCCAGGCTCGTGCATCTAGGGGGAGCCTCTGCCAGGAACTCAAGTGTGAGCACAGGTATAAGAACTGAGGGGGAGCAAGGGGTCAAATGCCACAAACCCAGATTTGCAGAAGCCGAAAAGGGGGAGATTACCCACTCGGCTAAGGCTAAGGTGGCTCCAAGTTTGCTCTCTGGTATTGGTAATGAATATCTCTCTCAACTTAATTTCCAGTTTATGATTTTCATTCCAATACGCTCTATTCACCTTAGCTTGTAGGGTTTAGGCTTCTTCAAATTGGGGGAGATTGTTGGGTATTGTATCCACAACGGACCTGATTTGAAGAAGCCCCTGTACAAGCTAAGGTAAATAGACAATGTATTTGATAAAATATTTTAAGTTGTGCTTGCAGTTATTCCACGCTAAGTGCACTCCAATGTCAGGGTGCAGTAGGTCAATATACACGGGTCTGCACGACGTAATCCCTCGTTGAGCAGATCAGTGTGTTGGCCTACGTGCACTCTCTCTGTTGGAGGGTACTTATTTTCAAGTACAGGGCTGTGATCATGCAAGAGCAGACAAGGAGCAAGGATGGGTCAAAAAGCAGCTCATGGATGGAAAGACGAAAAATCGTCTAAGTGTGAATCGTCGAGAATCACTGGCTGATTCTCGCCATCTCTATCCGGCTTCATCAAAGCATGCGACTCTGGCGCTAAGTCATAATCGTCGAGAATCACTGGCTGATTCTCGCCGTCTCTTTCCAGCTAAGTCAGTGAGTGCAAACAAGTCATCTTCGACGAGAATCACCTTTGATTCTCGACGATTCGACGAGAATCACCTTTGATTCTCGCCGATTTTGACTTGGGCATTTTTCTGGATCCCGCTGGACCGGACTTTGCTGCTGGCACTGTTTTGAACCGGTTTTAGGGTTTCTTCTGGTGGGACCCACAACGGTCATTTAGGAGTATACTTGTGTATAAATACACGCGTATTTTTGAACAGTGCAGACACACAGAAAGAAGCCAAGCGACGATCTTGACCTAAAATCGCGTCAGACCAGCTCCAGCACCACAGCCCGCGCTAGTTGCCCGACGTGATGTTCCCTTCGAAGGGAACTACTTCTTGTGTCAGCAGCCAGGACATATGAGGGCCTTTTGCCCATAAGCAGCAGGAATGCCGGGATTAGGAGCTGTACAGGGTGGGCAGTCGGTACGAGGATAGTGAAAGTCCACCTAGTGTCAACTAGCTTCACCTATGGGGGGGGGGGAATAGGTGACGTGCAGCGTTTTTGCGGAATTAAACTTGTACCTGCACACGAAAATAAAACAGCACAGCAAAAAGAGTACACAAGCTATTTTTAGTGGTTCCCCGATTTGGGTACATCCACTTTCCCCCTTCGACTTATCTCCCAACAAGGGACGACTCGGTCTCTTCACCAACAGGATTGAAATCCAATCCTTGCACTATCGGAAGGAACCCTTCCACACGTATGAGACAACACTCCCACAACACGGGTTGCACCCAACCCTTACAACTCGGAACCAACGTTCCTTTACAACACAAATGAACTAGAATGTACAAGAAATACAAACTACTTTTGGAGACTAAGGTGTCACTCTTCGTTGACGACGTGTTCTTGAAGTCCACGAAGAGTCCACAACCCTAGATCTCTCTTGGAGAGAATCTCCCCGGAACCGGCGGCGGCAAGAAGGGCGGCGGCTTGGTTCTCGGGATCGGCGGCAACGACGGTGTGTGGCTGCTGTACTTTGGAGATTCCAACTTCGTAGCAAAGCTAGCAAGGTCTTCCAACGGTCACACTAGGATCGGTCGTCTCGATCGATTCGGACGGGGAAGGTTTTCCCGATCAACAAATCAAGAGACAAGGGATCTCTGGTTAGACGCGTGAGACTCTATGCTTGGCTATGCTTCTATCGCCGGGAGATCTGGAGGAAACCACGATCAAACGGCCGGCGATCGACTTGCACGAGCGACGGCGGCGGCGGAGCAGTTTCCGCTTGACCCCCGGCGGGCTTAAAAGTATTTAAAAGCCTTTTAATAATTTTATTAATTATAAAAATATATTAATTATTAAATTAAAAAAAAAAGAAAAAAAAACCAATCCTGCATCCCGCCCCCCACGGCCTCACCCGGCGGTGGCCCTGCTCGCTCGCCGCTGGACAACCCCCGGCGGGTTCGCCGGAGGGCGGCGAACCCGCCGGTGCGTGCCGGGCAGGCCGCCGGCGGCCGCTGCCGGCGGCAGAGCCTGGCGCTGGACTGCGCTACGGGAGGGTGCGGGTATCGGGTTTTCAAGCCAGATGAACAGTGTTGATTTTAAGATTTGGCTAATTGCAGGCCACCTTTTATAGATCCAATGGTCATAAGAATTTTTTTGAAGATCGGACGGTCCAGTTGAGTTTCATGGTGTAATCCAAATATGCTTATTGTTTTATATAATAAAGATATATATATATATATATATATATATATATATATATATATATATATATATATGTGTGTGTGTGTGTGTGTGTGTGTGTGTCTGTATGGATATATATGTATGTATGTATATATATATATATGGATGGATATATATATATATATGTATGTATATATATGTGTATGTATGTATATATATATATATGTATGTATATATATATATATCCATCCATCTATATATATATATATATATATATATATATATATATATATATATATATATATATATATATATATATATATATGGATATATATATATACATACGTACATATATATATACATATATGTATGTATATATATATGTATGTATGGATATATATATACATACATATATATATACATACATATGTATATGTAGATATATATATACATGTATATGTGATATATATATATACATATGTATATGTAGATATATATATATACATATGTATATGTAGATATATATATATATATATATATATATATATATATATGTATGTATGTATATATATATATGTATGTATGTATATATATATATATATATGTATGTATGTATATACATACATATGTATATATATATGTATGTATGGATGTATATATATATGTATGTATATATATATATACATACATATATATACATGTTGCGGTGTTGGGGGCGCTAGTGGTGCTGGTGGGCACCTATAAGGTTATCTACGGTGCCTCTGCCCGAGCCCTCCATCCTGTCAGTGGGGATCAGCTCCTCTGTCGCATTTCAGACCTCTAGGGACCTCGACCTGTCCTTTGTGCTGCTGGGCTACCATCCGCTGGTCCAACTCAAGCGCCGCTGCATGAGTGGCTATGGTGCGGAGGGTAGACTGAGAGATCATAATCAGAGTCTGCCTCAGGTCATCATGTAGGCCTCGGTAGAATTGGGAAGCTCTATCCCTGTCAGAGGCTACCAAATTCCCGGCAAAGAGTGCCAGGTGTATGAAATCCCTCTCTTACTTAGGCACAGTCTGATCTCCCTGTCGGATGTGCATGAACCTTTCCTACAGAACAGCTCAGTCTGCGTATGTAATAAAGAACTCCAGCAGGGCCTCTGAGAACTCTCCCCATAGTATATCGCTCATCGGCCGTCCTATAAAGGTCGAGCGGCTGGCAGCTCTCCGCCAATCCCTAGCGTATCCTTCTAATAAGGTCACTACCAGTGAGACTGCAGCTACTACTGAGCACATCATACCTACTAGCAGCTCTTTCACATGCTCTACCCACTCCTATACCTGGATGACAGTCTTCGTGCCTCTGAAAGTGGGAGGCCTCAGTCCTCAAAAGGTTGTCAACAAATAAGTAGGCGCCATCATCTCTCGTGGTGGCTGTGTCATGGCTGTCCGAAAAGTGGCCAGGATGGCCGTCAGTGTCTGCCCCAAGTCGGTCACGGCAAATCGTACAGCCGCGGGGACGACCGGGTCTGGAGGTGGGGTGGCGGGAACATATCCTATGGAAGAGGATCCCTCGTTACTGTACTCGGGTATTTGGAGAAGTAACAGGAAGAGTGTCAGTACTTTGCAAAAGTAGGATAAATTTGCAAAAACGACTGACGAAGCGAAAACAACGGTGTACGGGCATACTAACGTACAGTCTATAATCCCTAAGCCTCTACACTAGGACCAGGTTTTCGCTGCAAGGTTCGTCCCGAACCGAGGAACGAAGCGAGGGATGAGGGAATCCTGAGACTGCTCCACAGGGACGAATCGTGATCGCTCTGATCCATTTGTAAACCCCCCCCCCCCCCAAACCCTTGCCATGGGTCGGGCCAGAGGTGATCTTACGTGCCCAAGGCGTCCACCCAGTGCTCATTTAAGAGGTGACGACTCACTCTCCTAAGCACTAGTTGGTTGCCTTGTTTGGCTAGAATCACAACATTCACAACACATCAGAGAATTACGGAAGCATTATCAGGAAAACTCTCTCACACACACACACACGCACACACACACATATATATGACTGTATAATGTTTACATGGGTACAAGGCTTTATCCTATATTCCAAAATAAGCTCGCAGGCTGTACGAGTTCTACACCAAACACACATTCTCCATCTTTATACTGCTCAATGGTACTCACGTCTCGAAACTCTTGAGACGTTGGAGGTGCTTCGACTTGAGTAGTCCTAACTTCTGGCGCATTCTCCTGTGGTAGGGGATCACTTCGGTGCACCATTTCCTGTGAATGGTCATTTAAATAACAGTTAGTCACAGGGCTAAGTATAAACAAATCCCCTTCCCGGATCCATATCTTAGGGACAAGCACGCACACATCCAGCAGTATAAGATAGTCGAAGCATAAAAGGGTTAGCTCAGTTTTAAATCTAGGAGCGACAATAAAAGAAAAGTAGCATAACTGTAATGGCTACAATGTTAACACCAATTATAACTAGGGCTCTATTAGTTCACTAACATACTAGCTTTTGTATCCTATCGCAGGCATTTACAAGCCGCGCAAATCACCCTATGTCGACATAGTATGGACCGCTTCTGTTCTAGCAGGGTAGCGAGCCCCGCGGGCCTCACCGATGAGGCCGTCGATGATAGTGGCCAGTCCTGCCACTTCTGGGGGTGGTCGTACTGCACTGCCCCAGGCCCCAATGTATAACCCCGTGTACTATTGGATGTGAGCTATATCCTGTGATATAATATTTTGGCTGAACATTGGAGGAAAGCCTGACAGGGACAACATAACGGTTGGTCGCCCGCGGTACCCATCTCCATGTCGCCTTGAGTCGTCAACGTTTACGTACCGATACGAACGGTCTGCGAAAGGGACTGACCCGCCACAATTTTATCGCAAGAAGTTCTCAAAAAATCAATCAAACATTAAAGCTAATACGCACCGGTCTACGACGGCCTGCCCTACTATATGTTAACATTCAGGCAGCGACGCTCGGCTCAACTTTTGAGAAGGAGTGTGTGGGCACTTTATTTGAGGCTACACCTGTAGGAACACCTCAAATCTAGTTATCCTCAACTAAGGCTCAACCTTAACGTACAACTTATCCCTAGAGCAGGACCAATGCCTTTTGCAGTAATTTAAACTATTGATAATCAATGCTTCATAATGAAATGTAACCAGTACGAAACTGGAGTAGAACTGAATTGAAAGTACTGAAATGAAATGAGCTTAACTAGTATGAGACTGAAGTAGTACTGAATTGAAAGTACTGAAATGAGCTTGACCAGTACAAGACTGGAGTAGTACTAAATTGAAAGTACTGAAATGAACTTGACCAGTACGAGACTGGAGTAGTACTGAATTGAAAGTACTGAAATGAAATGAGCTTGACCAGTACGAGACTGGAGTAGTACTGAATTAAAAGTACTGAAATGAAATAATCTTGACCAGTACGAGACTGAAGTAGTACTGAATTGAAAGTACTGAAATGAAATGAACTTGACTAATATGAGACTGGAGTAGTACTGAATTGAAAGTACTGAAATGAGCTTGAACAGTACGAGACTGGAATCGTACTGAATTGAAAGTACTAAAAAGATCTTGATCAGTACGAGACTGGAGTAATCATAAAGAAAAGGGTTAGTAGTCCAGTAACTCCATTTAGGAGGCTTCAGTTCCATCTCCGTTCTCAGGAGGTAATTTTATTCCTTCATAGTTTCAGGAGGTATTTACAACTCCTTCGTTTTCAAAATTTCCTTGGTTTATATTTATGAGACAAATCCGTTAATTTGGTTGTGCCATTTAGATTACGGCTTAATCGGATCAAGATTCTTTTGGGAGTTCATCTTTTATTAATCGTTGGGAATGATTAGCAACACACAACTCGTATTCTATTTTTTCCCGAGTCTGCCCAACTACCCGAGGGTCGTAGCGCTTAGTGGTATTATGAAATCTCGAAATGTTCAGAGTTTGACCTCTTGTCTCAGCCACACTCATTGGTAAGCAATTTAAATTTAATATCCAATTTAGGGAGGGTGGTCGCGCGCTCTAACTTTCGTTTCCGAGAAGGAAGAGCAAAATTAATTCTAAGCGCGATCCTAGGATCCCATAAATTGAGAATAATATTAATTCTGAAAGTGCAAGTTAGATCTGATATACTCTAGAGGGGGGGTGAATAGAGTATGGTGCTTGCTAAAAACGTTTTACAACTCTTGTTGTATTCCTAAGTGAACAGGGAAGCAAATGAAATAAAGCAAACACAGCAACTAACTAAACAAAAAGCAATCACAAACCACAGCCAGAAACAAAAGAAAGTAAGCAACCAGATGACACAAGGAGCTATAGTGGTTCCCCAATCAATCTGGGTACATTCACTCTTCTACCACCCTAGGTAGGAATCCACTGCAGGATGAGTTGATCAGGTGTCCTGGGCACCAATGAGCTTTTGATAAGGTACTCAAAAACCAAACCAAATTTTTTGATCAGGTGTCTTGCCACTACTGAGTTTTGACAAGGTCTCAGAAACCAGCACAAACTTTTGAAGGGAGTTTGATAAACCCTTTACAGCAGAGAGAGAGAGAGGGGGGATGAGATGATCTTCTCTGTCAACAATCAGAGAGAAGATAGTGGATGTTGTCAAAGCTCCCCCTGAGATCTATAGTTGTTCAGGAAGTGAAGCTTTGCAGTAGGGTGATAGGCCTTCAGAAGATTTGATCTCCAGCAAAAGATGATTTCAGCAACAGCTGAAATGTGTGGTGTCTGGAGTCTTGAATGATGATGGCCTTTGAACACTGGAATCAAGAGGGATCTGAAAATTTCAGTATGTTGATCTCCTTTTGTGATGTGTGTTCTTGTAAGAATTCTAAGACTGAGAATGTCTGCAACTCTTTCTCTTTCTGTTGTTGTGATTGTTGTAAGAGTTGTTGTTGATGATGATGTCCTGTATATTTTAGCAGAGATGAAAAACTGATCTTTTATTCCTTAGATCTGAATGAATATTTCTCTGTCCAAGATAGCCGTTAGCCCGTCATAAATGACTTCCTTAACTGCATTTTGTCTTCTGGAGGAAAGTCCAATAAAAACATTCCTTTGAAAATCCCTTGAAACTTGCTCCAGATTAATTGAAAACGGCTACAAGATCCTTGACATAAATGCTGGAAATAATTCCATAACTGTCTGAATTTGAATCTTGAAAAACGTTGATCTCCTCAGAAAAACGTCGACCTGAGCTCCACTATCGTTGAACTGAGCTCAGAGACTGGACTTAGACTGAAGCAGAGATCGTCAATCTGAGCTCAACTATCGTTGAACTGAGCTCAGAGATAGAGAAACAAACTGGAGTCAAGAGCGTCGATCTGAGCTCGAAGATCATCGAATGGAGTTCGACGAATCGTTGAAGCTGAGCTCAGAGATCGTTGAATGGAGTTCGACGATTCGTCGAAGTGAGCTCAACGATCGTCGAATGGAGTTCTACGATTTGTCGTCCTGAGTTCGACGAAATGACTTAGTTCTCCAGAATTGAAAATATCTGGTCTTGAGGGTCTTGAGGGCAGCTTTCAAACCTAAATACTAACCCTTAGACTCAATTCTAGTTGACCTTTAGATCTATACAAGGAGGTCAAAATAGATTTCCTAAAAGACATAGTGATCCTTGCCCAAATCAGTAATAGGGTGTTCCAACAATCTCCCCCAATTTGGGTTAGGATTACTATTTACAGATATTGGAAAAATAAAAACATACAAATCAGAGATATAACAAACAAGACATTGCAGAAACACAGACATTATCACAGATAGTTCAGAAAACAAAATATACTATCATCTTACAGAATCATTCTTTTTCCTTGCTCTTTATGAGAACTATTTCTCTATTGGGATTGAGAGCTTCTTTCTTGGATCTTCTATCATCAGCTGCACCTAGAGAGGTTTGATGCTTTGGCCTGGGCACTACAGCTTCTGGGTGCAACTTCATATAGCTTTCTGAATAAAAAAATTTACTAGAAGAGTATCTCTCAAGTTCTTTCTTTCTTTGATCTGATAAAGTAGTGATATTTGATGCATCTCTTCCTTGTTCTCTATCTTTCTTGATTTGGTCCAAAGCAGCCAATTATTTCATTCTTGCAGTCCATGAGGTGGGGTTATTTTCTGGATCCTCAAATGGAATAGGAGGCTCATATCTGTTTGAAGAATTCTCTGTAGGAGCTCTGGAAGAGACTAGTTCTTTAAGCTTATAAAGGAAGGGACCAGAAGTAGTGTCAGATGGACCTTGTCCTTCCCTTGGATAAGGATGTTGCATGGAATATACTTTGAGTCCTTTTTGATTTCCTTTATACTGTCCTCTTCTGGACTGGTAACCTCTAGATTGACTTCCTCTGTACTGAGATCTTCCTTGAGGTTGATATGAAGTTTGGCTTCTGGCAGAGGATTGGAAAGCAGAACTTCCACCTGCACCTGCATCAGGTGAAGGAGGAGGAGGAGGATGATGATTGAAATGGGAAGATCCTTTGTCATACTTTCTTTTCTTCTTCATAGCTTTCAGTTGATTCCTGGAGTATTGCATCCAAGGTTCTGTGATAGGGCAATCATGCAGTATGTAGTATGGAATGTCATTTGTATCTTTCACTTTTTCTGGGGAAACTCTCTTCATGGCTTTGCTTCTGACTTTCCTTTTCCTTGCAATTGTTGTAGAGGAATCATCTGAGTCAGTTCTAAACTGATCACTTTCTGAACTTTGATTATCATACAGTGCATCAATCCTTTTGAGATAATCTTTCTGTTGTTGAGACTGAGCAGAAGAGACAGCAGAAACAACAACAGTAGCAGCAGCAACAGCAGGAAGTGGAGTAAAAGCAACACTGGCAGAAGGAGCAACAACAGCAGTAACAGCAGGCTCAAAAACAAATGCCTCTATCATATGCATATCCTCAAAAACAGCAATATCAGAACCAACAGAAATATCAATAGCAGCAGCTTCAACAGACTTGAAGGAGTTTATATAAGAACTAATTAAGCTGGGGTCATATCTGGAAATAGGCACAATGGCCTTGGTAGGATCTTCAGAATGCTGGACTGGAAGGTAGTTGAAATACACAGAATCAAAAACTGACAACAGTGACCTGAGGTCCACTGTGATAACTGCAACTGACGCAACTGGAGCTTGGACTGAGGATACTACAGCAGGCAATCTTTCAGCTTCATAAGACATCTTCCCCTGCCTAGATTCAGTGAAAACTGGATCAAGGCACCCAGAAGAAGGGATTACCTGAGGAGGGAGAAAAGAGGAGAGCCTGGCAGACAGTTCCTGAACTGTTTTTAGAAGTGGAGCCAAAGAGGTCTCTAGCAATAGTGATAGCCTTGGAGCTATCAGCTCATATAACCTGTCTGCAAGAGCTGGAAGATCTACTTGCTCAAGAGGGACTTGAGTAGAGGTAGGGATGGATGAGGTAGAAATGAAGGTTGAAGCAGTAGGAGAGGTTGTAGGAGAACCTGTGGATTGAGGAAATGATGGTTGGGAAATTGGAATTGTGGAGATGGAAGAGAGTGGAATGGAAATGGATGGTGTGAAGAATGGTTGAGTAATTATATCCTGAAGTAGTTGTTGATAAGAGGTGGATGAGGATGGTGGCTTAGAAGGGGATGAAGGAGAATCATCCATATAGGAATCATCTATAAGAGTGAAAGATGGAATATGAGAGGATGAATCAATATCCAGGTGTGGGTAGTGATGTAGAGGATGGAAGATTTCTTCAGTGAGTGGTGGAGTTGGAGAAGGAATTAAAGTTGGAGATGGGGTGGAAATTGTGATGGTGGATATGACTGTTGTAGAGTAAACAAGAGGTGGAGGAGGAGGAGAGGAACCAGGCAAGTCTTCTGCAGGGGCAAAAACCTGAGGGGAAGAGACTGAAGCAGTCCTTGTGCCTGAAGTAGAAATTGTAGAGGTCCTGCTGGGCTTCAAAATTTGCCTGTCCCATTTTCCAAATAGGGCACAGGTGAGCCCCTTGGAGGCATTGATGTGCATCCCACTAGAAACAAGCAGTGCAGAGCATCCATGGTGAAGGAACAACCCTAAAATCCTTCCAAAATTAACAAAGTTCTTGTTAATCTTTTTCTTAATCAAATCAAAGAAAACTTCTCCCCAGTTAAGTTGCTTCTTGTCCACCAGGGCACCCATCAGACAGAGCTGATACCTAGATATGGTATCATGAGCTGAGTGTTTGGCCAATAACACTTTTCCAACAACATCAGCTAAAAATCTATACTCAACAGACAGATTTTTCTTAAGCAATTTGCTAGGGTTTGCTTCTGAATGACCCATCCTTTCAAGCATATTAGAAAACTCTTCTCTAGAAGGCTCAACAGAATCTGCTCCAGAATTCAATTGAAAAACCTCTGTCAAAGCAGCAGGTGTTAGAGATACCTGGGTTCCTGAGATGGTTCCAACCACTGTATTCTGATCAAGATTATGGGCAGTATACACCCATTCCTTTATCTCATCTGCAGCTAATTTGATCCTTGTAGTCATTATGGTAACTAGCTGTTGTTCTTTGAAAAGTTCCAGAATGTCCTTGAAGATTTGATCGCTGTTGTTGAAAGAATCCATGTCGATATCAAATCCAGCGTCAAATTTCATTGCGGCCAAGATGGCGACTGATACTGCCAGTGATTCCTGCAAAAATGAACAAACAAACGACCAAGTGTAGAGAAGTTTGGAGGGAAAGAGAAAATTTGCAGAGAGTATGAAAGCGCAAAGGGAGAACGACGGCCGAAAAATGAGTTTTATATTAGGGTTTGATGCAGAAAAGGAAAGATCGTTGAACTCTGTTCGACCATCTGGGCTTCTAAAGGAACCTGAAAGGTCATCAACATCGTCGATCTTCGTTCGACGATATTGTAGAGCGTCGAGCTCCGTTCGACGATCACTGACCTGAAGAAAGATAGTTTAGCACTATCTGAGAAGCGCTGAACTCAGGTCGACGATTTGTGAAATCGTCGATCTCCGTTCGACGATCTTGAGGAAAATCGTCGAGCGCAGTTCAGAGATCAGAAATACTCTATACACTAGAAAAAACACTTTGATTTTCCTAGTCTTGGTCATTTTTAGACTTTTGAAAATCTTGGATCTTATTTTAGACTTCCTCCATCTAACATTCCTAGCTGATTCAGGAAGAATATATGTTTCTTTTCATCCAAGGGTTTGGTGAAAATATCTCCCCTTTGCAAATCAGTTGGGATATATTGAAGTTCAATTTTTTTTTCTCAACATTATCTCTTAGAAAGTGATGCCTAATTTCTATGTGTTTTGTCCTACTATGGAGGACTGGATTTTGTGCTATAGAAATAGCACTGGTATTATCACAAAATATTTTTGACTTCTCTAAGTTGTAGCCATAGTCTAGGAGTTGATTTTGAATCCACAAGATTTGTGAACAACAACTACCTGTAGCCATATATTCAGCTTCAGCAGTTGAAGTTGACACAGATGTTTGTTTCTTGCAAAACCAGGAGACAAGTCTGTCACCAAGAAACTGACAAGTTCCACTGGTGCTTTTCCTGTCTATTCTGCATCCAGCATAATCAGCATCTGAAAATTCAGTTAAGTCAAATGCTGAATCTTTTGGATACCAGAGACCTAGATTTGGACAACTTTTTACATACCTAAGAATCCTTTTTACTAAGGTTAGGTGTGACTCTCTAGGGCTCACTTGGAATCTAGCACATATGCATGTAGCAAATATTATGTCAGGTCTACTAGCTGTAAGGTACAATAAAGAGCCAATCATTGCTCTATATGTTGTCTGATCAACAGGTTTCCCATGTTCATCAGCATCTAATACAGCATTAGTAGGCATAGGTGTTTTCATACATGATGCTTCAGACATACCAAATTTCTTAACTAATTCTTTTGCATACTTGGTTTGAGAAATAAATATGCCTTCAACATGTTGTTTGATTTGCAATCCTAGAAAGAAGGATAGCTCACCCATGCTACTCATTTCAAATTTAGAATGCATTAGATTGGAAAACCTTCTACACAAATTTGAATCAGTAGAGCCAAATATAATATCATATACATAGATTTGTACTAGTAGGGTATGGGACTTATGGGTTCTAATAAAAAGAGTTTGGTCTACTCTACCCCTTATAAACTCATATTTTAGAAGAAAGCATGCTAGGGTCTCATACCATGCTCTAGGAGCTTGCTTTAGACCATATAATGCTTTATGCAATTTGAAAACATAATCAGGATGAGTCGAAGAGATAAAACCTGAGGGTTGTCTGACATAGACTTCTTCTTTGATATCTCCATTGAGAAAAGCACTCTTTACATCCATCTGGTATACTTTGAATCCTTTGTGTGTTGCATATGCTAAGAAGATTCTTATGGCCTCTAATCTTGCAACTGGTGCAAAGGTCTGGTCATAATCTATCCCTTCTTCTTGAGAGTACCCTTGAGCAACTAGTCTTGCCTTGTTCCTTACAATGACTCCTTGATCATCCAATTTATTTCTGAACACCCACTTTGTTCCAACAATGGAGTGATCCTTTGTCCTTGGTACTAGTTCCCAAACTTTATTCCTTTCAAATTGATGCAACTCTTCTTGCATTGCAATGATCCAGTGTGGATCTTGCTCTGCATCTTGAATAGATTTAGGTTCAATTTGAGAAAGAAAGCAAGTGTGCATTAGATTTTGGTTGACTTGATTTCTGGTTTGCACACCAGCTGAGATGTCTCCAATCACTTGGGAGATTGGATGGTCTCTTGATGTTACTAAATCAACAGGAGATGTTGATTGTTCACCAACCTGTGTTGTTGTTTCCTATGGTGGTACAACAACTGGCTCTTCAAGAAGTTTCTCTTCAAGATGTTGAATGTCTTCTTCATCTTCACTGCTTTCATCTTTTTGAATGATTTGTAACCTGTCCAAGTTTTCTGCAAAAGAGTGTACCTGCAAAGGTTCTATGGTAGAAGTATTCTTCTCCTTGAAAGATATGTTAGATTCATCAAAAGATATATGAACAGATTCTTCAATTTTGAGAGTTGATTTATTATATACCCTATAAGCTTTACTGATCATGGAGTATCCCAGAAACACTCCTTCATCAGCTTTAGCTTGAAATTTTGCTAAGTATTTCTTGTCATTATTATGAATGTAACAAATACAACCAAAATTTTTAAAGTAATCTACTTTAGATTTCTTCCCTTTGAGTAATTCATAGGGAGTCTTGCCCTTCAGTTTATGTATTAAACTTCTATTCAACACATAGTTGTAGGTGTTCACTGCCTCTGCCCAAAAGGATAGAGGAAGGTGAGCATCTGACAACAATGTAGTAGCAGATTCAATAAGGGTTCTATTTTTCCTTTCAGCTATCCCATTTTGTTGAGGAGTTCTAGGAGCTGAGAAAGTGTGTCTGATCCCTTCACTCTGACAGAACTCTTGCATAAGAAGAGAATCAAACTCTGTCCCATGATCACTTCTGATCAGGGCAATGTGAGTATTGAACTCAGTCTGTATGCATTTGAGAAACTCTGTCAAACACTTAAAGTTATCAGACTTCTTCCTCAGAAAGAACACCCATGTGAATCTAGAGAAGTCATCTACAACCACTAAAGTATAAGATTTCCCTCCCAAGCTTTGTACTGTGATGGGTCCAAAAAGATCCATGTGTAATAGATATAAAATCCTAGGTGAATCACTCTTATTAAGTGACTTGAAACTATTTTTGGTTTGCTTGCCTAATTGACAAGTCTTGCAGAGTCCTTCCTTCTTGTAGGGGCCAGAAGGTAGTCCTCTAACAAAGTTGTCCTTGGATAACCTAGCAATGGTTCTAAGGTTTATGTGTCCTAGTCTCTTATGTCATAGTTCATTAGGTCTACAAGTAGACTTAAACAGACATATATCTACCTTAGTTGAAAGAAAATCTACAAGATAGATGTTACCTTTCCTTTTACCTGTCAACACAGTTGTGTTCTCCTCTGATTTGATCTTGCATAAGAATTTGCTGAAAGTCACTTGATAGCCTTCATCACATAGTTGACTGATACTGATCAAGTTGTGCTTCAGTCCTTCCACATAGGCTACTTTCTTGAATGTGACTGTGCCAATCTGGACTGCACCATATCCTTTTGTTAGTCCAAAGTTTGAATCACCAAATATTACTTTGGGTCCAAGCTTGGCTTTGAAGGATGTGAAATTGTCCTTGTTTCCTGTCATGTGCTTTGAGCACCCACTATCCAGATACCATTGCTGGTTTGATGTTGGATAGGTCTTCACCTGCACATAAAACAATTTACTTGGTTTTGACCCAGTTTACCTTGGGCCTAGGTTGATAATCTTTGAATTCAGAAATAAAAGATATCCCTGGTTGACTCTTATAGCCTTCAGGATGATATCTCTTTGGAGGTATTATCCATTCAGTATAAGGGTTAAATCTTTGGAATGGAAGGACCCCTAGGTTTGAAATTTGATTTACCATTGAAAAAGTTTTCAAAACTCTGATCTCTGCTCGACGATCGCTGAGCTGAGTTCGACGATCTTGGGTCAGATTGTCGAGCTCCGTTCGAAGATCGACTGTAGTAGAGTTCAGGGTTTAGAGATCGTCGACCTGAGTTCGACGATTTAGCCTGAGATCGTTGATCTGCATTCGATGATCGTCTAGCTCCGTTCGATGATTTCTGTTGAACTCTTGTTTTCTTAGGTAAGTCTGAATTCTTCCTAGCTACCTCTACAACTCCCTTGCCTTTATCAGAGATAAACTTAATTGGGGTTGTTAGTACTATAGGTTGGCTGGATGAAGCACCCAAGCCCAGTGTACTATTGAATCTTGAGTTCACTGTGCTTGTGATGTCCATTAGTTTGATACTTCTCTCATTAAGGGATTCTTCAAACTGCTTGGCCTTTGATAGTTCACTCTTCAGTGAGACTATCTGCTCCCTACAGCACTCCAACTCCTCAGAGAGTTTGAGGTTATCTGATTTTAAAGTACTGTGTTCAGATAGCTGATTTTTGAGAGAAATGATTTCCTTCTCAGATTTTAATAAATCTAAACATAATGCCTTAAACTCACACTTAAAGTCCTCTAAATTAAAATCAAATGAGTCTATTACCTGGTCCTCTTCAGATTGAGTCTCTGATTCTGACTCTGATTCTTCTGCATCAGAATTTTGTTGTGAGGCATTGATAGCCATTATGCAGAATTCTTTTTCTTCAGCATCATCTTCATCATCACTAGAGCTGGATGAAGCTTCTGATTCTTCTTCTGTATCACTCCAAGTTTCAGCAACAAATCCCTTCCTTGTATGTTTGTTCTTGCTGGAGGAAGGTTTGCCATTGCTGCTCTTCTTGAAGTCCTTTTCTTTTCTCCTTTCTTTCCTGTCCTTTTTGTCCTTGTTTTTATTTTCTGGACAGTCTGGCACAATGTGGCCTGCTTTCCTGCAACCAAAACAGATAATCTCTTTGTTATTTGATTTGTCATACCCTGGCTTGTCATGCTCTCTGTATGAACTTTTCCTGAAATCCTTCCTGGCCATTTTGTAAAATCTTTTGGCCAGTAGGCTTAGCAGCTCTTCATTGCCTGTGACCTTGTCTTCAGGCTGATCTTCAGTGGCTTTGAAGGCTATTGATTTTTCTTTTCTTGTAGCTGGTGAGGCAGCCTTCTGCTCTTCTTCTCTATTCTTGATGAGCAGCTCATAAGACTTGAGCTTGCCCAAGAGAGCTTCAGTTGTGATCTCATTTAGGCTTCTGGCATCCTTGATTGGCCAGATCCTTGAGTCCCAAGTGCTTGGGAAGCACATTAGGATTTTATCATTGAGCTCAGTCAATGAGATCTCTCTGTCCAAAGTTTTTAGTTCATTGACTATGAGACTGAGTCTATTATACATGTCTGCTACTGACTCAGCTTCTCCTTTCTTGAAATTATCATATTGGGTTATGAGATGAGATCTTCTATCTTTTCTCTCATCAGCAGATCCTGAGACTATCTCAGATAACTTGTCCCAGATGTCCTTTGCTGAGTTGCATTCAGCTACCTTTTGGAATATTTCATCAGACATAGTTTGGGCTAGAATGTTCATAGCTTTTGCATCAGCCAATTTTCATTTCATTATTTCTGCATCTGTTCCTGAAGGAGGTGGAACAACACTTGTGCTTGTATTTTCTGGAGGTCTTGGACACACTGTCAAAACAGAATTGAAAATGTCCTCATCAATAGAGTTCATGTACAGTCTAATCCTTGCCTTCCAAAGTGCAAACTTAGATAGATTGCACACTGGAGGTCTGGTGCTAGCATAATCTTTGTTTTGGGCCATGTTTTGTGAAGAAATAATTCTAATAACAAACTTAAAATAAGCTGATCTAACTAGAGGGATCTTTGGGTTCAGGTGTTAGCCTGTGCAACCACTAAGGTGTGGTATTTTAACCAACCCTGGAAGATGTGGTATTTTTAACCAACCTCCCTCTGATACCAATTGAAAGTGCAAGTTAGATCTGATATACTCTAGAAGAGGGGTGAATAGAGTATGGTGCTTGCTAAAAACTTTTTACAACTCTTGTTGTATTCCTAAGTGAACAGGGAAGCAAATGAAATAAAGCAAACACAGCAACTAGCTAAACAAAAAGCAATCACAAACCACTGCCAGAAACAAAAGAAAGTAAACAACCAGATGACACAAGGAGCTATAGTGGTTCCCCAATCAATCTGGGTACATCCACTCTTCTACCACCCTAGGTAGGAATCCACTACAGGATGAGTTGATCAGGTGTCCTGGGCACCAATGAGCTTTTGATAAGGTACTGAAAAACCAAACTAGATTTTTTGATCAGGTATCTTGTCACCACTGAGTTTTGACAAGGTCTCAGAAACCAGCACAAACTTTTGAAGGGAGTTTGATAAACCCTTTACAGCAGAGAGAGGGAGAGAGAGAGAGAGGGATGAGATGATCTTCTCTGTCAACAATCAGAGAGAAGATAGTGGATGTTGTCAAAGCTCCCCCTGAGAGATATAGTTGTTCAGGAAGTGAAGCTTTGCAGTAGGGTGATAGGCCTTCAGAAGATTTGATCTCCAACAAAAGATGATTTCAGCAACAGTTGAAATGTGTGGTGTCTGGAGTCTTGAATGATGATGGCCTTTGAACAATGGAATCAAGAGTGATCTGAAAATTTCAGTATGTTGATCTCCTTTTGTGATGTGTGTTCTTGTAAGAATTCTAAGACTGAGAATGCCTGCAACTCTTTCTCTTTCTATTGTTGTGAATGTTGTAAGAGTTGTTGTTGATGATGATGTCCTGTATATTTTAGCAGAGATGAAAAACTGATCTTTTATTCCTTAGATCTGAATGAATATTTCTCTTTCCAAGATAGTCGTTAGCCTGTCATAAATGACTTCCTTAACTGCATTTTGTCTTCTGGAGGAAAGTCCAATAAAAACATTCCTTTGAAAATCCCTTGAAACTTGCTCAAGATTAATTGAAAACGGCTACAAGATCCTTGACATAAATGCTGGAAATAATTCCATAACTGTCTGAATTTGAATCTTGAAAAACGTCGATATCTTCAGAAAAACGTCGACCTGAGCTCCACTATCGTTGATCTGAGCTCAGAGACTGGACTTAGACTGAAGCAGAGATCGTCGATCTGAGCTCAACTATCGTCGAACTGAGGTCAGAGATAGAGAAACAAACTGGAGTCAAGAACGTCGATCTGAGCTCGAAGATCGTCGAATGGAGTTCGACGACTCGTTGAAGTTGAGCTCAGAGATCGTCGAATGGAGTTCGACGATTCGTCGAAGTGAGCTCAACGATCGTCGAATGGAGTTCGACGATTCGTCGTCCTGAGCTCGACGAAATCACTTAGTTCTCCAGAACTGAAAATATCTGGTCTTGAGGGTCTTGAGGGCAACTTTCAAATCTAAATACTAACCCTTAGACTCAATTCTAATTGACCTTTAGATCTATACAAGGAGGTCAAAACAGATTTCCTAAAAGACATAGTGATCCTTGCCTAAATCAGTAAGAGGGTGTTCCAACAAATTCTTATCACTATGCTCCCAAATTTTAATACAACCTCTAATTGGGTATAAAGTAAGCCTAGAAAAATCTTCATAATTTTCCGAGCTATTTTGGGCCCTTATTTTGGTCAAATAAACTTTGTTTAAGATCTTAAAAATACCAAATCATTTTCAAAAATTCTCAAAATTTTTATGGAGGAAGCCCTCATTATGGGGAATATTTTTTATGTTGACCACTTTGCTCCCTGTGGCCCTAATTTGGCCCATAAAAATCCACAACATTACTGTGTAGTTTGGTCTACAAATAACAAATCAATCATTGATTCTACGGCAGAGATTTGAGCCGAACGACTTAATATGCCACTGTCTCCCCACAATGGATCTGCTGTGGGGGGCACAGAAGTGGAGGCGGGGGGGGGGGGGGAATTAAGAAAATCCCCGTCGTCCATCTCATCACCGGAGATGGACGACGACGATTCCATCCCTGCAGAAAAGGGAGACGGTGTCCTTCTGCCACCACCAGCCAGTCACCGCTGGACGCCGACGCTGCCCCTGGCCGGTTCTCCGGGGGCCGACGAGTTCCTGGGTGGTGGCCCGCCGGCCCGCCGCCGCCGGCCATCATCTGATTTAGCCAACCCGAGAGCGGGGTGGCGGTGATTTTGCTCCCAGTGCCACCGCACCACCCCGCCTCTCCGACGTTGAGCCCAACCCCGAAACAACCCCCGGCCGGTGCACTGGGGCAGGGCTCTTCTCCGGAGGTGGTCCTGCGACCAACCGCAGCCGGCCGCCGCCGGAGACAAAACAGAGCAAAAACCTGCTTCTCGGGTGTCGCGAGAGCGGCGTTTTCCGGCGACACCCCAGCTATCCCACACAGGGAAAAGTCATCCCGGTGGGTTATCCCTTCTCCAGCGCCACCCCCAACGCTGGGAGGGGTTAGTCTTCCTAAGGCCACCACCCGACCTGGAGCATGAGTCGGGTGTTGTCTACGGCGCTCCGATCGCCGGGAGGCCCGTGCAGATCGTCCAAAAGAAGGGGAAGGAGGAGGAGAGAGCTTCTACCTGTGCAAGAGGGACTTGGGAGGGGCCGACTTGGTTGGCCATGCAAGGTGGCGAGGTGGTGGAGCTCGGGCTTGCCTTTTCTGGTGACCTGAGCTCCAACAGAGGGGGGGGGAGGGTGGAGTAATTGCTCTCAGATCTTGAGGAGGATAGCAAGGTGTGGGGTGGGGGTCCTTTTGTAGCTGAGGAAGGGTTGGCCATCCCTCCTCTCTCGATGGGGGACTAAACCAAGAGGGGAAAAGCTTCCCCTCTTCCTCCTGGCCAGGTGGCACCATCAGGGGATGGCTGGTACAGCCATGCGGCAAGTATTAGGGGGGGAGGAAGGGTGATGGCTTGGTGGGCTTTTGTCTTGGGCTTGAAAGAGGAAAGAGGGGTAAGTGGGGAGGGTTTGGGTTGGTGGGCCTCCACTTGCCCTAAGGCCCATGCCTTTGCTGATTTGGACAGCCCAAGGGGTGAGGTTAATCTCACCATGAGAGGAGGCGGTCTCCTCTTTGAAAAAAATCCCAAAAAATGACTTTTAGGGGGGGGGGGGTTAACCAAAGTCAACCCTAGGGTGAGTCCCCCTCGCTGGTCAAAGTCAAAGTGAGTCCAAGACATCGGGGTCGGGTCAAAGTTGGGGTGTCATGTTATAATTTGTGTGTGCACGCTTTTCGGTGCACGAACACGCTCGATTTGACCTAGAGTTGACCATTTGTCATTGAAATTGTCCGGGATGACTTCTGTTGACTTCATATTGACCATAAGAGTCTAGAGACACTGACTGGGATTGAATCGGAGTTCATTTGATAAAAGTCCAAAATCTGTGCGTCGCGGAGCATTAAATTGGTCAAAAAGTCTATATTAATCATTAAACCTCGGATTGTGACGCAACGAGTTCCGACGTGGTCGTTTTGTCTATACGAGGTCATAGGAGCTGACATAACTTAAATCAGAGTTTTCTAGACCGACATTCAAAATCTTGACTTCGCGACGTTTTAGGAGGGATGGTCACATCCACTATATGACCTCGGGGTCCAACGGAACGAGTTACATTGCGTTCGTACTATCTATACGATGCCACAAGAACAGACAGAACTTAAGTCAGAGTTTCCTAGCTCCACTTCTTGCTTAAGGTTACCTTCTACCAGGTCATGGGTAGGATTCATGTCACTTTTATTGGGCCTACTAGGGCTCTGGTGGCCCAATAAAAGTCGGGATGTTACAAGTAGTTCTTGTGAAAGCAGCTTCAGGGGCAGTTTGGCGAACATCGTTGAAGCGGCGGAAGCCCGAGGGATGAATAGTGCGTGAGTAAATGATTTCAGGATAAGGTCAAGTCCTGGGATATATATATATATATATATATATATATATATATATATATATATATATATATATACACACACACACACAGAGAGAGTCATAGAGGGACCCACCAAAGATTCTTTTCTAGGTCAGCAAGCCCTCACCAAATATCAGGGGTTAGACTCTTCTTTCTCAGCGTAGGTCTAGGTCAAAAAACACAGGGATTGTGTACAACCTCATTGAAAGTGATATCAGATATGTTTTGATACCAACGGAAAGTGAAGGATAGATCTTATGTTTACTCTAAAGGGGGGTGGGGGTGAATAGAATATTAAAAAATTTATTCACTGGTTTCTATTGTGGATTAAAAGTATGGTAATATATATGTATATAAGAAAAGAAATCACAACACACAAATAGAAAAGTAAAAGTAATCCAGACGACACAAGGAAATTATAGTGGTTCTCCTAAAACTTGGGTATATCCACTCTTCTACCACCCTAGTAGGAATCCACTATAGGTTTTTGATCAGGTGCCCTTCCACCACAAGTTTTTATTCAGGTGCCATGTCACCACATGATCAATTTTTCTAAGGGAGATCTAGCAACCCTTTGAGCTTTTGATCAGGTGCCCAAAAACTAAAATAAGTCTTTTGATCAGGAGACTTAACAACCAAAGAGGCTAACTTTTGAAGGGAGTTAAAACCCTGTACATAGTTGGAAATAAAAGAATGATGATGTTCTTCTCTGTCAACAATTTGAGAGAAGACGAGTTGATTGATATGTTGTCAAAGCTCGCCCTGAGTTATAGATCTGATCAGGAGAATGGAAGCTTTGCTCAGGGTGTAGGTATTCAATGATTAACTTCTCCTTCCAGTATATGTATCTGAGTGATTGAACTTTTGGTCTCAGATTGGTGATTCTTCGCTGGAGGAAAAGCTTGAGGAAGAAGAATATGATGAACAAGAAGTTCTTTCTCTGTTTCTTGTTCTCTGATTGAGATATTCTCTTTCTTCTTCTTCTTGACTTAGTAAAATTTTTCTGTAACTGTTGTGTGTGTATTCTGTATATGTATTAACAATATTCTGAAATTTTTCTTTATATATGACTGCAGATTTGAAATTCAAATTCCTTTTGCATATTCTCTGGGAAATGAAACGACTGTATTTTGTCTTCAATGAATTTCCTCAACTGTCCCAATAAATATGCCAAGTAATAACTCTGTGAAATCCTAATTAATGTTGCTAGGAATGACTATATTTTTGGGAATATTAAGCATTAATTATCAGAGTATTACGATCTTAATACTTGAAATCAATTTGACTTAGTCGATCCGAGAATCTGCAGAGAAGATAGTCGAACAAAATCTGGATGAAGTTAGTCGAACTCAGGAAAGAATTCGTCGACCTGAGCTCCAGGATCGTCGAGCTGATAAATCTTCTTTGTCGAGCTAAGCTCCAAGATCGTCGAGCTGAAAATATACTTGTCAAACTGAGCATCAAGTTCGTCGAGCTGAGAAGGCACATCGTTGAGCTGAGATCCTGATATAAGCTCACAGTTCGTCGACCTGAGCTAGACTTTCGTCGAGCTCAACTCAGGGAAGGAATTTTTAGTTTGTCGATCTGAGATCGACGATCATCGAGCTGAGTTCAGCTATCGTCGAATGACTAATTCTGCTATCTTCAAAACTTCCTTGTCTCTTAAGTCTTGAATCTCTGAAGTCTTCTGAAGTCTTCTGAAGGTAGGTCTTAGTATTTTGACCTAAGTGATTGACCTAGAAACAAACTAGAACTAACAAATGACCCTAGACTATACATGATGGGACATCAATCCTAATAGTGAACCTAGCCCAAATCACACGTAGGGTTCTAACACCCGTATTCGCTGAGTGAGACCTCCCGACGAAGCCAAGGACCCTCAGGTTCCAGCTGGTCAAGGTAGGCGGGTGGGGTAGGCAGACTCACACTCGCCCAGAGAGAGTGAAGGTCTTCCGCCAAGTCGGGCGGAAGGGTTTTCGCCCAAGCAACCAGGGGACCATTGGGTTAGCGGAAGGGCTCTCGCCAAATCATTCAGGAGGGATGAGGATCCCGCATTCGCCCTTTGAGGAGCTGTGGGGGGAATGCTCAGTTCACCCCAGCATTCGCCCCTTCTAGCGAGAAGTGCCTTCATGGGCCACTCGCCCAGTATGGTCCAGAGGTAAAATTACCCGGATGCCCTTGGGGGTCTGCAAATAGCCCTTCAGAACAGCGAAGTTACGCTGTTGACAGACTAATTTACGCTGCGTAAAGCAATTTCAGAACAGTGGAATTACGTTGTTTGCAGACCAGGTTCAGAATTCTATAAATAGACCCTGTGGGCACCTTTGGACAGTACCCGGTTCATTTTTGACTTTTTCCTACTTGGGTTATTTTTGCTTTAGCTGTGTAAGCTCTCCAAGGTGCCCAACTCAGCTTATTGGTTTGGGAGGGAAAGTGCTCTAGAGATCTTCCGGGTGTGAGGTGGGACCTCCACGCTGCAGTACAAGGTCAGTTTCTGGTTCATAGCGACTGGTCAGGAGCCCAAGTTTGGGAGAAGTAGGTGTAAACTACCCTCTTAGGTTCGAACTCTCGTTGAGATCAAGTTTTGTCTCCAACACCATTGAAAAGGAATTCTTAAAATTCTTTACTCAGTTAAATAGTGGGAAGAAGTAAGAGAGAAGAAGAAGAAAAGTCTTCTATGTTGAGACCTCTTTCAGCAAATATCAGAGGATTGTTTAGGCACTAAGTGTTCGACATCTTCAGTATATTATAAATCTTTGCTAGAAGAAGGTACAAGGCTTATAAATCTTTTGATCCACTTGTCTATCAGAGTATTCTTAGTTTTTTTAAAGTTGCAGCAGCAGTGAGGAAAAAGAAGAGTTGTTGTCGATAGTTTTGCCCGCGGACAGCGCTCATTGGCGCGTGCACGCCGATGACCGCCTCTGCCGTCGGCCGCCTCCGGCTATCTCCACCTCCTCCAGCCACTGCCGACCATCGCTGTCACCGAGCAACCTACCCGGGCCGCCCGGGAAGCACTTTCATCATTTCGTTAAAATTGGTAATCCATGTGACCGAAACAGAGCGACGTCATTCGCCAACATGAATTCTGTCCCGACGCAATTACCGACATATCCCTCTAGAAAACTATACATAGGCACTCGGGTCTTCATTTGAAGACAAGCAACTCTAGAGGCTAGAGAGAGCTTTGAGGTTTTCCGGCGAGGTCGTGGATTTAGACCGATCCTCCACTCAAGAATTCGCTCCGCTCCCCTTCTAGCAAAAAGGTTCCATCAAACGTCCAAGGCAAGCCGTTCTTCTCCACAGGAGTGCTCCTACCAAGGCTCTGCTTCAGCAAGAGTATTTCCATCGAGGCTCCGTGGACTTGGAGATTTCTCCCCGCCGGAGCGCTTCCAGCGAGGTTCCGTGAACTTAGCAATCTTCCAAGCCGAAGCACTTCCATCGAGCCTCCGATGACTTAATCACTTTTTGATAACTTTCGTATTGTGTACTTGTAACAGAGAGGTGACCTGTCACCCTTCAAGAAATCTTCCCCAAACTCTTGTAAACTCCAAGAAAATAGTGGATTTTGGCTCGACAAAGATCCCACCACGTGTTTTTTCAACCTTTCCGGGTTTTCCTCGTAAAAAAAGCATTTTGTCATTTGCTGCTATTTTTCTTTAACTGTTTGCGCGCGGTCCAATTTCGAGCTAAGGCGGTTCGATTCTTCGGACCGGGGAAAAACCGGGTGACCCGCAACAAGACTATTGGCCATTTGGACCATTTGCATATGATTATATATAGTTGATTTATCTGACCATATATTATACCAATATTAGAATTAGCTATTAGATTATTGGCCATTTGGACCCTTTGCATATGGTCGTGACCAGTCTTTTTCCCATCATATGTGCCTCGAAGTAACCGGTCACTCAACAGTTATCCTCTCATATAGTTTGAATGGTGTGACTTGATTGCACTTTTGGCATCACATGTCCAAAGAAGAAAAATAAAAATGCTATGGACAAATTTGAAAGATGCTTGGAATAAAAAAAAAGGAGGTAAGAAAAAAGAACAAGTCTTTTTATACGTACCTTAGAATTTCAACTATATATAAAGAGGTTAGATTTATAAGAGCCAACATCCTAAATTCTTCTTCTTCTTCTTCTTCAATAGCACAGTATTTAGATTCGATCTATACACCTTGATCACAGTCACTCATGGCGTTTTCCCGACAAATGGCTCCCGTTGCAAAACTCTTAATCCTTCTCTTAACCTTAGGTGACGAGTCTGACACTTTCTCCCTATCCCTAGCTTAATTTGACTTTCTTTTTTTATGTAAATATCATATTTAGGTAGGACATTTTTGATAAATTGACGTACTTGTTCATTTATAGAAATCAATTTTTCATGTGCATTTACTTTAGGCCAATGAACTAACAATTATAATTAATAATAATGTGTTGATCAGGAATTTTTGAAGTGACTGCCGCATCAAATGATGAGGTCGTTTATTTTAAAAATGGTTGCAGAGAAATAACACGTATCGCTCGGTGGGGTTATAAATGTAATACACATAACTGCAGGGTGTATTGCTATCGTCAGGTAAACTTCAGATGCAGGGTGGAACAATACGGCTGCCTCGACCGTTACAGATGCACCTGTCAGATTTGCCCTTTTAACCAGCCTTATCTGGCTAAGTTGCCCCACTGCTTTCGGCCAAAGTTCTATATGGGTCGTAACCGTAACCATATTGGGCTTTAATATATGTAGCAGTCTGAATTAAAAAGTCTACGGGGAGCTTCGATACCTTGCAGCATGTACTCTTTTTTTTACTAATTTCTTCTTCTCAGTAATGATGTCGATGATGACGGAAATAATAATGATAATAATTTGAGCAAAGTTATGGTAAGGCAAAGCCCCGATGCAGGGTCGAACAATATGGCTGCCTCGACCGTACCAGATGCACCTGTCAGATTTGACCTTTAAACCAGCCTTATCTGCCTAAGTTGCCCCACTGCTATCAACCACAGCGTCGTGGGCACCGTAAATATACGGGGCTTTAATATATATAGCAGTCTGAATGAAAAGTCTTAACAGGGAGCTCCCATACGTTATTGCATGTACTCTCTTTTTGCTACTTTCTTGGATGATGATGATAATAATAATAATAATTTGAGTAAATTTTTGCTATAGAATAAATTTGTTGTATGTAGATGCTCAAAATAAATTTTAATTGAAAAAATAAATATTAATAATATTGCTGTTTATATACTATATACTTTGATACACATTATCTGAGCGTCTCCGCCGTGCCGGAGTCATGTGCCCTGCCGCCTGCTCATCTTGGCTTTTTAGTGTTGTCGCCGGCCGCCTGCCCGGAGCCCAACGACGGGGTCACCAGACCCCGACGAACCCGCCGAGGGTATCCCGGTAGGGCTCCGGCGGTGGCCCTGAACGTGAGGCCCATATCTTGGCCTCACGGTCAGGGCCACCGCCGACGGTGTTCCTGCCGGAGCGCTGTCGGGATACACCCGACGGGTTCCCCGAGGTCCGGCGAGCCCGCCTGTGGGCTCCGGCCAGGCCGCCGACGGTAGACCTAAAAAGGTACCGCGGGTTTACTGCCTGTGGGCAACCCAAATGCGCGAGGCACGAGAGGGCGGCACGGCGAATCTCGCTGCGACGAGAATATTTCGATTTGTAATTTTTCCCCTCACAAAACACTGACAAATGGAGCTCACGAGGAGGGTTTCAATCCGCGATTCTTTACGTCTATAATGAAATGCCGCCGTTCGAAACTTTGGCGGAAAAACAAATGAAAAATAGACACACTGTTGCATTTAATCAAAACGCAACACCCATAAATGCTCAGCCAAATGAAGCCTAAGGGTTTAATGAAATTTAAAATTTATTTTAAAAACTTTGAATGAAATATATTACTTAATATTCAAAAATTGACATTAGAGAAATTAAAGTCAATTATGTTGTTCAGATGGATAATTTTATAAAGACATTGGCATTCGAGACCAAAACCGTCGAGATTCGAGTAAACCTAAAAAACCCTCGATACAATGTTTATGTCTTGCAGTGGGTTTTGAGATCGTTTATTCCTGAATTGTGAAACTCATTGACTTCATTGACTCTTCCTTGACCCCAAGCACTTGTTTCTCACTCTGGAGCTTTTTTTCACACCGCCAAACTATAGTGGTTCCCTAAAATCTGAGTACATCTACTCTTCTACTATCTTGGCAGAAATACATTATCCAATTATCTGAGTCTTTTGATAAAGAGACTCTCAGAACCAACAACTAAGTCTTTTGTTAAGTAGACTCTTAGAATCAAATCTAAATCTTTTGATAAGGAGATCTTGAACCAATGACTGCATTTTTTTTTGTAAGGAGACTCTTAGAACCAATGAGTGAATCCATTGAAAATGCATTCTTAAAATTCTTTACTTAGTTATAGAGTGGGAAGAAGTAAGAGAGAAGAAGACGACGAAGAAGAAAAGTCTTCTATGATGTGTCCTCTTTCGTCAAATATCAAAAGACTGTTTCGGCACTAAGTGTTCTACATCTTCAGTATATTATGAATCCTTGCTAGAAGAAGGTGCAAGGATTATAAGCCTTTTGATCCACTTCTCTATTAGAGTATTCTTAGTTTTCTATTGTTGCAACAACAATGAGGAAGAAGAACTGCATTTTGTCAATGCTCTTTCTGTATATCTCCTTGTTGAATTCTAGATATATCAAATCATGAGAGATTTTGAATTCCTTCATCTAGAAGATTATCTTTAGAAGGTATAAGACAATATTCTTCTATATTTATCTTCATAAATCACGATAGTCTATTCAAATATCTTCCAAATATATCTTCAGAATTTTTATGGAGAATTCTTTCATTACGACTTTTTCCAACAACTCTAAAGAGAGAATTCCATAATAATCTTCTTCAAATAACTCTGGTTAGATCTTCTGGATTTAATTAGATACTACGTTGACTTTTAGTGAAAATTGCATCGAGATCTGCCTTAAAAATGAAGCTTTGTCGACTTGATCAAATAATCAACGTTGTGTAGATATCTTATCAACGCATGCGTCGTCTTCTGCTTTGGAGTGGCGTCGATTTAACTTCTGAAGATGGGATGACTTCCAGTCAAAGGTACTTCGACTTCTTGTTGATGATGAGTTGATTACTTATCGACGTAACTATACATTGGAAAATTTTTCTTCTTTATTTCAGCTTGACATTCATGACTTTGCCTATACTAACTTCCAAGAACATCTATGACTAAATTACACTCTCTATATACAACATGAGTAATTATCAAAGGAAATAATATCACTTAAGAATAATTTGTTAAGTTAAATCAAATAGGATTTTCCCAAGATCGCCCGACTCGCCGCCACAGTTTCAACGTGCCCAGTATCACACAATTCCGAGTTTGTTTGGTCTTACAAACGGACATCAAGGCGCATGTATGTGGCGCAAACCACACCACCCCACCACCGAGTGAATCCACATGCAACCTTGCATGACCCACGTCGGTTGCGCGCAGCCCTGCACACAGCCCTGCGCGCGACCCTGACCGTGTGCAACCATGCGCGTGGTCCCATCAGCGTGCTGCCCTGGCCGCACGCGGCCATGCCGGGCCATGCCGGGCCATGCCAAACCCCTCACGGACTCGGCCGCGCGCATCCTGTCGCACATGGCACCACCCGCGCGCCCTCTAGCTCAGTCGTCCCCCGCAGCTAACTGGCCTCCGACGCCGGTCGCTTGACCGTCGCCCATCCTCCACTACCTCTGCCGCTTAACTTCCGCGCTGCCATCATTACGCCCCACTATCTTCATAACCACTCATTATGGGTGTGCGTATAATAAATTAGCATAATGGGTGTGCAGATAATAAATATATGTGATTGGGGTATGTATATAGAAAATTATATGGTGGCGGGGTGCGAATAGTGATAATCCCCATGACGGGTGTGCTTATAACAAAATATATGGTTGCGGTGTGCGCATAGACATATATCAGCCAAAAGTGTGCGCATAGCAATGAAACTCATCATGAGTGTGCGTATAGTTATAAAACCACATATAATGGGTATGCACACAGTACATTAAATGATTATGATGTGCAGATAGCCGAACACAATAACTTAATTATGGAAATGTCATCCCAAAATCTATAAAAGGGCTCATAGGCCCTCATTTGAACTGATCTTGTCTCCTACGCCCAAGAAAGCTCCGCAGGAATAATTCGAAAATATCCCTGCAAGCTCGAAGAATTCCTTGAACATCGTCGAAGCCCTTCAAAGATCCCTGAAAGATTTCTCAGAAGCCTTCGAAGATCTCTCAAAGATTTCTCAAAAGCCATCGAAGATCCCTTGAAGATTTCTCAAAAGCATTCGAAGATCCCTTGAGGATTGCACCGTGCACATTGCGTCATGCACATTGTGTCGCACACATTGTGTTGTGCACATTACGTCGTGCACATTACGTCGAGCACATTGTGGCGTGCACATTGTGGCGTGCACTTGATTTGACGTTTTTAAAGGTAAATAACCTACTATATTATCATTCCACAACACATTCAGACTAATTCAAATTCATTACATGCAAGTCAGTTTTTGGCACATATTCATACCTAATTTGGGAGGATCTCGCGATCAATGACGCGGATCATTCTCCCGCAATACTCCTCAAAAACTGTTTTATCATGAAGTGAAAATAGTACGAGCGTAACAAATCTGTGCCGTTGATCTTCACGATCCTACTGCCGGATCGGCACGCGGACCTCCCTAAGATGCGAATACGCACAAAAAAAATTTTGTACATACAAAGGCCAGGATTCTATTGGCCATTTGGACCATTTGCATATGATTATATAGCCGATTTGACTTGAATATCAGGGATTCTACTACTTCACCATATATTATTATACCAATGTTAGAATTTGTTATTGGACTATTGGCCATTTGGTCCTTTGCATATGGTCAAATAGTCAAACGTTAATATACACAAAAGTGCCCCCAATTCGAAGACGGGTGGTCTTTCTTAAAAAAGATTTTTATTAAAACATAATTGTTTTTAATTAAAAAATTAGAAACTATTAATTAAAATTATTTTACAAATATTTTAAGATTCGCAAAAAAATATTTTAAAAATATTATTAGCCTTTCACTTGCTTTTGTTTTTGCCACGCGTCCGCCAACAAGCGGCCGAAAGCGGTGCCATCAGCCGTCCTGCACCGAGCCGCCTCCATATGCCGCATGACAGGCCGGACCGTGCCGTCCTGCACCGAGCCGCCTCCATATGCCGCGCGACCGGCCTCCCGGCCGGCCGCCGACTAAGGTTCGTCGCCGGATGTCTCCTCGTCATCCAATCGACCTCGCGCAATCTCCTCCGCTCGATTTATAGATGACATCCCACGTAACCACATATCATGGGTTGGTGCAAATAGTCGAAAATGTCAATGTGTGCGCAACAAAATTGTTAAAATAATAAGCATCACGAACTATACTAAAGCAGTCTGAATTATTAAAAAAAGGAGGTTACAATCCGCGGATAACTGCACCCCAAACCTTCATTCTCATTTTTTCTCTCCTCCGTTTCTCCCCCTATGTGCTCTGGAACTCCGTCAGAATCTCATTTGACTTCAAAGCCGCCCTCGAATATCTTCGAACACTTCAAAGATCACTCGAAAATCTTCATCCGTCTTTGACCGCCTTCAATCATCTTTGTGCGAAGCCGAACGGCCCGACATGTGAGCACTCCTTCCATCATAAGCAAGACAAGCTCCTGCAGTACGACCAACGTCCAACATTCACCAACCACTCACCAGCCTCCTTCATTCCTGTGTTCAAGTGCAAGCAGAATCCCGCCAAGTCTCCAAAGCGCTCGCGTGCTCTCGTCCGCACGTTGCGCTAAATACTCAGCTTCGTGAGCGGTGGTCTGTCACCCTCTGAACGTCTCTCTTCTCTCACCCCCAACAAGTTGTAACAAGGAGCGGCATTTTGCCCTTGCATTCTCTGAAAAAGCCTTGTAAAGCAGCACCCACTAGTGGAAGTATGGTGGCACCGAACCAGCCACGTGATTTTTCACCATATTCACGGGTTTTTCATATAAAAAATCCTCATATACATTTCTGCAATTTTCTAACTATTTGTGCATTCCACCGCTCCAAAGCTAAGACAGTCCAATCTACACCGGTCTACTGAGAGCCTCGAGTGAGCCGCAAGACCATCAAAATTTTTGATTCTTTCAAATATAAAACAATAAAAATTGAGGACATCAAGTAATATTTTATAAAATAAAATGAAATTAAAAATGCTATGGGCAAATTTGAAAGAAGCTTGAAATTAAAAAAAAAGGTAAGAAAAAAGAACAAGTCGTTTTATAGTACCTTAGAATTTCAATTATATATAAAAATGTTAGATTTATAAGTGCCAACATCCTAAATTCTTCTTCTTCAATAGCACAGTATTTAGGTTCGATCTTTACACCACGATCACAATTATTCATGGCGTTTTCCCGACGAATGGTTCCGATTGCAAAACTCTTAATCCTTCTCTTAACCATAGGTGACAAGTCAAGCTCTTTCTCCCTATCCCTAGCTTAATTTGACTTTCTTTTTTTTATGTAAATATCATATTTAGGTAGGACATTTTTGATAAATTGGCGTACTTGTTCATTTATAGAAATCAATTTTTCATGTGCATTTACTTTAGGCCAATGAACTAACAATTATAATTAATAATAATGTGTTGATCAGGAATTTTTGAAGTGACTGCCGCATCAAATGATGAGGTCGTTTATTTTAAAAATGGCTGCAGAGAAATAACACGTATCGCTCGGTGGGGTTTTAAATGTAATACAAATATCTGCAGGGTGTATTGCTATCGCCAGGTAAACTTCAGATGCAGGGTGGAACAATTTGGCTGCCTCGACTGTACCAGATGCACCTGTCAGATTTGCCCTTTAAACCAGCCTTATCTGCCTAAGTTGCCCCACTGCTATCAACCAAAGCATCGTGGGCACCATAAATATACGGGGCTTTAATATATATAGCAGTCTGAATGAAAAAGTCTTTAACAGGGAGCTCCCATAAGTTATTGCATGTACACTCTTTTTGCTACTTTCTTGGATGATGATGATAATAATAATAATAATTTGAGTAAATTTTTGCTATAGAATAAATTTGTTGTATGTAGATGCTCAAAATAAATTTTAATTGAAAAAAATAAATATTAATAATATTGATGTTTATATACTATATACTATGATACCCATTATCTGAGCGTCTCCGCCGTGCCGGAGTCATGTGCCTTGCCGCCTGCTCATCTTGGCTTTTTAGGCTTGCCTCCAGTCGCCTGCCCGGAGCCCAACGACGGCGTCACTAGACCCCGACGAACACGCCGAGGGTATCCCGGCGGGGCTCCGATGGTGGCCCTGAACGTGAAGACCAGATCTGGGCCTCACGGTCAGGGCCACCGCCGACGGTGTTCCTGCCGGAGCGTTGGGCTCCGGGCAGGCCGCCGACGGTAGACCTAAAAAGGTACCGCTGGTTTACTGCATGTGGGCAGCACTAATGCGCGGGGCACGGGAGGGCGGCACGGCGGCTCTCGCTGCGACGAGAATATTTCGATTTGTAATTTTTTCCCCTCACAAAACACTGACAAACAGAGCTCACGAGGAGGGTTTCAATTCGCGATTTTTTACGTCCACAATGAAATGCCGCCGTTCGAAACTTTGGCGGAAAAACAAATGAAAAAAAGACACACAGTTGCATTTAATGAAAACGCAATGCCCATAAACGCTCAGCCAAATGAAGCCTAAGGGTTTAATGAAATTTAAAATTTATTGTAAAAACTTTGAATGAAATATATTACTTAATATTCAAGAATTGACATTAGAGAAATTAAAGCCAATTATGTTGTTTAGATAGATAATTTTATAAAGACATTGACATTCAGACCAAAACCGTCGAGATTCGAGTAAACCTAAAAAATCCTCGATACAATGTTTATGTCTTGCAGTGGGTTTTGAGATCGTTTATTCCTGAATTGTGAACTCTTGACTTCATTGACTCTTCCTTGACCCCAAGCACTCGTTTCTCACTCGGGTGTTTTTTTTCACACCGCCAAACTATAGTGGTTTCCTAAAATCTGAGTACATCTACTCTTCTACTATCTTGGCAGAAATACATTATCCAATTTTCCGAGTCTTTTGATAAAGAGACTCTCAGAACCAACAGCTAAGTCTTTTGTTAAGTAGACTCTTAGAATCAAATCTAGATCTTTTGATAATTAGATCTTGAACCAATGACTGCATTTTTTTTTGTAAGGAGGCTCTTAGAACCAATGAGAGAATTCCTTGAAGATGAATTCTTAAAATTCTTTACTTAGTTACAGAGTGGGAAGAAGTAAGAGAAAAGAAGACGATGAAGAAGAAAAGTCTTCTATGATGAGTCCTCTTTCATCAAATATCAAAAGACTGTTCAGGCACCAAGTGTTCTACATCTTCAGTATATTATGAATCCTTGCTAGAAGAAGGTGCAAGGATTATAAGTCTTTTGATCCACTTCTCTATCAGAGTATTCTGACTGTGCGCAACCATGCACGTGGTCCCATCAGCGTGTTGCCTTGGCCGCACGCGGCCATGACAAACCCCTCACGAACTCGGCCACGCGCATCCTGTTGCACATGGCACCACCCGCGCACCCTCTAGCTTAGCCATCCATCGCCGCTGACTGGCCTCCGCCGTCGGCCGGCCTCCGACGCCGGTCGCTTGACCGTCGCCCGTCCTCCACTACCTCTGTCGGGTAACTTCCACGCCACAGTCCTTACGCCCCACTATCTTCATAACCACTCATTATGGGTGTGCGTATAATAAATTAGCATAATGGGTGTGCAGATAATAAATATATGTGATTGGGGTATGCATATAGAAAATTATATGGTGGCGGGGTGCGAATAGTGATAATCCCCATGACGGGTGTGCTTATGACAAATTATATGGTTGCGGTGTGCACATAGCCATATATCAGCCAAAAGTGTGCGCATAGCAATGAAACCCATCATGAGTGTGCGTATCGTTATAAAACCACCTATAATGGGTATGCACACAATACATTAAATGATTATGATGTGCAGATAGCCGAACACAATAACCACTTAATTATGGAAATGTCATCCCCAAAATCTATAAAAGGGCTCATAGGCCCTCATTTGAACTGATCTTGTCTCCTACGCCCAAGAAAGCTCCGCAGGAATCCTTCGAAAATATCCCTGCAAGCTCGAGGAATTCCTTGAAGATCTTCGAAGCTCTTCAAAGATCCATGAAAGATTTCTCAGAAGCCTTCGAAGATCCCTCAAAGATTTCTCCAAAGCATTCAAAGATCCCTTGAGGATTGCACCGTGCACATTGCGTCATGCATGTTGTGTCGAACACATTGTGTCGAACACATTGTGTTGTGCACATTACGTCGTGCACATTAAGACGAGCACATTGGGGTGTGCACATTGCGGAGTGCATATACAATACCAATTTTCCACCTACTCTATATACTTGATTTGACGTTTTTTAAAGGTAAATAACCTGCTATATTATCATTCCACACCACATTCAACTAATTCAAATTCATTACATGCAAATCAGTTTTTGGCACGTATTCACACCTAATTTGGGAGGTGCACGCGCAGATCCAGCCGTTGGATCTCGCGATCAATGACGCGGATCATTTTCCCACAATACTCCTCAAAAACTGTTTTATCATGAAGTGAAAATAGTACGGGAGTAACAAATCTGTATCGTTGATTTTCACGATCCTCCGGCCGGATCGGCACGCGGACCTCCCTAAGATGCGAATACGCACAAAAAAAAATTTGTACATACAAAGGCCAGGATTCTATTGACCATTCGGACCCTTTGCATATGATTATATAGCCGATTTGACTTGAATATCAGGATTCTACTACTTCACCTTATATTATTAGGATAATTCTACACACACCCAAAATTCACCTAAATACCACAAAAAGTGGGCCCTAACCATTATTTTCATAACAAAAACACCCGATTATTATTCAAAACTCTACAAGTCGGGGTTTTTTTAATGGAAATAGGGGGTGTAGGCCCCACTTTTTGTTGTATTTCGGTAATTTTTAGGTACATATAGATTTATCCATATTATTATACCAATGTTAGAATTTGTTATTGGACAATTGACCATTTGGTCTTTGCATATGGTCAAATAGTCAAACGTTAATATACACAAAAGTGCCCCAATTCGAAGACGGGTGGTCTTTCTTAAAAAAGATTTTTATTAAAACATAATTGTTTTTAATTAAAAAATTAGAAACTATTAATTAAAATTATTTTACAAATATTTTAAGATTCGCAAAAAAATATTTTAAAAATATTATTAGCCTTTCACTTGCTTTTGTTTTTGCCACGCATCCGCCAACAAGCGGACGAAAGCGGTGCCATCAGCCGTCCTGCACCGAGCCGCCTCCATATGCCGCATGACAGGCCGGACCGTGCCGTCCTGCACCGAGCCGCCTCCATATGCCGCGCGACCGGCCTCCCGGCCGGCCGCCGACTAAGGTTCGTCGCCGGATGTCTCCTCGTCATCCAATCGACCTCGCACAATCTCCTCCGCTCGATTTATAGATGACATCTCACGTAACCACATATCATGGGTTGGTGCAAATAGTCGAAAATGTCAGTGTGTGCGCAACAAAAATGTTAAAATAATAAGCATCACGAACTATACTAAAGCAGTCTGAATTATTAAAAAAAGGAGGTTACAATCCGCGGATAACTGCACCCCAAACCTTCATTCTCATTTTTTCTCTCCTCCGTTTCTCCCCCTATGTGCTCTGGAACTCCGTCAGAATCCCATTTGATCTTCAAAGCCGTCCTCGAATATCTTCGAACACTTCAAAGATCACTCGAAAATCTTCATCCGTCTTTGACCGCCTTCAATCATCTTTGTGCGAAGCCGAACGGCCCGACATGCGAGCACTCCTTCCATCATAAGAAAGACAAGCTCCCGCAGTACGACCAACGTCCAACATTCACCAACCACTCACCAGCCTCCTTCATTCCTGTGTTCAAGTGCAAGCAGAATCCCGCCAAGTCTCCAAAGCGTTCGCGTGCTCTCGTCCGCACGTTGCGCTAAATACTCAGCTTCGTGAGCAGTGGTCTGTCACCCTCCGAACGTCTCTCTTCTCTCACCCCCAACAAGTTGTAACAATGAGCGGCATTTTGCCCTTGCATTCTCTGAAAAAGCCTTGTAAAGCAGCACCCACTAGTTGAAGTATGGTGGCACCGAACCAGCCACGTGATTTTTCACCATATTCACAGGTTTTTCATATAAAAAAATCCTCATATCCATTTCTGCAATTTTCTAACTATTTGTGCATTTCACCGCTCCAAAGCTAAGACAGTCCAATCTACACCGGTCTACTGAGTCTACTGAGAGACTCGAATGAGCCGCAACACCATCAAAATTTTTAATTCTTTCAAATATAAAACAATAAAAATTGACGACATCAAGTAATATTTTATAAAATAAAATGAAATAATACACAAATTAAATAAAAATATAAAAATGCAAATGTTACGATAAAAATGCAAAATTTGAAAGATAAATGTTTCATCCCAAAGTATTTTTACTCATACATAGTGATAGTAAATATCCCGCGTCCATCTCCGTAATTATTTTTGTCACACCGAAATTAAAAACCACTGTGTCCACGTGTCTCTAAGAAGATTTTTGCACAGTTTGGCACAGTGGTTGTTCATCAACAACCTCACTTTAAGAAATTTTATCCATTTTATGTTCAAGTAAATTTTTTTTTCAATGTCGTGAGCTGAACTATTAAGGTAACGGTTTTTCAAATTTGAACAAAAACTTTATTTGATTTGATCAGTTCCAATTCTAGTTACGATTCCAACACAACTTTTAGAACCGTCGTGCAAATGATTCCGGTTCCAGCTCAACAAGAACCAAAACCAAATCGACTACTAATGGTTTAGTCCGATTCTATGTGGTTCGGTGCGGTTCCAATCGGTTATATGTGTTATAGTTTTAATCATTTTATAACTCTATCATTTGAGTCATTAGACACATTCACAAAAATTATTATCTCATTAAAAATATATATTTAAAAAAAGAGTTTGGAATTCAAATGATTGAAGCAATAATTTCATGATTTCTTAAGTTTAAATACGCAAAAATTGTATTATAATACAGATATGCATGCAATAATACATGATTTAGCGCACTGAATATAAAAGAATGAGTAATATTATATGATTACAATAAATCAGATCCAGGGAAATAATTAACATAAATATGATCATTAACATATGAATAACAAGTAACACTATAATACTCGATACTCAGCAAAAACAGACATTTTATCGAAGTTTTTGAGGAATATGAAACACAAACGTGCACAAAATAAATAATATTATCATCGACAAAATTAAATAACCACCAAATATCATTTTTATATGTTGGAAGGATTCATCAATGAGTACATCTGCAATCAGATGTCACTACAATCAGATGACTGATATAGGTTTAATCAAATCGATAATACATATATATTAATAATAATATATAAATAATAAATATATATTATAAATAATAATAATAATAAATGGACTGTGGTTTGTGTTGAAACCGGAATCCGGTCTCTCGTGGAGTTCGACCCTTGGGGAAGGGGTGGGGAGTCGTCTCGCCCGACTCGCTCGCTCGAATTAGGCGGGAGCGGACCAACCCTTTGTCGCTTGCCTGCTTGCTGCATGGGTGCGGGCCGCGGGGCCGGTTCGCTCGATCTTCCTGGTGGGACCCGCTCGGCGAACACGGGGTTGTACAGTTTGATTATGCTCCAGACCAGACTGAATCGGGTCTAAAAATTCAAAAACCGCTTGAGACATTTATGTTGCGATTCTGGTTCCGGTTACGATAATAAAGTGAAGGAATCACACCTGAACTACTGTTGTTTACGGTTTCAAAATTTAAACTGGAACCTGAATAATTTGCAAACGGCTCGGTCCAATTCATTGCGGTTCTGATTTAGTTTACGAGTTTCGATTTTAAATGACAGTTCTAATCAAAACTGTTAGACAGTTTTCTTGCCAAACTAATCGGAGCAAAAAAGGGGTGCCAAACCGAGTCTTGCTCAGCCAAACAATGCCTTTATTCAATTCATTAATTCATTAAATTATTTATTGATTTAGACTTATATCTTGAGTTGTTAAGGGCACCACAATTTTGGCTACGCGCACCGCACTTTCTCCTTATTTTTTGCGGCTTTTAGAAATATGCTTTGTACATGTATTTTTAGAAAAAATGTTCAACACAAAAGCTGTAGATCTCGACGAGATATACAATGTACAATCTCATATTCGCTGAGTAGGACCAAGATCCTTCATGGACCAGGATTGAGCTTTATTTGGACTTATAATTAGATCAAGTAAGAAAGCGTGCAGGAGTGCTCTCGCCGTAAGTAGCCGGGAGGGCTCTTGTCTAGGGGTTGAGTAGCGCCCATTCGTCAAACTCAACTCTTCGAGCTCAACTCGTCGAGCCGGGCCTTCGACTTCAGGTTATAATCGTCGAACGCAGATACAAGGCTCAGGCCACGGCGGAATCAGGGCGGGCGGGAAGGCTCCCGCCCCGGGCGGGTGCTGGGGCTCACGCCTCAGGATGGTGGAAGCTTATTGGCCCTTGGCGTTGAGTGATGCTTCTCCACTCAATGCCCCAAACCGTTCTTGGCTTTAAGTGGTGCTTCTCCACTCAACGCTCCCACCAGCCAGCCCTTGGCGTTGAGTGATGCTTCTCCACTCAACACCCCCAATAGTTCTTGGCGTTGAGTGATGCTTCTCCACTCAACGCTCCCGCCAGCCAGCCCTTGGCGTTGAGTGATGCTTCTCCTATCAACGCTCCCGCCAGCCCTTGACGTTGAGTGATGCTTCTCCACTCAACGTTCCTGCCAGCCCTTGGTGTTGAGTGATGCTTCTCCACTCAACGCTCCAGCAGCCCTTGGCGTTGAGTGATGCTTCTCCACTCAACGCTCCTGTCAGCCCTTGAAGTTGAGTAAGGCTTCTCCACTCAACGCTCCAGCAGCCTTTGTTGTTGAGTGATGCTTCTCCACTCAACGCTCTCATCAGCCTTTGGTTCCCGCCCGGGGTAGGCGTGAAGGCTTGAGCTCGGGGCAAGCTGGGTTCCCCCAGAGCTCAGTGAGAAGAGCATCCGCCAGGTGGGACACAGACCTGAAATTATCTAAATACCCCTGGTCTGCATTTAACTCCTCAGAACAGTGGAGTTTGGTTATTGGCAGACCAGTCTAGGGGCATTTTAGTAATTTTAGGCCAGCAAAAGTACGTTTTTTGTAGACCAGATTTTGGAATTCTATAAATAGACCCACAAGATACCTCAGAAGGCAGATTCTCTGATACTCTCATTTTGTCTTCCAGAGCTTTCTGCGGTACTCCTAGCCCAGCAATTGGCTTTGGAGGGGAAGCGCTCAGAGAACTTCCGGGTTAGTGGAGGGACCTCTCAGCTGAGGCTTAGGGTCAGTTTCCAGTTCTTTGTGGCCAGCCTTTGGGTCGAGGTTTCGGAGAAGTAGGTGTTGGCCACACCCCAAGGTCCGAACTCTCGTTGAGGCCAGTTTTTGGCTTCAACATTTCTGGTGCGGTGAGCGTGGGGTGGCTGATACAAGAAAATCTCAAGTCAAATCTCATGGCTTGAGGTGAAGGAAGGAGCCGGCTCAGGAGGTTGTACCTCTCGGGGGAGTGGGGTGACGGTGGGGATGTTGGAGGACTTCAAGCGAGAAGTCTTGCAAACCATCCACTTGGCCTTCTCGGCAAGAGGCAAGTGGGAGACTCCTCGGGTCCCAGTGGCGGCTGCTCCGTCCTTAGGCGAGAACGCTCCCGGATAGCGCCTCGAGAAGGAGGTTCCGGCATAGGCGGCGGAAAGAGATGTCCCCAGGCGGGAGCTGTTCCCGAGACAGACTAGTGCGGACAGGGCGAGCGAGTCGAGGTCGCGCGAAGAGCGCTCTCGGTAGGCAGGGGGCGGGAGCCCCTTCAGTGAGATCATCATCTCAGCTCCGGTTCCGGAGGGGTTCCAGGAGCCAGACATGACCTACTATACGGGGAGGGACGACCCCACACAACATGTTCAGTGGTTTGAAGACGACGTCTCCATCAGGCAAATGTCGGATTCCTTCAAGTGTATGCTCTTTGCAATCACTCGGAAGGAGAAGGCTAGGGACTAGATCCACCAGTTGCCCGCAAGCTCGATTTATTGCTTCGAAGATCTGTGACGCGGGTTCTTGCTGAGGTTCTCAACATCCAATAAGAGGAAGAAGGGAGCATAGTGCTTGTTCTCCATCAATAAGAGGTCGGAAGAGACGCTGGGATGCTACGTCGACAGGTTCCAAGAGGAGATGCCGGGGTATACGATGATGCTTGCCTTCACCCCAAGGTTGAGGCCCAACTTCTTTAGCATGGAGATGAAGAGTGTTCCCCCTCTCCTTCGAGGAGATGATGTAGAAGGCACCGAAGGAGATCGAGATCGAGGCGGCCAACCCGGCGTTCTCCAGGAGGTTGACCAAGTTGGTAGAGGAAGATGAGAAAGTGTCGGGAGCAGGGAGACAGAGAGAGCATAGTGAGCTGAGGGAAGAGAGAAGGAGAGAGGAACCCTGAGGACATGGGCAGCAACAAGGTCGGGGGCCAAGAGAGCCGAACAACGGGTTGGGCTGGAGGACCCAGGAAGGTCACCATCAGGGGCAGGGTGGTGGTTTCTAAGGTAGAGAACCACCGCGAGCAAAGGAAGTTCAACCAACCGGCCTGGAGGAAGGGACAGAGGGTCCCTCTCCCGCCGCAGCAGGAAGCGATGGAGATAGTGAGGTGAAGAGGAGGAAGGCGAGGAGCTTGAGGAGGATCAAGGAGGAGAGAAGACAGGGTGGTGTTACCCTTCTATGACTTTCACCAGGATGAGGTTCATGCAACAGCCACCTGCCCGAAATTTCTGGAGATGAGGGGGGCAAGGGGGAAGGCCCAACAGCAACCCCCCGTGAGGATTGAGGAAGTTTTTCCAGGAGGAGGAGAGGATAGCTGTGAAGACTGGGTTGACGCGGGGCCCGGGGAGGGATCGGGGTGATCCATGGGGGTGTGGGGATCGAAGCCACCCGTAAGGGGAGCTTTCAGACCATGTTTCGAAGGAGTGTCGCCTCAACCTACTAGACCCCCCCCCCCCCAGGAGGAAAAGGTCACGTTCTCGGTGAAGGACATGACAGACTATGAAGACCCGTTCTGCGATGCCTTGGTGATCTAGATGGCGGTGAAGAATTTCACGGTCAACGGAATTCTGGTGGACAACGGGAGCTCGGTGAACGTAATCTTCAAGAAGGCCTTTGATGAGATGAAGGTGGAAGCTCGGAGGGTCCTAGCCTCAGATGGACCGTTGTTCGGCTTCTCGGGAGAGCGGAAGGAAGTTGAAGGAGGGGTAGGGCTGCATGTGACATTGTGGGGGGGGGGGGGGGGGGGGTTCGAGGAAATGTCGGTTCATCATCGTTGACGCTCCAAGCAGCTACAATGTAATATTTGGGCATCCTCTCATCAACGCCTTTTGTTGTGTCCCCTACTCGTTCCATTAGTGCCTAAAGTTCAGCAGCGAAGGAGTGCAGGTCAGGATCAGGGGGGATCCAAAGGTGGCGAGGCAGTGCTACGTGACTGTCGTTAATACCATATCTTGGATGGCGGAGGCGGAAAAGCTAGGAAAGGAGATGGAGAAGGAAGAAGTAGCGGCAGGAGAAGGATAGATGGGCCTAGGTGAGGCCGAGGAGATGGAGAGGGAAGAAGAAGCTGCAGGGAAAGGAGAGATAGGCCTAGGTGAGGCCAGGGAGAAGGTTGGAGCAGAAGCTGCAAGGAAGGGAGTGGTGAGCCTGGATGAGGCTGAGGATGAAGTTGAGGAGGAGGTTATGGAGAAAGAAGGGGTGAGCCTAAGTGAGGCGGTAGCAAAGGCAGGGGGGAGCAAGGGGTAGAGCGAGAAGCAGAGTGGGAATCCTAGAGGGGATAAGGAGTGGAGTTGTCTGGAGGAGGCCTGTTGGAGGCAATGGAGGTTGAGGTGGTAGAAGGTGAGGAGGAGCTGGGAAGAGAGGAGGAGACGGCCGACAAGGAGCAGTCTCGGCTGGAGCCAACTGAGGAAGTCGTGGAGATGGAGGTCATCAGTAAGGCAGAGAAGGTGGACAAGGTGAGGATCAGCGGGGGATTGCGTCCTGAAGACTAGGCAAGGTTGTTAGAGTGCATCCAGAAGAATGTTGACATCTTTTCCTGGAGCGCGACGGACATGCCAGGCATTGATGCTGATGTGGCTTTCCATCGTCTGAACCTGGACCCGAAGACGCGCCCCATTCTCCAGAAGATGAGGACCATTGCCACCAAGCTGGAGGATCGCATCTATGAGGAGGTTAAGAAGCTCCTCAACTCAAGTTTCATTTCGGAGATCCAGTACCCAGGCTGGGTCTCCAATGTGGTAATGGTAACGAGGGCGATGGAAGGTGGCGCATGTGTGTAGACTTTTCTTTATTGAATAAATTATGCCCTAAGGATTACTACCCCCTGCCTCGAATCGACGCACTGGTTGATTCAGCCGTCAGTTTTTCTGTTATGAGTTCTTTGGATGCTTTTTCAGGTTATCACCAGATCCGTATGCATCCCCCCGACATCAAAGATGTCTCTTTCATCACGAGGGAGGGATGCTTCAACTATAAAATGATGCCCTTCGGGCTAAACAATGTGGGGGCTACCTACCAGCGAATGATGGATCGGGTGTTTAGAGACCAAAGGGGAAGGAACCTGGAGGTCTACGTCGATGACCTCATGATAAAGAGCAGGGATGTGGAGTCACACTTGATTGACTTGGAGGAGACGTTCGTGACCCTACAGAGGTTCAAGATGATGCTAAACCCCCAAAAGTCTGTCTTTGGGGCAGATCGGGGAAAGTTCCTCGGACACATTCTAACCCCGGCGGGGCTCGAGCCTAACACGGATAAGGTGAATGCCATCATGGAGTTGGAATCACCCCGCAACTCCAAGGAGGTTTAATGCTTGACGGGAAAGCTGGCCGGGTTGAGTCGGTTTCTCTCTCGTGCCGGGGAGAAGTGCTCGCCTTTCTTCAAAACACTTCGGGGGAACACACAATTTGAGTGGATGGAGGAATGTGAGGAGGCATTCCGGGAGTTGAAGGCTTAGCTATCCCAAGCGTCGCTCCTGCAGAGCCCGACGGAGGGAGAGGACTTAGCCTTGTACCTTGGGGTAGGGGCTGAGGCTGTGAGCTCTGTGTTGGTAAGAGAAGATGGGAAGAGGCAGTTACCCGTCTATTATGTTAGTAGGATTTTGAATAAGGCTGAGCAACGCTACCCCATCCTGGAAAAGTTAGCTTTCTCCTTAATCGTCTCGGCCAAGAAGCTCAGGCCATACTTCCAGGCCCACTCGATCAAGGTGGTGACCGACCAGCCCCTGCGCAAGATCTTTGAAGGGGTGGAGCACTCGGGGCGGTTGGCCAAGTGGTCCATTGAGCTCAGTGAGTTCGACGTCTCTTTCGTGCCGAGGCTCTCCATCAAGATGCAGGCGGTGGCGGACTTCTTGGCCGACTATATCATATAGTTGGAAGGGGAGGAAGCGCTGCCAAGGGAAGCGTGGAGGATGTACGTTGACGGAGCTTCGGGGAAACATTCCTTTGGGGGAGGGGTAGTGTTGGTGAGCCCCCAGGAGTCAACATAGAGCAAGCAGTGGTGCTGCACTTCTCGGTCACCAACAACCAGGCGGAGTACGAGGCCGTCATAGCTGGGTTGCGGCTGGCTAAGGAGCTCGAGATTCATGATGTGGAGGCATTCACAGATTCATTGGTGATGGCGTCCCAGACCAGGGGGAATAAGAAGCTAGGGAACCAACCCTCCAAAGGTACTTGGCCAAGGCAAGGGTGATCATTGGTGGGTTCCGAGCCTTCTCAATTCAGCATGTCCCCAGAGAAGAGAATGAAGCAGCAGACCGATTGGCCAAGCTTGGACCCCGAGGGGGGGGCCTTGACCGAACTATTTCATCGGGCAATTGAGGAGGGGGAGCTGATGGAAGTGGATCAGCGACCCTCATTGTTAACCCAGAAATCGGCGATCCTTCCCAAGGCAGCCAACTGGCTAGTCGCGCTCCTTAGATTCTCCCTTTTGATCGCGACAAGCCCCAGCGTAGGCGGACAGTTTTCCCTGTCCGTCTAGGTCTCCTAGCAACTGCGTGCCCTGCGGGACGGCGTGCTGTTCCCATAAGCTCGCCCTCGCAGGCTGAAAGTGCAAGCTAGATCTGATATACTCTAGAGGGGGGGTGAATAGAGTATGGTGCTTGGTAAAAACTTTTTACAACAGTTGTTGTATTCTTATGTGAACAGGGAAGCAAATCAAATAAAGTAAATCTAAACACAGAACAATCACAGATCAATCACAAATCACAGCCAGAAACAAAAGAAAAACAAGCAACCAGAAGACACAAGGAGCTATAGTGGTTCCCCAATCAATCTGGGTACATCCACTCTTCGACCACCCTAGGTAGGAATCCACTGCAGGATGAGTTGATCAGGTGTCTTGGGCACCAATGAGCTTTTGGTAAGGTGCTCAAAAACCAAACCAGATTTTTTGATCAGGTGTCTTGCCACCACTGAGTTTTGATAAGATCTCAGAAACCAATCACAAACTTTTGAAGGGAGTTTGAAAAACCCTTTACAGTAGAGAGAGAGAGAGAGGGGGATGAGAAGATCTTCTCTGTCAACAATCAGAGAGAAGATAGTGGATGTTGTCAAAGCTCCCCCTGAGATCTTGAGTTGTTCAGGAAGTGAAGCTTTGCAGTAGGGTGATAGGCCTTCAAATGATTTGATCTCCAGCAAATGATGATTTCAGCAACAACTGAAATGTGAGGTGTATGGAGTCTTGAATGATGATGACCTTTGACACTTGAATCAAGAGAGATTTGAAGGTTTCAGTTAGTTGATCTCCTTTGGTGATGTGTTCTTGTATGAATCTTTAGACTGAGAATGTCTGCAACTCTCTTTCTTATTTCGGTGCTTCGGAAGGCGGTGCAAGAGCCTACGCAAGTGATCGCGGTTGATCAAGTGCCGGTGGATAGTGGGCTAACGACAAAGGTCAAGCCCGTGCGGATTGAGGACTCGGAGGTCAAGCGGCTATGAAATAAAGAGATCATGATGGTCAAGGTCCGGTGGGACAATTGCGGTCGTTAGCCCACTATCCCAAAGGAGATCAACTAAAGGATAGTGATGTCTAAAGAGTTGTTATTGCAGAGAATTGTTGTTGCAGAATATGTGTGTCTAACTCTTCTTGTTCTTCTTAGCAGGAATGAAAAAAATCTAATCTTTTATTCCTTTTGTCTGAATAGAAATGATCCACTGTCCAAGATAGTCGTTAGCCTGTCAATAAATGACTTCCTTAATTACATTTGTCTTCTGGAGGAAAGTCCAATAAAACATTCCTTGAAAATTCCTTGAAACTTGCTCCAGATTAATTAAAAATGACTACAAAATATTTGAATTAAATGCTGACAATAATTCCTCAACTGTTTGAATTTGAATCTTGAAAATCATTGAACTCTTCAGAAAAACGTCGAACTGAGCTCTACTATCGTTGAACTGAGCTCAGAGACTTAGACTTAGACAGAAATAGAGATCGTCGATCTGAGCTCAACTATCGTCGAACAGAGCTCAGAGATAGAGAATCAAACTGGAGTCAAGATCGTCGATCTGAGCTCGAAGATCGTCGAATGGAGTTCGACGACTTGTTGAAGTTGAGCTCAGAGATCGTCAAATGGAGTTCGACGATCCGTCGAAGTGAGCTCAACGATCGTCGAATGGAGTTCGATGATTCGTCGTACTGAGCTCGACGAAATGACTTAGTCTCCAAAACTGAAAAACCTGGTCTTGAGGGCAGCTTCCAAACCTAAACACTAACCCTTAGACTCAATTCTAATTGACCTTTAGATCTATAGAAGGAGGTCAAAACAGGTTTCCTAAAGACATAGTGATCCTTGCCCAAATCAGTAATAGGGTGTTCCAACACAGGCCATGCAGTTAGGCCCGCTAACCGCGCAGTGTTTTTCCTTGCAGGGGGCAGCCAACCATCTGGATCTCGCCCGCAGGAGGGCGCCCGCTTCGCAGCCAGCCAAGCGGACTCCCCCCGGAGTCCGCCCAGGCCGCCCGATAGGGGGCGGCCTCCGCTCCAGCCGGGCAGACTCCACCCGGAGTTCGCCCGCTCGGGGGCGGTGCCGGCTATTGCCAGGCGGACTCCCACGGAGTCTGCCCAGGCCGCCCGCTAGGGGGCGGCCCCGGCTCCTGCCGGGAGGACTCCACCTGGAGTCCACCAAGGCTGCCCGCTAGGGGGCGGCCCCGGCTCTTGTCGGGCGGACTCCCCCAAAGTCCGCCCAGGCAGCCCGCTAAGGGGCGGCCCCGGCTCCTGCCGGGCGGACTCCACCCGGAGTCCGCCCAGGCCGCCCGCTAGGGGGCGGCCCCGGCCCTGCCAGGCGGACTCCCCCCGGAGTCCGCCCAGGCCGCCCGCAAGGGGGCGGCCTCCGTTCTCTCCCGGCTTCCTACAGCTTGCTTCGCCCATCAGCTTGGCGGACTCCATTTTCCAGTCTACGGAGTACGCGCAGGTCGTCATGCTGACATCACTGGGCCCCGCTTCTAGAAGATCTTCCCCGGGCCTATAAATAGCCCCGGGTGCCTCTCATTCTGCACGTCCGGAGATGCCTGGAGGAGGAAACAAGACTTGCCAGCAGACTCTGCGGACTCAGTTTTCCAGTCCGCGCAGTCCTCCATAGCTTACCTGCAGCTTGCCAGCAGACCCTGCGGACTCAGTTTTCCAGTCCGCGCAGTCCTCCATAGCTTACCTATAGCTTGCCAGCAGACCCTGGGGACTCAGTTTTCCAGTCCGCACAGTCCTCCACAGCTTACCTGCAGCTTGCCAGCTGTCTCTACGGACTCAGTTTTCCAGTCCTCCACAGCTCTGGCAGCCTCTTTTACTTAGTCTCTGGCATCTTCTTTCCCTTAGTTTCTGGCAACTCCTTCCTTAACCGCCAGCTTCCCCCTTTGTAGTCTTTAATGCTTTTTCATGTAAAGGTGCACAACCAAGCTGTAATCTTGTTTCTTAATCAAAGGAAAGTCTGTCACAAGAGTGGCATTTAGGCCGCGACGGGCGAAGTCTGTTGTTGCCGCTGCTAGCGGCTCCCTCTCCTTGCTCTCTTCTCAGCAAGCCTTGCTCTCTGCTCATCAAGCCTTGTCCTCTGCTCAGCTCAGCTCTTCTTGGCAACCAACCTGCAAGCACAACCGTCATATTAGCCGTCTGCTCGACAGCTCCTGACCAACCTCCCCTTTCTCTTGATCAACCCTCTCTGTTGAACAAGCCTCTCCTCTGCTCTCAGCAGCCTCTCCTCTATCCCCGTAACTCCTTGACAAGCCGCTTGCTCCACTCTCGAGCACTCAGAGGATTCCTTCCTTTCTTCCTCTCCTCCTCTCTTAGCTTGTGAGACCGAACACCCCCTCCGTGTTAGCTGTGCCCCCGGTGTAGTTTCCGCGCATCAACAGTTAACACGCGACCTTCAGATCCGATCAGACGGTGAACAGCGACAGTTAGCCATGTCAGATCACCAACTAGCTAAGAACTTTATTCCAAGTCCTAGAGATGATCCTCTCTGGGAGGCCTTTGAGCAGTCGCGCCGCGAGAATGCTCAGCAGTTCCAAGCGATCAACCAAATGTTTGCTGTAATCGCACAACGACTAGACTCTCAACCAGCAGCTGCTCCAGTTGCTTCTGCTGCTCCGATTAACCCAGCACCAACTTCGGAGCATCAACAAGCTTATTCTCAAGCTTGCCCGCCGTTCTATCCGCCTTACTCCCCAACCTTCCCACAAGGTCCTGCTGCTCATTTGCGAACTCAAGATGAAGAGTTTGCAGCTCGTTAAAACTTCTTCCGTGGAGTAGCCCGGGGAAGTCCTGCAAGGTTTCTCAACTTTCAGGGAAATCATTCTTACCCGCCAGCTCCTGCCTTTACTCCTGCAGCAGCTTTTCCCTTCTATTCCCCTACTACCTTTACAGCTCCAGCCTATGCTCCCTTTAATCCCTATGCTGTGGGAGAGCAGGAAGAGCCATCACCCTTTGCCGAGAGGGTTCACCATGAACCTACTCCAGCAAACTTCAGAGAGCCTCGACTGCCAATCTATACTGGAGAGGCTGATCCAGTAAAGGACCTTCAAGCCTTTGAATCGGCCGTTGCTCTCAAGACTCTGTCAGATGCAACAAAGTGCAAGCTCCTTGTAATAACCTTTGATGGGCAAGTAAGGGACTAGTTCTATGGCCTCCGACCTCACTCCATCACTTCCTTCGTCGATCGACGAAGGGAGTTTCTTCTCAGATTCTCTACCTCCACAAAGAGAAAGGGCGGCCCTGAAGCCCTCTTTGAGATCAGGCAGCGCAGTGATGAAACTTGGTCTCAATTTGTTGATCGATTCTAGAGAGAGATTCTGGACATCGAAATCGTTGACCAAGAAATGTACCGAGTGGCTCTTATCCACGGTCTCCGTGAAGGGCCTCTCAAGTTTGAAGCCAATGTTCGTGCTCCAAGGACCTACCAAGAGTTGATTGCTCTTGCCAACTCGTACAAGGTAAAGGCCATCCTGGATTTGGAGTCACCTCGCGACGCCAAGGAGGTCCAGTGCTTGACAGGCAAGTTGGCTGGGCTGAGCAGGTTCCTCTCCAGGGCAGGAGACAAGTGTTCATCATTCTTTAAGGTGTTGTGGGGGAATCAAAGGTTTGAGTGGACAACCGAGTGCGAAGAGGCCTTCCAAGGGCTGAAAATACAACTCTCTCAGGCTCCTCTGCTTCAGAGCCCAAAAGAAGGAGAGGATCTGACCTTGTACCTCGGAGTAGGAGCGGAGGCGGTGAGCTCCGTCCTAGTGAGGGAAGAAGGAAAGAAGCAGCTGCCCATCTATTACGTCAGCCGGATATTGAGGAAAGCAGAGCTCCGCTGCCCCATCCTCGAAAAGCTCGCTTATGCCCTGGTCATCTCTGCAAGGAAACTCCGGCCGTACTTTCAAGCACATTCGATTAGGGTGGTGACCGACCACCCTCTTCGCAAGATCTTCGAAGGAGTGGAGCACTCAGGGAGACTGGCTAAGTGGTCTATTGAGCTAAGCGAGTTCGACATCTCTTTTGTCCCAAGACTCTCCATCAAGGCGCAGGCAGTGGCGGACTTCCTAGCAGACTACATTGTTGAAGTCGAGGAGGGAGAGCAGCAACCCCGAGAAGCATGGAAGTTGATGGTTGATGGGGCCTCGGGAAAGCACTCCCTCGGGGCAGGGGTGGTATTGACAAGCCCTCAGGGGGTAACCATAGAGCAAGCGGTCATTTTACATTTCCCCGTGACCAACAATCAAGCGGAGTATGAGGCCGTGATCACCGGCCTTCGCTTGGCAAAGGAGCTGGAGATTCAAGATGTGGAAGCTTTCACTGATTCAAAGGTAGTAGCATCGCAGATCCAAGGAGAGTTTGAAGCTCGGGAGCCTACCCTCATCAAATACCTCTCCAAGGTAAGGGCGATCATCGGAGGGTTCCGGTCATTCCCAATCCAGCATGTTCCAAGGGAAGAAAGTGTAGCCGTCGATCGATTAGCCAAGTTCGGACCTCGGGGAGGAGGGACCTTGACGAAGCTATTTTGACCGGCTATCGAGGAAGGAGAATTGATGGTGGTAGATCGGCAACCCTCGTGGGTGGATCCATTTGTGACCTTCCTAACCACCGGAGAACTTCCTGAGGGGACCAAGGTCGGGAGAAGCTTCAAGCGCAAAGCAGCTCACTACCTAATGATGGAAGGAGGCCTGCATCGTAAGATGTTGTCAGGACTCCTAGCTAGATGTGTGACCGAAGAAGAGATCCCGAAGATCTTGGGGGAGGTGCACTCGGGCGAGTGCGGCAGTTACTCTGGAGGAAGGACGTTGGAGGCAAGGGTGGTCAGGCAAGGGTACTTCTGGCCCACCCTAAGGAAGGATGCCACGGAGTGTGCGAGGAGGTGTCAAAAATGTCAGCTCTGTGCCCCCCTTCAGCTCTTGGCAGCTCAAAGGCTCCGAAGTATCACGGCACCGTGGCCGTTCGCCATTTGGGGAATGGATTTAGTTGGGCCCTTTCCTCCGGCTAGTGGGCAGAGGAGATTTCTCTTGGTCATGTTCGATTATTTCTCGAAGTGGCTGGAGGTTAAAGCCTTGGCTGTTAACCCAGAAATCGGCGATCCTTCCCAAGGTGGACAGCTGGCTAATCGCGACCCTTAGATTCTCTCTTTTTGGTCGCGATGAGCCCCAGCGTAGGCGGTCAGTTTTCCCTATCCGCCTAGGTCTCCTAGCAATCGCATGCCCTACGGGACGGCGGGCTATTCCCATGGCTCACCCTCGCGGGACATGCGGTTGGGACCGCTAATCATGCAATACTTTTCCTTGCAGGTGTCCGCCAATAGCAGTGCCAGGAGCGGCCTCCTATTTCGCCCAAGGGGCGGTGGTCTCCAGCCGCCGTCCGTCGAGGACGCCCACCGGGGGCGTCCTCCCTGCTGCCCGAGGGGCGGCGGCCTCCTGCCGCCGTCCGCCGAGGCCGCCCACCTGGGGCGGCCTCTGCCCGCCAGCCGGGCGGACTCCCCCTGGAGTCCGCCCAGGCCGCCTGCAAGGGGGCGGCCAGGCCAGCCGGGCGGACTCCTCCTGGAGTCCACCCAGGCCGCCCGCTAGGGGGCGGCCTCTGCCCGCCTGCCGGGCGGACTCCCCCTGGAGTCCGCCCAGGCCGCCCTCTAGGGGGCGGCCCCGGCACCCTGCCGGGCAGACTCCCCCTGGAGTCCGCCCAGGCCGCCCGCAAGGGGGCGGCCGAGCCCTGCCGGGCGGACTCCCCCTGGAGTCCGCCCAGGCCGCCCGCTAGGGGGCGGCCCCGGCACCCTGCCGGGCGGACTCCCCCTGGAGTCCGCCCAGGCCGCCCGCAAGGGGGTGGCCCAGCCCTGCCGGGCGGACTCCACCCTGGAGTCCGCCCAGGCCGCCCGCTAGGGGGCGGCCTCCGGCCTGCGGGAGGACTCCTCCCGGAGTCCGCCCAGGTCGCCCGCTAGGGGGCGACCTCCAGTTCTCTGCAGGTGGGTCCTTCCGATCTCTTCATTGCTCAACAGTGGCGGACGCAAAATCTTTGTCCGCGGAGTCCGCGCAGGTCGTCATGCTGATGTCACTGGGCCCCGCTTCTAGAAGAACTTCCCTGGGCCTATAAATAGCCCACGGTGCCTCTCATTCTGCACGGTGGGGAGGATCCTGCAAGTCCTGCCAGCAAGCCCTGCGGACTCCGTTTTCCAGTCCGCGCAGTCCGTCATCACCTCCTCCAGCAAGCTCTGCGGACTCAGTTTCCTGTCCGCGCAGCTCTCCAGCAGCTCTTCAGCAGCTTGCCAGCAGACTCTGCAGACTCAGTTTCCCAGTCCTCCAGCAGCTGGCAGACTATTTTACTTAGTCTCTGGCAGCTTCTCCTCTGCTTTCTGGCACTTTCTTCTCTCTTAGACGCCAGCTTCTCCTTGTACCCTTTAAGTGATTTTGTTGTAAAGGTGTACTTGTAAGCTTGTAATCTCTAGCTATTAATAAAAGGAAAGCCCGTCGCAGGAGTGACATTTAGGCCGCGGCGGGCGAAGTGTGTTGTTGCCGCTGCTAGCGGCCCCCTCTTCTCTCCTCTGCTCAGCAAGCCTTGTTCCTCTGCTCAGCAAGCCTTGCTCCTCTGCTCAGCAAGTCTTGCTCCTCTGCTCAGCAGACTTCTTCTCAGCTCAGCTCTCCTCGGCTTCCAACCTGCAAGCACAACCGTCCCCTTAGCCATCTGCTCGACAGCTCCTGATCAACCTCCTTCTCCTCTCTTGATCAACCCGCTCTGTTGATAAAGCTTCTCTCCTCTATCCCCGCAACCCTCTTTGACAAGCCGTTTGCTCCACTCTCGAGCACTCAGAGGCTTCATTCCTTCCCTCCTCTCCTCCTCTCCTAGCTTGAGAGATCGAACACCCCTTCCGTGTTAGCTGACTGGTGCCCCGCGACGTTTCCGTGCATCAACAGTTAACACGCGACCTTCAGATCCGGTTAGACGGTGAACAGCGACAGTTAGCCATGTCAGATCAATCAGCCGAGAACTTTGCTCCAAGTCCCAGTGAAGATCCTCTCTGGGAAGCTTTTGAGCAGTCGCGCCGTGAGAATGCTCAACAGTTCCAAGCCATCAACCAAGTCCTTGCTGCGATCACGCAGCGGTTAGACTCTCATCCAGCAGCTGCTCCAGCTGATCCAGCTGCTCCAATTAACCCAACACCAACATCAGAGCATAAGCAAGCTTATTCTCAAGCTTGTCCTCCGTTCTATCCGCCTTATACCCCGACCTTCCCGCAAGGTCCTGCTGCTCCTTTGCGAACTCAAGATGAAGAGTTTGCCGCTCGCCAAAACTTCTTCCGGCAAGCAGCCCGGGGAAGTCCTGCTAGACTTTTCAACTTTCAAGGAAGTCATCCTTGCCCCCCAGCTCCTGCCTCTGCTCCCCCTGCAGCAACCTTTCCTTTCTACCCCCCTGCTTCTTTTGCAGCTGCAACCTATGCTCCCTTTAATCCCTATGTTGTGGGAGAGCAGGAAGAGCCGTCTCCCTTTATTGAGAGTGTTCGCCTTGAACCTACTCCAGCAAACTTCAGAGAGCCTCGCCTGCCAATCTATACTGGAGAAACTGATCCGGTCAAGCATCTTCAAGCCTTTGAATCAGCCGTTGCTCTCAAGACTCTGTCAGATGCAACCAAGTGCAAGCTCCTTGTAACAACCTTTGATGGGCAAGTGAGGGATTGGTTCTATGGCCTCCGTCCTCACTCCATCTCTTCCTTCCTCGATCTTCGTAGAGAGTTCCTTCTCAGATTCTCTACCTCCTCCAAGAGAAAGGGCGGTCCTGAAGCCCTCTTTGAGATCAGACAGCGCAGTGATGAAACTTGGTCTCAATTTGTTGATCGATTCCAGAGAGAGATTCTGGACATCGAAATCGTTGATCAAGAAATGTACCGAGTGGCTCTTATCCATGGTCTTCGCGAAGGGCCTCTCAAGTTTGAAACTAATGTCCGTGCTCCAAGGACATACCAAGAGCTGATCGCTCTAGCCAACTCATACATCCGAGGCGAGAAGAGCAATCCAGGCTTCGTCTCCAAGCTCGTATCAGAGAAAGATCCGTTTCGCAAGCAACCTCCAAGGTCTCCTTACAATCGTTTCCCAGCTCACTCAAGGAAGGAGAGAAGGCTTCATCGCCAGCGATACTCCTTCCCGAGCCGTGATGCTCAAGATCCATTGCTACCGCTAGCTCCTTCTCAAACAGCAGCTGTCCAACAGCAGCAAGACGATGACTTGCACGAATCTGATCTCGACGACGTCGTGCAAGAAGTGATCCAGATCATGAAAGACAGGGCAAGCTACAAGAAGCCCTATCGACCAGCAGATCAGAGGTCTAAAGACTCAGAGCCTTATTGTGAATTCCACAAAGAGCCAGGCCATCGAACAGAAAACTGCCGAGCATTCCGTCAGCTTGTGCAAAGGATGCTCCTGCAGGGCAAGATGCACGACTTGCTTCCTAAAGAAGATCGCCCTGACCCATCAACGTCAAAGGGCAAAGAGATTTCAGATGTTCCTTGCTCCTCAAGGGGAGTGAATCACGTCGAAGAGCCTCCTCTCCTCATTGTCAACCAAGAAGTCGAATGCTTCGACGCCGACGATGAGGGCGTGCTGGGAAGGCTATTCTGAACTAGCAAGGACTTCACAGTCCTCCAAAGCCATGGACTTCACAGTCCTCCAGAGCTCCTTGCAACCTTCAGGGGTTATCTCAACCCTTACTCTCTCTCCTTTTCATACATTCTTTACAACACTTCTCAGTGTTCTTTTCTTGCTTTTCTGAAAAGCTTTTATTCAGAGATCCTGTACTGACACAGTTCCCTTTTTGTTGCCTCTCTCTCTCTCTCTCTCTCTGGATCAATACGCCAATGAGATTTCGCCAAGTCTGAAACGTTCCCTCCATAGTTTGTTCTCGCACTACCGCTTCGACCACATATGGCGGGAGTTTACCCATGTGTGTAGTGGGAGCAGTTCATCTACGATTATGGGCTTCATGCTTAGGATCCTAGCCGGCATCTGACACAGAGTGTGTGCTAGGGGAGCCCCATGTGTTAGCTCTGCTGTGCGTCTTATAGGAAACACTACGGTTAGGATGATCTTCGCTGGACAAGCAATGGCAATCAAGCGTAGTCTTGTCTCTTAGATCAGCCTTCAACTGTGGTGGCCGAATAACTCTCCAGTATCCTCGATCCATGCCCCTCGGGTTCTCACAACTCCACTGATCAATACACAGACAATATAGGCCTCTTGGCGCAACCTGTCTCCTTGATCAGTGATGCTTGTGCCCAGGGCAAGAGAGCAGAGTTTCTAGCGATCCTTCTCAGGATCTTCCTTGCTTCCAGCGGTCCTTCTCAGGACCTTCCCTTGCTTTGTGCCCTCTTTGAGGATGCGCGGCCAGCCCGCTTCGAGCAGGACCATACTCGGAATGACTTTCTCAGGCCAGTGATGCATAAGGCCCACGGGGAACACCTGTGGCAGCATTCAACCTTCTTTAGTCATTCCGAACATGGACCTCTTTTTCCTTTCCCGCTTCTAACTCCTCTTCTCGCAGAGATAGCAAACACCTGCAAGCCTCATCCAGGTACTTGCAGCTTATTTTTATACGATACCTGCTCCTAACTCTCTTTTTGCAGAGATCAGCAAGCCCTTGCAAGTTTCTTCACAGGTACTTGCGGGTTGTTATGTCCTTCTGCTTTCCTCACTTTTGTTTTGCAGAACATTTACAGAAGACATGCCTTCTTCGTTTTGCGAAAGCAAATTCAGGTACACACTCGATGTGCCACCCATACATATTTGCCCTAACTTTCCTCTTGCAGGAAAATAGACAGGAAGCACCAAGCTTGTAAGGAGAGTCTTCAGGTTCTGTCTCTCCTTGCTCCTCTTCTTCCGTTGGGGTGGATCACGATTTTCGTGGGTCTCCAACTTTTTCGAAGTTCTTTGCAGAACTTGAAAAAGTGCGGGGATTATGTTAACCCAGAAATCGGCGATCCTTCCCAAGGTGGACAGCTGGCTAATCGCGACCCTTAGATTCTCTCTTTTTGGTCGCGATGAGCCCCAGCGTAGGCGGACAGTTTTCCCTATCCGCCTAGGTCTCCTAGCAATCGCATGCCCTACGGGACGGCGGGCTATTCCCATGGCTCACCCTCGCGGGACATGCGGTTGGGACCACTAATCATGCAATACTTTTCCTTGCAGGTGTCCGCCAATAGCAGTGCCAGGAGCGGCCTCCTATTTCGCCCAAGGGGCGGTGGTCTCCAGCCGCCGTCCGTCGAGGACGCCCACCGGGGGAGACCTCCCTGCTGCCCGAGGGGCGGCGGCCTCCTGCCGCCGTCCGCCGAGGCCGCCCACCCGGGGGGGCCTCTGCCCGCCAGCCGGGCGGACTCCCCCTGGAGTCCGCCCAGGCCGCCCGCAAGGGGGCGGCCAGGCCAGCCGGGCGGACTCCTCCTGGAGTCCGCCCAGGCCGCCCACTAGGGGGCGGCCTCTGCCCGCCTGCCGGGCGGACTCCCCCTGGAGTCCGCCCAGGCCGCCCGCTAGGGGGCGGCCCCGGCACCCTGC